>OX243826.1:29477870-29576313 GCA_945859605.1 Lumbricus rubellus | reverse complement strand
ACTAAGACAAATCGGTCGCATACCCAATGGAAGACGAAGCCACGGTAAATGTCATCTCATAGCCTACCGTACTTCTTGGTTGGCACACGATGAAAAAGATTGCTTGAAACTAGCAGTAGTTGTTCGTCTAAATAATGATGAGAGGCTTTCAGTTTAGTCTCCAATAATTATTACTGTTGCATGAAACTAAAGTCAATTCGTCCAGCCTGGTCCTGATGGAGAAGATGAGTGCACTATTGTACATAATGGCATGGAAAGGGCTCCCACTGCATTTTTCGCCTTATGCCTAGGTTTTACTCAGATGCATTTATAGCATCCTAATAACCGCTCCTGAGTATTAACCTTGAAAACCTATGGAAACCAATGAATGAATGAATGAATGAATGAATGAATGAATGAATGAATGAATGAATGAATGAATGAATGAATGAATGAATGAATGAATGAATGAATGAATGAATGAATGAATGAATGAATGAATGAATGAATGAATGAATGAATGAATGAATGAATGAATGAATGAATGAATGAATGAATGAATGAATGAATGAATGAATGAATGAATGAATGAATGAATGAATGAATGAATGAATGAATGAATGAATGAATGAATGAATGAATGAATGAATGAATGAATGAATGAATGAATGAATGAATGAATGAATGAATGAATGAATGAATACAGGCTACTGATAATTTTATATATCAAATGGAATCCGTTTATGAGAAAATTGTGTTCACAAAGAGTGTTGGATTAGTAGCCTAAGGAAGAAATAGAGGCAGACCGAGGAGCGAAAACGCGAACATCAATTATAATATTTTATATTAGGCTTAGCAACTCAATTACTCTAAAAGTCTATTATCAGCAGCGAGAATCAAAAATAGAAGTTGGCTTACTAATAATATACGGTACAAAAGCGCCTGCCGCACCTCAAGTCACTTAAGTCACTGGAGCAACTTTCGTCCAAACTAAAGCTCTGGTGTTCAATCCCCAAGCAACTTAAGACATGCATAGGCCTAGGTAAAATTTGGTTAATAATGAGTAATAAAAAAAATTAATTCATAATAATAATAATGATAATAATAATAGTCAATTATAATAATAACAAGTGAAAATAATAATTATAATAATAGTAATAATAATAGTGAATAATAGCCTAACGATAACAGGTTAATAGGCAATTAATATGCCTAATCATTGGAGATTAATAATAAAAATAACAATAGTAATTTTTTAAATATTAATAATAATATAGTATTCCGAGGTGCCTTTCCTGCGCAGGAGCTCAACGACGATTAGGTGCCGTTCCAGATGTTTTTATTCTGTTCTTAATTAATATTTAAGTCCCTGAGGGATCCTAAATATAGTAGTAGGCCTATTATTAATAAAATAATTCTAATTATGAGATGCAACCAGTTTATTAAGTCACACGACAACATACAAATGCATTTAATATAATATTATTGTTCTAGCAAAAATGTAAGAAGCAAACCGTCTTACCTGTCCACCGCCCGCATGTTCTTATCCCGAAACTCTTTCTTCGTCGTTTGGACTACCGTCTTGCCAGGCAGCGATTGTTGGTGGTCGCAAAACTGACTTCATGTTGATCGCTGTCAGAAGAAAATGCGAAAATACATTACTCTCTCGCACATAACGAATAAAGTCAATTCCAGCAGCAATTGTAACGCAGCTTATAGATGCAGAATGATGCAGTAGTCGTAATAACAATTAGGCTATTTATTATATAATAGCCTTTATAGGTCTATATGAATATTTATACAGCGACTTACAATAACCTTCCGAAGGCACTTAACGTAGCTATCCGAAGTTCTAAACAAATGCGACTCTGAAAATGCTTGCGAGTGCGTTTTATGCAAGCCTATTCACTGTATTCAGGTTGGATTCAGGTTGGATGGTACATTGGCACAATGTAGCAATGTCTTGTATTAGGCCTATCAGTATTCGCTATGATGTCAACCGCCTGTTTTTCTTTTACCTGCGCTGATTGAATTTTGGGCCCAATAGGTCTTCTGAAATACAACATTTTAATCAAACTGAAAAATATTAATAAGTCCTATGTGAACGTAAAATTACTCGTTTATTGTTTAAGGTAAGTTATCCAATGTAGGCCTACTAATGCCGTGTGGCAAAATTGTAGGCCTATAATTATTGCGCATTAGGTAGACCTTCGTCTTAAAAGTAGCCTAATTTAGGTAAAATTCTATTTTTTAACCAAAATTGCATAACGTTTTAAAAGGAAAACTGTTTGGAAGTTGCTTCTCAACTTTATATTCAAAGTCCTTAAACAGAGTCTTTATTAGGCCTATATCACAATTTTATTACTGTAAAATTCTATGCTTTTAATGCAATGAGTCTGAACTTAAAACGATAATATCTAAGATTACATATCGCACTTCGTAAAACTAAAATTCAAGTTGCATTATCCGCATTGGCTTCATAAATTTTCTGAGGCTGGTTTAAAAAAATATTAAATTTTACTATTTTATCAATTTTTCCAAATTCAGCTTTTTTGTTAGATAGGCCTTCTATATTAACAATGGTCCAATACCATTAATATATAATGGCCACGTATGAAACTACAACTTCAGTTGAGAATTACTGAAAAGCAGAATATACCTTATTGACGATTCGACCCGACCTCTGCAACCACTGACGACGACTGGCTTAATGAAACGGACCCTGCAAGAGCAGCGTTAGTCAAAAGCCACCAAAGCAGGATGTCAAAAATATCGTCCTTGCTCTCTCTCTCTCTCTCTCTCTCTCTCTCTCTCTCTCTCTCTCTGGCCAGATTGGTGTTACGCTGATTATAGCCGGGGGACCCGCCATTATCGACAGCATTTCTCGGTATCATAAGACCGATGCAAGTCGTCTAATAATACAGCGTGTCGAATGGGCAGGTAACCTAGGCTCTGGAAGTCGGCTAATTATTAACACTCGCCAATGGCAAGCGGGACCTGCTGCTCGCACAGGTGCGGCTATTTTGATTTTTCCACTGATAAAGGCGAGCGACTAAATTACCAGGACTTCCTCGCACAGTCACCATCAGAGCCGCTCGCTCTCTCGCTCCCTCGACAGCGGCCACTTGGTTAAGAATAACTAGGTAGAGAGCGGATAGATAGATAGATATGCGTCGATCGTTAGAGCCGGAAGTGTTTTGTGCGGATGTATGAAGGAAGAAATCGGATACAGTGGCTGACCTCGCTATGCGCTGTATGTCTATCAGCAAGCCACAGGTGTCTACTGAGACCGCTGCACACAAAACGTCTTTTCCGCACTCAGCTAAATAGGCCGCGGAGACGGATTTATGAGGTCAGGCAACGGGCGGAGACGAGGTGTTGGGCACGCGGAAATTTTGGGAGACTCAACAGGTGGGAGTGGGAGAGAGACTGGTGCGTGGGGGGAAGGGGAGAGGAGACCCGTTCGACAGAAGCGGTGGTGGCTTGAGGGGTCGTCGCTGGACTATCTATTCTGCTCCGGCCGCTTCAGTCTATCGGAGAGGCGATTTAATTTTGGACACACACGGCAGATGCCTGGCCTGTTGCAAAAAATAAATTGGCTGCAGTAATTGTTTATATAAACCCTCAGCGACTTGTTGCTACTTCACAGACGGACTGCGAAGGTAAGTCGACTAGAAGTCGTTTTGTCTTTTTCGATAACTCGTTAGCTTTCTCTGCTTTGAATAATTTCCTATGAGGTGCACAATTATATTGCAGGATGAGTAATTTAAGAGTGATCAGTTTAGATATGCTTCTA
Source organism: Lumbricus rubellus (assembly GCA_945859605.1). Taxonomy (NCBI): domain Eukaryota; kingdom Metazoa; phylum Annelida; class Clitellata; order Crassiclitellata; family Lumbricidae; genus Lumbricus; species Lumbricus rubellus. The sequence continues at coordinate 29,572,538 of OX243826.1, read as the reverse complement.
AAATTTTGCATATAAATTTGCTATAAATGAATGTCGAGCTTTTATAACTAAGAATAAGGATAATAAAATAACCAGCTTGGTCAATTCCAAAAGTTTCAAACTGCTTGCGAATGCAGGGCTGTAGGCTGTAGCATAATCATGGTAAAAATATTGTTAATTAAACACTTCAGTTGTTAGAACGAAACTAATAATATATTATTGTATCTGTTTTACTTCATATTTTAAGCAAAAATGTACGTTACAGGTTAGATGAAATGAGTCTAAAAATCAACTGCTAAAGCTTTTTTGCAATAACAAAATCACATTTTATTGAAATGTATGATAGGCCTACTATATTTTAGTTAAGCTCATTAGAGTTAAGAAATTTTCAACTGCTTGTTTCATATTTCCAATAAAACAATAATTAAAAATTAAAATAAAGAGACTTTTGAAATCATTGTATAATAATTTTTTTGTGTTATGAAAGAAATTACGTGACGTTTATTACGTCTGCTAACAAATCCGTTTCATCTTGGCCTGTCAATCATGTTCTGTCAATCATTCTGTTTCAGCCTGTTCTGCTTCACTCTTTTTGGACGGCGCGTAACCAGGGCAACAGGTGAAGATCGACTTTCGGTTGAGTGGTAGAAGAAGAAAAGTTCGCAAAGATGTCGTTCGGAAGTTCATTCGAGAATGATCCGGATTTCCAGTACCTGGCCATCGACAGGAAGAAGTTTCTGGCCGAGCAGACCGAGCCATTCGATGCCAAGACATCATGCTGGGTTCCCGATCACAAGGAGGGATACATCAAGGCCACGATTACCGCCACCAAGGGAGAGCAAGTGACAGTCACCACCGTGAACAATGAGGTAGCCTATACGTTATAAAAACTTTAAAATTATAAATCAATATAATGATCACTGTTCAATCATGCTGGGGTAAAGATCCAATTCGCCCGATTGGCTTCTTCTTTCAGATATACTGCTATTACGGTTCCATCCATTTGCCAAGTTCCAACCACTTTCCACAGGAAAAACTGTTGAAATTAATTGAATTAATTAGCAGGATATATAATTAATAAGACTCGATCCAATACAAGATGCTATAGGCTACTTACGAATGGTAACATTGAGAAAATGACCATTATAGGCTAACTATGCCTACACAATACACATTGTCGATTGCAAGGTGGCTTATAATACATAAAAGGGCCTATAGGCAACACATTTGTAGATCATTGGAAACGTTAAATTCTTCTCGAGTGCCATTAATTTTGTAGACTTAGATTTTTACAATATGCCACGTGCAATTCAGACATAAACGATTGAAGGCAAAAAGTTCAATTGCTCAAATGAATGAAGGCCATTTCTCAAATTTGGACAAGACGGCACAAAGGGTTAGAAGCATGGGTCAAAAAAGTGCTGGAATAATTATTGGTCCGATTTATAATTTTGACTTCTGAGCTTGCCACTTTACTGTGGCTACTATGTCTAGACCCATGTTAAACCATTGACCGCACCATTGTTTTCTAATCGCGATGCTATTTGTCATGTATCTGACTTTCAGGAGAAGACAGTGAAGAAGGATCAAATTCAGGCTATGAATCCTCCAAAGTTCAGCATGATTGACGACATGGCTAACATGACCCATCTTAATGAAGCCTCTGTGCTCGCCAACTTGAGGGACAGATACCGTAAAGGTTTCATCTACGTACGTATCCGCCCATTTCTTATAGTTATTCGTTTCCTTATCAACGATCCTTTGGTATCCTATCAGGGCTATGATGTATGTACATAGCGCCTCCCGCAGAATGACAATTCAGAAGCTCTCTCAGCACGGAAACTCTGGCACAAATACCTTTAAGAAACAAGAAATTGATGCAGGTAACGAGTCATTAGTTTAACCCTAGCTGAAGGAGAAAGTTCATCCCAAAATTCGGGGGGACAACCGGGGCAAACGCCCAATGTTAGGAAGGAGCATTCTTAGTCCTGGGAGCAAAAAGATTGAGATTATAGTGAACACAAATCAATGAGCAAGTATCCCAGTATTCCTTGCCAGTTGCGAAATCTCAGTTAAATCATAGATAGAACAACTGCAGAAATGATAACCTGTAACATAGCAATAGAACCCGAATTAGGCTTTTGCTGTAGGCGGCCTATCTCTGGTGAAGATTGACATAATTTATGATTATGTCCCCCTCGTGCTAGTACCTCAACCTGCCAGTGTCGTAATTTCTCAGTCATGTTTTCTTCTGTCTGGAGGTAGCCTGCGACTTAGGGGTGATTCATTTCACGTTGCATAAGCTGCTTGATGCTTATTTTTTATCACCGCAGTTGGGCTGGAGCGCCCTGATTAGGCTTCATGAAAGTGTGCTGTATAAAGTTCTGAATGAAGGAGTGTGTACATCTGGGGAAGCACAGAAAATGAAAATGAGTGTGTACGTGTGGGGAATGAACGAAAGATGAACACAATCTGTGTTTTCTGTGTTTGGCTGTAGACATACTCTGGACTGTTCTGCGTCGTCATCAACCCCTACCGTCGTCTGCCCATCTACACAAGAAACGTCGTAGAGAAGTACCAAGGCAAACGCAGAACTGAGATGCCACCGCATCTGTTCGCCATTGCCGACAACGGCTACAGGAACATGCTTGTCGGTCAGTAGCTGCAGATATGCATCTCTCTCTCTCTCTCTCTCTCTCTTTCTCTTTCTCTCTCTCTCTCTCTCTCTCTCTCCCTCTCTCTACCACTTGCATCAACTCAATCCAGCAACTCGTCTCGACAATTCCTAGCATCTTCATTTGTATCACTACCACTTAGCAGGAAGATGTAGGCCTATTAGGCCTATTGATATCATCATCAGCAGCAGCAGCATAGTCATCATCATCATAACATCATCATAATCATCATCATCATCATCATCATCATAAACAGCAACAACAACTGCTAAGTCTATCTTAATATCAATAATGAAATCATCTTCGTTCCATCATCATCATCATCATCTCCACCACCACCACCACCACCACCACCACCACCACCACCACCATCATCATCATCATCATTATCATCATCATCATCATCATCAACAACATTGAAAATGACATGATAACCACCAAAAAATCACACAATTAAAACATAATGATGATAATGATCGATAAGGACAGTGAGAGCGGGTTCATCGCTGATACCAAATACCAAAGAAAAATAATTGATTCAGTCATCATGGCATCATAGCAATCATTCCATTCGAAAAATCGTAAAACAAATCCAAAGTAGGCTAAAACGTAAAATGTTTTCATTTTTCTTTTTAGATCGTGAAAATCAGTCCGTCTTGATCACGTGAGTTTCTGCTTCATTGGATTCCAGAAACAACTTAGGGAATAAGATCTTTCGCAGGAATTAAAGCCTTATTCTTTCTAAACTGATGAGCTAGTCAGTCACTCTTATTCTTTATATTTGAAAGAAAAGCTGATATTAAATCCAATTTTCTCAATTCAGTCTTTAAATGATTTCTCCTATAATACTTGACTGTTTTAAGAACTGACAAATAAATTCATAATAATTATATATATATGACTATTAAATTTTATTTACTGGGAAATTGACATGTAAGTTTATTTATGTGGGAATTGGCATTCCAGTGGTGAATCTGGTGCTGGAAAGACTGAGAACACGAAGAAGGTCATCTCGTACTTTGCCATGGTTGCCGCTGCTTCACAGAAGAAGGACGAAGCCGAAGCTGGTGCCGCTGTAAGTAATACACAGACACACAGACAATGGACGCAATCTCCTTTGTTCGCAGACAATGGATGCAATCTCCTTTGTTCGATCTCAACGAGTCCAAAGACAAACAATGAATAATAATTAGTCATTTATATTTGAATATATATCAATGGCTAATTAATCTTAGATTGAATATTGAGATATCATATGATTAATGCAATCGATAGGATAAGCAATCACCTAGGCTGACTGAGGATTGTTGGTCAAGGTTAAAAATCATCTACTAAAACTCAGACGTGGATGTGGATCCGAACGAAGGAAATGGACCGTTTCTTACAACGTCTATCTGGATTTGGAAACCATGGATGAAAAGTGTTTTGAGTGCCTACAGAGAAATTGCAATGTCAGAAAGACCAAATGAGAAACGGATGATTACAGATCTAATCAATGAGGTTTCACATTTCACTGATGACTAACAGGTGGACAACAATGTATACCCGAAAATAACCTAATCAAATATGTAGACCACTTTAGGCCTATCACTCAGCACACCTGTTAGTAGTTAGCCTAAGATTTAAATTGGCTTCTGTGGCATTTGCGTTCTTGTGAATTGTTTCAATTGCATATCCGTACACTGTAACCGGTTGTCGATACAGGAATAATATGTAGCCTACATCACAAAATCAATAGAGACAGCTGAATTAATATGTGTACTTTTCAGTTGATTGGACCTGATTGGTTTTGTCCTCAATTTTGTTTTCCTGTTGAAAGAAATTATTAAACTGCGCATTTCATTGTGGCTACAGGGAAAGGGAACCCTAGAGGACCAGATTGTCCAGGCTAACCCGGTCCTAGAAGCCTACGGTAACGCCAAGACAGTCAGGAACAACAACTCCTCCCGTTTCGTAAGTCGTTCTACTCAAAATTCTTCAAGTACCCATAAAGTATCATTGTACGCGAAGCCATTGCACGTGGTTGTATTAGCTCATTTACAAACAGACGATAGTTTATTCTGTAGGCCTTAGATGATTTCAGAAGGATAAACAATCATTAAATATGATTGTTGTCCTGTAGACTATCATTTTTTCTCCAATTAATAAACGTCGGCAGAATTGCATAATACGGTAACTATCCTACCTATGTAGCATTTTGAGCAATCAGCTGTAGTGATCTAGGAATATTTAGTAATGAATAATTAGTCATGGCTTGAATATTCTTCATATTACAGGGAAAATTCGTTCGTATTCACTTTGGTACCAATGCCAAGATCGCCGGCGCTGACATTGAAAGCTGTAAGTCAAAGTCACACAGTCAATCATACATTAAAAGCTTCAGACAGTTAAACATGAAAGAAATAAGTAGATCCCAATAGCGTGAACGAAGCCACATTGTAAGGCTACTTTCAGCTATCCAGTGCATAGAGGTGGATATGAACATAGATACCGATAATTTGGAAACTCTAAAATGATATAAACAAATCTTAAGCTCGTTGAGATGCTGCGATAGTATATCGGTAATTACCTTTTCAAATGCACTTCCTTATCTTCCACTTCAAAGGTGTAGGCGCTTCCAAAAAGCCATAACAATGCCGTCGAACTCGAGATTCTGCGAGCTGAACCCGTCATAAATCGCCCTCTGCCCTGGTCACTTGTAGCCTACGGCTGACCTGGCTGCAAAATAATAATTATGTCTGTAACCCTACGCTTCGCGTAATATACGAGTATAATTCTGTTCAATTTATTTATTTCCAGTTATCTCTTCATTCTTTAGTGTTTTTTTCGCAATGGAAGTAGCTCTTTGTGATATTTTTCAGACCTGTTGGAAAAGTCTCGTGTCACTTACCAGCAGCCTGGGTTGGAGAGAAACTACCACATCTTCTACTGGCTTCTCAGTGACAAATACCCAGACTACGCCGGTACTTTCATCATTCCTAATCCATTCTGAACATTTATTAATAGTTAGGCATAAAATCATCTAGCTCCTTTTCATGCGCTCGCTATGCCTTTCGTTCAGCCAACCATCATCCTCATTATGACACCGACTCAGTAGAGTTGCCTCTGTGCCAACTCGCTTTTCCAAATCGCTTAGTAGGCTACGTTAATATAATATTTGTTGAAAAGAAAGGCAGCACAAGTAGTTGCACAAGATTTAAATTTGACATAAAGTAGCCTATTGGCAAAACATTGCTTGATGACTCTCAATTTCTGTATAAGGCTTTAGTTCTGTTTTCCAGTATGATTCAAGGCTTGCTTCCATAAACATGCAGTTTATTCTAATTTCATACATTCCAAGAACTTCTATAGCCTCGGCATCAAGCAATCTGCTGGACTGTGAAATGTGTGAATGCCTAGTTTCCGGAAATATGTCCAGTGTCCACGCACAGTAGTGATTAACAGAGGTGCTATTGTTATAAACGAGTATAGCATCACATTGTGTTTTCACTGTCATTCGCTGGTGCAGGCATTTTCTCTTTCCGTAATGTGGTTGACCATTTTAAAAGCATTTCTTTGATCTACCTGTTTTAAACAGAGAAGCTGTTGGTTGCTATGGATCCCGGACTCTATTTCTTCATCAATCAGGGTACCTTGACTGTTGACAACATGAACGATCAGGAAGAAATGCAAATCGTAGATGTTAGTATTTCTCTTTTCTGGCAATAATCTTTACAATAAGTTATTGAGTCTATACAGTTACAGTGAGTTACTGTGTTTCTGTCTAATTTTTAAGAATGCATCTTAAATTATTTACTACCTTAATTGCAACAAATGATTTATTTCATTTTCCAGTTATAGGCGTAGGACCGGTAGGTCGCCTAATATATTTTGAAATATTATGAGGTGCAGAAGTTCAGTCTTTCGGAACCCGTACATACTTACTTTGAATTTGTTCAATTCCGAAGCATTTCCCTCGAGAAAAGCATTGCATAACTATCATGATGCCCAACCCATTTAAGACTCTCTGATGGTTATAACGTTTGTTGGCCTACTGGTGTTAGAATTTGGCTGGACGATGCAATTAGGCAGTTATTTGTAAAATAGATCGACATTTTGTTGTGATTCCATAGGTCTATTCTGAGAGATGGTTGTTTGTGAATTGATTGCAGGAATCCTTCGTTGTGCTTGGATTCGAAGTGTCTGAGAAGATGGCTCTGTACAGATGCACAACTGCTGTGATACATTTCGGTGAAATGAAGTTCAAGCAGAGGCCAAGGGAGGAACAGGCGGAAGCTGACGGCACTGCTGGTATATATGCTCCTCAGACACATAAATGCACATAATTATAGAACACACAGATACATGCAAATATGTGTCCACAGACTTTATTATATTAGGACTATATAAACACACGAACATCCACACTACTCCACAGTGCTCAATGAAAGTTTCGCTACGATTGTTCCTTCATCCTGGAACACGTTACCTAACAACCTCTGCAGTGAACTTCGTCTGTTTGCCTATCTTTTAAAAGTGCTTGAAAATCATCCCATTTGATCGTGGTTTAGTGTTGTTAGGTCGCGAGTGCCTCTGAGAGGTTTCTCTTGAAGTGGCGCTAAAAAATGTAGGATGATGATCACGAATAACCTTCGTGGCTGTTAATTATTGTGGAAACGCATTAGGTCCATGCAAGCTATTGATTGAATACTACGGCATCACGCTTATGTTAATGCATTGGCAATCACTCCATGGCCTGATTTCTATTCTAATAGTTGCACTGTGATCCTTTGACTCGAAGACTAAGTTCTTAGAGGTTCTTAGAGTCGAGTATTAGCAGAGAAAATCAGAATTTGTATAACGTTACTAAAAACATTTCTATTCCGAACTGTGGCTTGAGTAATCCTCTTTCTACTTGTTTCTTTTTTCTCAGCCTACTTGTTTTGCTGTCTCTAATCTCTCCCTAATATTCATGCTACATAATTATACACTTAGCATTTTCGCAATTTTAATTCTTGCACACGTTCGACACTCACCTGCACGCTTGAATTACAGATGCTGAGAAGGTCGCCTTCTTGCTGGGCCTCAACTGCTCTGATATGCTCAAGTGTCTGATGACACCAAAGGTCAAGGTCGGCACTGAATACGTCACCAAGGGTCAGAGCAAAGACCAGGTCAGAGTTCACCGCATAATACTTCACCTATACATCATAGTTCGTCAGAATCATATAATTATTATGTTCTTGGTGCTAAGAGCAGCGTAGAGCCTTCTCGGTTGTTGGCCCGTCCACATGGAATGGGCTCCCGCTTGCGCTACGCTCGCTACCTCGGAATAATTTGCCTGCCTTCTACCAGTTACTTAAGACCTATCTTTTTAGCCGTGGCTGGGCTGTGAGCGCCTCTGAGTAGACTTCTTGAAGAGGCGCTATATAAGTTTTCGGAATGAATGAATGAATGAATGAAGTTTACAGTCAACCTATCACCGCTTTTCAATGTCACAAGCGCAGATCTTCGCCAGTTATGGCTTATGTCGGTGAGGATAACCCACCAATTGTAGATTCCTAAGCAGAAGAGATTATTAACAAGTCTAGTGTTTGTGTGACGAGTGCATCGTAGCTAGAAGCACAATCCTGCCATCAGACAGTTACAAGATTTTGGCATAATTTTATTGGACTGAAACTCGCCTTAATGCTAATTAGGTCTATATCCCTGATTTGGCTCTCTAGATCACAAACGGTTTCAATTAAGTAACAACAGCAAATGTGGTAGATACATGTAGATAGAAACGAACGACCTGAATAAATATAACTCAGATGAATAGATGATGACTGCTGACATGTGGGATGGTCTGATTACTACAGGTCGTCTACTCCGTGGCTGCCTTGTCTAAGGCTATGTACGACCGTATCTTCAAGTGGCTGGTGGCCCGTGTCAACAAGACTCTGGACACGAAACAAAAGAGACAGTACTTCATCGGTGTGCTCGATATCGCTGGCTTCGAAATCTTTGAGGTATCCACAGGAAGAATTGCTTGATGCCCCTATTATATGAACATTATAACTTTATAAAATAATAATACCTGGTACATATTTCTTGCCATATAAATTAGATTCTTATTTTCACACGAAAAATTATTATTTGTACTACGATATATTTCTTTATTTTTTGATGCTATGATATTTGTTTCGTCATTCTTCTCTCCGTTATCGAAAGAGTTATTACTTGAAATGTCACGTAATTACATTTATCAGATTGAGAAATGAAGATATGATGAAAAATGTTTGTATCTATGTCCAGAATGTATCTTTGAATCAGTTCTTGGTAATAGCTGCTTAGTCTAATCTTTGGACTGACGTCATTTGAGTCGATATATTAAGTCGACTGAAGTTCTTCCGATTTGGTTTCTTCTGTAGTACAACACGTTCGAGCAGTTGTGCATCAACTACACGAACGAGCGTCTCCAGCAGTTCTTCAACCATCACATGTTCGTCCTGGAACAGGAGGAGTACAAAAAGGAGGGCATTGTGTGGGAGTTCATTGACTTCGGTATGGACTTGGAACAGTGCATCGCTCTTATCGAGAAGGTTAGACCGACTACTCTGCCTTTATTATGTTAAGAGCCTAGGACGTAGGAAGCTAAATTTGAATCTTTATAAGCTTAGTTGGAATAGAGGTTGATGCCATTTTGTAGCACATTTTTCACTTTTGGATGCACAATATGGTGTTGAAACATCCTAATTATCACACAATATTTATGCACCCTACGCAAAGTGTCAAGTAGCCTAGCTGAATCACCAGGTTCTTGTAACAACCTGAGCTACTACACTTTTTTCTATCTCGTCTTCTCAATGCAATGATATTCGCAACTTGTAGCCTACTGTCATTCCTTGTTGTAGGTGTAAGGTGTTTGGTAAATGTTTTAAATTGCATTTCTTCTGCATTTAGCACCTGTGCATCTTTCTTATTGTAGCCCATGGGCATCTTGTCCATCCTTGAGGAGGAATGCATGTTCCCCAAGGCTTCTGACAAAAGTTTCTTGGCCAAGCTCTACGAGAATCACTTGGGCAAGTCGAAGAACTTCGGCAAGCCCAAACCCAGCAAGGCATCCAAACACGAACCGCATTTCGAAGTGTACCACTACGCCGGAACCGTAAGTAGGCCCTATAAACAATCAATAGAATCCAAGATGTGGTTGTGAATTATTAATACAATAAAGTTAATGTCTAGCTGTAGGCCACTTTTAGAGGATGTTTTAAGCAGATCAGAATGGAATCCAGATGTTCAGTTTATGCTTAAATTGTTAACTGTCGTTAACAAAGTGTCGTTGATAAAATGTTTTCGTTACTTTAAGTAACTTATGAAATCTTGTATATTTTACTGTTTTAATTAGCCTACCTATTTTATATCTCTTAGATGATAATAATTATGTCGTCTGAATTTAATATTCAAATTTGTAAGTTATACGCCCGCCACACAACCATAGCACGCATATGATGTATTTTGTTTGTACATAATATCACAGGTACAGTACAACATCAATGGTTGGTTGGACAAGAACAAGGATCCAATCCAGGAGTGCGTCGTTGAACTTATGCAGCAGTCCAAGGAACCTCTAGTCGCGCTCTTCTTCCGCGAACCAGAAGACGGTAATTTCAACTAATTACCTTTATCGGTGTATACTTTAAAGGGATCATCTCTAAAGATCATGTTAGCCTCTGCCCGTAGCTGCTGACTGTACTATGCAATGATGAGTTCCTATTACAAAGAATTGTATACCATCACTCATTTTCAATAAAATGCCAGCAGAAACGTTTGATGACTATCGCACCTATGTTACAGTTTAATATTCGTCCTTAACGTTCAATACAAAGAGCTGCTTGGTGCCTTCATTTATTGTTTCATTGTTGACTATCGTTTATTCAGATGGCACCACCAAGAAGAAGAAGAAGGGTTCCGCCTACCAGACCATCTCCGCTACTCACAGGGTAACTTCACATGTACCTCTTATTCTGCATAATTAATTGCTGTAATTGCGAAGCACAACTGGGAATAACATTAGGCTAACAGCTTGTCTTGGATTGTGCAAATTTCGTGCTATTAGCCTAAGAGAAGGATATGATTGTCTCCATTTCCTACTGATTTATGGCAGGCTGCAATCGTGTAGGCTATTTTTCTCTTCTGAGAATAGTTATAGCCTTAGTATACAATATAGCTATATGCTATGTAGATAGAAGGCAGCTAAAGAATTTATACATTTTGGCTTAGTACATAAATAACGATTTGTTGATTCAAGTGTTGATTCTCGCATTGATTGACGTATTGATTCACGTATTGATTGACGTATTGATTTACGTATTGATTGACCTGTGTGAAAATAGGAACAACTGGCAAAACTGATGGCCATCTTGAAGACAACTCACCCATCATTCGTCAGATGCTTGATCCCCAACGAACAGAAGACGCCAGGTAGACATCTTACCTCCCCATTGCCATCCTCCTCCTAAATTCCTCACAACTCGCACATCCCAACCCTCCTTTTCCTTCTCTTACTGGTCCACGTCCTGCTTGCCACTACACATGTGTAATCAAATCTTCAACCTGAAAAATTCCGCAGTGCCTGTATAATATTGGCGCCGATATTCATCTCAAGACAAAGCTGCATTTTGCAATTCTGCATCCCTGTCATTTTGAAAGATCATGTCCATATCATCTTTGAATTAATCTATGACGCATAAGGGGGACAACTTCTGCCAAACACTTGTAAAATCAATTGCGGTTATTATTTTCAGAATAGACTATATGCAGAGTTAATTTGCCAAATATCTTTACAGAGCGGGTCTTTAAAATATGAGATATGCGGTAAATAGATAAAAGTAGAGTGGACATATTGGAAGATTCTTGTCATTTGTTCTATTTTGGATATTAAAATTAGCAGATCTGAAAGTTGTATGTAATTCCTCCTTCGATTAATTATGAACAATTTGAACATGTCTGTTAATTAATTGGCATTTGGCAAAACGAAGAGGACATTGTTGAAAGTACGGTATGTACTTCTTCACGTGATTGTGGCTACCTGCGCCAGATTAGTAGGCCTAGTGCAAGGTGTACTCATCATCACGTGATTGTCTTACCTTCGCAGGTATTCTGGAGGCTGAGCTTGTACTGCATCAGCTCCAATGTAACGGTGTGCTTGAGGGCATCAGGATCTGCAGAAAGGGATTCCCCAACAGGATGGTCTACTCTGAGTTCAAGCAGAGGTGCGACACTCACTTCTTTCATTCAATTCACACTTATCTGACTCTGCACTACAATTGCGATTCATGGGAAAGATTTTTGGAGGGCAAACTATCTTAGGCAATATGACATTGTGGAACTTTGACAACTATTAAGAATTCATAAAAAAATGTGCACTAAGAAGAGTTTATAATTATCTCTGTGCCCATACTGTCGTCTCCTATGCTTAAGTCCTATTGTTTTGCTTCATTTCCGGTGGTGATGGTAGAACCCATTGCCCGCCTCACTCTGAAGGAAGCAAGGAAGCATGGCTGCCCATTCGACAGAGAATATCCGTTGTTGCTGCTTGCTTCCACACGAGTTATGTCCAGGATTCGCCACCTGTGACTGTGCTTCTGGGTTCCAGCACAGGTCTTATTTAAACCTTCGCAGTGAACAATGTTCTACCAATCAACTTTCCATTTAATCCCTATGTCTGCAGGTGAGATGCGAGATAATTAGTGCAACTCATTATTCTTTCCCACAGATACTCCATCTTGGCCCCAAATGCCATCCCTACTGGCTTCGTTGATGGCAAGGTTGCATCCGAAAAGGTTCTTGCCGCCCTCGATATTGGTGACAGCTATCGTATTGGTCACACCAAGGTCTTCTTCAAGGCCGGTGTTCTCGGTCAACTTGAGGAGATGAGGGACGAGAGATTGTCTACGATCATCGCCAACTTCCAGGCCCGCATCAGAGGATACCTCATCAGGAAGAACTACACGAAACTCCAGGACCAGAGGTTAATAACCCACAGCTGCTTTATATATAATTATCACACTAATCGTTCATATGCAATTACCTTGGTTATAATACTAATGAACCGATTCTTATCGATCCTTAGTTGAACATCGAATATAATTGTATTGACAGTATGTCATCCATATTACTCAACGTACTGTACGTGCATAATATTCGTACATATTATTTCGATACTATCCATGGTACACCACTGCTAACAACGGCTGAATCTGTCATCCCTTCTTTACAAGTCATGAATTTAAAATAAACTTTTACTACTCACAATGGAATGTTTCTTATCGATAATAAGTTGTTAATTTGTGCTGTCCATATTACTCAATGTATTATATTGGACCATTGGTAGGCCTACATATTTTTTATTATCGATCGTACACTACTGCTAATAATGGCTGAGTCTTTTGGATTTATAACTTAGCGATACGGATTTCGTGTTGAAATGGAAAAAAACCAAGTCAGATATGAAGTAACGATGGAGTAGTAAGTAGTAAGTTAGAAACGAATGATGATTGCTCTAGTTTTCCTTCTTTACAAATCATGAATTTTAAAATTTAATTTTACTATTACCTGATGAAATTTTGATCATCGTATCAGACGCCTCTGTGTATTTTTTTTATAGAACTGCCCTGAGTGTCATTCAGCGCAACATTCGTGGATGGTTGGCCATGCGCAACTGGCAGTGGTGGAAACTTTACACCCGTGTCAAGCCACTCCTGACCCAGGCCAGAGCTGAGGACGATATGAAGAAGCAGGGTGAGGAACTGGAAGCTGCCAAACTGGAACTGATCAAATTGGCGAAAAGACAAAAGGAACTGGAAGAACAGAACGTGGTTCTTCAACAGCAAAAGAACGATGCCTACATGCAGCTTCAGGCTGAGGGCAGCACGGTCGGGGACCTTGAGGAGAAGCTTGGTCTTCTTGTGAACAAGAAGGGTGAACTGGAAGAAACCAACAAGGAACTGGAGGAGAGAGTGAAGGATTTGGAAGGAGGCTCTGAGGCACTCCTCGAAAAACAGAGGAAGTTGGACGAGAAGAACCAGGAACAGAAAAAGGCTCTTGAAAATCTGGAGCTCACCTTGCAGAAGGCTGAACAAGACAAGCAGACCAAGGACAACCAGATCAAGACTCTGAACGAAGAACTAGCCAGGCAGGACGAAAGCGCGGGCAAACTCTCGAAGGACAAGAAGCAACTTGAGGAGACGATCAAGAAGACCCAGGCTGATCTGGCCGCTGAAGAGGACAAGGTCAACCACCTCAACAAACTCAAGCAGAAGTTGGAGCAGACCATTGACGAGGTAGGCTGGTCAATCAATTTATTCAATCTATTCATATACTGGCTCATTCCAAGGAATTTATGGCTTTGATTTATTCTACAATATCGCATAACGCCTTACGATTTCTTGAGTTCATTTATTTATCTCTTTGAGAAGTTTCTTTAGTCCAGCAAGCGCAAAACAACACAACGTTTGAAAGTGAAATGTTTTTCTAGAAACAAATCAAAACGTATTTGTTATTAGAAAGAGGAGAGCTTGGAACGTGAGAAGAAGGTTCGCGCTGACGTTGAGAAGGCGAAGAGGAAGTTGGAGTCTGATCTGAAGCAGACCCAGGAAGCTGTTGAAGAGTTGGACAAAATCAAACACGAACTCGAGGATAATGTTCGCAGGTCAGTAATTGCAGTTATTATGATTGCAATAATTTCTTGTTTTATTTAATTCAATTTATAATAATTATGCATGCATAATTTCGAGAGCATTTAATGACAGTTTGATTTCTGCCAATTTTTGCAATAGTAGCCTAATTACACGTAACTAATTGGTTACTAATGAATTATTCTTCTTAAACCTTCAATCACCTTCTCACTTTTTAATGGGCATCTGATGACTTTTGTCATTTGTCTTTCAGGAAGGATGGTGAGATCAGTGCTCTCAATGCTAAGCTGGAGGGCGAACAGAACCTTGTCGCTCAGCTCCAGAAAAAGATTAAGGAACTGCAGGTAAAAAGAACATTAGCCAGCTGATTCACTAGTTTGTCCAAAATTACATCAATCAATTATTAAGTACGGTACCTAGGGAACTCTTGATAGGTAGGTCATGGTAAGGAGATTCCCAGGTTGTAAAAAATTGCATCCTTGAAATAGCAGTTGTCGTATGAAGTACCGACCAAAACTACCATGATTAGTACATTGATTAGGCCTAGTAGCCTACATTGATTAGTAGGCTACATTGATTAGTACATTGATTGGTACATTGATTGGACCATTTAATTGCAATCATTATCGTAAACTCCAATTCCTGTATCACTATTTTAAAGCTAAGCGTATTAATTTTGATCAATTGTCTCATTCGCAAATTGATTAGACTTTGTCGCAATATAGCTCTAACGTATTGAATGTTTGTTGGGTTTTCATCTGAAGTGTTTGATCAGAATTTTGAACTTTTCTCTGTTTAGGCTCGCATCGCTGAACTTGAAGAGGAACTGGAAGCCGAAAGAGCCGCCAGAACCAAGGTAAGCCGATTAAAGTCTACAATACTGACACGGTCGATTCCTTTGCATTAGATTGATTATAATTTCCTCCCATGATCCTCTCTCTTTTATGACATCAATTATTATTGAATCTCACAGTCTTAAATTGGTTAACTTTATATTGCTTTCGACTGAGTAGATCTTAATTAGACTTTGCGTTCAGATTCCTCCATTATGATCTTCTAATAGTGATGTGCAATAATAAGGTTTAACAACAGATCTTACACCGAAGCAAAAATTGCTACTCCCGTTCTCCTCTTCTTCTCTCGTGACTAAAGTGATGCTTAGCTCACTGTGGCTCTTTTAGACGATTATACTTTCAACTATTAGTCATTTTAACCATAAATCCAGTAATGATGGAATGTTTGCTGTGTTTCAGTCCGACAAGCAAAGAGTTGAATTCCAACGCGAACTGGATGACCTCAGCCAGCGTCTTGATGAAGCCGGTGGAGCTACTCAGGCCCAGGTAACCATCCAACCTGTGTGACATAGTTATTAGGTTCCTATATTGAAAAGCACATCAGTGAAACAATACTCTCGTCTATTTGTAATGATAGTTCACAGCTGCCGGCTTTAGCACTGCCTTCCTCGTTAGAGTTTGTAATCCGACATTTTAGAAATCATCGTCACTTCAAGAAAACTCATCATTGGTGCTCCCAACGTTAACCAGTGAAATTACATTTATTACAGTCGAATAATATAGACTTCAGGCGCTTGTGAAACTGTGGAAACGAGTTCGATCTGTTGCTCGGAAGAAAGTCATTTCAGCTGGTGCGTCCAACATAGGCAAAGCTTCTTGACTGATCTGCAGTAGTAGGCTAATGCATACGATGGACCTTGTGGAGTTCATAGGCAGCAGACCGAAGATTGCCACGGTCCGGACCGAAATGCTTCTTGACCCTCGTGCGCAATACGGTATTGCCGTAGATCTGAATGAGGAGCCTACATTCACCGGTTGTCCATTTCGAGCAATAGTTTTCAGCTGATGCCCAAACATTAATTAGGCCTACCTCGAATAGGTGGCATTGTTTACAAGACAGTTGGTTTGTTTATTGGCATCTGCTATATGTCTGTTTGTCTGTCTTTTCCAACAGATCGATGTCAACAAGAAACGCGAGGCTGAGCTTCAGAAGTTGCGCCGTGACCTTGAGGAATCCCACATCCAGGGTGAAGCCCAGGCGTCCGCTCTCCGCAAGAAGCAACAGGATTCAGTTAATGAACTTTCCGAACAACTCGACCAACTGCAGAAAGTCAGGCAAAGGTAGGTCTCAAGCTCTGAAATAAATTAATTGTCATTGTCAACATCAACTTTATTTGTTTTTAATTTCTATTCCTATCCAGATGTTGATAATTCGTTGTAGTTCAATTTTAAGTTTTTCACGAACATTTTAAGTTTAATTTCTCTGACTATTTTTTATTATGTTAAATTTAAATCTTCGGATGAATCTACTCCATTCATGATGATTTGTGGTAATTATATTGCTGCTGATAATGATTGCATTGTTTATGACTATGATGATATTGTTGATGATGATAGGAATATGTAGAGCATTTAAATCACGAATTCAAATCTTCTGTGTAGGGTCGAGAAGGAGAAGGCTGTGCTGAAGAGCGAGCTCGACGACGCACGTGGTCAGCTTGACCATGTCAGCAAAGGAAAGGTACGACACCATGCAACATACAATGCAACTAATAGGACTCACTTGCAATATATGTTCGTTGTTCCCCTTCAGTTAGATAACAAATAATTATTATTTATGGACCATTTTCAACACCGATTATTAAGTAGCCTATATCAAGTAATACTTTTGGGTGGCTCCAAAATCCGATTTAGTAAAGTCCAGATAAGTACATACATGCAACTAATTTCAGAGTCCAATAAATTGAACAAATAGTGGATCACATTCTTTTATATTTCAAATTAAAGTTGAATCCTGAATAATAATAATTATGTGGTTAATTAATTTGTGGCATTATACAAGCACAAATATTTTTCTTTAGCAAAGCGAGTGGCGGACTCTAGATTCAACAACTAATAGTCTTAGATGGCTAAATATTTCAGGTTAGATTTTAAAAATAATCTGTTGATTCGTTTTACAGAGCAACGCTGACAAGGTGAGCAAGCAGTTGGAAAGCCAACTTGCCGAGCTGAACGCCAAACTGGACCACTCTCAGCGTGAAAGCCAGGAACTGAACGGAGCCAAGAGCCGAGCCCAGGCAGAAAGCGCTGACCTTCTGCGTAAGTTGGAGGAGGCCGAGAGCCAGCTGAACCAGCTGGGTAAGGCCAGACAGTTGCTGACTAAGAACCTCGAGGACTCCAAGGCCGCTCTGGAAGAGGAGAGCCGCATCAGGACCAAACTGCAGGGGGAGAACCGTAATCTCCAGACCGACGTTGACCAACTCCGCGAGCAGCTCGAGGAGGAACAGAGTGGTCGTGCTGACCTTCAGCGTCTTGTCCAGAAGGCGAACAGCGAGGCTGCTGCCTGGAAGTCGAAGCTGGAAAGCGGAGAAGGTGGAGTTCGCTCCGAGGAACTGGACGAACTTAAACGCAAGCTGAATGCTAAGCTGCTGGACGTGGAGAGCCAACTGGAGGCCGCTTTGTCGAAGTCTTCGAGTCTGGAGAAGGCGAATGGACGTCTGAGGGGAGAACTTGAAGACCTCTCCATCGAAGTCGAAAGGGTGAGTTACAGATAATTTTTCAGACTATAGGCCCTACTTCCTTCACATTTAAATAAAAGAGGAAAATCACAAAAGTATTTACACGAATTCTGATCAATTTGACAATAGCTAAAAATATTATTAATGATTCACATAAAAAGTTGATAACATGCGAAGGTCTAAGAAAGATTTTAAAGTTGGTATTTTTCGTAACCATAAAAAGTATTTATTATTAATTTTTACATCAAGTAATGAAAGTCTAGGCTCAAAAAGCTTACGTCTCTTGCTGTACAACTTATTTGTCACTGAAATGTTACACTGCAAGACTTAGTGCTAACATCCGTCGGATATGGTTTAATGAAAACTGTGCTTTTGAACGTCCACGTCCTAAGAACCAATCTTACATTTGCAATTTTATGATACTGGCGTTTCTTGTAGACTACAGCTGCAGCCAACCAGGCCGAAAAGAGAACACGCGGATTCGACAAGGTCATTGACGAATGGAAGCGCAAGGTGGCTGACCTCCAGGCAGAACTGGAAAGGTCAGGCAAGGAATCACGCGCTTCAGCCGCCGAAGTCTACAGACTGAGAGCTCAGCTGGAAGAATCGTCGGACGCAGTTGATGCCGTCAGACGCGAGAACAAGAATCTCTCAGGTGAAGATCAGGCATTGCTCCGACAATTAACAAATAACAATTAGCAGCTATCATGGATATCTTCAGGTGAACAGAAATGAATATTTGAAATGGGAAGTAGGCAAATTAGTGAATTAGGCAAGAATTAGGCGAAGGTGAATTGACTGACAACGGTAGATATTATATTTGATGAAATAATTGCATTATGGAACAGATGATAAAAGCATAGCAGCTGCCACTGTTGACTGAACGAATAAAGAGGTTAATATTAACGGATTCTGACATAGTCTGTGACTCTTTTGTCTGTAGACGAAATCCACGATCTCACTGAACAACTGGGCGAGGGAGGCAAGAGCGTCCATGAAGCGGATAAGATCAGACGCCGATTGGAACTGGAAAAGGAAGAACTCCAGGCTGCATTGGAAGAGGCTGAAGGTGCGCTTGAACAGGAGGAAACCAAGGTTGCCCGCGCCGCATTGGAGCTGACCACCATCCGACAGGACATCGATCGCCGCCTGGCGGAGAAGGAAGAAGAATTCGAAAGCACACGGTCAGTGTACAAGCAAATCCTTCATAAGTCCTTACTTTGTGCAAACATAATACATAGGCCTATAAAGTTTACTTTCAGGGCGAATAGGAGCTAGGGTCTTGCGAGCAATGATTTCAAGCCCACCTCCCCAAGATTGGAAAAGAACATGTAGACGACTGGGTCACAATTCCTTCGTTATATTTTGTATCAGTAACCTAATAGGCCTACTACAACTGGTTATTATTGCACCGGAAGCAATTTTATTAGCAACTTAGCTGCTTCTAAATTGAGGCGAAAAGTATCCACAATTCATCTTCCACTGTGCAAGAATTTCACCAATCAGGATGTTTCCCATCTACTGCAGTGAAAATAGAATGCCCTTGTCAACTAAGTTACTCACTGTCGACTGACCTCGTAATATGCGAGTTTATTTACTATTGTGACATTTTGACTATCATTTCTTTGACCTATAAGCTGAACAAAAATGTATCTGTACAAAATTCACAACTATGAATTAACACACCTTGAACTTTACCATCAGGTCTTCGACCCCAGTTTTGTGCTTGTCAAGTTGTTGATAATCCTCCATGTTAATTTTGAAAATGCGTTCTGATTTTTGTTTCTAGTAAGAACCACCAGCGTGCCCTGGAATCCATCCAGGCCAGTCTTGAGGCTGAAGCCCGTGGAAAAGCTGAGGCCCTTCGCGGCAAGAAGAAGTTGGAACAGGACATCAACGAACTGGAGGTTGCCTTGGATGGAGCGAACAGAGGACGCGCAGAGGCCGAGAAGAACATCAAGAAGTTCCAGCAACAAGTCAAGGAACTTTCGGAAGCCATCGAGGGAGAACAACGCCAACGCGAGGAGTATCGTGAACAGTTCCAGAGTGCAGAGCGTCGTTCCATTGTGATCGCTGGAGAAGTAGAGGAGCTGAGGACCCAGCTGGAATCTTCTGAACGTGCTCGCAAGGCAGCCGAGAGCGAGTTGCATGAAGCTTCAGATCGCGTGTCCGAGATCACTTCCCAGGCGTCTTCATTCGCTGCTCAGAAGAGGAAGCTGGAAACAGATCTTCTGTCCATTCAGGTATGAAAATTGGAAAGACTCTGACGATGGGATAGAATTAATTGGTTAAAGGCACAGCTTGACATTTCAAGATTTAGACCTCGCTTAAGAACTAATTTGAAAAAGCTTCGAGGCCATCATCACTGCAAGTGCACACTAAATTAAAGTCTTAATTTATTCAGTTTCACTTCTGCAGAAGTCTGAAGAACTTCCTTTCTCTCAATTCTTAAAGCTGATATGCAATCCTTTGAGTCTTAGTTAAAGAATTTTCTAATTTTTCTTCATCACAGACCGACTTTGACGACTTGACGAACGAGCTGAGGTCAGCCGAAGAGTCATCGAAGAAGGCCCAGGCCGACGCAGCACGCATCGCCGAAGAACACCGTCGCGAACAGGAACACTCGAGCTCCATCGAGAAACTGCGCCGTGCCCTTGAGGCTCAGGTCAAGGAACTCCAGGCCCGCCTGGACGAAGCCGAGGCCTCCGCTCTGAAGGGAGGAAAGAAGATCATCCAGAAACTGGAACAGCGCATTCGCGAATTGGAGGTGGAACTGGAAAGCGAATCGAGACGCTACACGGAGACGGAGAAGAACTTGCGCAAACAGGATCGCCGTCTGAAGGAATTGGCCGCATCCTCGGATGAGGATAAGAAGTCTCACGAAAGATCAGCTTCTCAGATCGATGCTCTTCAGCAGAAGATCAAGACCTTCAAGAGACAAGTCGAGGAAGCCGTAAGTTTCATTTGTTATAAGTAACATAAAACTCTAAATCTATGCGTGCTGCCTCTAGACTCTGCAGCTAAATGTTGTCTCTTACGATGGATTTTCATTACATTTGGTGGTAAAAATTTTATCATTGTTTCAAAGACTTTATTGTTTAATGGTTTTTACATGAAGCGATAATCCATTATTGTCTTAGGCATTGCAAATCAGCGCTATGGAGGTATTAGGTTATTAGGCTAGGCTGATTTATTATTCGCCAGTACTGTTGAGTAATTGATTCTTTGGGTCCATTAATTAATGAATTGATTGATTGATTAATTGATTGATTGATAGATTTGCTGATCGCATTTCTTTGACTGGTTTAACAGGAGGAAGTCGCTGCAATTAACCTGGCCAAGTACCGTAAAGTCCAACACGACTTGGAGGAGAGCGAGGAAAGAGCTGACCAGGCCGAGAATGCCATCTCGAGACTGAGAGCCAAACAACGTAGCTCTGTGTCCGTTACACACTCCGCAGGACCCGGTGGAGTAAGTTGGAGCTCTGTCTGTCTCCGTTTCTCCCTCAAGCTGCTAGGCCTATATTTCTTTCTATAGCGTTTGGTTGAAACGCCGTTTGACCGACAATTGAAACGCTAGCCTTAGCCACTTTACACAATGAAACACGATTACAAGTATACCACCGAATAGCGCAAAGCTGTCTCTGTCCTTTGTCTGAAACTCAGCCTTATCGTCTCCTCGGGTTAGTCTCTGGAATAAAATGAATTGTGTTTAGGCTTTTGTTGCGCCATCGGCTGTGTTTTATTGCAGCAGCCCTCAAAGTATTTGCAAGATCAGACAGTGCAAGTTAACAAAATAATGATGTTGGATTCTTGCTGTGGTAGCCTACGTGTCATGTAGTTGGATCCATTCAGACTTGTATATAGTGGGGCAGTTGTCCCCTACAAGATCCTGCATTCCTGACAGAAAGTTTTAAACATCTCGTTTGTCTTCTCTTAAGTCTGTCGTATGGCCATGCACACCGCTACGATTCTGGCAATGATTAATTATTATGGTTTCTATTCGGGTTTCGTTGTGGTAGGCTATCTAGATAATTATACCACAGTAGAAATAGCAAACGTTATTTATGCTGTTATGATACCGAGAATACAAATGAACGATTCCTAATAGGCTAGTAGAATCATTTGAAAGAGATTAATCTGACCGGTGATTAATTATTATTATTATTATTATTATTATTATAATGATGTGAGAAATACTGGAAATCTATCGTTGTATGCTATTTATAATGAAATGATGATTTTTTTCTCATTGCAGTCTGTCACCGTCAAAGAGACAAGAACATCTGGTGAGTAGCCTAAAAGATACACCTCCAGTTAGAAACGAGAATATCGACAAAGCTGCTAAAATACAGAGCTACAAAATGTCTTTCTATTTAAGCTAAGACTAACAATTGTAGATAACACCAAAATTGACCACCAACTCGATCTGACCAGCTATAGATGTTACATACCCCGCGGGTCACTTTGCCAATGCTGTGGCTGTCTGAATATAGTCTGTGGGTAGACTACAACGAAAGTGCTAGGAAGCCAGGCAATTTAGGCTATATCTGCGAACATTCATTTAAGTGACATTGCATGTGCCAGTGTGTGCATGTATGAATGCATTGCATGCATTCAGGTCAAGCAGCAGGATACTTAATACAGTGCATCTTAGGCATCTCTTGAACAGAATTGATGTTAACACAATAAACATCTAGAAATCGCGCTATTTGTTGCTGCCATAAACCATAGATCTACTCTACTTTTGAGAGTGAAAATAATTGGTATTTCATTGGATTTAGGCTAGAATCCACAGCTTCATCATTCGCCTATACATCGCAGACTATAAGTGTTCCTATAAGAAAACTGGTTCTGATAAAAATTATATCCACTTATGCAAATAAAAACTGTTGTCTGTTGTTTGTAGAGTCGTCGTCGTCCGACAGCCGCAGATTCTAGACCAGCAAAACAAATCTCTAACAAACAGTGTCACTTTAGGTAAGCAGATCATGATATGCTAATAGTAAATGGACCGCGTAACCAATAGGCCTATGTCACTACTCTATTCATCTGATGCGAAATTGCTTTTCACCACGAAGTCTACCCTTTCACCTACCACTGACTTTCTCACGCAGATTAGCACAGTTGCAATACGCTAGGCCATACAGTTCATTGAGATCACAGCAGTTTGCAAGTTAGTTACCGTGGACGTGTTGGCTACATGTAGGCTAATTGCAAGAAAACTAACTGACATAGGTCACATGCAGGAAGTGAAGTGGATAAACCTACATGCTCTAAGTAGGCCTGGTTATCTCTGGTGTTCTAAAACTCTGAACTCTGATAAACAAACAGTGTTTCGTTCTGCATTAACAGCACAGCAAAAGAAAACTAAAATAATAGGCTAACGTCTTCTAATAATTGTAATTAACGGGAGGCGAATGTCGGATATTTCTCTTCACTTCTATAAGTCTAATGACAGTTTTTGGCTCTGAAAGTGACTTTCAACTGAATGTTTTTCTTCTTCTTCTACAGATTCCTGCAATTAGTTCCTGCATCCATCAAAGTCGCCGAATATCGATACATCAAACGTCATGCTAGAAACGCGCACATAGGCTAATTATATTATTATATAACCCAGTAGAGGTTAATTAAGCAACGTAGAAAGAGACTGAAACCAGTAGAAAACGATCGATATTCTGGACGTATTTAGAAATCTAAGCCTAGTAGAAACAGTGTTCTTGTACGAAAGTACAACTTTATTGACCAGTATCACTTGTATTAGTAACTGTAGTTATATTTTTGTCTGAGTAGTATACTATTGTAGTTCATTTAGTATGTAGTTCCTAGTCAAACATCTCTAGAGACATGTTCTTATATTCTAGTCTTCGCTGTTTATGTCGTCGTCATCGTTGTGCAACTGAAGAGCGTTTTCGCTTCCTTCAAAATTATCTTTACACGTTTTGCTGTTAAAACCGCCGAAAGGAGGTTTTTGAAGTAGTAATCCGAGCAATAAAAAACGAAGCAAACTTTCTGGTTTTTCGTTATTCGATCATTTGGTCGTTTATTGCCAAGATCTCCGTAGCACCCTTCAATTTCTACTAGTCAGAAGCGCTTCCCTACCCAAGCCACGACTAAAAAGGACAGTTTTGATATGAACATACAAAGAGTCATAGTGGACCCTGTGGGAAGAGCACAACGCCAAAGACCAACCACTGAGAAACTATGATGCTGCCTAGTAGCCATGCGGGCAAATAAGACAATGAGCATGTCCCCGATCAATAGGACGGAGAGTGACAACCCTATAATATTAGACTATAATGCTCAGGGTATGGCGACAGAGGTTGTGAAGATGATCAGGAGCGACACCAAACAAGGACCGCCAGACGAAAGTGATGATTCAGTAGAGGATCAGATGCTGGAAGGAAGGAACCAATGGAGCACATCAGCCATAATATTATTAACCTATAGTAGCAATCACGGTACTAGCAATAGTAATTGCAAATTTGCGTAGCGCCACTTCATGGAGATCTATGATCCATCAATGGCGATCCAATACCTAGCGCAAAAAAACTACAAAAAGAAACTACAATCAAACAAAAATGTCTTCAAGCTTTTGGGAGAGGGAGATGAAAAAGATCAGATCTTAACAGACAATAATATTGACAGTAAAAACGGATGAAACCCACCAACCACACAGAGACTGAAATTCACAAGTCGAAGCGCAAACAAAATTAATTACAAATTATATTACATGCATTGTAGTGACAGGAGATACCGCAGGCATAGCTAGGCCCTACATGTATTCAAGTTATTGAAGATTGTAGGCCTGCATGTAGGCTACCTTACGAAGGACGAAGGTGACTGGCTTTGCTAATTTAAATGGTAGCTTAGGCTACGAGGCTCGAGCTATTTGGCAACACAAACCATTAGGCCTACAGACTAGAATAGTCTTTCAACGATTAGTCTAATCAAAGAACTTTCAAATCCAAAGTGATCGAATCTATAGTCGAAAGCCAAGAAGGAATTTGAGAAGATACATGTAATTATGAAAGCAGAGTTAGCAAACTGGTGTGCCGACATTTAAACACACGACACATAATCACGCGACACTTAGGCTAAACACAGACACTTAAACACACGACAGATAGCCTAAACACACGGACAGATAAACACATGACAGATAAACACGCCGC
Organism: Lumbricus rubellus; assembly: GCA_945859605.1. Lineage (NCBI taxonomy): Eukaryota > Metazoa > Annelida > Clitellata > Crassiclitellata > Lumbricidae > Lumbricus > Lumbricus rubellus. The sequence continues at coordinate 29,547,518 of OX243826.1, read as the reverse complement.
ACTTAAACTAACCTTAAACCACAGTTGTTTAAAACTTTTTTGTTTTTTGAGTTTTTTTATTCGCTAAAAACGTGGTTTTTCGTTTTTCTTGTTTTTTCCATCGCTTTAGTTCTTTTTTTAAATTTTATGTAACGCTATTTATTTATTTTCTGTCTCTTATTATTTTTCCTTAATTTTATTTTTTCCTGATATTCCTTGTGGTTTCAGCCCAATCTTAAAGTGACCCGTAAGAAGTTTGGAGATTTCGCTTACGATGATGCTAAAACAGCAGCATAGATCAATACCCTGAAAGATATATTCGTGGGGAGCGGTGGTGTAGTGGTGGGTTTTGGTGCCTTGGAAGTTCCGCTCCTTTGATCGGCATGATCGATCTCTTCGTCCCGCGAGCTAGGACCACCATGGCTAAAACGCGAGCCTTTGCTCTCATTGGTCTGCATTGTGGAACCAGCTTCCTCCTGCAACGGTTCCTCCTTGTTAGACCTAATATTAACCGATGGGCTTAATGTCTTTTTGCTATCTCAAGACCACTTTTTTTCTCTCTTGGTCTAACGCACTGGGAACGCCTCTGCTTAGTGTGTACTGCGAGAGGCGCTACATAAATAAAGATAAAATACAATAGGCCTACAATACAATATCGCAGACAGGGTCCTGCTCTCGATGACGACACACTGACGCAGTTTGCTTCCAAATGAATTGCATGACATCATCACGTCTATTGTCTGACGTCGCATCATAATAATAGTTTTCAAGATGCCATTACCTATTTCAGACCGACAGCCTCTTTAATTTTAATATCATTTTAACTAATTTAACCAATTTACTATTAATAATACCGTCGTATTTGATTTGCTTTTGCAATGGTGCTAGCGTTGGTCTTTTACTTTGATTCGCTTAGTATTTACCCACAATAAGCTTTAGGCTAAGTGTTTCTAGCGACAAAACGCAACATGCTACGAAGAATTTTGTCGATACTAAGTTTTGGTCTTTGGCCAAAGAAACGAACATCAGCTAAAGCCAATGATGATGAACAAACGAATGAAGACTCAGATGGTAAGTTAATACAAGAACCTTTCTAATAATCCTCTTTACAATAATTGTCTGCAATTTCAGTGGCTAAACACAGACAGCTTCTTGTGATGAATTATTTAGGAATGTCGATCAGAACTTCTTCGCCAATGTTCATTCGCACAATGTGTCTTTGTTGAACTAGGCCTAGTTCCATTATTCAGAGCCTATGCTAGACTCCACGAAGCGGTCAGATTTTCGCAGAGCACTGTAAATAGGCATAGGCCTAACAGTTTTGATATCATTAGGTCTGATGATTGTCAAAATCTCAAATCTGTTAGTTTCTTCTAATCGCAGATAGGCCTATGCGGCTATGCCTATATGGGGCCTAACATTAGGCCTATAGGCCTATCTGTTAATAGGACGGTAGGTTAGGACCTGCATTTTTCAAGCTGCTCATAGCATAATCATTCTTGTAGCCTATCGTTCTTGTCGACATTGTGCAAAGTCTCGCCACACGTTCGTCCTGATGTTCAGGGCTTTTAAACGTGCAGTTGAATAAAAAAAATTGCAGTTCTAAATGGATTTGTGCAATTGCAGGGTGAGAATTGCCGGGGGTTGGGGGTTTCAACCCCACAGTCTTTCTTAGAGCCCGGCCACGTTAAAGTATGTTTTTCACACCCGATTCCAAGTGGATAATGGTCCACCCCCCTCCCCAGTTAGTTTTCCACAATTCTTACACTGTGCAATTGTATAAGCACCTCTGTAGGCCTACAGTTAAAACTAGCAGAAAATGGTCATTGTCCTCCGATTGGAAGTAAATTACCATGGAGGATGGGGAAGAAAACAAGGAGTTGTGCAGTTCTAAAAATTCCCTAAAACAGCTCTGCTGATGTTATAAATAAAAGTTCGGGTTTTGTCTCGCGCTAATAGAGATAAATATCGCTTTCTTTCTTCTTCTGCTTCCAGGACCATTCCGGAAAGGAAACAATGATAAACGTGCAAGACTCGACTCATACAGTGACGTAACGGCAAGCTATAGGCCTATTATAGGCCCCATTAGATATTAAACTGCATTCCTAGAAGTTTCATCAGGTCTAAACTGTGAGAATTGAGCTTAAAGTCTGATAGTTTTCATGTAATTTTCTGTATCCAGTAGCCATCTAGCCTTGTAAGTAGTCAATGGTATTTATAGGCTAACTGTGTCTGAATGCATCACTTTCTTCGTCTGTTTTGACAAAAGTCGTTTCGTGCTGAACGAAGACTGTGTTTGGACTTGGTCGCTAATGATGCAATCTGATTATCAGCACTAGGATGGATCAAATAATTAGGCCTACTATACGGTTGAAGCCTTCCAATGAAAACTGACTTAAATCGCCTTTGTAATGATCACAGATGTAAAATACGATGGAAACGGAATAAAAAAAGGGGAAAACGTCGTTTTATTATTTTTAAACGGAAAAACGAAAAAAACGGAAATGGAAAATAATTTGACTTTTTACATATTAAACTGCATTTTTAAATTAAAACCCTTGTTTACTTACAACATGCATCTCTTAAATGATGACGTTAGACAATTAAATAATGACATCAGTTAACTGAAACCTTGAGATTGGGCTGAAAACGTACGGAATATTATGGAAAAAATAAAATTAAGGAAACTAATAAGAGACAGAAAATAAATAGCGTTCCATAAAAAACGGAATAAAACTATGGCAAAAAAATTTTTAAATAAAAAAATGCGTTTTAAACAACTAGGCCTGTGGTAGCCTATAAATTAGAAACTTTTATGCTACTTAATAATTCCAAGAAAGTAAAACGATCAAAATTAGGTTACTCGAGATCTCTTCCCTTTCAAACTCGTGATACTGAATAGGCCAAAGCCACCTTTCCAAAATCATCTGTGAAATAAGAAGTAGGCTAGCCTCAAGTTCTGTGCTGCTTTCAGTTCGTCCACGTATTTTAAATTGAGCTTAAAAGCTCCTCATGTAGGCCTAAGTTGGCAATGAAAGGCAGTTTTATATTCACTGTAATGTTTTTGATTCTGCTTAAAGATATTGTTGTTCTTGGTTGATCTTATGCTGAAGAGTTCTTAAGAAAATAAGAAGTGACATGTTAGCAAGCGTGTTTTTGTTCTTTATTACTGTAGCTACAATATCTACCGAACGAGCTACTTGAATGTATCCTCATTAAAGTCGTAGCTATGGAAGTTAAGGATCTGAAACTGATCAAAAGCGTGTGGAAAGACAAAGTTGATCTGGTGATAAACCGATTGAAGTCCGTCAGTTCGCACTGGACCAGCATCCTTTCGACCGACGTCTTTCGAAATAAAGTAGACAAACTTCTAGACGGCACTGGTCAGTTTTTTATATATTGCTCTCTATTCCTAGAGTTAGGCCTATGCCCAAATGGGACCTACGCTTTATTCCAACTTAAGATAATTGTAATAGTATTCGTACATTTATATAGCGCACCTTCAAGAGAATTCCTCAGAGGCGCTCCCGACCTGACACCAAACCTCAATCAAAGAGAATGGTTTTCAATGGTATGGAGCAGATCTGCTGACCGGACCGGTTGAGGCCGGGCAGCATGACGCGAGACAGACTCAAGACAGAGAGTGGCGTCGGACTCTTACGGGCATTGAGCCCAATGATTTTGATGATGATGATTAGAATCTTAAACTCAATACGTTTTTGCATAGGCAACCAGTGCAGTTCTTCCCGTATAAAACTTGATATAATATTATGCCCAAACTTTGGTATGCCACCAATCAGGCGAGCTGCAGCATTAAGGACAGATTGTAGCTTATTAATGCGTGGTGAAAGGGTTAAACCCGCATAGATGGCACTACCATAATCAACTCTCGTGCATATAAATGCATGCATCAGAGCAGTAGATAGACGGTAGACCTATTAGAAGCTCTGAAAATGGAATTATGGTCAGTGCGTCTGAACTCTTAAGGCAACACTGAGACAGTCATGAACTCATGACTAAACTGATTTCATGCACTCAAAATGCATGAATTTAGATAGTTAATATAATTATTAGGCTATATTTTACGCTTCAAGAATTCATATTTGTTTTAATATATGTAATTTTCTTTGGGCAATAAATTCATTTCATTCATTCATTTCGTGAATTTATATAATGCTTCTTCAAGAAACCTACTCAGAGGCGCTCCCAGTCCAGCCACAGCTAAAATAATAGGTTTTGAGCAACTTATAAAAATCAGGTGAATTTGGCCTATAGGCATAAGTCGCAAGTTTAGTGGAAGGCCATTCCAGACAGCGAGAACCAACAGTAGAAAAGGCTCCACACTGTCTTGTAGAAGTGCGAACTCGAGGAACCAAAAGCTCCCCGTTGTCGCAGAGCGAAGAGCTCGACGGGCTGCAAGGTCGGTGACAGGTCGACAAAGGATAGACAGGTATGATGGAGCGCAATCAGTAAGGCAACGCCAGACAAGTGCAACTCGGTAGGAGATGCGCTGTGAAACAGGGAGCCAGTGAAGAACATTGACACGCATATGTGACCAGTCATAACAAAATGAGTCGTTAGGCCCTTTTTGAGTATTTTGAGTTATGTATTCCATGGTGTTCCATGTTAAATTACCTTCAAAATGAGCTATTATGCATCAAAATCGATCAAGTGCTTGCGAAGTTATAAAATTTTTAATCTATCCTATTCCTTTTCGTCCTAACAGAAATTTTTTGGAAAACGCGATTTTCTGATTTTTTATATATGTTTTATATCTTATTGGTCATTTAATCTGCAAAAATAGCATGTTAAAAACGGCAAAATAGAGTCAGTTTTAATATTTTTGAGATATTATATAATGTATATTCCAAAAATGGAAAAATCAATAATTTGAAGAATGGACACCATTAAAAGCGATTTGCAGTGTTCTGCAGTGTGCGACTTACGACTCATTTCGTCTTGACGGGTCACATATAAGCAGAGACGGAGGCATATTTAGGAATGCGGCCAATGAGGCGAGCAATGAATGATGCAGAGTAACTATTTTCAGCCCAGGAAAAGATTCGGCTGGAAATGTTGCACAAATTTTCGACACCGTCGACAAGCATAGACTTCCTCACTTCGCTGAAGGATGAAATATTTACGCTCGAAGAACATAATGAAGTCTATGTTATCAGGGTTTACGACCGCAACAATACGGCAACGGTGAAGGATGTCATGCCGCTTGAAAAAAAGCCGGAGTGCATGGAAGCATGCAACGTGTCGAACTGCGTCTATGTAGGTCTACGAAACAACGACAACAGCTTTTCGGTCTTACGCATTTCGAAAGATGTTGAAGATCAGTTTAACGTATCACCATGGACAATGAAGGATCGGAAGCTGTCAGTGTACATGTTATACGTCGCAGGTAATGGTAACTTGCTGATCCGTCCAATGAAGAATGGAAAAGTTCGTCATGTACTTCGCATATGCGATACGAGTGGATATTTGCAACGTGAGGTGAAGTTGCCTCGAGGTATCCCTGCGTCACTGACTACAACTGCACTTCAGAAATCAAATGGAAACTTGGTAATGATGTATAACAACCGGAATTCTCGAACAAAGTTGCTGGAGCTCGATGCGAACGGGAGCGCTGTACGACTATTAGAATCGTCGGTCGTTTACTACAGTCACGTGAATTTTGCAGATATTCACGGTAGAATTCTGATAACTCACCAGTCGGGAGGAGAAATGGAGCTCTTCGATTCTGAATGTAATCTCCTTGGCATTTATAGTTTTCAGCACGATAACGACGAGAACCCTTATATACGTGATGTGCACTTCACGAGCGAGAGGAACGAGATTGTGCGCACTCTTTACAATTGCAGTTCCAAGACCTATGATATAACAATCTTCTGTTTCACAGAAGAATGAACGACTCGAAATGTTGACAATGGGGGAGGAGTTGAACAATTGGTACTAAATCATTTCGGTATCTCCTGAACGGTATTATCATGGCTCATCTGCTGTTTAAAATAGCGCATTAATCCTAATAAATAAGTCTACTTTTGTACTATTACTGCCTGAAAATATCGAACTTTTGGATCAATAGATAGGGCTACGATTGATTGATTTATTGATTGAACTGTGTTAAAAGACTTATAAATACGTAAGGTCATGTATTGAGAATTCGTTTACATAAATCCGATCAGCTTTAAAACATCGTTGTTTTCCTTATTTCTGCTTTTCATTTTAATAAAATACTGCAATTAAATATATACCGCTATTGGCATTTAGTAAAAATAGGACAATAAAGAACACATGCAGTCCACTTATCTCATAGGCAGCATTTATTTACCTGTGGCGCTGTAGGCTTAACTGTTATTCACACAAGGTCAAAGGTCACAAATGTACCATCACAACTGGGATTCAGCCAGGCGGAACCTCTGCCTTGCTCCTTCATCCAATGTTGCACCCCTGCGTCGTCCCAAACAACAAACAAACTGCATGATCGCTCCTCACATATACAAGACAGTCCAAGTCCGGTTCGGTAAGAATTCATTTCTTCAGTTTCTTCTTCTGAAGTGACTTGTTCAGAGCATCAAACTTTTTCTTGTTGAACCTGAAACAGAAAGAAACATAAAGAATGTGTCAAACACCACAGTGTCTTTTGATCCATATATTATGGATGCAAAAATTCTTATTTTATTTTGCATACGTACATGTTGCGAACACCTCTAAACCCATACGCAAAATGCCTAATTCCCATGATTCCCCTCCCCTGTGCGTACAAAAATATGGACATCCTCAAATTCAATTGACAGCAGAAGGATGTTGATCAGAGACTAGACATAGTTCTCTTTCTTACAGCAATCCTGAACAACTTGTGAACGTAACTTTAGAAGTTAACAGTGCCTATAAAAGCTAAGTCAAGAGAACCAGCTTATACACTTATACACTAGTGTTAAGTCAAAACATAAATGGAAATCAAAAGTAATTATTCAATTACACATAATATATCACAGCATTTTTATGAAGATTCTTGTTTACTAAAGCAGAGTGTTTCCCTAAATGCTTTCAGTTAAAATAGTATCTACAGAGTATTATGCTATTTTATCGTATTACATATAAAAAAACATATTTTATCTTTGTGTAGTGACTGTCTCCATAATGCCCTGAATAGTACTGTCTGTTTAAGTTGCGTTTCAGCTTAATTACCTAAAATAAACGAATTGATTGATATTTGATTTTTACTAAATAATATCAAGATTTCAGACACACTCTCTAACCAAAGAGTAATATCAAATAGAACGTCTAACACTTACTTCCTAAAGTCTGCATCTTCCAGCAGTTCGTCGATGATGTGCTTCTTTCGTTGTTTCTTTGGAATGCGGTTGCTGTAGAATTCCACGGCCGAGTCTTTCACGGTTCCAATCTGAACAAAGCACATCAGGCATAATATAAGACATAATGCATGGGAAGAGCACAGACTAAACACTTGGAAACGCCGTGCTTCAAGACCTTTTTACTGCTATCAAAGAACAATTCAATTAAATGGCAGCTTGTCATTTAAAGTAAAATAATCAAATATTAATTAATCGATTAAGCTTTTAAAATTAAAATCTGCAGTCCAAGTTCTTTCCACACAGAATTGGAAGAACGCAAATGTATCGTGTAGCCATCAGAAATAAAGATGCATCATCTGATTACCAAGGCATATCACCTACCTGGAAATATTTAGGAAGAGCAGCGCCGGTGTCAAACTTTTTGAAAAACTGTTTTCGATTAAGAACTTTTCTCATTCGAATAAGCCTCAAATCCATTTCAGTTTCTTTCGTCAATTCAGTCGCTGGCAGATCAAACCAGTTTTTACCTTTCGTCTTTGCTCTCTCCAACTAAAAAAAAACACAAAACAAAAAGTGCATAACAATCACAATACAAGGTAATGAATAAAGAAGGCAAAACCTTGCACGGGTCAACAAGGTTCACAAAACTTTAAAAGTGCAATGAGAACCTACAGGCAATAAGAAAATGGTCTCACTTTCATTTCCCCCATAACAGCCAAAGCAGTCAAAGCTTTTTATCCGATAGATTGGAGTTCTCACATAATGAATTACCGATAATATCCTCTGCAAAAATCAAATAAATTCTTCTGTGCACACCATGGCCTTGTGATGCATGGTTTGCCAAGCAAGATTTCAACTAAATGATGTTGTATGTTCAACCCCCTCCGTCACACGAATGCTGTACACATCACTCACATAGAGGGGCTTTCCGAAAAATTGGAGTTCTCACAAAATTACTGATAACAAAATTACTGATAACATCGTCCGTAAAGCAAAGCAATTCTTATAAGCATTTCACATCCTTGTGGTGCCAGGTAATCAACTAAGTGATGCTGTATTTTCAACCACTGTCACGCCAATGCTGTATTCTATTCTTCACCAGTCTGGATGGGCTTTGCAAATGAGGGTCTGCTATTACTAGAAAGCTTATACGACATAAATTTTTGCCAACAAATACACCTACATTTGACATGTTGTGTTCTAAGGCAGATGAATCCTCTTTGCAATTTCAAGAGGTGACCAGACAATCTAAAAAGTGATCAAGCAATGTAGAAGCCTAAAAGGTTAACCAAAGTCGAGGTGACCATAAAGATAGAGGTGACCAAAACAATTAGGAGGTGACTAAACATAAGAAAGTCGTATTGTTGCTAAATGCCTACTCTTCTCCGTCGCTTTGCTTCCCTTGGACCTTCGTTGTATTTTGTAACTTTAGCGGCTTTTTTCAACACCTGAAATAAAGCACACGTAGAAACCGAAATGATAACAGAAGATGCAACTCAGAGTGGAACAGTTGCAAAGTTTCAAAACTTCACAACAAAACTCAGCTTATTTATTCTGTGACTAAAGATTGCCCACGTTATCACAGCAAATGCATCATTTAGCTCAACTTTCCTCATACTGTTATTAGCCACACATGTCATGCAAGCATCCTGGTCACATATTTATTTATTTATTTGTAGTATTTATATAGCGCTTCTTCAAGAAATCTACTCAGAGGCGCTCTCTGCGCTAACTAGCCGAAGTGATGTTAAATGTCATAACAACAAGAAAATTTCATCAATTAGCAAAATAAGTCACAGTAAGCCGGAAACAGTCATCAGTGGCGATCCCTACTCAGAAGCGCTCTCTGCGCTAACTAGCCGAAGTGATGTTAAATGTCATAACAACAAGAAAATTTCATCAATTAGCAAAATAAGTCACAGTGAGCCGTAAACAGTCATCAGTGGCGATCCCTCGCAGACACGTAGAATCATCCAACGGAATCCCGTCGACAGCCTTTAGATGGTGTGAAAGTTCAGAGTCTCTGGTACAGGTTGCGTTAATAGAGTAGAGCGGCGACAGGTGACAGGGCTCGAAAACACGAAACTGAAGCCCCTCGCTGGTAGAAGATGACGCTCGCGACCGGCTTATCGTCGGGCACAAGGATTGCACAGTTGAAGGCATTTGTCGCTTGTCGGTCGGTAGTTTTGAACGCCACGAGAGACAACATCCGATCGAGTTAACTCCACTGACCTGCGTGAACCGTCCTTCGGTGAGATGTAAATACCAGACAACAGCGGTGAAGATGCACGGTCTTGACGGTTGAGCTCGACCGTGTGCATCACGATGGCGTCTAATGTCAACACGTGGGCGACACAAGACGACTTGCGAACATATGCATCATGACCACATCTCATCAATGAAAACTTGTCATGTAACAATAAATATTAGGAAACTTGGCTTTCATAGACCTCTCTGCAGTAACAATGCATGACCTATATACAGTTCATTCATTGCTCAAGTATTGTGTATTCGTACGTCTAAAACTGACCACTTTAATACTGACCAAAAATATCGTGAAATTTGAAAATCATTAGATTTTGTCAATTGATGTGGAATTTTGTCACAACAACGATCTTTACTAAATGGTTTTTCTCTTGCTTAGAAATATGCATATGAACTTTTGAATGCATCACCTGCAATTGTAACAATCAGTTCAATCTTACTTGGATGAACCTATGATACTGATCACTGATGCATTGTGAAAATGCTGCAGCTTTAAGATTAAATTGAGATTTTAAAAAACCTCATCAATTTCGTTTGGTTTCTTCACTTCAGCATTTTTAGATTTCTCTTCCTGCGATTGTTCAACAAATCTGAAAACATAAATCATCAACACTTAATTTAACTGAGCACATCCAATGCATCCATGCATTAACTGAGCACATCCATAACTTGAGCGCCTCTGAGTAGTTTCTTCAAGGGGCGCTATGTAAACGCTCTGAATGAATGAATGAATGAATCCAATGCATCCACGGATATAAAACTGTATCCATATACAATCAGTTAAAATGCCACATTGCTGCAATGATCTCGTCTGATTGCTGCCTAAATAGTAAAATAATAATAATAATAATAATAATAATAATATAATTTATTCCATGCGCAAAAAATGTTTTAGAAAATAATTAATCATTAAGGAGAGGAAAGATAATAAGTAGCAACATACAAAATAAAACATCGAGTAACCTTTCTTTTCTGTCGTATTCAGCTTCCGATTCATTTCCTGATGAATCGTCAACTTCGGGGACACTGCAATAAAAATAAACATAATGACAGAACGCGAAGTTTAAGCATGTATCTTGAGTACGAGACATCACGCTGTCTTTTAAGTATCTCACAAAAGTACTGCCTGTACCAGTCAAAATGACGTCAACAACATTAACCCCAAGTTAACACATCCGCCTAATTGCAGGCTGTCTGTCCTGTCAGTACAGCTAAGATTAATGTTAATTATAATTGTTTCATTGGCCTGTGTTTAACAAGAAATATGCAGAGATTGGTCTGTGTTTAAAAAGGAAAATTAAAATATCTGTACACATACATGTCACAAGTTTACAAAATTATCTACGATACTGTATGTATAGTAAATGTGGGCAAGCCCAAATGTAATTACAAAACGCAACATTAGTTTCGATCACTTTTATTTTTGCAAGAAGTTATCACTACTTCTGGTAATTAGGCGAACCTCAGCAGTCTGTCGTTAAACGATTCCAACTACAGCCATATCTACTCACTTTATGACAGTCAGATCCTCACACGACGCCTTAAATGCATTTAGCCTTAAGGTAACGGCGTTTCTGGCTTTTTCTAAAGTGTTCGAAGACATTTTTCATACATTAAATTTCACCTACAATTTTCTCACGCTCTCGCCATACCATGCGACTTTTAAAATCTAGATGTATAGCTTCCGGCCTTCCGCTAATTTTCGTCTTCGCAAACATATAGCGCTTTTATAAATCGCTTAAAATTAAATAATGCGAAACAGCAGAATTTTGTTTTCTTGTAAGTTCTGGCCACAAGCGCTCAAATTCGAACTCGTTCCTGTTTAAATTTTGAGTATAAGATAGCAGAGCTGTAATTGAGTGCAGCCTAATGTATAGGCCCTAAGCCTAAGCATATTTTAGTTCTTGATTGTTCGGACGTCTTTCTACATCTCAAAGCTTTAAATTACACACTGGGGGCACATCACTATGCATGGTTGTTGCCGATTAGCCTACTGAGTATGCCTATATTGGATTGTATACTATCGAGGACGCACTCATTATGAATTCGTTGGTTGTGAAGCTGCACTCGACGCAGCGCTCGTGAATAAGTTTGTGCCCTGTACCTGGCTTTCAATTTTCAGCATAGTATTATGAGCTCACGTTTGAACTATTTAGAACTATAATCAGCTAATTATATTATGCTCACAACTAAGCTTTCTTCAGCTCTTAGCAGACTTAGCCTAGATAGCCTACCGAAAACGAAAGACCTGTCCGTCTATAATGGTCCTGTCGGTCCTTGCATCACCAGCAACTATAGTGCAAGCACGTTCAGTGCTTGGGCACCTTAATTGGCGTGACAGCCATTCAAGTGAGCAGTGGTTAAGGATCTCACACAGGCCTAATCAATTCATTAAAAATTAGCAAGGTCCAGGTCAGAACGGTAATTTAGACTTCTTATATTTACCAGCTTATATAGTGGCCATGAAACAGACCCATAGCATGGAAAAGGCAGTAGGTAGGCCTATAGGGCTTTCTTAGCATGCAGTTCTACACCAAAAGTGCAGCTCTAAATAGGTTTATGCAGCTGTAAAAGCATTCACACACAGTTACAAATTTAGTGAAAATTGTGTATTGTCATCCAATTGGAAGATGGAGGATGAGAAGGAAAAGAATGGGGGTCGTGCAGTTCTAAAAATTCCTTTTAAAAAAAGACGGCACATTCCATTTTTGACAAAGAAAACAATGCCATTGTATTTCAAGAATTTATTAAATTCGTTCTCACTAGCGATGTAATATTGAAGTGATTACATTTTACGCAGTTGTTGGGCAGGTTGTGAAATTAACAGTAATTAATTCAACCTCCATCAATGAATACATCGTTAGCAAATGACCAGAAAATTAATCATTTGTCCACAAAGCATTCGATCTGAACAGCCAGAGAGATTGGTAAAGATCAATATGCAAAGGACACAGGAAAACCATGGATATTATGTGACAAATAATAATAATATTAATATTAATAAGTGCTGGATCACCCCACACATAAGGATGTCACGCGTCATAATATTATCAGAATGTAGTGATCTCCAATGATTGTTCATATATATCCCAACTTCAAACTGTTTCACATTCGGTTGAGATTCTTCTCATCAGTTAAAAAATCTCAAATAACTTCTGTATAACTTCTCTGTTTTATTTTGCACATTTTGAGTCCACCAAGGACGACAATAACAACCAGACCTTTAACCCTTTACCGACCTAGGGTATAGGATTACCCATACCATATACTAAGCTATGGTCTGCAAAGGGTTAAGTAGGTTTGACTACGCCAAATATTCTGACCATTCGAGTGCATTTAGTAAGCAGCCATAATTTCTCGCACACATGAAACGAAGAAAATTCTTAAAGTTAAAGTGTAGCGATACACATGCAAAGCGAACTGATACATATGCAAGAAAATTGACTACACGAAATAAAATATATCAATCAGCTGGCAAAAATGTGACCAATGCATGTACAACACTTTAAATACATATTTATATATTCTATGAAACACTGCAATGCGGTGTTCATAATATTAATCAAAGAAATTTTATGAGAATCAAGAAAAAGCACCTTTCAAGCTGCACAATGCAGGCTACGTCTTGCCATCAAAACGACAATTTAAGAAGTTTACGAAAAGCTTCAAATCATACATTTTGAAAACAAGAAAAGACTACAAATTATTCGTATAATGCTACAAATATTTAAAAGAAAATTAATATCTACTTCCGAATAGAATCGGTTGAAAACAAATTCAGATCAAAAGGCGATAGAAAATCACGTAAAAATGTTAGACTGCGAAATACGTGAGACAAACCACGAGAACCGCATTCACAAAAGTGGACAAGGGTATTGAATAAAATGATCCAAGAAAACACGGCCATTTATGTATGGGAGGATGGAAGAATTAGAGTAGTTTTCTTAATTGGATATACTAACAAATTGTGCTTCTTTGGACGCACAACACAGTTTGCAGAAGACAAGGAATACAGTTCACAGAAGACGTTGAAAATCCCATGTGCCTTAACAATATTATATAATATATAAATAATTATACATATATATCTTCATTTATTATCCATCAGGATCACAAACCGCAACACGTTACAATGCAGAAAAATACAAGCAGAGGGTCTGAAGAAAAAATTTCAAGACATATTGGTTTCAACATGGCTACCTGATTGTAATCAATGCTATTGACTAGATTTATTTCTTTTTCGACAAGCTTTTAAAGAGGATCCTAAATATGAAATTGGAAAAGACAGCACAACACAGTCGAAGTAGAATTACGTGGACTAGATTCATTATCATTAACCCGTTTACCGTGTAATAAAAATTTTCTTAGTAAAAATTGGACGAGTTAACTCGGGGATCACGGTAAAGGGGTTAAGGATCTGATGATTATCAACGTGGAAGCCTTCCATGCTGTTAGGCAGACGATCCAGGACAGAACAACTTTGCGTCGTATTTTGGCTTGACTTGGCCACGTTCAGCCACTAGAGTGAGAGAAACGTGGAAAAAGGAATACAGTTTTTTTTGTCAGGCGGAATTACTTCTAAGATGAAAAAACCTCTTGCGTGGAAAACGACCAAGAGGAAGAGAAATACAAAACTATTACAAGGCAGATGAAAGCCAAAACACTTCACGAAGAATGAAATGTATATGTAACATTTTCGTTTTCCTTTAACCCTTTAACGACCAGCTACATATGTTTTCCATGCATTTTAGTACACACTAGTCGTTAAAGGGTTAAAGCCAAATCAAGACATCTAATAAGAAAATATTCCCATGCCCATCCAGGTATTGTTGAAAACCAGGAACCAGTTACACACAGACCACTGAGACCAGTACTCGAATTCAAAGCATCCTACGATTTCAAACAAAATTATAGAGGAAATGAAAGAGGTTTGTGAATGCTAACACCCTGAATTGCAACCCTATATCTCAAATCTCAGTCATTAAAATAACCTTTAAAGAAGGACTAGCTTAGTCACCAAGAAATTCTGCTAAAGAAAGCATAAAATTCTGAACAACAATGCAAATAACATTAATTATGATACAAGTGCTGGTTATAACGAATAAATAGAAATAATAACAATAGATAAATCACTAGTAATAATTAATCTGAAGAATAATAAAAGTGAGCCGACAGTAACTGTTCTCTTCCAATTTTCTCTTGGAACAATAAAATGAAAATGCTTCTGGACAATTTTTTTCATGTCTTTACACCAGAGTACAATGTTCCGAGTAACCAACAGTTCAACATGACCGTGTAACTCCAGTGCATATTCAAGGCAGATTTCAAACTCACCTATAACATTGTTATGAACCTTTCAAAGACAACAATCATAATAAGATACACATCCAAAACATTTTGAAGTAACATTTTGAAAGCAGCCAGTGACCTTAAAGGCATGCAATTTGCAAGCTAATGGACAACCAACCCAAAGGCAAAGTCGCCTGAAATTCAACTGTATATACCAGCTTAATTTTATTTCCTTCCATGCAAGAAAATTCAGTGAAAACATCTTTCGGCCAAAGCTAAAGACATGACTCACATACAAACTAAATCCTAAATCCAAATTCAAATTCAATTGAATTTAACATTCAAAAACAGACAATGCTGTTGCTAATGAAACCAACAATTCTTCTCAGAAGTAAGAATCTTGAAACTTTTCTTAATATCATGTAGTAAAAGAACTCTGCTACACAATGCAGTACACATGGACCATACATTACACACGATTTCATATTGAACAGTAAAAAAATAACGCCACTTTCAAGTACTAGGTTAATTAACTCACCTGCAAAAAATAACTGCAGAGCGGTGAGAAACTCACCTAGGAAACACGGAACAGCCGCTACACAAGTGCTGCCCTAAATTTCCTGATACTGTACATTGCAACAGCATCTAAAGGTTAGATATTCTGCTCTGTGTAAAACAAGAGATTGGGAGAAAACATTAAATAAAAGGCTGTGCAATTACTAAAGCAAGATGCATCATAATGTCACATTCTACAACGGATCTTAATTTGCTCATTAAAGAGCGATTGTCCGCATACTTCTATAATTACAAAGCAGCTATTCAGACAAAACATTGAAAAGCATTTTGAATAGAGTAGAATATTGTATATCCTTAACTAATATAAAATGCATCGTATAAACACACTTCCCTAAGCGTAGAATTCTTGTGAATTATAACAGAAACTTGCAAACTATTTCCCAGAGTAATGAATTTGAGGTTTTGATTTCGGATTGGCAAATGACGAATGGACAATGCCCCTTGCAACCCACCCGACCACCCTAGGTCAGGTCTGACCTGCAAAAAAAACTTAATTCGTCTGCTTGGGTTGAACTGGCTGTTCTTTTTTCAGCATAAACCTTCACAAATGCACCATCACCCTTTGCATTGCGGTCCAGCAATATACCTTAAGGGCAATGCGGGTCTGGGCACTGTGAATACCTTCCAAAGGCCACCCTGTGATAAGATGCCAGTCCACCATGCACATATTTATAACTACAGCCCCTCAAACCTAAAGCAGGCATGGCTGAAACATACTGCGTTTAGATCTGCACATTATCTTAACTATGGCTTCGGAATACACTTTCTATGAAAACATAAACAATGTGCTTTTCAGCTGGGGTTTGGCAGAAAGCACCTATGGGTAGCTTTCTTAGAGGGGTGCAACAAAAATGCTCTAAATAACAGACAAAATCAATAAGCTAATGTGAATAGCCCTAAGCACTTACACAGCTCCAAAATTACACAGTCTTACCAAGTGTTTATTTATTTCATAGCAATGACGAAGAGTAGCAAAAATATCTTGAAGACGAAAAAAGAAACATGATTGAAGGAAGCAAACCACACAGCGAATGATGCATCACAACAAACACAATCATGCTACGTAACGTGATGTAACACACAATTTATGTAGAGCCAATATTACAATCATACTGATCCATACCAGTGAAAGTGCAAATGCACTGGCATTAATTAATTTGCTGATCAGTGAACTTTTAATATTTTAGAGGCTCCTTAGATTAGAGATACACAAATACAAGTGCTAAGCACAAACTTAAGATGATACCCAAAGTTGCGATTTTCAACACTGGATGCATGGACACCTGCACATATTTTTTAAGGACACAAGCAAAAACACATGTTTACATTTTTAGGAAGTTTTTGAAAAATTCAAAGCAGAAAATTAAAAACACGGGTATTTTTCATGGAGGTTTCTAAAATATAAATTTCCTAGTATCACCTCGTGCAGACTATCTGTATCAAATGTTGTGCTTTAGCGTAAAGAAATTTGTTAAAAACCAAAAGGTAGTAGTTTCCCTATGTGCCTATGTGCAGGCACCCATGGCAGTATGTGCAAATGTGCATCTAGCCTAGTTATCTATCTTCAGCCAACTGAAACCATGTCCACACGAATGCAGGAAATTCAGAGCATTTTAACAGAATCCTCAATAATAAAAGCCTATACATACCATAACGACTTCCTATTCAGAGCGTTGGCATTGGTCTCTGCAAAAACAATTGCTATACACACGACAAGTACAATGAATGAATGGTGACGTGATAGCAAAAGATATTAGGTTTGGACTTACGAACCAACATTGAATAACCACTGATGCTAAGCAACGTTGCAGAAAATACATTCTTGCGGAACAAGCACTTTGAAATAATTATCAAGAGTACAACAATAGCCTAAAATTGCATGCAAAGCACTTTAAATGTCCGCATTCAAACACATAATGAGTGAGCCAATCAGCGTAGCACGATGGGATATTCTAATTTGTAACACAAATGGGATATTTCAATTCATAGCAAGATGAAAGCAAATGAAGGTCAAAATTAGGTGAAAAGTATTTTGCTGAAATGAATAGTACATATATGTATCAAGTTTACCAGCTAGATATGAAATATGCTCTACTCAGCGGTCTATCACCACATCAGTGCTCAGCATGATATCATTAATCATCAGAGATGAGCATGATTAGTCAATATAACTAGAATTAGCAAAATCTTTCAGCTGATTGAGTGCAATTAGCAGCTGCCAATCAGTTAGCAAATCATAATTAGATTTTTGAGAATTCAGACATCGTTTCACAATTGTTTCAAATGACACAATTGTTTCAATAAATTTCTAAAATTTAAAATCAAATTGAAAATCGAAATTTATAAAATTATAATCAAAGCAAAAACAAATAACAGCTGAAAGTTGCTGTAAAGTCAGCCCACTAGGTCTTTCTTGTTGCACATGATATCATGACCTGCAACTCGCATTAGATTTTGAAAATCATCATTTTCCACTTCATATATTGGTTGAATTAACTGCATCAAGTAGTTTATTAATTATTAACTCGTTCTCAACGTAATTTAAAAAAAATCAAATCAATTAGAATTCATTAAAAATATAAAAAAACTGCTAGCCAATTAGAAATGGAGCAATCTGCTTATCTAATCAATCAGCGAATTGACGGGTAGCCCATCTCTGATAATCGCTAGTCTGAACAGACATCACTGCTCATTCAAAACCTTTAAATCTGAACACCGAGTGAGTCAAACCGATAGAGTATATACGCTCAGTAGTGCCAGCCTCTGTTCACACAATCAATCACCGATTCTACCAGACCTCGTCCACAGATTGGCCACATTCACGAGAAACGATAAGAACGCAACATGGCAAGCACTTCGAAGTTCAAACGCCGCTAATTCCAGCAAGATCTGACATATCCTGCGGAAGAAAAGCGATCGTTCCCGACACAAGTCTGAAAAATACTGAACATGGCATTCGCTGTCTTGAATACACGAGAGAGGCGGGTGACACAACGTCAGATGTTGAGGGCGGATGGCATCTCGCTAATGTCGATCGTGTCGTTCCCAGCGTGCCCTCTGCGCGAATATGTCGCTTCGGAGGTTCTGCGCAAAACATATTCCCAAAATCTGAAAAGAAATGCAGAGATTAATTATTAGTTACTGATATTGTATTGTATCTATACATTTATAATTTATATAGCACCTCTTGAACAATAACTATTCAGAGGCAATCTCAGAACGAAAAACTCTGGGCAAAGAAATGCTTTTATAGAACGAGCGACTGATAAGGAAGTCATTAGTTTAGTCCGTAGAGTGGGAGAATGGTCATTCCAAATGGAGGGATGGAGGGACCAGTCACAGCATGAGCAATATGATATTTATTGCAAGAGGTTAAGCACTGTTTCCTTAAAATCATTAATTAATTTTTGTTTAAATTTCATTTATTGCTTGCAAGTAAGCTAATAGAGTCACTAGTGGGCGGGGGGATGTATCAACGACAAAAAAAATTTGAATGAAGAGAGTGGATGATGATAATGATGATGATAATGACTCACCTGAACAAGAGCGAGACCAACAAAGACTCCGGCAACTGGAATTAAGTTGTGATTTACCCAGATCTCGCCTTGGTCGATGCAACCTGACGTGTAGATGACGTCGCTCGGTTCTTTCGACTACGCAAGAAAATCAATTTAAAAAGACACTAAAGCTTCACAAGAGAACAAGATGAACCGACTAATAATTTAATGAAATTATAATAAAGTAAACAAATAATAATAATTGTTAATGATTTCTAAATTATTTAGCCTAGCTAAGAGATTTCCAAGTAAAACTATTTTCGAAATCGTAATTAATGATATTTCAATTGAAAATGCTAACATGCGTAGGGTGACGTAGACCTATAATAATAATAATACCAACCTTCATGAATATTAATATACACCATAATAATAATAGTAATAAGACCACTTATATGATGCCTTAACACAGCCATGCCATGTGATGATCATCTTTAACTGATTGCTACACTTCACCAATTTATGTTAATCCCATACATTTTCTCTAAGTACAAAGCCTTAAATTCAATTTGCTTATCAATACACCTGAAGCATTAAGAAGCGTTAGAAAAAATTATACTGTACACCAATAATTCAGAATGGCACTGTAATAGAGTCAGACGGTTATGCCTACCATTCGCGTATCATAGCCGCATTGCCAGTTCTTTATTACCTCCTACAAACAAGAAAGTCACATTAAAGGCAATATCTCATTTATCCATGTCAAAAGCAATTCAGGGTCACACGCTGCAAGAAGATAGTGCCACAATCATAATCAATCAAACTAATAATAAGAAATATATTCTTTCCCTTCAGGCTAGAATTATTCCCTCTGGCGAGGGGTCAGCCACTCGGATCCTTCTCCTCCACTTGTCTCTGTTTCCAGTGTCTTCTTTGAACCATATTAGTAATATTTAATAATCTTTAATAATAAAGAATCAAATCTCATAATGTGCAGCCCAGATGTGATCCCCATCCAGCCACTGTGTTGCTTTTAAGCCTTCCTATAATTTATTCCCAAAAGTATGTCCAAATTTTAACCATCTCCCCACTTTCAAGTAAACTTCTATTGTTCATGTCCAGCAATATTACTGGCTTCCATATTTATACGACACTCTGCCAGTAGCACAACTGTACCAGTATCACTTGAACAAAATAAACGGTAAGAAATCCAGAGGATGGGAAAAAGTCAGTCTAGCAAGCAGCTAGAGAAACAGTTTGAAGCCAAAAGATGCCTTTATTATAGAAGCTGAAGAAGGAAAACAAACTGGCAATTCAAACACAATGCACACATAACACAAAAATCTTATTTGAGGCACAATTAATTGCAAGGAGCTTTGTCTCGACTTGCATTTGGTACTGGCCTACATTTAGTACTGGCTTACATTTTATTTGGTATACTTACATTTGGTACTGGCATACATTTTATTTGGTACACATACATCTGGTACTGGCTTGCATTTTATTTGGTACACTTACATTTGGTAATAGCTTACATTTTATTTGGTACAGACTTACATTTGGTACTGGCTTGCAGCAAGAGAACGGAACCCCGCAAGCCTCTCGACTTGGGGAACTGCAGTTGAAGTAAATGTTCAGATCCCAATCCTTGTATCCCTCCACTCCACAGCATCTTAACTATAAAAGATAAAACAAAACATACACTGAATCAGCAGAATTCATATGAACAAAGAGTTTTTAAACCTATGCCATAAAACAAGGCGAAAACAGGGTCAGGTGTTACACCCCGTTGCCATAGTGTTATCGAAATCAGAAATAAAAAAGAGCATCTCTCGTGAGTTTATCAATCAATCAGTTAATCAATCAATCAATCAATCAATCAGTTCGTTTTAGTATAAGTACCAAGCTGACAAGACACAACTTAAACAGACAATATTGCTCATGGCATTTACAGAGACTGTCACAACACAATGATAAAATATTGCGTTAGTAGATATGCTTATACAGCATATTCTTTGACTTGCTGAAGTATTCTGACTTGAGCAGAAACTTTACAGAAGAATAGCAGTCCGTTGAGCTAGCTAGAAACAGTTTCTTGAGTTAACTTGATGTGCTGCTGTCAAGTTAGCTCAAGAAACTGCTTCCATTTAGCTCAAGGGACTGCTTCATCGCCACATGAGGGCCGGTGGTGAGTCCTCTCCCTTGCCATCTCATAGATCTTCCCATCAACAGTGTATACACTCAATATCTCATTATATAGCATGCCAACCCTACAGAAGTTAGACAGCATTGTTCCACTACATCATGCACCCCAGAAACTAAATAATGCAGTACTAAATAACAATGACTGCTAAAATAATAACCAAATGTCAAGACAAATGTAAGATCCCATGTATACTAGGATATTCAAACAAAACATGTGCTATTCTTCAAACAAAACATGTGCTATTCTTCAAACAGAACACATATGCTATTCTTCAAACAGAACACATGTGCTATTCTTCAAATAGAACACATGTGCTATTCTTCAAACAGAACACATGTGCTATTCTTCAAACAGAACACATGTGCTATTCTTCAAACAGAACACATGTGCTATTCTTCAAACAGAGCTGGATTCCCAAGTCATGTGACAACCCACCAGAATGGACAATTATTGGACATCATTCTACCAAGATGTTTTTGGTTTGAGAACATTACGTGACATTGAAGTGACTGTTATCAAATAATCCATGTGTACTACTGTGTAGTGATGAATTTGAAAAAGTAATAAATGTCAAAGCTTACATAAATAGTCAAGCAAATCTATCCTACCTATATGCGGCGAATAACATTGATAATATTATTATAGAATTTCTCATGCATGTTCTTATCTGTGGATATCCATCACAGGAAAAACAATAAATTAAAATAAACTGACCCATTCTTCTTGAACCCAGTCGATAAGATTCTGCAGATCTGGATCGTCACGATATTGTACGATCATCGTCTTCAATTGACTCTTCACTTGATCTTTCACCTTAAAAACACGACCAACAGATGTCAATCAACATTGTCTCTTTACATGTACACTAAAGAAGAAATATAGCGTTGACATTTCCACTTAAGTGGCTGAAGTCTTACACCGGCTCCCAATCACATCATGTATCCAATTTAAGATCATCTTCCCATTCTCCAAATCTCAACATCTTGTCCCCAAATATATCTCCGACTGTTTGTGTAAGTCTTCCTGAAAATCCGTTCGCTTCCCCCCCCCTGCGTTCTACCGACCGTTTCTACCTCTTTGTCCCTCGTGTTCGGTGTGGCTTGGCATTTGCAGTGACAGATCCCTACATGTCGAATGGCCTCCCTTCTCTTTTACAGGTTAAACTCATGTCTGGATTCTTCCCCACATCCTCTCACTCTCTCAAGTTCTTTGGTTTTCCCCCCGGGGTTTCTACACCGAGCGAACCCCTGAAAAGCCTATGCTGAGAAAGATGTTTTATACATTTTTAGATACGATACAAATTCTGTCTGTGGGCCAAAAATTCAGCTCTCCATGTATAATCTACCACTGTATTTCCCAACCTTAACCAAAATTTAATGTGATCGTGTTCCCGAGACATTGTGACGAGATGAGTCAAAAAGCAAAACTCCTGATTATCACTACAAAGCACTGACACCTATTCAAGAACTAACTAGACAAAAAGTTTCCTTTCCTTCTAATTTACATGTATACAAAAAATGTAGAAATAATTACCCAGTCTTTGTAGACAAATATGATTATGCCTGCAGCCAATTCACAGAAGAAAATGAGTCCTACGCATATACAATACTGCAACAAACAAACAAAAACCATCTGTAGAATATATTCGCAAATAAAACAACAGCAAGTTTTAAACTAAACATCAATTAACCACTGCAGAAACATAATTGCTTTGTTGCCAATAGACAGAGGTGGACAAACCTTAAAAAGTTATGTTTTAAAACACTACAAAAGTATTATCCTTAACTTTATTAACATAAGTATATCCTATATCATGCATTTATCAGGTCCATGGTACCAATCACCAATTATAATTACCTTACTTTTGAATAAGAACAACCTCACTATCATAATCTCATGCGTACATTACATTTATTACAATCATTTACTGGAATATTATGTTAAAAATATTTTATTATACAAACAACAATCATTACAACAAAAACAGACTAGACTGATTTCATAATGATTTCAAAGTTCATTTTAAAAAATTTGTAAACAAAAGAACAGAGTGAATGAACGCAGATGACATAGCGGCAACTAAAACTAAAAAGTCGTGAAATGTTCAACTAACAACGAGCAGGAGGCCAGTGTTCTCCCTCAAAGCACCAATGCAGCCAGTGAAGCCAATCACAAAGACGAGAAGGCCAGCGATGATGAGCAGAAGAGCCGGGTCAAGCGGAATCTGACTCAGCTTTCCCAGATTCTGGAACATGTCCTTTTCCGTCCATGCCCACAGTCCAATGGCAAGCATCACACCACCCAGCAGCTAATAACATAAATACATTAAACATATCTTAACCTTCATTGCCAACTACAAAGCGAATAGCAAAAAATCTATTTTAAATTTTACTTGTTATTTGTTGAGGAAATTTATATAGTGTCACAATGGAAATATTCTCCGTATTACCATACTAACGTTCTTACTAACTAGTGTACCTTTACTGGTAATCCTGAAGACTGCGAGCCTGTCTATGTAAAAAGTATGGTCGCCAAAGAAATCGCTAAAATAGAATGTTGTGGCCCTAACTTAGAATTTTAGGCAAAACTCCGAACGGCGGTCCCAAATTAAAATATATAGCCTATATCGTCAAATGTTGTAATTGTCACACAACAACTTGATATACTTTCCGAAAACATCCGACTTGTGGCTAAAGCGCCACTGGAAAGCAGACAAGTAACTTGAGAAAAGACCAGGACTTGTTCCACTTCGGTAACGCAACTTGCGCTTGGCATGCATAAAAATCCCTCAATAGTCTGTGTGCGGATGTCCGGGTCAATTTAATAAATCCCGAATCCATTTCTTCAGCATTTTTTCGTCAATCCAGCTTCTATTTCTTATATACAAAGTGGTCATTGTGACTGACGTCTCGGTAAATCGTAAACAGTATGGCCGCCGTAGATGCGTGCATAACAGAGCGGCCCGACATACGGCCCAATATTTCCGCGAAACTTAAAGCACGCTTCAATTTCATCAGAATGACTGCACTAACCCTAAAACTAACCCTAACCGACCCTCACGACGCCTAACCTGAGCCCTAACCGACCCTCACGCTTTGCGTGTTGGGATGCATGTTGCGATATCGTCCATAGGCGGCAGTCTAATTTTATTGCATTCGTTGGCGGCCATACTGTTTACGATTTACCGAGACGTCAGTTTCATCCAGCTTCAACTTCAGTGGTGTGCGCAGTATGGAAATAGCATGGAAAAACAGCAATTTTAATTTGGGACCGCCGTTCGGAGTTTTGCCGAATTTTATATTTACTGCATATTTCCTTCATTTATAATTTTATTAAACTGATCGTTTTACTTATATCTCGCTTTGATTACTTGTTTACTGAGTGCATTGTATTTTATAATAGAATGCGGCTGATAGATTGCAGCGTTCCAATTTAGCTAAATCGTTGGGAACTATATTGTTTTGTGTACGGGCACGCAGTCTTCGGGACTACCTAAAACTTTTATAAATTGCATTCTTTCCAAAAACCACATCACACAAAAAGCATTGACAGGTGCGTGACGAATGTTAGATCGACTAAACAAATCTGTAAATTTTATCCACTATAAACATTAACATAAAAATGATCAAACAAACCCAGAAGATAACGTTGAAGCCGAAGACGAGATATTTTATAACGGCGCTCACTTCCGACCGATCTCTGCGAAAACGAGCCATCATCGATGAAATGATGGAGAAAACACCCACAAAACAAAACAGCCTATCTACAATGTTGATTTCTAAACGTTAAAACTCATTTTGTTCATCTTTTGCAACAACATCAACAAACTGCTAATAATATAAACAAAAACGAATTAGAAATTGACGCCCCTGTGTTGTAAAGCGGATTCAGATTTAATTCGACGACCAGGGATGCCACTCTGAATTGTTTTAAAGTCAACACCGTCCAACAAAGGCTAGAAAAGGCTAGATCAAGAATTTATCAGAAAATACCACAAAAAAAATTATTTTTCGCGTTTGAAATTTAAATTTATGAGGAACTTTTACTTAGTCATCTGACCAAAATTTGCTCCTTTTCACGAAAAAATTTATGAAGACCATTTTAAAGTCCTTTGCTCCAAAATCTACAGCTTTTGGGGTCCGTATTCACAACATTTTCGACTTTTTCACGTCTTTTAAGCTGTTCACCTAAAAGTCTATCTTTATGTGTAAAAGTCGGAATAACCGCCGTGATAAAAAAAATACTAGATCCTGACAAAATAAACCTAGAAAAGATAGAAAAACCTAGATCTAGGTCAAAAGGCTGAGTGGCATCCCTGTCGACGACTATAAATGAATGGGAGACTGGTAGTGACGTCATATCCTATCCTTGATGAGTGACACACAAAGCACTCGGTGAGGAATTTAATCGGTAAATGGGATGCACGCTGTAACCTGTGGTTTGGAATTCACTAGCGACTAGACTAAATAACGATCATTTCGGTTGATTTAAGTAAACACTGTTGAAAGATAATAAGACAAGATTTTTAAATGTTGCTATGTAGGCTATAGCCAATACATTATAGGTTAATTGAACTGATGTGTAAACCTTCAGTCATGATTCTCAGCTCTCCATATTTATTTCAAGATCATTGTTTAATGTTTACAACATCTAGTCCTACATTTCAATCAGTGGCGGTTCTACCGGGGGGGCTGGGGGGGCTATAGCCCCCCCAGATGGAAAGTTAGCCCCCCTAGATTTTCCTAGCCCCCCTATGCACATTTTAGCCCCCCCAGTTTAACGTTTAGTTAGTTAAACAATACATTGCCTGTTGGTAACAAGGCCTCCCAATCCCTTTTAAGGGAACTTTCCATAGATCAAGTGACTTCAATGATTTTCATCTGCTACATGCTACATATCAATATCACAGATTCCATGTACTTCTGAACTGTTTCTCCAATCAGAATGCTTGCTCATACACTGGCACATGTCTATCGCTACTAATGGCTGTCCTGTGACTGCGAGGACCCATGGGTGTCCAGGAAGAAAGTGATGAACAGATAACTGCTTGAGCAGATTAGGCGCGGCCTGAATTCAGAGGGTCGTGGATTGAGCCATTCCCCAGCACTTGATGACCTTGTATACTTCATTAGCAGAGGAAGACAGCGGGGGAGGGCAGCACCCAGCAGGCCATGGGTGCGCCAGCATCAGCAGCATGGATGGCCAGACAAGGAAGGCAGGCTAGGTCTCAGTACCGTGTACACGGTGTACAATACTGTATAATATGTGCAATTGTGTATACTGAAGAGTGTGTACTGAATCCGTTTGGAGCACACACATACGTTCATTATTATAAATGAATGAATTCATTCTCATTGTGAGAACAAAAAGAGAAAAGCTGAAGAGTTAGGCTAATGATGAAGTTATCGACAGCATTCATAATCCTACCGCAGGTATGTAAACTGGAGGGGCAGTTGGCAAATACAATGAATGGTCACTGTTAGATTTCTAGCAAGAGCTTGAAATATGTAAAACAAGAAATTAAGAACGTGAGCATTTACCAGAAAGGTTTCTAAGTTTTATTCTAACTAATTGTTAATAATATTCCTCAGGTTCACTATGTATTATTGGTATTATTCAGTTCTTTCTGGCTAAAAAGTTGCTTAAAAACCAAAAAATGTAATGTAATGACAGCAAAGGTATAGGAGTTAAAAGGTGTAACTTTTCGGGGTCAAGTGACATCATTGCTCCCATGTGCGGGCTCAAAACTTCTAACTTGAGAATGGTATTCATAGACATGCTTAGTAGTGCATGACCTCTGGACTCCTGTTTAGGGGCAAGTCTTCTCTGCACACCAAAGTTTATTTTAATTTTGACAATCATGATGGTGCATTTAAAGATATATAATATATTTCAAATATATATATCATTGTTCTTCTAAGATGCACTATGAAGATTTATATAGCTCTCGTCAAGGTTACTACTCAGGAGCGCTCCCGACCCAAGCTGAAAAGAACAGCTTTAAGACTGTGATGACATGCATCTGAGCAGACCCTATAGTCATAAGATAACAACGGTAGCCTACAACCATACATCAGTTTAAAATGCGTGAAATTCGTGTGCTGTAATAAAAATAAATATTATGTGTTAAAGTGCAGTTGTAAACAGTCGTTTTAGTGTTTTTATTAATGTTTTTCTAGAAAGCCCCATTTTATTCTTCATTTTTTCCGCGTTTTAAAGTTTTTTATGTATTTTTTATGCAACCTTTACTTTAGCCTACTGTCTGACAGACAATTGTGCTATAAATTTATTTATTCTTTAATTCCTCAATTCATTTGTAATTTATAAATCATTTTTTTAGGCCTATGAAATGTCAGCCTTATATAATATTAATTTTCATGTCAACAGAATGCTGCAACGGGCAACTGGGGTCAATAGATTCAGCAGCATCAAAATATAGACCTTGGGGAGGGAGGGGCAAAGGCAAATTTTAGCCCCCCCAGTTCAAAAAGTCTAGAACCGCCACTGATTTCAATCAACATTACTACAAATAAATTTGCATTTTCTTAAGTGTTACTGGCTCCAAAGATTTCTTTCTACCCTAACAGGTCCTGGCCTTCTGACTTTCTAATTCTGTGGTTAAGCACTACTCTTGAGGAGTCAGATTATACAGGGTGGTCCAAAATAAACCGCACAGTGACAGTTTTCTTGATATAATGTATAACAATTCAATGTTTAATGCAATTTTTCTTACTTATTTATATATTTTCTCTGACGTCATTATTGACATCCGTGCAATATGCCAACACCACACTTGGACCCTACAGCAGCGCAGAACGGCGCTCCATCACACACCGCCAAGAACACTATGGAGTATCTGCGACGTGAGAACATTTCTTTCATTGAGCCTGACATGTGGCCCCCAAACAGCCCGGACTTGCATCCAGTCGACTACGCTGTTTGGGGCGCCCTTCAACAGATGGTATACCGTCGTAGAAGTTTCACCACAGTGGATCAGCTAAAAGAAACAATCGTCACAGAGTGGACCAAGCTGTCACAGCGTTTCATTGACTGCGCAATTGATCAATGGCGTCGTCGGCTTCAATGCGTGGTCGAGCAGCAAGGAGGACACATTGAACATTTTATGTAACGAAATCCATCCATGTAATGTTACAGTAAAAATAATTGCTGTGTTTTTGTGAATTTTCACGGTTATAGGCCTATTTGAATTGGTCTGAATAAAGTACTATCAATTTATCACTGTGCGGTTTATTTTGGACCACCCTGTAATTTATTGATCCTCATAAGAGGTAACACGATGTTAATTAAGATTACCACATAACTTGTGCTATGTAAAGCGCAGTGCATTTGCAGGCGTTCGATTCAATAAAGAAAATTATTATTATTATTAATTATTACATCCATTTATCCGCCTGTCAGCATGTGCTCTGACCTGCCTATCAATCCGCCAGTACATCCGATTGTCCATTAACTGCCCCCACACCCAAGGGGGACCTGCATTTCCTGGTAAATTTCGTTTTAGACCCTCTGGGATAACCCGGTTGCCCGGGACATTTAGTTCATCTCCCCCCCCATCCAAATCCCACCTCTGCAGGTGCGGGAATGCAGGGTGTACTGGGTGGCCTTTGGAGGTTTGATGTGAGTAGGTAGGCTACGAATACATACAGTAATCATGGTTGTAATTTGGTTCACCCCACTTCCCATCCTGCAGGTGTAACTGTCTGGCTGCAAGGCTTTTAGGTATATATCTGCAAAACTATGGCAAAGGTGTGGAAATTGTGAAATTTGTGGGTTTGCCCCGCCCCATATTGATGGGCTTTGCCAACCCTCCACTAGGCTGACCACTGTCTGAGTGTGAGGTTGTGAAACTGCATGGTTGTGCATTCTGGGTAAACACACATAAGCAATCATGTGCAGTGAAAATCATTAGAAAAGGATAAACTGAAGCAGATTTACCACGGATCAAAGGGGTTGGTCAGTGAAAACTATGCCAAATTTCTGGTGAATGACTAAAAAAACAATCTATCAAATTTTATCGCCTACGACTTGCAATTTTTTTAGATTTCTGGCAGACGCCGGACAACTAAAAAAGTTTGTCAAAAGTTTTCTCCTCCACAGGGCACACCAGATTCAAATCGCTGGCTGTGCAGCTAAAAAATCCTGTTAAAAAGCCCTAAAAGGCGCTCATATAAGACGATTCTGGTACTGTGTATAAACGGTAATTGGCCCAGAGGTTGGAAGTGATTTTATCGATCATAGGTATTCAAAGGTTGATTGCCTGTGTACAAGGCTGCTGTCCGGGAGGCTGGAGCTGCATTGAAACAGTGCCATAAAAATCTCTGAATATAAATAGATTATAAGTAGAAAAATTATTTTCGTCAAAATATTAGGAAGCACAAACTGGTTAAACCAGCTCCACACCTCCTGCTAACATAATTAAATCATGGAGCAATGTAAAACACATGTCACAGCACAGTAACAAACCAAAACTGTACAGCTCTGACAACAGTTTGCCGTGTACTCAAGTCAACACGTACAATATTAAAAAAAACCACTAGCTAAACACAGCAGAAATTTAAACACAATGATTTTCTTGAACAGGTAAATCTGTTAAAGTTCATCCTTCGCACGTAAAAAAAACTGAAGAAACATTATTTGGCCAATTGAATTTCTTTCAACCGCTGCTCGTAGAGTTTCGAGTCCAATCCCATTTCTTTTGCATTAGATATTCTGGCCATAAGGTCCTTTTCCTCCAGACCCGGTATTCTGTCGAACAACGACTTCCCGATTTCTTCGTCCAGATCATTTTCCTCACGCAGAACGAGAAAGTAGAGGAGGAACGCAGAAGTGCTAGCAAGGACTATGTACGCCTGATACCACGGAGCTTCTCGCTTCGTCAGAAATGTATCGTAAGAGCTGTAGCCCCGTGCGCTGCTTGTGCTGTACTTCACTGGTTCGTCCGTGAATTCGTCCTCTTTGCTGTCCGCCTGCTTAGATCGATGTTGCGACGACTGGTGGAGACGACTTGAGGAGACTCTGCTGTAATGAAACAATCACAGATTAAAATAAGATAATATAAGATTTATTCTTTAATTAACCAATTGCAATAAGCATTTTGCTTTATCACAGCTATTTAATATAGTGCCCATTCAAGTTGTCTACTCGGGAGCGTTCTCAGTCCAACCATGGTTGAGCAGGGGAACCGGTGGAAATCTGTTTGAGGGATTCGTGCCGAACCCTATTGCGCGAATAATTAATAAGAACATTAAAACCATAGATTACCGAAAACGGCTATATTACTCCCGAAAAACTATTCAGTTAAATTAAATACCTGACAGAATGGTGTTGTTAGGGTCACTGATAACTGCTTTGTGCCTAAAAATTATTAGGCTTTTGTGAAAATCGATTTCGGGGATCCGGCTGAAATTAGTTTCGCAGATTCGGGGAATGGGCCGAACCTTGTTATGTACGTTGGGTTGTATCGATATTCGCCATATTTGTTTTTGGGAAAACGGACATTTGTGTATTTTGTATGTTTGTGTATCAAGCGTTTTCAGGGACTCGGCTTGATCCCGTTATGTGAAGTTGTTAACCCATGTGGTTTACAAACCTGCAGATAGAAGATGTGTTGCCAGCGTTGAATCGAGTAGAAGCTGAAGAATATAAAGCCCGAAAACATGCGACTGAGCGCCTTGTGTTACCAAACAAGAGAGCCATTATGCGTTTATAGGACTGTCAACAGCGAAATGTACTACAGTTAAAATCTTTTAAATGCACTTGACCCCTGTTTTTAAGTCAACGACCGCCATATTTTTCAAAGAAGAACTAATCGGAGAAGAGCGTCGGCAGATGGCGCGATAATATAAAATGAGAACAGAATATTTTCTCAATAATTATTATTATAACAAATTTTCTACACCAAATATTTTTGCGGAAATAAGACAAATAGGAAGGGAAATGGATTTATTGTATGTCGCCAACTATGTCGCCGGTTACTTTCAAACAATGCTGCGATCGTTTTAACCACAGAATATTAATGAACGAGCTTTCTAAATCAGCCTGGATTCAGGCGTCTTCGGACTAACATGACATGGTTTTTCTCTACGACCGTATCAATCAATATTATAACCTACTTGTATTGATCACCATAATACATGCTGGCAAATAATTTAGACATTCATGTAGGGCCTACAGTAGCGTCAGCGGGCAGACCCAACAGGAGACAGATCATTTTCCAGTAGGCCTCTAGTAGGCCTACCAAGCTAGTAGGCCTACTCTTTAGCGAAGAAGTATGGTCCCCGTGACTTCGCTTTTGGGTGCGCCGTAGAAATCTCGTGATTAGGCTACAAAATATCCGAGCTTTGTACACTTAAAATTTCTAAATCGATTACATACTAAATTGCAAATGAAGCCAAACATCAAGGATCTTTGATTATTTATGAGGGCTGAATTCTTCAGATAGGCCTACGTTGCCGCAAACTGAACTTTGGTACTACCAGAGATATTATAGTTTTAGACTTAAAGTTTAGAGTTAGATAGGCTAATGAAAAATAATCGTCAAAAAGAGGCCGAGTGAATTAAAGATTTGAGGTCTGTGACTTATAATAACATAGGAGTACATTTTATTTAAATTTAGCGGGTCAAATCGGGACGTGATGTCCCAGTTTGCCAGCTTAGGTCGCAGGCGAGACGTGGGCGAGATGTCGATTGACTTCTTCTGGGTTGAAAGGCTGAGAAAGTCTGCAAATATAGTATGGCGGCCTCTCTAATGACCGGTGTTCTTAGGAACATCAAAGAATGTAGGAGTCTTTTAAGTTCTGTCAAATGCGGTTCATCTTCACTGTCGACTGGTATTGTTCGAGTTTTATGTCTCATTTAAATCATGTGATTAAAATGCGATGTCGCTTGCAGTGCTCGCGTAGTCGTCCTGTTTTTTTACACTATTATTAATACTGTATTTTTTGCCCGGTTATTTAAAGATGTCGGAACCGGATTTGTTTCGTGCAAAAAACCTCAAATCATTACTAGGCCATAGGTCTTTGCTTTTAGGGGTGGCTCACGGAGAGCCTTCATTAACTTGATTTAAAAGCGAAATTAATTTCAATCATTGGTTGCTAGTGTATAGGCATACATGCTGTAAATCAGTAAGTTGATATAAAATACATGTACAGATAAGTTTATATTTTTATGAGTATTTAGCCAGGAGTTTCACCTTTGTCATTGCCATTGCCCAAAGCATTTCCATGGCCATGACTCTGTCAGTCTTTATAGTCTTGGCCTCATTCCCCTGCTCTGTGTAGACCAAAGTTCATTGACCTGTACCGTCTTGTGACATGTGTCCATTGTCCTTTGATTGGTTGCTTCCAGACCACATGGGATCCGGAAATCAAGTTTTAGGGGTGACATAGTATTATTGTTGTGCCTGCCATCTTGCTATGTGAGTGACCGTATTTCGGAGTCGAAGGCTGGGTGTTTTAAGCTCTCATTCAGACTAGTCTGGGCTCAAAAGCAACTCTTAGTAGGTATGCCTTTTTTGTTGTTAGCCTACTGACCACCTACTCTGGGACTCTCTTTTGCGAAACATTCACTTTGTGCAGTTTGTTCTGTCCTTCAGATCTTGACTACGATTTGCTGAATGCTAATACATTTTTATAGTTGTGTGGCTAAAAGAAATTGTTTGGTGTTTTCAAAACTCAGGCAGATACATCTATTCAACTCGTTATTTGGCGACATCGTCAACAATGACTGGTAGGTATTTACAGCATTTTAGAAACTGACGATGTTGGAAAGTTACAGAGTAGGGGTATGTGTTAATAATGTAAAGGTACAGTGCAACATCTGGATTAACACTTTGTAAAATGTTTCAAACCATAGATACTTTTAAAGTACTGAAAGCTATTTTGGAACTGTTGAAATTACGTTTGCGTTGTTAAAGACTGATTTTCAAGTAAATTTATTAATGTAGCATTGAGGATCTTATAAATCGTCTTTGGAATGTTAGAGACACCATTCTTCAGGGCATTGGGCAGAGCTGTTATATACCGTACATGCTGCTAATGACGGTAATGTTAGAAAGCAAATGCTGAATCATTTACTGTCAACTATGGCGTAGACACAGCATCATAGTTTCAAGTCGAAGCACATTGCAATTGCGAGTGAAGGACTTGCTCAAGGTCACTACACGGCGGCTGGAGGTTGATTCGAACCTGGAGCCCTCCTTCGACTCCAAGGCCCGAACCCACCGCGTCCCACAAATCATTGACTGTGTCTTGATGACTTGACCAATGACCATTGTATGGTTTAATTAGGCAGTAGATATTGACTATGTTGTTCTCATTTGTGATCAAATAAAATCCCTGATTGTTACAAATACCTGCTGCTGCTGTTTTTAGCTCAACATCTGAAATATTCGGTCAAGAATGACGTGGCTGTTGTTGTCTTCGACTCGCCAGGGAAGGTTGGACATTTCTGTTGCAGTCAGCTTCATGCTTGTATTAATTTTAATTCATCAGCTTAATATTTTTTTAATAATATTTCCAGTTATTATTATGTAGTTTATGTAGTATGAATTCACAGAAGATTTACATAGGGGCTTATTATTAACACGTTGACTGCTGATTTGCTGTGTTAAATGACTCAATGGGGGGACATGTTAACACGTCCCTCGTGGCCATCGGGTGAAAGGCTATAATTCCTCTCACACTGGAAGATTGGTGTGCATTGCAAGAGCTGCTATATATGAATTTATAAATGCAATACAATTATTAATAATAATATTATGTGTTATTGGTAAGCTGATGCACAGCAGGGATGTCAGTATTAAAAAAATTCCTACTTTGTTTATTCTGCTATTTATTTATCTTTTTCAGGTGATTATTACTAGTTTACAAAAAATTATTTTATGTTAGTACGGAAATGATCAATTCTTTTGCCAAGCAGTATTCGGCATAATAAAACAAAACTTGTTCCATGTATTCCTAGTTATTCAAATTTATTCCTAATTTTTGTTATTGATTTTTAGTTTTTACGTAATTTATTTATATATGTTAGTACTGTGACATTTTGTACTTTAACTGCCGAAATTATCATATTTTACAATTTCACCCATCAGAATTCCATATAAGTAAAAACATTGGTTTTGTAATAAAGATCTTAGACAGTGATAAGTTATGCTGGAATATTTAGTGGATCTGTGATAAAAGAATTTGCGTTTCAGGTAAACACGTTGAACAATGAAGTATCAACAGAATTTGTTGAGGTGATAAAGAAAATTCAAACTGACAGTTCAGTAAAATCTGTCGTCCTTATCTCGTCCAAACCAGACTGCTTCATTGCTGGAGCCGACATTGGGTCAGCACAATTGATTGTTGATTCTTTATAATTGTAATAATAATAATCATAATAATAATAACAATGGTGGTGGTGGTCATGGTGGTGGTGGTGGTCATGGTGGTG
Organism: Lumbricus rubellus; assembly: GCA_945859605.1. Taxonomy (NCBI): domain Eukaryota; kingdom Metazoa; phylum Annelida; class Clitellata; order Crassiclitellata; family Lumbricidae; genus Lumbricus; species Lumbricus rubellus. Next base: position 29,512,926 of record OX243826.1, on the reverse strand, counting down.
GTCATGGTGGTGGTCATGGTGGTAGTCATGGTGGTGGTGGTAGTGGTGGTGGTGATTTTAATAGTATGTTTAGAATAATATTAATCTTTATTCAATTTCAAACTGACATACAGCAATATTTATTATTACAATTCATGGTATGAATGAGTGATGATAAGTTTTTACAATTTAAGTCGACTTTTAGAATCTGGCAGCTCTGCATGGCGTCCATCACGTCCTGCTCATTTTTCCAATGCCGAATGTAAGCTTGAGTCTATCGTGTGTTTGTGAGTTCGTGGTGCCAAAGTTTTACTATTACTCTAAACCTCCAGAAGTTTAACTCTCTTCATCATTCTAGCAATCTTTTTGTCTATTTTCTGAATGAATTGCGTGTCACGTATCTGCCATATTTTCCATCTTCTTTGCTTTTCATCGTTTGCTTTACTCCATTGTGTCAGGACTGTTTCATGGGCTTATTATTTACATGTAATTTTAAAAAGTTGGTTTAAAAAAAACAAGAATGTGTTTTTAATTAGTGACCTGTTTTCTTGCAGCATGCTTTCCTCTTGCAAAACGGAGGATGAAGTATATACGTTGTCAAGGGGAGGCCAGGCGATGCTGCAGGCAGTGGAGGACAGTCCGAAGCCAGTTGTGGCAGCCATCATGGGCACCTGCATGGGTGGAGGGCTTGAGGTAGGACACTCTGGTCTTGCCATTTTTCAATAATCAACCTGAAATTGCTTAATTAGCCTCCTATTCACTTGGCCTGCATCATCTGCTTGTATTGGTCGTTCTCTTTGTAATGTGCTTTCTTCTTTTCTTTGTTCTGCAGTCTGGAAGTCTTTCTTCCTCCTTCTCTGTTCTGAAAACGTGCTTCTTCTGGTGAGGCTTTGCACACTAGGAGTGCTTCTGAATGGCTCACTCTACTAGAAATGCTTTACAAAGGCTCAAATACAATACAATGAAATCTTAATTGGTAGCAAAAAACTAAAGTTTGAATGTAAGAGAATGCTGTTTGGTTAAGCAGATATGTAGATCTTGAAGTTTTATTCCTACATTGTTTCTTATGCATTAGTAATTAATGTGCACGCTTCACTTAAAACTTTACGCTTTCAGGGGAGCTTTAGTTTAAATTTTCATCTCTTTGTAAAGGAGTTTAAAAAAATCTTTTTTGTTCTAGTTTATGCTTAGTTTCTCTGTTCTACTTTGTTCAAAATAATAAGCACAAGCATTGCTTGAAAGCAGTGCAGTAACTGTACAAAGCAGGAAATGAAAGGCTATGGTTTTAGGAGAATATGACTTTTGAACTAACGTACACTTGTTGATGATGCGCTTTAAAAGGGAAATTGTGAAGAACATAATTTTAGGAAAATGACTAAAACTTCAGAAGTAACTTTGTATGGTTAAAAATGATGTCATTTGATAGATTGCTTCTGTGTAACATCCATGAATTATGCAAATGATTTTCCACCATTTTTGTTCTTAGGTGGCGCTTGCATCTCATTATCGAATTGCCGTAAACAGCAAGAAGACTCAGCTTGCGTTGCCTGAAGTGATGCTTGGCCTTCTGCCAGGGGCTGGTGGTACACAGAGGCTTCCAAAGCTGGTATGTGATCTCTTATTTTTCTTAAGGATTTCTCTAAACTTGATTTTAGCATGTCTACGAAACTTATAGTAGTAATATATTAATATCGTCGTTTGATTTCAAACGGACAGACCGCAGTATGATTACAATTCTTTGGCAGCCATGCGATGAGCCTACTTATGTCCTACTGTTCATTTCATCATCACCATCTGCTGAATGGAAGGTTGAGTTGGCATCAGAAAGGTTAGAGGGGAGCGATCTTACATCCGTTCACTCTGCATGCCAGAGCATTACTATTACCCTACATTCCTCTCATGTAAAGTATCTAGAATATTGTTTCATGCATGGAAACTAATTATTTTGCCTTTTCAGAGTATTCCTGCTTGAAGTATTATGCACATGTTTTCATTGCAGTTTTGGGATTTGAAGTGAATAAGCCCTTAGTTCTGTTTAACACGTTGGCCGCGAGGGACGTGTATACACATCCCGCATTGAGTCATTTAACACAGCAAATAAGCAGTCAACGTGTTAAGTTGTACCAGTGTCAACTAAGGTTTTTTGTTGTTAAGGGCTTTCTTGTATCATGCTGATTCATTGTGTGATACGTGTTTCATTAAGCTGATATCTCAAAACAATCTTACACTGGATAAGATAAAAGTTTTGATGTTTTTGAGGTCCAGGATCCATTTACGTTCATCTATAGGTGTTGCGCTTTTATTTATTTGTTTTTTTATATTAAGTTTGATTGTTTAAAAGATAAAGCAGGTTGCATATTTGGATATTGACAATTTTCAGTGTTTACAGTGTGTTATTAAGGGACGATTTTTCAGTAAAGGTCTTGTTTGTTTAACTTTTGTAGATTCCGATAGACCAAGCATTTGACATGATGCTGACTGGGAAAAACATTCGACCAGATAAAGCGAAGAGACTTGGGTTGGTCGATCAAGTCATCCAACCGCTTGGTACCTACATACTTACTACTTGTTTGCAATATTATTAGCGTGGTATCCCAGTTAGAAATCAAGTATTACATGAGAAGTCTAGTGTTACATGAGAAATCTGGTGTTACATGAGAAGTCTGGTGTTACATGAGAAGTCTGGTGTTATATGAGAAGCCTGGTGTTACATGAGAAGTATAGTGTTACATGAGAAGTCTAGTATTGCAGGAAAAGTCTGGTATTACACGAGAAAGTCGAGACATTTCTGCTTTTTGGAACAAGTTAGAAACAGATTGTATATTTTGAAGTCTTCAGAATTTAATAATAAAATTGTAGCTTTTTCTCTGTATTTATCTGCTGCTTAACCAATATATGAAGCTAGAAAATCAACATTATTTTATTAAACTCACCTTAAGAACAGGATTGCTAATATGGTTATTTACTACTTTTGGTTTTCAGGTCCTGGCCTATCTTCACCAGAGGAGAGAACGCGAGAGTATTTAGAAGAGGTTGCTATAGAAACTGCCAGGTCTGTATTCTTGTTCCAATTGCTATTTCTTATTACATCAACTGTATTTATTATTATTATATATATTTAAATACATGCAAGTAATTTTTAAGTTGCTTTTATTCGTTATGATTCGTGCTGTGATCTTATCTAAGACCTTACTATTGCAGCCCATTCTCTCATTGAGATTTTTTCCAAGGCGTTCTTTGCATTGGGAGCACCTCTGATTAGCTTGTAATGTGAGTGGTAGTTTATGAGTTTGTAAATGGAATAGAATAAAATTGAACTGTTGTTTGGCTGCCACATGTTTGTAAGCAAATTGCTGCATGTAACTAGATAGCCACAGTTTTGGTAGAGAAGGAAATATACACTTTGCACATATTGCTGCATTAAAAGTAGACAGTTTTAAGTTTGTTCAAAGCTTATAAGTTATTTGGTCAGAAACAGTCAACGTATCAGTGGTGAAAATCTTATGTTGTTAATGTGAAATAAAGTTGTAAATCTCTCCATTCTTTCGTCAAAGTTGTTGTATTTTTTGTATATGCTTAAATGAATCTGATATTAGGTATTGTCGTGCCTCATATATTCTCTCTCCGATGATGATGCGTCTTTTTGTCTGTATGTAGTATTACAGTTGTATGGCATATGATTTTCTTTTACTTGCATTTTTATTATTTTATTTAATTCTTGTAGACGATCTTATTTTAAGTTTTTCCACATATTGTGTTTTTCTTGCAGAGGTCTTGCCAAGGGCCAAATTAAAAGAAGTGTTCGCAAGAAGGGTCTTGTTGAAAGTGAGTCAGCTTAAAATTTTCTCCATGCAGCTCTTGATATTTATCTCTCTCTTAGATTCTCTAGATTTGATTTAATGTCTATACACATGACAGCTACATTCTAAATCGGTAAAAGGTTTAACTGTCTTACTGATTTTCTGTTAATCATGTCTCAAGTGCTTCTGACGACATTCTGTTAAAGAGGTAATATGCAGATTTGCCAATTACAAATTATTCAATGTTTTGTGTGTATTTTTATCTAAAGAGTAATGATTGGTAAGAAACTTTTGATTTCCATGTCTACCTTTGTGTATTGTGTATTGTGCATATTCATCTATTCAAATTGTTAATATGACACAGGTCTGCTTGCAATATTTAGGAATGCTTCTACTAATGGAAGTGATGTTAAGTTCATTAAGTGTAGAATGCTGTGCTGTAGATAGCTAACATGTAAGTCTTAACTGGATATGTTGCCGCTGGTGGGCTCTCACATACACGTAGAACCTTGCCAATGTAGTCATTTCCAGAGCTTAAAGTTGATGATGAAAGTTGCTCTTCACTTTATTCAGTTGTTTGCTTTTGACTTTTTCATCTTGCCTTTGCATGGTTACGCGTTGCAATTCAAATGCTGACTAAAGTTTGTTCAATTGTTTCAAATTGTTTTTGTTTACGTCTTGCAGAGGTCATGGCCTTTGCCCTCAAGTATCCGATGGGTCGCGATTATTTCATCAAGCAGGTCAGAGGTCGAGTCATGAAACTGACAAAGGGCGTCTACCCTGCGCCTCTCAAAATTATCGACGTGAGTTTCAGTCGATACAGATTTAAATGTTAATTTACTGTTTAGTCTTTGAGAATATATTTCATTATTTATTCTTTTTTAATAATTCATTTGCATTTGAGGCTCTTGAGAAAAAACAGGCTTTAGGAAGAGCAATGGAAGAAGAAAGGCTGCCCGAAAGAATGGTTGAGCGAACAGAAGGAGTATGCACATTCTAAAGAGAAAGTACAATTGATTATTGTTTGTTGTTTGAGTCATTGTTTTTTTATTGTTGTCTGGAGTCATTGCTTCTACCCATTGTTGTCCTGTGCGAAAGAATGGTTGAGCGAACAGAAGGAGTATGCACATTCTAAAGAGAAAGTACAATTGATTATTGTTTGTTGTTTGAGTCATTGTTTTTTTTATTGTTGTCTGGAGTCATTGCTTCTACCCATTGTTGTCCTGTGCGAAAGAATGGTTGAGCGAACAGAAGGAGTATGCACATTCTAAAGAGAAAGTACAATTGATTATTGTTTGTTGTTTGAGTCATTGTTTTTTTTATTGTTGTCTGGAGTCATTGCTTCTACCCATTGTTGTCCTGTGTGACTAGGTTGTTAAGACGAGTCTGGAGAGTGGCAGTGCCGCTGGTTATCAACACGAAGCAAAGGTAACCATCTCTGTTTAATATTGTATTGTATAGATAGATCTAGAAATTTATATATAGCGTCTTGCAGTTTAATCGCATCATTAAACCCACCACCATTGTAAACTCCAGTCTTTGATTCTCGTGTATTGTGGCATAAATCTCTGCCGTCTAAGGTGACTTGTTTGATCCGTTTGCAAGCACTTCCATCATGCAATACTGAATTTACTCCATCTGCTACCAAGGATAGGTTCTTCAGCCTTTCACGTGTTAACAACATGTTCTTTTCAGCCGTATCTGGATTGGAGTGCCTCTGAGTATGGCAGGTATCTTAAAGGGGTGCTGTGTAAAGTTCATGTTAATAGATTGTAGTGCATAAGTGTAACATGGAGTCAAGGCAGTTACTATATCAAGTTTGTATTGATCGATTGATTGTTAAATAGTGCATAAGTACAGCAGCAGGTTAAAGAAACTTGGTAACATTTGCCGTGTGCGATACAAAGAAAGAGTAGAATATCACGTGCACAATGGAAATCAATGAGGCTTTCAGACACGAGCATCCTATTTTTCCAGTTGAAATTCCCAGTATCACTCTTGATAATTTTAATTGTTATGTTTTCTACTTGTATTATTAATGGAGAAGGATTCTTTTTATCTGGCCTATCCTTCTTTGCCATTTAAGTTATTTTACAGAACCTTGAATTATAAGTTGAATATTTCCTGTGATTTGTGGATAAATGCATTATTTTGTTTCAGGCATTTGGTGAGCTTGGCGTGTCGAATGAGTCGAAAGCTCTGATTGGTTTGTACAATGGAATGACGGCCTGTAAGAAGAATCGCTTCGGAGTGCCAGAGCGGCCGGCCAAGTGAGCGCATTATCTCATAACCCTTGTCCAAAATGTATAAACGGACATTGAAACATACTTGCACAAGAACACTTAATGATTTCTTTGCAGTTACTTTCTAGTGCTCTGTACTTTATTTTTGAAGCAATCTGTTGTAAACTATTGCTCCATATGATGGCTTACCACTCCCAAAAGTTGACACTCACTCAAAGATTCAAGTCCATCAAGCAAGTCAACTATACAGCCTTCTGGAGATAAATTCCATTCCAATCAACGAATCACAGCATTGTATCTCTAGATCAGTGGTTTCCAACCTTTTTTGACGGTAGGGCCACTTTTTCTAAGTTAGAGGACACGAGGGCCACTTTTTCTTAGTTAAAGGACATTAGGGCATTTAGAGGGCCACAATGCTAAAATTTAATTAACTAAAAGCATATAAAAGTTGTTATTATTGATTCAAAATAGAATGTTTGATGCTTATAGACTTTTAAATAAAATAATTTGTAATAGAAAATAATAATAATTATGTTCTATCCTGTCCAAATTGTCAATTGTTTCATATATTTTTGTTAATTCTTTGAGAGATGATGGCCATTTTTGAGGCCTGGCGGGCCATTGTTTGAGACCTCGCGGGCCACTTTTGGCCCGCGGGCCACGGGTTGGGAACCGCTGCTCTAGATAATGTGAGCCAAGCGTAAGGCAGTATCCAGTCATTCATTCTAGCAGTAGAACGTCATGTATTGTTTTGCATTCTAGTATCTCTAGATTATGTGAGCAAAGCCTAAGGGAGCATCCAGTTACTCGTTCTGGCAGTAGAACATCTTGTATTGTATTGTATTCTTGTATAGAGCTAATAAAATTTGTGCACTACATAGATGGACGTGTTTGTGATTGGCAGGACTATAGCTGTGCTTGGTGCCGGTCTGATGGGTGCCGGCATTGTTCAGGTAACAATAGACAAGGGCTACACGACGCTACTCAAGGATGTATCGGTGCCAAGTCTCGCACGTGGTCAGCAGCAGATTGAGAAAGGACTCAAGGACTCTGTTAAAAAGAAGAAGATTTCACAGTAAGTCTGTCAATTATTGATAATTTATTTAAACCATGTAATTTCTTTTACGTATAGGTACGGCTAGAAACAGCCTGAAAATGCAAAGTATAAATATTGATAGTAGTAGTATTTTTCATAAAGGATTCTAAATTCAAATTTCGCAGTTTCATGCTGTGCATCATTAGTATCACGATGCTACAAAAAAAGGTTTAAATTCACGAGTGCTTTAGTGCAAAAATTTACAAACAATAGGTTTAAATTCTACAGGAGTCCCTCTCTTGCCCCTATGTACAAGTATCCATGATGAGGGTAATCATTTTACAATTGCTTTTTTTCGATCTTGGAACATTTTTATCGTGGCTGACCATTATCTATGGACTCTGTACAGTTGACTTCAATTGATTTTGGTTGCTAGGTTTGATGCGGACAAAACGCTGTCAAATCTGGAACCGGTTCTCACCTACAAAGACTTCAGCAAGGTTGATATGGTCATTGAAGCGATCTTTGAGGACATTAAAGTCAAGCACGCCGTTCTAAAAGAAGTCGAACAGGTAGAAGAGCTTTGTTCTTTTCTTGTGTAATCAGAAAGCTTTAGTTGCACTTTTGTCATAATGCGCAAGTTGTTTTCTTCCAAATGAGACTGTTGTGTGTTTTTTGAAGAAAGGAAGTGAATTTGAACTGTTAGGAGTGAGTGGAAGTTGACTCCATTCCTTTCAGTTAGCGGCATGGAATGCATACAACCCATCACTGCTTTGCGTCGTGGCTCAGCTAAAAGACCTGTTTATGGTTACAGACAGGGCTTCAAGTTGCTTGTACGGTCATGGACGGCGTCCATGCACTTATTTTGAAATCTGAACACTGTCCTGCCACTTATTTGGCCCGCATAGCAGGAAAGGGTAAGGAGCGTCCAGGCACTTCTTTTTCTACACTTTAAGCACTAATCTTGTTGCAGACAATATGAAGATGGATGTTGAAGTTGTTAGTAATTGAAGTTAGGGAAAACATTTTATCTAACAATCAAAGATGTTGGTCAATATAGGTTTGAATTTTTTAAGTGTTTTATCGATATTGTTGGTCTGTTTATTTGTTTGTAGTACATTCCAGATCATTGCGTATTTGCTTCAAATACTTCGGCCCTGCCCATTACAAAGATAGCAGAGGCGAGCAAGCGACCGGAAAAGGTGATCACTTTTACTCACTGAACATTAAGAAACATACCATAATTATGCATAATATCTTCAGTCACGTGACTTCTCATAACCAAGAATTTTAATTAATTAATTCCTTTCAAAATTTAAAAACTGCCTTATTTAGCTGGGAGCACTTCTGAGTAGCTTACACTTCTGAGTAGCTTACACTTCTGAGTAGATTACCTTGAAGGTGTGCTATATAAAAACTCAATAATAATACTAAAAATAATAATAGTGAAACATGATTTAGACCAGCAGCCTGTTGCCCAATATGAACTGCACTAGTTTTTACCTTGGAGACTTGAGTTGAAATCCTTGAGGATTCAAATGAAACTGAAGTTGTTAATCGTACCTTGTGTTACCATTGTCTCAGTTTTCTTTTTTTATGGGTCTGGCTTTCTGAAATTTGACTTGAGTTTGTATGGCATTTTGACACTTAAGTCTTTAAGTCTATGATTGAAGTTTAATGAACTTTATCCTAAGTTTTCTGATGTAAATATTACATTGCCACTGTTTTGTCTGCAAGCGAATCAGCTTTAGCCCAATTCACGATTTGTAATTGTAATCGAACATTTATGTAGCGCCACTTCACGAGAACTCCTCAGAGGTGCTCCAATGATGGCAACGATGGCACCCTTGTGGCCAAAGGTGGATAATTACAGGCCATAATTACTGTGTGTGTCTGTTTTCGTGTTGCTTCATAATGTGTGTGAATAACGGTGATGTACCTTTTTTGCTGCAGGTGATAGGGATGCATTATTTCTCCCCAGTCGATAAGATGATGCTGCTGGAGATTGTGACAACTGATAAGACGTCGAAGGATACGGTTGGTAAGTAGAATGATGATGATGGTGATGGTGATAAGCTACTCGTCAATGGATGTTGCATTTGGATGCGTAATTTTTAGGCATTTGATGTGAACTCTCAGAGAAGACTGTATGTTATTCATTAATCACTCAAAATATAAATATGATGTAACTGCGACCTGTAATGAGTTGGTTGCCAAATGCAATGTAATGTTCTGCTACGTCTGATATTTGTCTGTGTTTGCATTGTTAGCATCTGCGGTGGATATCGGATTGAAGCAGGGAAAGATTGTCATCGTAGTAAAAGACGGACCGGGTTTCTTTACGACTCGATGTCTTGCGGCCTTCTTCTCTGAAGTCTTCAAACTACTTCAGGTTAGTTCAGCTTTCTTTCATCTGACTTCGATTGTTATGTGGCTGGAATTCTCCAATCAATCATTCACGTAAATTTATATAGTGCCCCTTCAAGACTGCAGCTGGTCAGGCACTTCACTTCCAGATCGAGAATTTTAAGATAAACAAGTCCAGACCGAGTTGGTGTTTTCACACTGAAAGTGCCACCTTCCAACTCCAGGTTGGAGTTGGAAGGAGGCTCTAGCTTTGAATTACGTTTGCCGAAGTTTAACGACCAATGATACTTGACAGTGAACACTGTGCTCAGCATTTTTTTTAGTCTCCTTCTTCCAACTGAGTATCTCTTTCTGCTAGCACAGTGGAGGTTACTACATGACATCATTCATCATATCATGAATTGAATAATGTCTGGTGAGCTTCCACCACAGAGAATGGAGTCTGTCGACCAGACAGCACATTGATGACTCATAGATTTCACTATATTCCTTTTGCTTACCCCTTTTAGAGTGTTTCTGATGTGTACAATTGGATAGGCATGAATACCTCTGTACTTACAGCTTAAGACTACTGAAGTCTTTGGGCCAGACCTGGGTTTGGAGCACCTCTTAGTGGTTACCCTGATGGGGTCCTATGTGAATTCCATAGATAGATACATACATATCTAGATATAAAGGTAAAAATGTATTGGTGTACACAATGTGTGCTGTCATTTTGCTGAAGATGTTCTGATACAAGTGATTGAGTGGTAGGAGAGGTGATAAAAAAGGGCTGGTTAATAATTAAAGAGGTATTTTAAGATTGATTGGATTATAATGGATTAGAAATGTTACTGATTGTCTTGCTTTATAATTGATTTTCTAGGAGGGTATTTCTCCAAAGGAGATGGATTCGAGAACGAAGGCAATTGGATTTCCCGTTGGCTCAGCCACGTTGATTGACGAGGTTGGAATTGATGTTGGAGCTCACATCGCTGACTACATTTCTGGCGTGTTTGGCTCACGTTTTGGATTTGGCTCGCAGGAAACGAACCTCCTTAAAGAAATGGTTTCACACGGATTTCTGGGTACGTCTGTGAATTGGATTTGTGTCTCACTGATCTGAGCTAGTTCAGCTTAATGTGAAAATAGCTACAACTCTCATGGTACGGTATATGTATTTCTAATGGAAGATTTCCAATAAGAAATTCTGATATACGGGAAGGCTCAATAAGCTTGTATTAATGTGCAGCATCAAAGAAACTGCAGATCCCCATGGCAGCAGAGTATGTTAGTCTGGTCTCCCATGCATTCCCATTATTGTTTATGTTTAAAACGACGAAAACAGAATTAAAAAACAGAATAAAATATCTTTTATTTTCTCTAAAGGTTTTTCCTGCAATGGAATTAAAAAAATTTGGATCTTGGCAAATTTTGTAAATTGTTGTGCGAATAAATGACTTTTCCTGCAAATTATGTATTTTTGTTGAGAAGAGTAATTGAATTTATTTGTAGCTGTACTGACTTCGGTGTTCATTTTCCTACTTTTATAGGACGCAAGTCTGGAAAGGGAATCTTCATTTACGAAGAGAACTCAAAGAACCACGAAGAGAACCATGCGGCTATGGAGATCATGAAGAAATATGCCACTCCACCAAAACAGAAGTCAGCATCTACAATAATTTTTATTTTGAGAGACAAAGTAGTTTAATTTCATTTAAACACTCACATTTAAACATTTATTTTGCAGTAGGATATATCTGGATTTGACATTTGACAAGCGTCATTTTACATTTTTACCTTGTGATGAGCAGTGGCAGCGCCAGGATTTCAGTTTTGGGGGGCTGAAATTGGTCTAGAAATTTTCCATCTTTTATTCCCTCCCCCCCCCAAAAAAAATCTGATGACCTTTTTAGTCATTCGCTCTCAAACCCAAGAAAATATTCCATTTTCCCCGTCAAAAAATCTAACGGCTTTTTAAGTCGTCCAATGGTTTTGGACTTCAGTTTTCCCAATTTTTCTCTTTCTCAGGTCAGTAAACGCTATGTACCCATGGTTGTAGACATTTTCCGCATTTTCCTTTGGGGGGATGAGCGCCATTTAGGGGGCCTAGCTTATTAAACTTTTGATGGACACAGTCGCACTAAAATACGAATCTGAAGATTGGGTTGTCAGCTGCCAGAAGTAGACGCAGTTAGACATTCAAATGTTTGAAATTTATATAGTGTTGACAGTTGTAACTTAATTCACACTCTGGATTGGATTTTAATGTGTGGCAAAATATGAAATGTTGACAGGTTGAGTGATGAAGATTTTCGTCTGAGACTGCTCGGCCGTTTCACGAATGAAGCGGTGCTCTGCCTGCAGGAGGGCATTCTCGCCAATCCGGTAAGCTCGACTTTTTTTCACATCTCTCAACTTTCTTCTGATATCTTTTACTCTAGAGCAGTGATATGTTTCCATGTGAAATGTGACATCCAGTGGATATAATTTCTACAATTCGTGCTGTCTTTTAATGTTCTTAATTAAACTCCTTATGTACATCCCTCCTTTGTATTGTATTGTATTTAAACATTTATAAAGCGCCTCTAGTAGGGTGAACCGTTCAGAGGCGCTCCCAGTGCGCAAGGCCCAGCGAGAAGAAACAGGTTTTGAGAAGAGACAAAGCAGAGGAGAGACTACCAGAAAGAAGTGTAGAGCGAACAGAAGGAGAAAGGGCATTTCAAAGAGAAGGACCAATTGAAACAAATGATCGAGACTGAGCCATAACAGTTCTAGACCGAGGAACCAAGAGGTCAAATCTGTTGGATGAACGAAGTGGACGGGAGGAGGAAGCTGAGTGAGGACGAAGTAAAACATTAGGGAGATATTTTGGGGCAAGACCCCGTTGAGCCTTTATGATCAGAGTGAGGATCTTAAATTGTGTGCGAGCACGGAGAGGAAGCCAGTGAAGTTCATGAAACATAAAGGTAGAGATGTGAGAGTACTTGGGAAGGCGGGCAATCAATCTAGCAGCTGAGTTGAGAACCGACTGAATCGGTGAAAGACGAACTTTAGGAAGACCAATGAGGAGAGCATTGCAATAGTCAATTCGTGAACATATAAAAGCATGAATTAAGGTAGTGAAGATGGAGGAGGAGACAGAGCGACGAATGGCTCTGAGACGTCTTAAATGGAAATATGACGAGCGTGTCACATTGGAAATATGCTCAGTAAAGGTAAGTGAGCTATCAATTACAACACCCAGATCCCGAACACTTGAAGAGAAGGAAAACAGCGGAAATTTTTCAGAGAGCAGAATGAAATCAAGCTTCTGGAGCTGCTGGGGAGTACCTTGTACCTTGTCTGCTATCATCAGGTGCCAGGGGTTTTTTTCATAGCTGAACAGTTTTGGAGTTAAAATCCACCCAGATTGGCTGATAAGGATGTCTTGTTTACAAATCAAGAAATGGAAACTTTAATTTAATTGTTTAATTGAATTTAATTGTTTAATTGAATTAAATTTAAATGTTGTTGACTTTGTTCTTTAACAGCTTGAAGGTGACATTGGAATGGTCTTTGGTCTCGGATTTCCACCGTTCTTGGGTGGTGAGTATTTCACTTTTCTCACTTTATCATATGCGCTTCAAGTGTGAATAGTGAAGATGCGGCCATAAGTCATGCAACAATTCATTTGATGTACTCTATATTTTACTTAAATTTCAAGAACCGTCTTATGTCCTGCCAAAAATTCTTTGGAATCTTTAATAACTTCTTTATGTTTAATTTATTCGACCCGCTGAATGACTTCCATGACTTCCATGACCATGACGTGACCTGCGGAAATTGTGTAACTGGCACCACCATTAAATGTGAACATTATGAAGACATTATGACAATGAGAATAATAGGGATGGATAAGCAGAGAACCTAACTGCCAGAGGAAATCTGATTTGACTACCTGGTAAACAGAAAGCTTTTTAATTTGCTTTTAAGTTATCAGTTATTTTTATACGTTATTGTCATGGGTGCGTTAGAGTAATGGTAATCTGGCACACAGTGCACGGATGCAGTATCGCTTCCTGCTGCCCTCCCAAAGGTAAAATCATCGTTCCATTTGGCAGATGGCATTGCCTTGAGCAGTTGGACTTTTTGTCGCCTTGCTTGTCTGCCAAAAAGTTAAACTTGACTCCTAGTAATAATTTGTGATCATACCATGAATTGTAATCATACTGCGGAGTGTTGTTTTGAAATTAAAAGATTATTAATATTATACTTATTAATTGTCAATTATCTTTTGTTTCAGGTCCATTCCGTTTCGTCGACATCTTTGGCGCCGATAAGCTCGTTACGAAAATGCAGGAATTCCAGCGTGTCTACGGTGATACATTTGCTCCATGTCAATTGCTTCTTGACCATGCCAAGGACACAAGTCGCCGTTTCCACACGAAATAGCCCAACCAGCAATGCTATAAATAATTAATTTTTTATGCAGATCGCGACAATCGTGTGTTAGGCCTGAACATCTTTGTGCTAAATTATCAAATCTTAAGTTTTTTCTTGCGACAGAGGGCGTGTAATTACTAGATGTAAGATGTATTCGTGATGATTCTTTCGTATCATGCCTCGTGAAATTTGATTGACTGAGCGAAATTTATTGGATGCCGTGTCAATGCAACGTTGATGTAGATTTAGGTGTACGTTTCTAGAATCGTTGGTCTATTTTTCTATTAATAAAAGCATCTTTATAACATTTGTATTCAGTTTTTCGTAGTTCCGTATATTTCTTTTCTCTGGTGATATTTTTCTTGTCTACCTTTTAAATAAAAACTCAATCTCCTTTTAGAAAACAGTTAAAGCTGCACCTGCTTTCGAGCTGTTTATATTTATGCTGAACTTTGATATTTTGTATCAGGCTATGTGTGTAAAGCATCCTAGAAGTAGCTTGCTACCGATGATGCTATATTAATTGTCTTGATTACAATTACAATTATTTCATAGCAACTCAATTATTATCATTTTTCAACATTGTTTGAAATCTGAAGTTCATGAATTAGTGTATGCTGCTGCACACTTAGGCAAGGTGTCAACGACATTTTGTGTTCAAGCACTAATTTCTTTTGCCTTGATCAGATGAGGTCATGTGCACAGTGCACACACACAAACGCACACACTCATAATCACACACATTGACAAACGGACCTTGGAGTTGTGACCTGCTGCATTTCAACTCTTGATTTAAACTGAGATTAGAAGTATAGTCATTGGTCCATTTGTAGCACGTGTCTGCTCATAAAAATTTGTAATATTCGTTTATTAGCATTCAATCTTGACACACCGCAGAATGCGTACCCAAGTTGCAGTGTCGCGAATAAGGCAGTTATACAGAGTTTTTCAATGATGCTGAGTCAAGAGTAGAGTGAGGCTGTTTCCACCCCTCATCCTACGGAAACTCGACCCGGACCACCATGTTCTACTTTTAAGGATAGCCCCTTTGACTCAACGCAGCGGTCATGAATAAGCCGGTGACCCGCGCTTGGCTTTCTAGAGGCGCTTTAGAAATCAGGAGTTTACGATTACGGTTACTATAAAATGGAAATTGCAGCGCTATAAATTTGATTTAATGCTATTATCTATGTTTTTTGTTAAAACTTCGTTTTCGTAAAATTACAAAGTAAAATTCAAGTCACATTAAAGACACTTCAATTTTTAGGATTGATCATTAGAAGATTTGAGTCTAACAAACGTTGGTACGCAGACTTGCGCAAAGTGGTTTGAACTTAATTATTATATGTAGTTATAAAACGAGGTTTGCATTCGAACGATAATGGCGGAATTTGACGAGGTGATGCCGCCGAAGGAGAACGTTGGAGCCCATGGGTTGGTCCGATCATTCGGTTTACCAACAACTGCTTGGTTTGAATTTATTCTCGACGCGTCACTACTTGAAAAGCACCTCAACGATCCAGATGCAGGTATTTTTCTTATAAATAATATCAATCATCAAATGGCAACTTCTATAGCGCCACAGTTAGATCAAAGCGTGAGTCGGTGGGTACTATTAAGCAAACCTGTATGCAAGCCACATTTTAATCGAGTGAAATGTCTCGGACTTACCTGGATGCTAGTCTAAGTCTAAGAAGACGTGGTAACAGGGAGTCCCGAATGAGAGTAGTTTTAGTTGAGAGTGCTTATTCTTTCCCTTTTCTTTGCAATGTTCACCTTGCTGACATTGCTGTCATTGCTGTTCCAATATGAAATGCAGTGAAACATTGAGCTTACTTTAAAAACGAGTCTCAATTCTCAACCCCATATAACATTCCGTGTTTCTCTCACTATTTATGGCAATCCATTTTATTTTATTTTCTCTCAATGAGGACATGGCACGAGCCATATGTAGCTTGCTATGATTATCATAACTTGTTTTTATATGAAGGTTTTGA
Source organism: Lumbricus rubellus (assembly GCA_945859605.1). Lineage (NCBI taxonomy): Eukaryota > Metazoa > Annelida > Clitellata > Crassiclitellata > Lumbricidae > Lumbricus > Lumbricus rubellus. The sequence goes on along the minus strand of OX243826.1, from coordinate 29,497,100 downwards.
ATCTTCTCTGTGTGATGGTTTATTTCCAGATCTTTCAGCTCCTGAGCTCATCTCTCTGTTCCTGTATCAGGCTGACATAGCTGTGGCCACTTCGCGAGAAATCGAGTGCAAAGAAATCTCCATCAATGGAAGTTCCGGCTCTGTGTCTGATTTGACTTTGGGTATGATACACAACTGTTATTTGTGCCCTGGTTTTGTTCGTTTGTATATATTAAAAGTAATTAACAATGCAAATTTATATTGCAAGACACACCTCATATAACAACTTTGGGTATAATCCGTAACTATTATTGAAAGTTAGTAGTTTTGTTAGTTTATATACATTGAAGGTACTTAATGAGATATTTATTGCATATTGAAGGATATATTTAAGTAAGTAAGAATATTCTTTAATTGACCACCAGCAAACGCACAGTAGTTTCGCAACCCTTCAGCTCCAAGGCACTGCACACTGAGTGTGTATGTAGTTTTGTGTTGCTGTTTGTCCGACAGACGAAAAACCGAATTCAGCGGAGAATCGCAAAGTTCAGACGCTACGACTGTTGGCTGTTAAGACGGCCTGTCATCTGAAATGGAATCTCGAATTTCTCGAAGCAAAGTCAGTCTATTATTTATTTGTTTATGTATTTGTTTATGTAGGATTTTTATATTGCGCCTCTACAAAGAAGCATCCAGATCTTTAACTTCATCAGCCCCTCGAATATTGAACAGAATCTTAACTCAGACAAGAAATATAAAAAATCTGAGCCTTTTATCCAGGCCCATCTTGACTGGCTCTTTTCTCCCTGCTCCAAGTGCTTCTGAATTTGGGCCACGATTTAATTCGATTGCTGACGAACTTATGGCTCTAAAATCTCTACGTGTTATTATTATTATTATTATTATTATTATTGTTCACTGTCAGCCCAACCATTGCTAAGTAGGACAGTTTTGAGATTCTTACTGAACGGAGAACAGTGTGAAGTTGTTAGAGGTGTGCATTAAAGACCTGTTTTATTTCACCTACTGGCTGTTCACAAGTATTTATAGACAGAGAAGAATTTGATATGGGTGTAAGTTACAAAACCTTGAAAATTGGTGTAATTTTTAGGCAGATTATCAGTTTTGTTTCTAAATATTTCAGAAGTGTTTTTTATTTGTCAGTAGAATAATGTGATGTAGTTTGAGTCAGGGGCTTTTGCTAAAAAATTGCGAGTTTCCATTTGGGGGTTTCCAAGTAAATTTCATCAAATTTCTTCATAGTCGTTGGCCTATTTTTATTATTTAATTTACTTAGCTTTGCCAGAATGACAGAATGATTGTGCTCATATTCAATATTGTTTTCCTTGTAATCAATGTCCACGTACAGTTTGCCGTTGGCCATTCTACGGAGTCTATTACTGGAGCTGCTGAAGCTGACGACAAACAATGCGGATGAAGTGACAACAAAAGCTTTTGCATCTGATGAACTTCGCCAGATGGAGCCAGAAGCATTGTTTGCCATCATCCTCTACCATAGATGGTAATGTCGTTTCAGACATCTTCTATTTAATATAATCTTCTGTTCATTGTGTAGCTTCATTGTATTTTTTTGTCGGTTGTCTGTTTTTGATTCAGTATGCGACAGTCTTGCTTCTTACACTACATAGGGATTCTGGATAGCGGGCTCAATGACCCCTTTAGGTTCTCTTATATAATCAGCTTGTATTATTTTCACTGATATCAGTGAATTGTTTCTGTTATTGTTCTGATGGCACAAAGATCACACAAATGCAGGATTGCTCCCGCTGCTTCCCAAATGTCGACTCAGCCTTTCATTCGGCAGATGGTGTTAGTAAAATGAGCATTAGTGCGTGATGGAAGCCTTGCATTGCTGCCAAACAGTTACATTAGACTTTGGTAATAACCATGAATTGTGATAATACTGCGATGTGTCAGTTTGAAATTGAACATGTTATAAGCGTTATTTGTTATGTTTTTCAGGTGTCTAACAAGTCTAATACGAGAGTCGTTTCCGACAAGACCGTCAAAAATTCCAAATGTTCAAGTGTAAGCTCATGCCTCTTATTTCGATTCAGTTATTTCATCAGTGATATTTTGTTGTTATGTGTGTATATGTTTTTATGGTTTATTTACTAATAGTTGTTACATTTTCTTTTTATTATTACATTTTATAAATTCTTAGTCATTTATTTTATTTTCGTAATTGTTACCATTTCAATATGTATGCTGAAGTCAGCCATGATTATAAATTCAGAAACTAAAAGCTCAAGCAGTGATTGGAAGTCTGGAATAGTCTTGAATGCAGAAAGAGGGAGGACTTCGTACAAAAGGATTAAGCCATTGGAGAAAGCAGCTAAGTTCATATTATAGGCAACTCTGTATAAGATGGACTTAGTTAAACTGCCTATAAGTAGTTTTGCTTATTGATACATTTTTATTTACATGTTGCTGTGCATGTATGTGAATGAAATCTGCTCCTGTTGTGAATTTTGTTTCAAATTTGTATGTAGTTACTGCATGCAATTGCATCTGTGCTTGTATGATGTAACTAAAGGCAGCTTACTTACTTATTCTATAAACAAACTTTGATGGTTTTTCTTTGTTGTCTTTAGTCCAGGACTTTTGGATCCAAGTATCTCATCAGCCAACCTCAAAGATGCCATCCTTAAATCGGTAATATTCACTCTGAATTGTTATAGTTTTGGGCAGAGTTTTGGTCATTTAAATCTCTTTTTCATCAGGTATACATCTAGTTTATTTGTATATGTCATGTTTGTGAAATGCTGAAAGCAATCACAGTTTTCTATGGTCATGTATTTGTTGGTGCTTCTCTTTTGTCTTGCATTGTATTGTATTGTCTTTGATGGTGTGTTGACAGATGAGGGAAAGCATGGATATCTCGATATCACAACTAGAGAACTTCCTTCTGTTGGGCAGATCGACTCGAATGCCTGTCATGAGTTGCTTTGGAATCGTCAAGAGTGAATCGTCATCCTCGGAGAAAATGTCACATGACTGGAACAATGGAATCATGATTGATGAAACAGAAATGCTTTGTCAGGTATCCAATTCTCTGGAGTTTTTTTATGTTCACATTTGCAGTTTGAAACGTGCACTTTTCTGATTCTCTGGAATTGTTTTTGTTATGTTCACATTTGCAGTTTGAAACGTGCACTTTTCTGTGGTATTTAAGCTTAGAAATACCACAGAAATACCACAGTTCTGCCATATTATTGTTTTCAACTTTGTTTTCTTAGTTTGTTTTGAACATTTTTTTATTTTGCATGGTTAGTTGTTTTAAAGAAAGAAGATGGATTTGTAGTGGAAAGTAGGTGGAAACAGAGAAAGAATGGTAGATAGAAATGGGACGAAGGTATGGTGGAACAGAAATATGGCTTTGAGAACACTCCAGCGTAATGCTGCCACTCAATTAATTTTTCTTGTTTTAAAGGAGGAGAATGTATTGATGTGCAATGTAGTGGAAACAGGTGTAGACAGAAGGAAAAGAATGGGTAAATAACAATAGTGTTGTTTTCTTTGTTTCAGATAACCTACGATCTCGGTTGTCAATTCTTTTTGTTGCGCAACTACGAGAAGGCCAACGATTCATTCAGGGCATGCAAAGATTATGTGGACAGGGTAAGTGCCAAGCCATCAGTCACATTTCTCAAATGGACATGTCTTTTATATGACGACCATGTATGGCCTGAAACTTTTTATTCGATTTTAACACTCTGAGCTAATGAAAGAATCAAACGAGTATAACTTTAGTTAGAAAAAGATGTTTTCTTTCTGTAAAAGGTAAAAGGGGAAGGGTACATATAAAAACACCTCAAATTTCTGGAGAGCGTCATTCTGCAATGAAGGGGGCCTTTCTCCCCAGGGACGTGTAGATTAAACACTAATTGCATGTATGTTTGATGTATGTTTGTGCACTTCGAAGAGCAGACAATCAAATGAGGAAGACGTTTATAACTAGAATGTTATTTACATATTAATTAGTTTGTTTGGTTGTAATAATTTTGATGCTTTATGTGAAATTTATATGTGATACTTGTTCACCAGAGTGCTGTTTGACAGCTGGTTAAAATAAAGAATATATTATATATGCTGACTTACTTGCTTTATTTCTTCTGATGTTTTTGATTCAATAAATGGTTTCATCGCAGGTGTCGAGCCCCATCTTCAGCAACGTTGACATCCAGCGGTTGGACGGTTACCTGAGCGCCTGCTCCGGTGTTCTCTGTCTTCAGACGAAGCAGCAACCGGCGCCAAGTCTGTACGAACGCGTGCAGTCAAGTGTGAGAAGCAACTTTCAAGGTCTAACGAGTTTAATGATCGAGGATTTGACGAAACAGGAACTCAGTCTTATGTATCGAACGTTGCTCGAGGAAAGCACACAAGCCACACACAGGTAGTAGTAGGTGCTTCTCTATTGTATTGTATTGTATTGTATTGTATTTGATCATTTATAAAGCACTGAGTGCATGTTTGTGCACATTTCTTGATGCATTGGCAGGCGCTGCCAGGCAGTACCATGTTGAGGCATTGCAGACCCTGATTATAAAACCCACACTCCAATAGTAAGCTAAGATACAAACTAATTGGTTAATGCGAGGTTTCTAGGTCTGCGGTTTTCTTTTTCTTCTTTTAAAAAGAAATTTGAAAAAATATCACTAGCTTGGGCGGTCGACTTAAAATCGGTCAGCGGGCAGTATTATATATCTAGGTGCTTGGCTCTGTCTGTTGATTAAAGATTAGGTAACTGATGCAATCTATCTTGTAAGCACTGTTTTTGTTTTGTTTTGTAAGTGTGTTGTTGTTTTTTAGTTAAGTTTTCTACATTACTTGTCATTTCATTCTGTTGTTTTGCCTACTATTCAATTCATGATATCAACCGTTTAGCCATCAGTTAAAACTGCACATGTAAATAGGTGTCCCTGTTAGCGGGATTTTCATCCCTTAGGGCCTTCCTTGTTACCATCCGATCTTGTGAAGCATCTTGTACTATGACAATTGTTAATGGTTGATGGTTACAATAAATGGATTGATTGATTGATTGATTGATCTTTAATAAATTCATTAAGTGAAATAATCATCATTGTATTTATTTTTCAGACAAGACAGTTTGTACGAAGAGGTTCTCGTCTGTAATTCCATTCGACGTTCTCTCGACGGACGAGTCGCGATGTTCGACCTCGTGACAACGCTCAATCGCACGCTCGGTCTCGTCGATTTCTTTCTTAAGGTAGTTTAACCCTTTGAACCCGGAGCTCCTGTAACTCTATGGATAACGGGCCACTATAGAGGCCACTAGGGTTCATAGGGTTAACAAATGTTCAGTTGATTGTCTTGCATGTATTCATTTTCAATGGTTTCTTATGTTTTCAGGAATTTGAAAATGTAAAGAGATGACATAAATACTAAATAAGGTGAAAAATGATGACAATATGTTAATTCATTCTGGGGTTTTTGAGCGCCTCTTCAAGGGGACTGCTCAGAAGCTCTCTCAACTCTAGCACGGCAAAAGCACAGAACTTTGTCAGTTGAGTAAAAAATACTTTGGTAAAAACCCTAGGAAGTTGATGTGAGAACCCATTCCAAACCACTGGGCCCACCACGGAAAAGGCTCGATTCTGCTGTCCTACTTCGATTAATTTTCAGTGGTTTCTTATGTTTTCAGTAATTTCAAACTTAAAAGAAATTATGTAATTACGGTGAAAAATGATAACAAAAATGCCTTGCACATACTTCTTTTTGGTTGGTACCTTGTACACAAGCCGTTATCTGCTATTAAATTCTTCTATGAAGATATGGGCGTTGGATTAAGATTTGATTTAGATCTTTTCAGAGGATTCTTTTTCACCTCTGCAACACCTAAATATTTGACTTTGAATGCTATATATAGAACCTAATTACTGTATTTTTGTTTTTACGATATATTATTTTTAACGGGTAATCAACAATTGTTGGAGTTTTTGAAATGCTATTTCTCATCTTTGGTGGCTCAGCCTTCCGCTCTCTAGGGGCATCTTTACGATGAGAGTAGGAGAAATGGAAGCCTTGCAGTTAAGTTTGAATCCTGTTAAACTTGATATTATTGCTCTGTGTTTCAGGTTTGTGTTGATATTTACAAGTCGCTGTCAGACAGTCAGAAGGATAACCTGAAATTCTTCCTCAGGTGAGTTTGAACCAACAGTTAATGACAGAAGACTTCATCATATGCTGTTAATCACTTGTCTCTTAATCACAATTGTGGCATTTGATCAAAACTGAGCCATAGCCGTTTTAGAGAAAGGAACCAAGAGGTTAAATTTATATTAGTGTAATATTATGTTGATTTTGTATATATATCTCTCTCAGTTCCTTTCATTCCTTTTGGAACAAGGCGACAAGGTTTCTCCATTCAGCATGATCGGCTGTGATATTTGCTGCTTCATTATATATATATATATATATATATATATATATATATATATATATATTAAGAGTTATTATATTATTAATGCAGATAATTAATTGAATAATTCGGTATATATTCTTGTAGGTATCTGTGTCAAATGATTTCACCAGAGACGCATTTCGCTGATCTGTTGTTGTCGTGTGAACTCCAGAATCTCTTCACTCCAATTGAACGACAATCTCTTGTGGATCTTGTTCAGCAATCTCCCTCTTCCATCAGTCTCAACGCCGCCATTGCTCTACCACCGCCAGGTCAGTTCAATGTCTTAGGCAGCCCTGTCTTCCACATCCAATGAAAGAAAGATAAGGTCGTGGGGGGAACGTAATTGCTGACAATGTCCTTTGTCAAATTCAGTTGGAGGTTGCCCAAAATCTGGATTCTGCCGACAATTTTATGGTTGAAGCTGATTGTGATTGAGTTTTTATTGCCGAATAAACTGATGTTGAGGTTGAGTTTATGGCTGAAAAAAACTGATGCTGTGGTTGAGTTTTTTATGGCTGAAATTGATGTTATGGTTGATGTTTATGGTTGAAAAACTTATGTTGTGGTTGATTTTTGTGGCTGAAGAAAAAAACCTGAGTTTTATTTTTTGTGGAATAACTGACTTTTTTGTTTCATTGAATTTTCATTTGAAAATATTTTCAGTTGAGGAGAACATGAAGGTGGCTGAAGTGGAACGTGAACTGCTTGTAACGTACGATCCTAATCTTATCAAAGAACACATTCAGAAACTCATTGGAAGAATTGGAAAATATCAGACAGTTTTCCTCAGTGATAAGGTATTAAAGATGTCCTTCAAAGCTGTAAATTACAGAATTCAGTTAGAGCTTGCTTGATAAATATACTTACTTACTTTGGTAGTCATACTAGGACAGATGACACAGCAGATTGGCTGAGGCTTGTAATGTAAATTTAAATTTTTTATCATGGTTCATCTTATGTGCGTTATGTGCTGCCTAGTTCCCAGCATGCTGAATTTATAATTTTAGTTTTGTTTAAAAAAAAGTTTAATGGCGTCATACGATATCACAGGCCGTTGACGATGGTAAAAAAATTATGTACAGTGTAATTATAGATCAGAATTCATTGAGTCCAATATAACACCAGTTCAATGTGTCAAAACAGTATTTTCCATTGTCAATAATAGCCTAGTCATCATTTAACAGTGTTTTATAATTCAGTTAATAATGTCTATGATAAAATGGTCTTTGAGACAAATTATTGTAATGTTTTGAAGTAATTATCATACACAAACAAACAAATAGGGCTCTTTCTTTGCCAATCACTTCGAACATGTGGGGTGCAGTGGTGTAATGGAGGTGTTTGGTACTTGGAGCTGGAGGGTTGCAGGTTCGAATCCACCTCAAGCCTTCACTCACAATTGCTCATGCTCTTCGGTGTGAAACTCCGATGCAGTGTCCACACTAGTCGGGAGCTCCTTTGAGTAGAGAGGTTGAAGGGGTGCTATATAGCAAATGCAAGTAATAAATATAAATAAAATCTTTGATCCATTGGTGTTGCCCTGCTGTTACTGATTATGTAGAAATTGCTTAGTTTTGCAGTTTGTTTCGATTAAATTTTTTCCTTTCTTGTGTGCTACTCTATTTTGGTGTTTTTCGTTTTTACAATTGGTGCGTTTGGCTTGTTGTTGTGGTTGCTTTTGTTTTGCTTGAAACAATGTAGTTGATTTGTTTTTGTTTGTTAAGTGGCGTATTCCACGTGACCTGCATCAGGCCATCGAGACACTTCCAATTCCACAGCCTGTCACTCCGATATTCGTTCATGTCTTGGTCGCTAAAGCTCGAATCTGCATTCAACTGCGGGTAACGTCGTCACTTCAGACTTAACCCTTTAACGCCAAGATGGTGGTAAATGTTATGGGAAATCCTATACCCTCCGGCATTAAAGGGTTAAGGAAGAAATGTAGCTATTGTGCCTCTGTGTGAGGTGTTTCTCTCAAGTATACTTAGATGTTTTGCTGTTAGCTATTAATGATGGACCAAAATTTCTTTAGAATATACCAATTTTTCCATCCCAAAACAGCTGATGACCTGTTTTTTAGTCGTTTGGTTGAAATTTCATCATATTATATAACAATTTTTCCTCCCAAATTTTTTCCTGGGTCCCCTGTTCGGTCGTACATGCCTTAATCCGACCCTGACGTTTATGATTTAATAGTGTAGCTGTTTGTGATCTGTTTGCTTGTAGCATTTTGACAAGGCCAAGGAGCTTTTGAATTTTGCTGACTCGACGATTCGCGATATTTCGATGAAGCTAACGAAGCTGTTACGCTTTGAGATTCTTCGTGCTGAACTGCTACAACTTCTCGAATCGCCTCAGCCAATCGCGTACAACGGCAACTTCCAAGAGCTTGTTAAAAGAGTCAAGACGTGTATTACTACTTTTCAGCATGTCGACCACGGTCAGTGTAATGTATTATCTGTTATGTAATTATTTTATTATCATAATGCTGTTTTTATTATTTATTTTAAATGTTGCTAAGGTCTTAATGCTTTTTGTTTCATTGGCGTAGCTTGATGGATTGTTAAAACACGAAAAAATTCAAAGCTTTTGTGTGGTTTATACACCCATGTATCCCAAAGCACTACCCCCATGCCCCACCACTCTGGTTGTCTCATGGAGTTTTCACCTCTTTAATTGAAGTCTGGCTACTCCTGTAATTCATTCAAGTGCAAATAGCAAGCTAAGAATGGAAAAAACTTTTGTGCATCAGTGTTCATCACTGCAAAAGAAATTCCTTTTCTGAAGCGCACGCATAAGGAACAGCGTGCATTTCCGTCAAGATGCAAAGCAGGGCATGAGGTGGGGCAACATTCTTAGCTGATGACAATGATGTAATGTAAAAAAATAATGATAATTATAATAATATAATACAAGAAATAATATCAACTCGATTCTGTACCATCATTTTGGTCTCATCATAGAATTCCCTTTCCTCTGCTGTGCGTGACTCTTCTTTCTGTATCACTATCTACATCCCTCTCTCTCTTCTTAAGGCCTTTTTTCTCTGGGTTCTCCCACTGGGAATGCTACTGAATGGCCATGGCTGTGAGCGGAGCTATAGAAATTACTGATTGCATTAAATGAATAATGAATTATGGTGATAGAATTTAATAATGAGGATTGGTTGTTCTGTCTGTCCATAGAGTCATTACCGTGTCCGGAATTGCTGTCTGCCTGCGTCGCTTTTATTCTCAACAATCAAGATTTCGATTATCTGTGCAGCCTCAACAACGGAAATTCAAATGGATTCATTCAGGTGAACTTATTACCGTAATGTTTTACCTGTTGAAAACAGGTAACTATGGCAATGCCAGGAAATTCATGTTTCTGATTGAAATCTCTTGCAGTCAATTTTGCATACACAGCTAGAGTTACAAGTCCTACCAAGAAATGTCTTTTTGCTTCTATCATGTTTTTGGATCTGGTCAAGAGAATTTACAGCCCAGCTGGCAAGAAAATAAGTGACCACCATTTGATGTCTTGTTCTTATAAAGTTATTAGATTAAATTATTATTATTGTTGTTGTTGTTATGTGGGTATCGAATCTGCGTCGTGTTCTTCTAAATCTAGACGCCGAAAATACATTATGTTTTTAGTTATTTATTTAGTTTTCTTAATCACTTTACTTCCCACCTTGATATTTTGGGTCTCCTGCGTTCACCAACCCATATGCAAATTTGATGTAATTGTACAGAGTTGGTTGTGAAATTAATATGTTATAACGTTATGTTATATTAGATTTGCGTTTCAGATTACATTTAATGCTCTGAGCTCGTTGTTTCATTTGTAGTTTGGTCGAATGTTAGCTGCGCTGTGCAAAGAGATTCCACTTCTGAAGACGGCTCGAACATCTGCGAGAGAATTCATCGATGCAGGTTTGCAGATGCTCAAGTTTCTCCACTAGTTGTTCAGATGCTCAGGTTTAAATTCTGGTTAATTAGATTGTGTTTAATATTGTATTTATTTTCACTGTCATCGTTTTTTATTAAATTGTGGGAGTTATTTTCGAAATTCGAGTTTTGTGTTGTCGTTGAGCTTGAGTTTTGTATTTTGTAAAACTCTTGTGCTGCGTATGAGCTAAAAGATACCATCAGCCCAGTTTGGGTGTTTGTTTTGTTTGTATGATGCTGAGATATGTGGCTTCCTGCAATCATTGCTCTATGGTTTATGTGTGTGTAAGTTTTTTGCGGATCTTCTAAGACCCTTATAGGACTCTCCCTTTGAGTCAAATATTGTATTTGCAACCTATTAAATCTGTTACACTGTTTTACGTTTGGCTTCTATCAAAGTGCGTTCATGGTTATGGTTATTAGCTATAGAAGTCATTTGTATAGATTAGATTAGATTAGTTTATGGAGGTCATTTGATTAGCTGTCCAAGTGATTAGATTTGATAATGACATGATGTGTATTGTTACTGTAGTGCGTCTGACATTCACGAGTACGATGCAGATGAAGAGAAACAACAGCGGAGTTCCAAGTCTTATCGTCCGAGAAAGCAGCACGGCTTTACTACCAGTTGAAAGTCTTGTTATGCTGATGCGAATGGTCAGGGTAAGCCAAGCCAAGCATTTACGTTTTATTCTCATTATTAAGATCACCTGGTCACCTGGTGCCGTCAGCTTCTGGAGCTCTGGCGAAAGCCCTGATGTATCCTCTCCAATGTCTCCTCTCCCTATAGTCGCCTCTCGTAGCTCCTCCAGTCTCATGCCAGACTTTTTCTGTACCTCATCCAACCATTTCTTCCTTGGTCTTCCGCATCTTCTCCTTCCCTCACCGCATGCCGTCATCAGCTCCTTTTCCAAACCATTAGATCTCATCACATGGCCGAAGTAGCTCAATTTCCTCCAAGTTGCTGTTTGCTGCAGTGTCTCCTTCTTCTGTATTCCGAGCTCCTCGCGCACCGATTCGTTAGTTCTCTTCTTCGTCCATGAAATCCTTAGCATCTTTCTCAAGATAAGAAAAGAATATTCTTTATTCGACCAATTGCTCTCCGCATTTTGTACATACATGGTAATAAACGTAATATTTTATATAAATTCTGAGAATTGATCAAGACAGTAGAATGTTCAGAAAACACATTAAATGCTAAATGCCAAATCGCATATCATTCTAATGATGACAGTTTTTCTCATCTGTAAGAGGTGAAATACGTTTTTTGATTAATTCATTCAGGAGCCGACCGTTCTGTCGTTGCTTGTGTCGTGTCTGACAAAGCTCTTCAATCTGATGAAGGATGACATTGCAGAAGAGATCTACAGCGACTACATTACGCTGTGGCCAACCGCACTTTCCAGGTATTATGCGTTTTTTTGTAGTGGCAATGCCATTCGGCTGGGTTCTACAAGTCTCTCATGTCTTTTTTCTTTGTTTGTGGTTGGGCTGGGAGCGCTTCTGAGTAGTTTCTTGAAGGGGTGCTATATAAATGCTCTGAATGAATGAATGAATCAGATGCTTAGATGTTGAACTAATTGCTCATATGTGGCATCTTACATCAAAACCAGTATTAATGTGATTTTGCAACTTATTGTGTTTGATGCATCATTTCAAAGGTCTTGTCTCAGGCTTAAAAATGACACAAAAATTATTGCTCTAGTTTTAACTCAGGATTATGAGGCAAAACGTAATCCAATTAAGTTGATTAACTTAATAACTTAATTGAAGCAAAATTTTATGTACATAAAGAGCATTAAAATCGCTTTAAAACTAGAGCAGCCGTATAAACCGTTAACCAAAATAAAATAAAAGAATTTTTAGACATATTTTTTGATTAAACCAAAAAAAAGACGATCATAGTACCGTACTATTTGCCTTCTTTTCTCTGATGTGTAGTTTCCGACGTAATATCGATTTTGAACAAGACCCAATTGAGAATTTGAATGTAAAATGGATTTCTTTTTCCTTTGCAGTTCAAATACTAAACTGAATGAGCCGAGTGTGGCTGATGCGGTTATTTCTCTGATGGATCACGTGTTGTCCGTGAATCCTAGTCAACCATCGTGGCTTCGAACGCAAGCTGACCTCAGCTATGGCAAGTACTTTCAGATTTTCATGGTTTATGCTTGCATCCGTATGGATTCAGTGTGTTGCTAATTACTTCATGGCTTAGAAATGACACTCCTGATGACTTGCGCTGTTTTTTTCATGAAAAATGTTGGTGCATTATTTTAAAATATAGATCTGTGGGAGGGTGTTTAACACTGTTTATGTTAGGTGCCCTTGCAGCATGATATGATTTCTTCTGGGTCTCCCTTTTGTTACCATTATTTACATCCTTTAATTAAGAGTGCCTTGCCTTGAAAATCATTTCAATAAGAAACATCAATTGATTAATTAAATAAATTAAAAGTTCATTGAAATAAATTTCTTATGCTCCCAGCTTTGCATCTGTTTATTTTGGTGTGCAGTCATTGATTTTGTGACTGACAACTTGGTATCTTTTATGTTGTAGCAAGAGCCGACTATTTCTCGTCTCTGCGTTACTACCTGCTCCTAGGAATCGTCAGCACTGACTTCTTTGCAGAACCGATCTCTAAGAACGTCTACGATGACCAGGTAAGAACGGGAACTGCCGAGAACAGAACTAATCAACCGTTCTTATTAATCAAGAACAGATATAATGAATCAGAATTGAACCACCAGTTTAATGATAACACCTACAATGTTTGGATTTTCTCATCAGTTCGCTCTGCCATCCTCTCTGGCAGTCTTTCTTCATCTTTCTGTCACCTCAAATCCTACCTTTTCTCTCGCAATCGCTTGCACTAAGAGCATTTTGGAAAGGCTCTTTTTGAGGGAAGCACTTTTTAAATGATCAAATGCAATGCTATGTAATGTAATACCAGCCACTCTGTGTAAACAGTTGTTAGTTGAGGCACCATATAAATATATGGTTTGTTGTTACAATGGACTGATGTTAATTGTTTCTTTGTTCCATTTTAGGTCTACAGACGCATGATTCGATGTTGTTCGGCCCTTAACTGTCACACACAGGTATCACAACCATTTCAGAATTCTAGAATTTAAAATGATTAAGACGGATGATCACAAGTTATTACAGGAGTCAAATTTAACTACACGGAAGAGACGATATACTATGAATATTTTAATCATTCTGCGTCGTGTCAGTTTGAAATTAAATGAAGATAATATTGTTTATTATTACTATTATTATTGAGCCACAAAGTAGACTTGAACAGATAAGACTTCAGATTTGGATGAAGGACTGTCTCGTTAGGAGAGTGGCAAACTTGAGACAGTAGAAAGTTTTAGGTGGACGGTCGTCGGACAGGCAACTTTTGGATGAATACCAGAATAGAATGTATCTAAACATTTATATAGCGCCTTTAAACACCCATCAGTAGCACCACTGTTGTCTGAATGTTGTCAGTGTTGCTTGTGTTGTCTATGATGTGTTATTGATTGTTGTCTGTTGTCCAGGTGGCCGTTCTCTGTCAGTTTCTCGACGAGACCGACTACACGGTGGCGTTCAAGGCGCTGCAGGAGCGCATCTGTGTAGACGCAGTGGACGCGTACTACGACTGCATCTGGGATTCCACCATTCTCGAATTCCTTATTCGTATCCTTTACACTGTGCCACTTTTGGCATTCTTTAAATCTGCTGTCCAAAATGGAACCAAATGTTTCTAATTGATAAGATTTTTGTGCACACCTCATCCTCATGTAAGTATCGCTGCCAACCGTCCCGGATTGACCTGCGCAGTCCCTCCCCCTCAATAGGCCTTATGCACCCTTTGTCCCTTTGGCACTGTGTAGCAGTGCGTGCCCTATGTCCCACATTGATCCCAAATTGTTCCGGCACCTGGTGTAAATATCCACATTATCAAATGTTGTTAAATATTGTTTCCATCCACTAAACCCTAACAGTCAGCTTTAAATAGATTTTTCAAAGTGGCCATAGGGCAGTTGTTAGGTTATTAATCTATCCTCTATTAGTTCCTACAGTAGACATGACACAACCATTTGTTGCATACAGTGAAGTGGACCGGGCATTTAATAATTTGGCTTATTATTGAGTGACTATGTCTGTGTGGGCGGAATTGGCAAATGTCAAGTTGTTTTTAGCTCTTATTGTAAGTGCTGTGCATGATGCTCTTGCACAAAGGGTCATCAGCAGTGGTTATGGAATTGAGTGTTTGTGTCCATATTTGTCTCTTGTTTGTCTCCATGTTTGTCTATTGTTTTGCTTAACCGACGATGTCTCAGATCTTCATAACAAACGAGGAGAAGTTGAGAAGCGGCAATTCGCTGTAAGTACCTACTGCGCGTTTCATCTGATAAATGAACAATTTTCTCGAGAGTCTTTTGTGGTAATTCGTTTGAAGAGTAATCATGGAGTGCACATGATTCATTTTGAGAACAGTCCACATCCACAGCCGTGTTTTATTCTCGGTTCCATGACAAAACAACCTGTGTTTATCTGAAGATTCATATAGCTGCTTTTTTAAAGGGTCTCTTACAAGCGCTCAATCGTGATTATTATGAAGCAGACATTTGCTAGGTCTGACACGGTGTAGGCTGGGGTTGAGTCTGGATGTCACTTCAGCGTGTATGCAACACGACTGTGGTTGGACGGGGGTGTCACTTCTGAGCAGACTACCTTGAAGATGAGCTACATAAAAGTTTATACTCGTTGTAGTCTGAGGTGTGCGTGGCAATACGTTTGCAATATGTAGTGAAAGGCAGACTAATCACGAGTTGATTAGCATCATGAACTGGCATCTGATGCAATTCTCCAGGGTACCATTATTTTCTTACGGTAAAGCTGTTTGCGATACCTCGAATCTGGTTCGTTGTACTCCACAGCTTGAAAACTTCAATCTCAACTGCCTTTGGTGATATACTGGACAGATAGGTTTTTTAAAAAAATTCACTATATGGCGGCAAAAAATGTCTGTTGACTTCTTTTCAAACTCTGCCACTGGTTGCACTCTGCCAGTGCCAGTCCCAAGCCTGGCTAAAGGAGAAGGGCGTCGCTAATGGTCTTTGTTACCACACAGTGACGTTGAACTGCAACTACTACTACTAAGTTCTTTTCAATTCAATTCACTTTATTTCCAATCCAATTTATTTCCTGAAACAACCAACACAATACAATTATGGCAGTTAACTGTCTCACTGGACTCTTTGAAATCTACACTAAAATCATACTTGTTCTTTAGGGGGCTTATCCTGCGATTAGCTGCTTTCTATGGCACCCTTGTAACGACATGGCTGAGTTACGGCGCTATATAAATTGTCGTAATTATTATTATTATTAACGGTCGCAATTCTTGATCTGTTTTCCAGCTGCACCTGATTGGTCAGATGGAGTTGAACAGCAACAATCGAACGGAAGTTTTAAGCGAAGCGGCCAAGTTAAGGAAAGGTCGGTTCCTGCGAGCGATGGCCAAGCAGTACTTGACCACTGCCGACTCACCGTGACAGACCAGCAGCCACTTTTGCACAAGAAACATAAGTGTCTGATCGGAAACGGCACGAACACAAATCTCTGATCAGAATTCACAAAACATTAACCTCTGATCGAAATCCACAAAGCATAAGTGTCTGATCGGAATCCACAAAACATAAGTGTCTGATCCAAATCAGCACAAACATCGCAAACAATGTTTGTTTTGTGAACTGCGCAAATCTTGACTTGTTTGTTAATAAGAGACTAAATATAACACGAGTCAGAATCGAGTTGTTACAATGTTTCTGTTCTTTTGTTGGATTCTATGAATGCAGCCACATATAGTAGGATGAATGTTTTGTCATCAGTATAAGTCACAACAGGAATATCCAGATGGGACCAAGGTCCCGCTTATAAGGACCGCCTTTGTATTATGAAATGTAAGGAGAATGGTGAATGATTGATTATCTATAAGTTCAACTAGTACAAGAGTAGATGCATTTGCATACGTACATAAAAATTATATACATTCGTGGGTTCCATTTGAAATGAATGATGGCATGATGGCAGAGAATTAAAATCTTATAGCTATGTCATTAATCACATTAATGTTTGTTCTTGTTTAGATGTTTAATTGTACAGTGGAATGATGTGTATCGACTTAGAAACAAGAGAAACTTTTCCACTGTTGCGTAGCAATGGCCGATGACTCTGATCTTTTGATGTCGTTGCTTTTTGTTTCTTCCGTTTTCTATCCGTCTAATGGAACCAGGTCCGTATCCCAAAGGCATTTCCTTGCCCCCCCATTCCACTTAAATTGGTGGGTTTTTAATCCTTCTCCTCACTCGCTCCCTCCCTCCCTTCCTCAGTTGGGGCTGGGGGCATTGTAATTTGTTCTGTGATTTCGACAAATCGTTTATAGCGGATGTCTATTCTGACAGATGATCCATCATAGATGGATGAATGGATGGATGGAAGATAGATGATGGATGGATATGTGGATGGTAGGCTGTGGGGATATGTGGATAGATGTATGTGGGGATGAGTGGATAAATGTATGGATGAATGAATGGATAGATGAATGGATGGATGGAAGATAGATGATGAATGGATGTGGGGATGGGTGGATGGATTTATGGGTGGATTGGTGAGTGGGTGGATGGATTTATGGGTGGATTGGTGAGTGGGTGGATGGATTTATGGGTGGATTGGTGGGTGGGTGGATGGATTTATGGGTGGATTGGTGAGTGGGTGGATGGATTTATGGGTGGATTGGTGAGTGGGTGGATGGATTTATGGGTGGATTGGTGGGTGGGTGGATGGATTTATGGGTGGATTTGTGCCTTGGTGGGTTGGTGTGAGTGTTTGTGTGTGTGGGTGGTGGGTGGATGAATGAAGGAATGAACGAATGAATGAATGAACAAATGAATGAATGAACCTTGTTCCCTTCCATTCACCCCATTCTCGTGCTGGCTTGTATTGACTGTCAGCAATTCACTGTCTGCGTCTTGCATTGCAAAATCGTCTGTGGTTCGAATCCCAGTACATAGCCAACTATACGAGATTGTGCATGTGGATTTAGTTTTTCTTTCGATGTGATCCGTGTGTTACAGATGTTCTTTAGAGAGTCTTCTGTAGCCTACACATGTGTGGCCTTTGACAGATTGGATGAGTCAGGCCAGCGTGTCCCCCATGCGACCCATGAATGTTAAATAAACATAGTATGCGACCTGAGTTTCCCTTGTGGCCAGATATATTGAATTAAGGACGGGTGACTGTTGATGCCAGGTGACAGCGGCATGGCGTCCCTATTTGCGAACAATGCTTTGACTGCGGTAATGTTTTCTTTTGTTGTCTGCTCAAAGAATGTCTTAGCTGCCACGTCGAGTTGGCTTAGGGCTGTCTCGATATAATTATTAGGCCTACCCCAGATATATGGGGCTAGGGCCCTAGGGGGGGAGTAACCAGAGTAAGACGATTTGCGTACGTCGGGGACAGGGGCGGATGCAGAAATTTTGGAAGGGGTTGCCAAATATTGTGGTCTTGGGTACCCCAAATATTTCTATACGATTTTTTTATGGATGGACCCTTACAGTCTGGTGCTGTTTCTTGTCATCTGAAACGAGCATGTGAATTTGTACTGTCATTTGAATGGGCCATTGACTTGTGAAACGTGAAGGGGACCATAGGCGCAACCACCCTATGGGACCCATGGGACGCGTGCCCCCAACTTTTGAGTGGTCCCCTAACTTCATTATTATGGTCCCCAACTTTTAGGACGTGATTGCACCTATGAAGGGGACATTGTCATTTGAATGGGCCATGGCATTGACTTGTGAAAGGGACATTGTCATTTGAATGGGCCATGGCATTGACTTGTGAAAGGGACATTGTCATTTGAATGGGCCATGGCATTGAATTGTGAAAGGGACATTGTCATTTGAAGGGGTCATTGTTGCATGAAGGGGAAATTGTGTCGCTGTTTTCGATGGGATTGAAATAGCCTTAGACCTACTTGGTTGAAAAGACGACAGAAATCTTCACAGTGTGTGAAACGCGTCAGAATGAACGTATCATGAAATAAAATACAGTCGTCGTACAACTTAAGGTCTCTGATCATTTAAGTGCCACGGTTAGAGTGAGTAGAAAGAAGCAGTAGGCTCGTGTATTGCATTGTCCTAAACATTGTCCTAGTCTTAGAAAATAGCTGCCTCGGTCCCTACAACGTACAACACAGAGATCATGTAAACGCCTGTAATGGATGGAAGGATGGATGGGTGGATAGATGGATGGATGGATGAATGGATGGATGGAACGATGCATGGATGGATGGAAGGATGGATGGATGGCTTGAATTCTCCCACCTTCGCCTCTACCGTTTTACAATATTGCGAGACTTCTACTCGGTTGAACTTGAAAGATGAAGGGCAGTTGAGAGAAGCCTGGAGCTTGAATTCTAAATGACTTCCGGTCTCGTCTTTGCCAGACTCCGCCGAACTCCATCATTTCTCAACTCCGTCCCTCCACCTGTCCGTCCGTCAGTTTTTCCGTGGAAGGGTTGCGGAGGCGCATTGGATAACACACTGGCATGGAGATCAGGGCAGTTCAGTTCGAATCTTGAAGCCCCCGTAGGATAGACGTGCTATGTATGCTGCTACTAGCGCCGTTGTATTGCAGGCTGTCTGTTCTGTTATAGTAGTTCAGATTATTGTTAATCAAGATAATAAGTGTAACCTACACTGTAAGTCTGTAACCGGTTGCGGGTCAGGTCGGTTGTTGAATACAGAGATCGATGCATATCGATCGATCATCATCGATCATCATCGATCGATCATCATGCATCATCATCA
>OX243826.1:29342268-29472670 GCA_945859605.1 Lumbricus rubellus | reverse complement strand
CCCGTAGTGCATACACCCCTGACCTTTTGCGTCTCCATGGAGGGAGTGGTGGTGGTGGTGGTGGTGGTCAGACGGTGGGTCGGATGGAGGTGAGGCTGGGTCGGCAATCAGTGCGAAACCAATTTACACCCGATGCTGATGGAAGAGGAAGAGGAGGTGGAGAAGGTGAACGAGGAATTAGAGGAGAAGGAGAAGAAGGAAGAGGAGGAAGAGAAGGATAAGAATAAGGAGGGAGTGGAGAAGTGGAGAAAGAGAAAAAAGAGGAAGAGAGGAGGAAGAGGTTGTCCGCAAGGAGGACGACGATGAATTGAACTGGAAAAGCAGACGATGATACGGAGATGACACGAACACTCACCGTCCTCTCCTCTCCACTTTCATCATCACTCCATTCCTCTTCCTCCTCTTCCTCTTCCTCTCCCTCTTCCTCGTCCTATTCCTCGGCTTCTGATTTCTTTCCTGTTCCTTCTCCATCATAATATCCTCCATCTCTTCACCCGACATCAACCATTATCGTTCAAAGGATCAAACATCCATCCATCCATTCATCCATTCATCCATGCTCATCTCACTCTCTCTCCAATTGAATCATCGTCAACCGGAAAGGGGAGGATGGCATCCGCGTCCACAAAGCCTGGGTCAATCCAGGCGCGCCCTCCCTGTGAGTACCTTCGGGGAAACTAAGGATGCCACCAGCTGACCGAATTCATCCGAATCCCGGTCCACGCTCCGACAAGACCTGGAGCAGTAGCATACGCGAAGAAGAAGAACCGGAAAGAGAAGCACAGACACTAATTGCATTAGGATAGCACCTTTGCTTGCTAAATGATCGTTACGGATACTATTGATATGTTGATCTCGGGCTTCATGCGTTTTTGACAGATTCTTTGGACACTGGATGGCTTACTTTATTTTATTTATTTATTTATTTATTTATTGCACCAGAGAAAGAAAATAGGTAGGCTACAGATGATATAGAGGATACATAACAATCCCTGGGCGACAGAAAGACCGGCAAAGATAGAAATTTATTATCAGCCTGGCCCCTACTACAGAATTAGCAGTTCAGGCGCCACCTATCACACAGTTTTAGGCAAAGTTGTGCTGTACAAACCAACAGGGTGCGATTTGCCGGGGGGGTTGGGGGGTCGGACCCCCTCTTTGCTATGGCCCGACCCCCACACTTCGACTTCCCAAAAAAGGTGTGGGGGTCCAATTTCGACCCCCTCTTTTGGCAGTGCAGCCAGTGCCACAAGAGGGGGTCGAAATTGGACCACTGCAAGCAGTTAGTAGGACTTATTCGTTTCATTTCCTCATTCGTTCAACAGTTGACAGTTGACACAAAGTTTCAAGTTGTACTGTTGTGACGTTGTCCGGTCCCGTCGACTCCCGTGACCGTTACACAATTTCCCAAATGATCAAATCTACAGTCTGTCACCCAAAAACCAGAGGGAACTCGCTTCAATAGCTGCAGACACCAATACTGTGTTGCTCAAAATTAACAAAAATTTTGAAGTGAGATGGGCCTTTTCATCGTTTCTTTCCATGAAAGCGCTACTACGCGATTACTATGCATTACATGCTCATCTTTTGCGGTTGTCTGAAAATGGTGATAGATCGACTAAGGAAGCAAGCAAGTGCAAAGGTTTAGCCAACAAAATGTCTAGTTGGATCTTTGTCAGCCAATTGTGCATGCTAAAAGATTCACTGCGCACATTGAAGCAGTTGTCATTGTTTTTTCAAAGTAATGATGCCAATCTTGTCAGTGCAACTATGAAGATTGCCCAAGCGAAAGCCTCGTTATTAGCCATGAAAGACTTCCCCGGTAAGAGTCTAAAAAACATGTGGGACATGTGTGATAGTACAGGATCGTTCAAGGGTGTTCTGCTTAAGCGGACCGATATACTGACTTTGCAAATTTTACCAGTCTCAGAAGTCAATTCTACCAGTGTCTGTTAGACAATATAGCTGAACGATTCCCTTGCACAGAGACATTGATCAGCTTGCAAATGTCTTGAATCCAACAAGCTGGCCAACAGCTAGATGACTTAGAAAAAACGCTGTATGGTTGCAGAGAGGTTGCTGCTCTCTGCAAGCAACTTTGTTTCAGTTCTATTGCGAGTGTTGAAATCCTATCAGATTTTGCTACTTTTAAAGATAATCTGAAAGTAGGAATGCATCTAAAACAATTGGCATTGCTGACAAAACTGTCCATTTATCCTATCTCCAGTGCAGATTGCGAGCGTGGTTTTAGTTCCATGAATCTGCAGCACACAGACACAAGAAACCGACTAAAAACTGAAACTGTCAGTGCTTTATTGATGATAGCTGTTAATGGCCCTGCTGTGCAATTTTTCAAGTGTCACGAGTATGTCTTATCTTGGTTCAAAAAAGGCAGGCATGGTGCCAACGACAAACCAACAGGGAAGAAAAGGAATGTTGATGAGCTTAGACCAAGATATGAACTTTTTGCCATGATTAAAGACTAGTCACTACCACTTAGCTAGAGTTCATCACAAATTAGGCTACATCATACATGACAATTTCATTTCAATAATTTTCGCATGATGACTAGTACATCATAAATAATTTGCACTTCGTTATTGATGATTCTTGTTTCTGTTGTCATTTGAAATTATTTCTGTTTTTAGTCCTCAATAGGAACACAAATATCTTCTTATTTGAAGTTATTTCTTGTGAGTTGTTATAAGAACAGTATTTAGTTTATGCGTTACAGCTATGTGACTTGTGAAGTTCCGAGCACTTCGTTCATCCTAGGACCTTACTATTGTTTTATTATTTTGAGTGCTGACTGCATGCTGAGTATTATTCTCACTTTGCATTGTACTAAGTAACAAGTATTTTGGTGCCAACTTCCAAGTATGCTCGGCTTTCCAAGGGTACATATACTAAGTATGATCATTGATTTTGATGCTAACTGCGAAGTATTGATCGTGTGCTGGACTGCCGGTAGAAGTTTCAGGTTTTTTGGTTACTACATTTTCTGATTTCATTCGCTCTAAATTGTGACCTCAATATATCCTGCACCTGTGCATTTTACTGCATTTGTACAGCCAACTTTTATGCTGAAGTTAGACTTTTATGTTCTTATGTTGCACTATGCCACTATTATAAACTTCAAACCCTTTAACATAAATAACATGTTAACTGATCTTTAAAAAGGTGATAGGCCTATTATTCAATTCATTCAATTCACTTTCAATAGAAGATTTTGCTTTGGATTGCACCAAATCAATAGCGGCCGGGGCTCCGCCCCGGACCCCGCTGGGGGAGCTTACGACGCTCCCCCCAGACCCCCTAGTCGGATATTAAGCCGACCCCCACACTTCTTTTTTGACAAATCGGACACTGCAAACCAACGAAATTTTAGTACTGACAAATAGTTTACAGTTGATAATATATCAACTGATGTTTGTGCTGCACTTCTGTGTATATTATTGACCTGATTACGGAGATATTAATGATTACAGGAATATTTATGGAGCACCATCGTTTGAATTGTTGTGCATTCGACATAATGTGGAGCAGCAGTGTCTAAGTCAGATGTAATTTGCTTTTCGGATTGCATTGAATCTGATTCGGCAGCAGCTGTAAACGATATCGAGACCGAACGATGCTGATGTCGCCTCTTGCCTGTCTTTCTTTTCTTCATTGTTTGCATTGACGAACAGTTACTGTCTGATGTAGCCTACCGTATGTACAATTTCTTTGGTAGCAATAAATGAATCCAAAATCCTAACACGCAGGGGCGGATACAGAAACTTTGGACGGGGGGCCCAAAAAATTCTTGGTCTTGGGTCTGGAAAATTTTTCTTTCGTATCCGCCAAAAAGTTGATGACCTTTTTTTAGTCATCTGGTCGAAATGTCGGGAAAAGGATAGGCCTACCATCTTGTCCGCCCAAAAAAGTTAGGACATTTTTGAGTCGTCCACAATTCAAATGTCCTCAAAATATACCATTATACATTGTTCAAAAGCTTGTTGAAACCAAATTGGGGGGCCACGATACATACATGTAGGCAATTCTAAATGAGGGTGGGGCATCGGCGGATTGGCCCCCCTGGATCCGCGGCATCCGCCCCTGCTAACACGTACATAAATACACTCTGTAATACACTCTGTAATTGACACACCCGTACACGTGTGCTTTATAGTACGTATGGGGGGGGGGGGGGGGAAAGAGTTCACCACTTCACCCCAGAGAAGAAACCACCGCTGAAGAATCTGAGGATAATCTCTGTGATGGCAGATGCGGTGGATTCAGCCGCTGACGACGACGACGTTCTGTGGCATGACTGCTGCAGCTGCTGCCGGTGATGAGGGATAGTGAGATGCTGGGAGAGGGTGATGGAAGGAGAGATGGTGGGTGCTAGGAAGGGAGGGAGTCAGGGAGGGGGTAAGAGAGGGGGTAAGGGAGGGAGTAAGGGAGGGAGTAAGGGAGGGAGTAAGGGAGGGAGTAAGGGAGGGAGTAAGGGAGGGAGACAGGGAGGGGGTAAGCGAGGGGGTAAGGAAGGGAGTAAGGGAGGGAGTAAGGGAGGGAGTAAGGGAGGGAGACAGGAAGGGGTGGGAGGAGGATTGCGGTGTGGCACCAATTACCGGCGCTTCTCATCGTGGTGGCAGTTGACGAGGCGAAGCGGGAAGAGGAAATGACTGTGGCTCTCTCTCTCGCTCTTTCCTTGATGATGATGATGATGATGATGATGATGATGATGATGATGAGGATGATGATGATGATGATGATGATGATGATGATGATGATGATGATGCGCTGGATGCTGCTGTTGATGTTGGCAAGAAGAAGATGAAGAAGGTGATGATGATGATTATGATGATGAAGATGATGATTAAAAAAAGATGATGAAGATGATGAAGATGATGAAAAAGAAGATGAAAAAGAAGATGATGATGAAAATGTTGAAAAAGAAGATGAAATAAAAGAAGATGATGAAAAAGAAGAAAAAGATGAAAAATAAGATGATGATGAAAAAGAAGAAGAAGATGAAAAATAAGATGATGATGAAGAAGAAGAAGATGAAGATGAAGAAAAAGGAGTTTGTCGTGTGCAGCAGAAGGAAAGTGGGACGGAAGGGTTCTAGGGAAAAGGCTGGGAACAGTTAAGCCTTGTTATATATATATATATATATATATTATATATATCTATTTATTTACATATTTTATATACACATATACATATAAATTATATATGTGTGCGTGCGTGTGTGTGTGTGTCTGTGTGTTTGTGTGTGTAGGCGCGTGTGTATCTGATAGAATATAGACAATGTTTTACTATCATGCAAATAATATTACATGTCGGTGGTTGAATTACCAGAGGAATTCCGATCACGCAAAGTACAGGCGAAAACGATCTTAAGAATGGTATTGCTTCATCTGTTCCCATTTCTCTCCATGTCCGTCCTTCTGTCAGTCTTTATCTCTGTTTCTCTGTTTCTCTGTCTTTCGCTGTCTGTCTGTCTCTCTGTATCTCTCTGTCTCTCTGTCTCTCTCCCTGTCTTTCTCTCCCTCACTCTCTCCCCCTGTCCCTCTAACTCCCTCTCTCCCTTTCTCTTCCTCTCTCCCTCTCTTCCTCTTCTTCTCTCCCTCTCTCCCTCTCTTCCCCTCTCTCTCCTTCTCTCTCCCTCTCTCTCCTTTCTTTCCCTCTCTCCCTCTCTTCTTCTCTCCCTCTCTCGCTCTCTCATTCTCTCCCCTCTTTCCCTCTCCTCTCCCTCTCTCTACTTCTCTCCCTCTCTCCCTCTCTCCCTCTCTCCCTCTCTCAGTCCAATGGCTCTTCCACCGTTCTCTCTTCTCCTCACGCTTGCCTCTAATTTCTTACCGTCTTCCATCCATCCATCCATCCATCCATTCATCCATCCATTCATCCATCCATCCATCCATCCATCCATCCATTCCTCCATCCATCCATCAATCTCTCTCTATATATATATATCCATCCATCCTCTCTTCTTCCTTTCCTTCGTCGTTCATACATTTCTCCATCCATCTGCTCATCGTATATCGTGTCGTATCTAAAATTTCTATAGCGCCTCTCGTAGCGTAGGCTAAATTCAGTCTCTTTCAGCACAGAAGCCACGATGGCAAACGGGTTGGGAGAGAGACATGATGTGTGGAAAGAGTCCAGACATGAGCCTAGCCCGTTGAAGAAGGGGAAAATGCCGTTCCATGTGAATGGAACTATCGCAGCAAATTCTCGACTGATTATCCATTCCTCCTTTCTTCCCTGTCAACGCCTTTCCGCATTTCTCTTTACTGTTCCTTGTTTTTTTTCACACACACACACACACACACACACACACACATATATATATATACACATATAAATATATGCTTCCGTCCTCGATTCCTTCCTCCCATCTTCCACACTTCGGATGTTGGCATCGTCCGCCGGAGATATGGACGGATGGACTAACTGAATTATTTCAACGGACACTGCTGCTGATGCTGCTGCTGCTGCTGCTGATGCTGCTGTTGCTGCTGTTGCTGCTGTTGCTGCTGCTGATGCTGCTGTTGCTGATGCTGCTGTTGCTGCTGTTGCTGCTGCTGCTGTTGCTCCAGCATCATTGTCATCAACAGCCGAAGCAGTAGCGATGGATGACAAAACGTCAGTTGTAGTTGGGTTTGGCAGGAAAGCAAAGGAAGACAGAGGATGCGATATTTTTCAACGGAGGAGTAAGAGCATTCTGCCGCTGAGTCTCCGTCAGACAGGCTACGTAGGTTTATCTGCAGTCTCAGCTACTATGAGGTTAATGTGGATGAGGTATTAGTTGCTGGTAAGACTTACTAAGACCTTTCTGAATTATCTATTGATGACCTATCATCGAAAACTAAGCATATCCAGTAGTATAAGCTTATCCAGTCGTATACTAATATGTCGCCTGCAGGAACCATAAACCATGAAGTCCTATATTGTAAATGACGAAATAATAATTATTAGTTTTTATAAAAACAATCTACTTTAAACATCGTATCCTAATATTATGTTCTGTAATTTCAGAGGTGTAGCCATAAAAAGGTCCGGGGCTTTTAATTTCAAGAAGTTTTCCAAAAGACATGATCGCAAAGACACAGAATATAAAACGGAATCAGTAAAAAAAATCGGAAATTACACATTTCGGAAGGAGGGGTGGGGGGGGCTGAATCCACGTAATCTCCCATGAAATACGCCGGCGATTTGGATGATCATGATACCGGAAGTTTCAACACGACACCCCTTCGGATTATTGATGACCTATATCATCGACAACTATCCTGTATCCAGTATCCGCTCGAATACTAGATCGCCTGCAGGAACCATAAACCATGAAGTCCTATTATAATGGGATAATATATTATAAGAGGTCCGTGCCGTAAGCGAGTGTTTTTACTTTCGTGTGTTGTTTATTAGACTTCTCTATTGCCATCTTGCGGAGGATATCTTGTTTCCTTTTGCCAGAGGGCGCGCTTGCGAAAAAAAGAACAGGCATCAAATTTCCTTTCAGACATTATCTTTTCGCGTTTGGAGCCGTTACATAGAACATTATTTTTGCTAATCGATCTGCAAAAAGTAGTTGCATCATTATCATCATCGTTATCGTCGTCGTCATCGTCATCATCATCATCGTTATCGTCGTCGTCATCGTCATCATCATCATCGTCATCGTCGTCGTCATCGTCATAATCATCATCATCATCGTCGTCGTCATCATCATCATCACCACCACCACCACCACCACCACCATCACCACCACCACCACCATCATCATCATCATCATCATCATCATCATCATCATCATCATCATCGTCGTCGTCGTCACCACCACCATCACCACCACCACCACCATCATCATCATCATCACCACCAACACCACCAACACCACCACCATCATCATCATCATCATCACCGTCATTATCATCATCATCACCACCACCACCACCACCACCACCACCACCACCACCACCACCAATACCACCACCGTCATCATCATCATCATCATCATCATCATCCTATTTTCTTTGCTTATGCTACCGCTCAATCGTAGTCTCATCTTTCTTTGCATCATGCTATTCTTCGTAGGCTACCTATAGGCCCTATAATAGCTGTACTGCGACTGTCTTGCTAATTCTCAACATAATAATCTGATCACCGCCAGAGTTGTTCGTAATCACAGAAGCACCGTTGTATTTAATCATTTGTCGTACATTATTAACGTCATCAGATTCAAGTAATTTTCGGTGGATAGGCATCTGTTTTCCGCCGTAAGGAATCTTTTCTCGTATATTTTTCTTGTATACAGAGTTACAGACTGTTTAGGATCCGAACATGCGCGTAGTGTAGCCTAAGCCTATCCGAGTATCCGTACTATCGCAAATTAATAGCTCGTAGGACATAGATCTATCGGTTAAAGTTTCTTTGGGTGGGAAGGGGGGGGGGAATGAGCGTTTGCGGGCGATCATCGAAGGGGCAGAGCCAAGCACAGGGAGGGGGTTAAGAAGGGTCGGTCGATCTGTATGTAGTGGTAGCATTCCCATAAGTTTTTTTTAAAATTTTCACATCAGCGGCATCATTTTCAGCTGTCATATGAACAAAATGGTGCAGAAACCAAGCAAGAACAGCCATACTGATTTTTAAAAATCGGAAGCCGTGATTGCAGTTTGTAGGCCTAGGCCTAATGCTGTTGTTTTAATAAGTGTTCAAATTTTCAAGTTTGAAATTTGAAAGACAGAACGGAGAGAAGCCATAGAGTTGCACAAAAATAGAGACGGAGGGACGAGTGAGACAGGCAGACAAACAGACAAACAGACGGACAGACAGATAGACAGACATGCAAATGAATAGATCTATCAGACAGACAGACGGACAGACACAGACAGACAGACATACACGCACAGGCAGACGGACAGTCACACAGACAGACAGACGGACAGTCACACAGACAAACAGACAGACAGACACAGACAGACGGACAGACACAAACAGACGTACATGCAGTCACAAAGACAGAGAATATACCCTGAGGAGTTGTAGAACGCATGGCTGACGCATTTTTCCAATGAAAGGACATCTGGTGAATGAAATTGTCAGCTGGGGCTCGGCCTCCAAGTGAGTAATTCAGCGCTTAAGTCTGGACACCATCTCGCTCTATCTTGCTCTCACTCTGTGTCTCCCTCTATCTTGCTCTCACTCTCTCGCTCTATCTTGCTCTCACTCTGTGTCTCCCTCTATCTTGCTCTCACTCTGTGTCTCCCTCTATCTTGCTCTCACTCTGTGTCTCCCTCTATCTTGCTCTCACTCTGTGTCTCCCTCTATCTTGCTCTCACTCTCTCGCTCTATCTTGCTCTCACTCTGTGTCTCCCTCTATCTTGCTCTCACTCTGTGTCTCCCTCTATCTTGCTCTCACTCTGTGTCTCCCTCTATCTTGCTCTCACTCTCTCGCTCTATCTTGCTCTCACTCTGTGTCTCCCTCTATCTTGCTCTCACTCTCTCGCTCTATCTTGCTCTCACTCTGTGTCTCCCTCTATCTTGCTCTCACTCTCTCGCTCTATCTTGCTCTCACTCTGTGTCTCCCTCTATCTTGCTCTCACTCTCTCGCTCTATCTTGCTCTCACTCTGTGTCTCCCTCTATCTTGCTCTCACTCTCTCGCTCTATCTTGCTCTCACTCTGTGTCTCCCTCTATCTTGCTCTCACTCTCTCGCTCTATCTTGCTCTCACTCTGTGTCTCCCTCTATCTTGCTCTCACTCTCTCTCTCTATCTTGCTCTCACTCTCTCGCTCTATCTTGCTCTCACTCTGTGTTCGCTAACACATATCGACGTGTAGTGTGGACGGCGGCTTTAGACGGCGTGCGGGCGTCCATTCATTGGAAGGGCCATAGATTGTTGTTGAAGAACAGGAGGGGCGAGCGGCCATTCAGCGGAAGGGCCATAGATTGTTGAAGAACAGGACGGGCGAGAGAGAGGAAGAAGAAAGAGAAGCAGAGGCAGCATCAGCGTTGCAGCTTCAATATCGCTCTCTTACGCTCAGCGGACGCATGAGAAATTGACGACGCTCAAGGCGAGTTTATATTCCACTATATATTTTTAGCGATCTTTATATATATATATATATATATATATTACGCGTGGACCTAGGTTAATATATATATGTATATATATATATATATATAAATATATAAAGAAGATTGCACTATTTTCTCGCGATGTATGTACAGTAGCCTGTAACTGCAAAATAGGTCGTGATTTGAGTAGGCCTATTCTCAAGGTAAAGATTGCAATAAGCCAACGATCACACTCGTGATTAATATAAACTTTAAACTGTGCTAACATAATTATGCTCATCTTGAATTATGTTATAACTGCGTGCGTGTGGGGCTTGTAGAAGATGCAGGCCTAATACAGGCACATAGGCCTACGAAATATAGTAGGCCTAGGTTAACTCATATTAATATTATATATGTTATAAATAGTATACTAGCTGAACCCGGCCACGCGTTGCTGTGGCTGAAAAGAGGCTCCCCTCCCCTCCCTTTCCCCTTCCCCTTCCCTTCCCCTCCCCTTCCCTCTCCTCCCCTTCCCCTCCTCCTCGCTCCCCCTCTCCTCCCTCCCCCTCCCATCCCCTACCCCTCCCTCCCCCTCCCTCCCCCTCCCCCTCCGCCTCCCTCCCCTGCCCCTCCCCTTCCCCCTCCCCCTCGACCTCCACCGCCCCTCCCCCTCCGCTCCCTCCCCACCGTCTTCGTCCGCTCCCTCCGCTCTTTTCCTCCGTCACGCCGTGAAGGCCGCTTTGGGGAAAGGCCTCCCCTCCCCTACCCCTCCCCTCGACCTCCACCTCCCCTCCCCCTCCGCTCCCTCCCCACCGTCTTCGTCCCGCTCCCTCCTCTCCTTTCCTCCGTCACGCCGTGAAGGCCGCTTTGGGGAAGGTCGCGAATCGCTTATGACGTCACAGGACGCGACATCATTCATGTTTCGTCTGCTGTGTTTGGAGACAGCGTTTAGCCGTGTTGGACGTGTTGAATTTGTAAATGGCGGACGAACGGATTGCAAAGTTCACTTTTTGTGGAAACGATTGCGTTTTTTGGGGTGAAAAAATCTTAAGACACGGTGCTATTTGAATGGAAGGTTTTGGTAAATTTTCACAACAATCGGTGCGTAGCTTTCGGCGTGGTGTTAACAGGAACTATTGGAAAGTTTCATTTTTATATATATATATATATAATAATAATATAATATTATATGTTATTAACCTTTATTAACATAATAATTTACCCACAAATTAGCCTACTAAGCTTAGGC
This sequence comes from Lumbricus rubellus, assembly GCA_945859605.1. Lineage (NCBI taxonomy): Eukaryota > Metazoa > Annelida > Clitellata > Crassiclitellata > Lumbricidae > Lumbricus > Lumbricus rubellus. The sequence continues at coordinate 29,461,373 of OX243826.1, read as the reverse complement.
CTATGCTAATATAGAACCTATAGGCCTATTTGTTATCAATATCGTATCAATAGGTTTTTTTAGCCTCTGGACCTACAATATCATTTTCTGTTAGTTTACTGTAGTTAAGATTTGTGACTATTTTGTGTTCTTGCGAATTGTTTCATTTGCGTAACTCTACACTGTATAACGCCATATAATAACGGGTTGCGGTCTGTCAACATGGTTGCTCATTAAAGGAATTTATATGTAACATGAGGAGGATGAGGAGGAGGAAGAGGAGCAGGAGGAGCAGGAGGAGCAGGATGAGAATGAGAAGGAAGAGGAGCAGAAGGAGCAGGAGGATGAGGAGCAGGAGGAGGTCAGGAGCATGAGGAGCAGTATGAGGAGCGGAATGGGGCAGATGTGTAGGATGGGGTTGAATGATGTGGTTGAAATGTGACCACCGTGAAGTAGGCATGATACATCACTTGATTAGCACAAAGCTATCCGAAAGTTGATATCACGGCAGTTCTAGGAAGAGAGTTATCGTTGCTGAGACATACGATTGATTGTGGTAGGCTCTATAATCTATATCGAGTATTGGTCTTGGGTTACATGTGCCAAAGAGGAATAGATATAACAGAATGGCAGAAGTAGTTTAGCGTTCGTCCTCTTCGTGTGCTACGGACATCCGAGCTTAATCACAGATAATAATAGGCGCCTATCTATATTATATATATATATATATGTGTATATAGTAGATATATATGTAATTTTATAATATAATTTTTATGTCCATGTTTATATATGTATTATATATATGTGTGTGTATGTGCAATTAGGCAGACAAAAATTTCACTTTAAATTGACAAATTTAAACTGTTTAACAAACATAATACATACATGCAGGTTAGGGTGACACCTTCCAAGCTGTTCTCATTTTCACAAACTGTTGAAGACTGTTTTTGTTCGCTTGATCTCGGCCGGGAGCGCCTCTGAGTAGGTACCTTTAAGGGGCGCTATATAAATTTTATGGATTGATAGATTGATTGAAAGTAAACTACAGTCTTAGACGGTAAAGTGTAAACCATGGTTGTTTGTACTACGGTTAATCTGGTGTATACAGAGGCTAGCTCAGAAGGATGTCAGTGAAGACGGAAGGCTGTGTCTAATCAAGTTTTGCTGGTCAGCTGGAGGAAACATGTAGACATTGAAGAGCATGTGGATGAAATTGTGGCTTTGACAGTCGATCAGGTAACGGATGATGAATGGTGTCTAGTGTTGACAGGTGATTTAATACACGTCCCTTGAACACTGCATGCATACTTCTTCGTCCGATGACCTGACTTGTGTAGGCACAGTTGACCCAAAGACCTCTGACTATTAATCATATGAGAGCCTCTGGCTAACCCACATACCAGGGAATGATGGGCAGGTATAAATTGAAATTTGGAATATCCTACAATGCAAGATAAACAGCTAATTCTGAGAAAATGAGCCTTTCTGACAGTTTTTTGCTGGTCATAGAATATAATATGATTCTAATTATAATTAACTGGTTGCCACCTGATCCTAATTCTACCTCAGATTGATTAGCGATATTTAGTTTTTTTGACCCAGCAAACCCTTTACAAACACAGATCAATTAATATTAATTCAAACCCAATATATATATATATATATATATGTTGCTTCTATAAGCTGAACTTATACATAAAACCTTTGTAAAATTAGTCATAGGCTGCGTTCTGCCATCTATGGTTGTTTAGAAGTATGCATATGACTAATTTTATTGTTTGGCTTACTTAGTACAGAAGCTGGGCTCACATGTTACACCTATACGGTAGTTTACGTGCAAGGGCGGATACAGAAACTTTGGACGGGGGGGGGGGCCCAAAAATTCTTGACCTTTTTTTAGTCATCTGGCCAAATTTTTGCGAAAATCATACCATTTCATACGCCCAAAAAAGGAGATGACTTTTTAAGCAAAATTTTCGGAAAATCGTACCTTTTCATCTTTTCATCCGCCAAAAAAGGTGATGACTTTTTTTAGTCATTAAGTCCAAATCCTTGAAAATATACCAAATTATAAGCTTGTTGAAACCAAATGGGGGGGAGCACGATACATGGGCATTTCTAAATGGGGGGGGGGGGGGGATGGCCAGATTGGCCCCCTCGATCCGCCCCTGTATACGTATAGTATGTAATATGTATGTATGTATGTATGTATGTATGTATGTATGTATGTATGTATGTATGTATGTATGTATGTATGTATGTATGTATGTATGTATGTATGTATGTATGTATGTATGTATGTATGTATGTATGTATGTATGTATGTATGTATGTATGTATGTATGTATGTATGTATGTATGTATGTATGTATGTATGTATATGGGGTCAGTTTCCGGTTTGTTGCTATACAGTCTTGGTGGGAGAGTTGTGGGCAGGAAGTGGTAGTGACTGGAGAGTTCCATATGGAGGGAGTCCTGCATTAATAATAATAATAATATCGAGAATGAAGTCCAGACTAAGGCAGGAGTGTACCAGGAACGAATCTACATTCCAACAGATGCTGACCAAGTCCTGAGATGATTTCCTTTTACAGAAGTTCAGAGCATAACCATTGAAGATAAGTAGAAATGGCAAGTGATCTACACCTGCCTTGTACATGAAGAGTACCACCTTGAAATATATATATATATGTATTATGTATATTATATATATATGGACTAATATTTATGAATATATGAATAGGCTACATATCCGACTCCACGGTTACCAAAGCATGCATATTATGTTTTGTAATTGCACAGTATGATTATTTAATTGGATATTTTGATTGCAAGATTACGCTAATGTGTGTGAACGAAAATAAATATAGGGCCTATAATAGGTCTAATTCAGTTTTAAGTTGAGCACAGTAAACGAATCATACCCGCTTCTGATTTTCGTTCACAAACTTTCATATGCAAAGGTCAAAGGCGAACCTATGCTTTCGTTTAGGATAGGTGTGATCATAATATCCGTGTTTCTGTCACGTTCTTGTATTGCAATTAAATGGTGCACCGCAGAAACTTCATACTTGTGACTTGTCACAGACATGCTCGTGTATTCGAAGAGATACCAGCCTTACAGGGCCAAACAGGGAGCCCATGCGGGACCCCTGCACACGGGCCCACAAAAAGCTAGCTACGCCACTGCACGTGGAGTTGGATATTCATCAGCATAACCATGGGTTATTATACCATGATGAGAAGCAGTGACTGACAATGCAAGAACATTTGGGGGTCCCAGGACAGAACTTAATGGGACACCAAGGAGCACATCAGCGATGTATGATATGAAGAAGTTGATAAGGACATGCCGAATAGCCTACGATTTGATGGATAAGAGACTTATAATGGCTCAAAACATTTCGGTTTCTGACCTCTTTATTCAGTCATGATATTCTGCACTTGGGCTGCTTCAAAATACCTTTTACAGAATGAAAATGTCTTTTATCCAACTGAAGTCAGACTCCTTTGATTCTTACTTGCAAAGTTTAGTGTGAGAAAATCGAATAAAAGGTTTCTGAATATTCGTAGAATATTACTTGATTATTCGACAATTATCCTGGGCATATTTTGTCTTTAAAATAAAATAGATGGCATCAGAGTCGAGTTACTTCTTTGCTAATTATGGCGAATTCATGGGAGAAGTTCTACCGAATTGAACATCTTTCCATAGGCTAATTTCTGTCTATTTCAGCTTCTTGTGCAATATCTAGGAAACAACAAGCAACGGGTTTCGAACCCTGGTGTCGCATTTAAGAATTACACCAGAGATGCTTATACAGACTAGTGCTAGACTTTGAGTAAGATTCAGTGATTGATGTAAAGTAGCAGACAAAATTTTAATGTATGTATTGTGTGACCACTTGCTATAGCGCCCCTTCAAGATTTCTATTCAGAGGCACTCCCGACTACAGCGCGGACACTGAATCGGAGTTTCACGCGAAAGCGCATGAGCAATAGCGAGTGAAGGACTTGCTCAGGGTCCCTACCCGGCGGCTTGAGGTGGCTTCAAACCCGCAACCTTCCGGCTCCAACTTCCAAGGCATCGAACTTACCCCTACACCTCTGCACCTCACATATCAACAGAGTAGGCTACTTGAAGCATATTCTTTTTATAGCGGTGCTCATCGGCAAGGTCGTTCTAAACTTACGGGACCAATGTTTCCGTTGATTAGAATTGCCCGAAGCGTGGTAAAGAGGTGGAAGTAGGTTGTTTGCATCGGGATGAGTGGTAACTACTCTTTCCATCATCCTGGATAGGACAGAAACATTATTGATAAGCCTATAATTAGGACAAAGTGTGGCACAGAGGCCACTTTTTAGAGACAAGAATGCATAACAGCCTCTGTGTCTTCTGTGAGTGTGAGGAGGGAAGCGGCAGTTAACAGAGTCAGGCTGTTATCAACGCAGCTATGTATGGGTTAATGGTGAGGATACGATGTTGAGACATTAGAAGCCTTGTAGGCAACTTGCCATGAATGTATGCCTCTGAGGTTGGCTTAATCCTTCTTCTTGTTCTTATTCTGGGTTTTCTTGTTGTTCTCCTCCTCCTCCTCCTCTTCTTCTTTCTCCTCCTCCTCCTCCTCCTCCTCCTCTTCCTCGTACTTCTCTCGTTCCTCCCCTCCTCATTCTTCTCCTACTCCTCCTACTCCTCCTCCTCCACCACCTCCTCATTTTCTTCCTCCTCTCCTCCGAAGATTGGTCACCGTTATAATTCCAAGGCAAAGAAAATGAAGTTGCCAACTCTTCATACTCATGGCTGCCACACTCTAATGTCTTAAGCCTTAAGGGACTACTCTTCTTTTGGTAGTATCCAAGCAGTATTAATGGAAAGAGAGGGGCAAAAGAAAGAACTTTGTGAGTGAAGAGATGTAACGGTAACGAAAGAAGTTAATAGAGAATGATTAAGTGATGGGAGTGAAAAGTTACTTAACTTTGACATGCCTACTTTGGAAGTTGATGCCTCATTTATCTGCATTGATTGAGGTGCTTGTTTAAAAAAAATGACACTATGTCATATCGAGGATGATATTTAATTTAGTGTCACCCTCCTCCTTTCTCAAGGCTTGGGACTGGCACTGCCAAGTACGAGTAGAGTCAGATCAAGGGCTGCTTTGAAATAGCCATAACCTTTTTAGGCAGACCATAGACATCTACATACACTGCATTGATACATGGCGCTAGAGATATAGGAGCCCTTGGGCAGACTCAATGAATGACCCGGAGAGGGTCACTAAGACACATCTGGGATACCAAAATTACTCCACCATTCATGACCCCCCCAACCACTATTGGGGCACCCTATGAGTGGAAAGATCATGTCTGGATACTATTAGTCATTTGACCTCCTGCCGGGGCAGTTGCTATACTGCTTAAGTCCGTGTCATGCACAATCCCCTCTTTGGTCTGGTTCGGATGCCCTACAGGGCCTACACTTGCTTGTAGTTCTCTGTCTGACCATGGTGTACCCTGGTGTCTTTGTTGTGGCTTTCATTCTTTTGACCATTTTGAATGATAGATGATCTCCACGTGCCATGCAGGTGGCCTTCCTGCTCACCCCACTTACCCCTTTGTAAGATATCCTAACAGCGTCTTCACATGACATCTGATTCACAGACAGACAGATGGACGGACAGACAGACATACACAGAGAGACAGACATACAGACAGACAGACAGAAGACAGACAGGCAAACAGGATGACTGACTGACTGACTGACTGACTGGCTGGCTTGCTGGCTGACTGACTGACTGGCTGGCTGGCTGACTGACAAACTGACTAGCTGACTGACTGACTGACTGGCTGACTGACCGACTGACTGGCTGACTGAGTTACTGACTGACTGACTGACTGACTGGCTGACTGGCTGACATAGAGGACGAGAATAACAAAGATTAAGCAGACAAACAGACAGACAGGCGTGTTGATTTGTGAAGACACATACTCTTAGAAAGAGGTCAAGTGTTATCTATAGAGCAAAAATAATATTAAAGCAGTTTTTAGTCGGCTTGTCTGTCTGTTTTTTTAGGCCGACACCGTAATGACATCCATGACGATTAATGATTTCTTGATTAGCCACTCAGTCAACCAGACTGATGCGTATGAAATTCCTCGGCAATTTGCGATACGCAATTAAGTGAATTTTGTATTTATAGTTAAGCCTGCGTCCGGGTAATAATAACTAACAGCAAAGGCTTCTAGGAAAGACCGTTTTGCATAATGACCCTCCGTTCTGCAGAGAAGGGGGTGCTCTTGGTTCCGTTCGCACAAACTGTAACTACAGAAAAAAGCTGTTTTAAATGAATTTTTAGAACTGCACAACTCCTTCTTTTCCCTCCCATCCTCCATGGTAAATTATTTCCAATCGCAGGACAAAGGCCAATTTTTGCTAGTTTTAACTGTACAGAAGTGCTTCTACAACTGCACGAATCCATTTAGAAATGCTCATTTTGTGTACAACTGCACGTTAAAAAGCCCTGATATGCAAAGTTTAGCCATTTCCTTGATGGGCTCAGTGATCTGGGATGAGCCGTCGTATGAGCTACGCTTGCTTCCAGGGACTCTTACTTACTGAGGCAGTTTTTCTGCTCAAACTGTACTATTTTGCCGTCCTAGAGTCGGACTTCTGAGTACAGCAGGGCTGTTTTTAAGAAATTTTTAGAACTGCACAACCCTTTCTTTATTTCCCATCCTCCATGGTAAATTACCGGTACTTCAAAACGGAGGAAAATTACCTCTTTAAATTAGTTTTAATGGCCCAGAAGTGTTTCTACAACTGCGCAAATCCATTTAGAACTGCACATTTTATGTACAACTGCACGCTAAAAATGCCCTGGAGTACAGTCCCCTTGAAGAGGCACTATAGAGATTCTTGAATGAACAAATGAATGAATGAATATAGGAGCCTATGCTTATAATTATCCTTCATCCTGTGCATGGAAGGAGGATAGTGGGATAGTAGGAGTTGTGGATGAGAAGGAATAGAATGGTAGAGAGGAAAAGGAGAAGGAACAGAAGGAGAATAGGAAACACATGTACAACCTTGTTGCTGTTTAAAGACGACACTGTGTCATATCGCAGATGATTAGTGTCGCCCTCCCCCTTTATCCAGGATTGGGACAGGCACTGTCAGAATGCAACCAGAGGCGGAGTTACACTGTACAAGGATTAACAAGAAGACATGTACGATTAGAAGGTGGTGGTGGTGGTGGTGGTGGTGGTGGTGGTGGTGATGGTGGTGGTGGTGGTGAAGAAGAAACCTGGGACAAACTGCCTTTCTAAATAAGGCCTAAAAAAATGTTGTGTTTCCGGTAACAGAGCTAAAAAAAATTGGGTAGGTAGGTCGGAAAATATTTTTATTTTGGTAAAATATTTTTATGCAGTGACTATCTGAAAAAGTATACCACACTAGTCTTTTTTGCACGCTGAAACAAAGTACGTGTTCTAAGCAAGTATAAACTGCCTATTTCCCGACTGTTTGCACCTAAAACTGCTCTAGAAACAGTCCTATTAATTTAATTTTGTTGACGTCTCTTATGTTATGTCAATACAAATGTTAAAAACATAATTTTTAAAAAAAATTAAAAAATGTTTGGGAAACAAAAAATTTTTGAAAAAAATAATTTTTTTAATAAAAATTTTTTACAAAAATATTTGAGTCGCGGCCGTAAAAATGGGTCGGTCGGGTTACCGGAAACACAACAATTTTCTTTTACGCCTAACCATAATTGGTCTGCAATCATCCCATGCTGATAATGTAACTGCCTAGGATTGCATATAATTATAGAAATTCATCACGTAGATATAATAATATTATAGCAGCTGCCCGATATTTTGTTGTTGTTACTGTTTAAGGACACTGTCATTGAAAAGATGATTAGTGTCGCCCTCCTCCTTTATCCAGGCTTGGGACTGGCACTGGCACTGGCAGAGTGCAACCAGTGGCGGAGTAGGGTCTGTAGACCTTATAATATTTCTTAGGGAGAGATAGCCGACCGTCCGGTGATGAAAATACTACCCTCCTTTTCGTCTCCAGGGTTCGTTAACACCTGTTGCAGACCACTGCATGTCCTACAGAGCGGCTCTAATGGCGGTCGACCAGCGGAGACGGCCCCGGGCCCTGTCTCTGGCTCTGGCCTCTGGCTCTGGCTGCCCTAGGAGCTGCCCTCCTTCCCGGCTGGCCTCCTTCTCCCCTCTTCTGCCTTGACAGAGAATCAATTAAGTGCAGCAACAGGTCCTTATCCTAATGACGGGCGTATATAGGATGGTAATGGATCCTTTATGTGACCTGTTTGGCAATCTTATATCATACGCTGAGCAATTATATGTATGTATATATATTATATATACGCGTGTTTGTGTGTGTGTGTGTGTTTGTGTTTGTGTGTGCATGCGTTATGGGGCACCACTGTTATAAAACAAGCGGCAAAAGCTCCATTATGCAGATATTAGGATTATATATTATTTCCCATCAAGTAGGTATAGGTTATGATATGTTAATGACTCAAGAATAGGCCTATCTATAATTCTATACGCATGTCAAACAATATATATATATATATAATTTTTGTTTATATATTTACCGGTAAAATGGGACTCTTGGGTTCATTTTTCCCATTATGATTTGCATTTGAGAGGGAGAGGGAAATTTAACTGTGTCCTTATTGGTCAAAGGAGATAATTATTGGTTATAATTGGCATTGCAGGCTGTTATTACACAGGCTGTTTCTGCAGCTGCTGCCAGTAACTTGGTGCCATAATCTCTGCCAATGATAATCTGCCGCTGAAGAGGTGAGCAAATAGACATTAGCCTTTGGTTCAGAGTCCCTGCAAACGAGATGACAGATATCTCTTTTAATTATTGGAGACCGTTTGGCATGACATCGACCAGGTGCTAGCGCCGCGTTATGAAGACTTTTATACAGTATTATTCTGTGTTTTGTTGAAATTCATTGGCAGTTCCAAGAGATAATTATTATTATTATCGATAGTGTTACAGGTGTACGCATTTTGGATCGTCATTCGAAAGGTTTGTAGTTCAAATTCCCACTTGCATGGATAGAAATTTAGTTCAAGATTTTTGCCACATTTGTGTCCCTGACAAACTTTATAGTGAGTAGGCCTACACTGACTGTTCATGCACTGTATACACCGTGGGACGCGGTGGCGTAGTTGCCTTGGAGCCGGAAGGTTCGAGGTTCGAATCCACCTCGCCGCGTAAGGATCTTGGCCCTCTTGGGCAAGTCCTTCAATCACAATTGCTCAGCGTTTCGGCGTGAAACTCCAATACAGTGTCCGCTCTGCCTTCGGGAGCACCTCTGAGTAGAGAGCTTGAAGGGGCGCTATAACAAGTGCACATATAAACACACTGCCACATTAGACTGAGTTTAATCTGGCAATGCATTTGGTCATTGCAACTACTAGAAATTATGAGATTCTTTTGATCCAATCAGATTGGAAAGAAAGGAGGAATCGGATTGAATAGGACCAGTGTTCGACTTTGATGTTTTTTAGCTGTTGTTATTATTATTAAATTTGTAGCGCGTGTATTGTATTGTTACTATTGTATCTGACAACTTATAAAGTGCTTCTTGCAGCAGGAGCCTTTCAGAAGCGCTCCTAGTGCGTGCAACCTCGATAGTCAAGGCAGGTTTTAAGTTTTAACACTCCATTTCCATACCTGTCGCTAAGACCAAGAGGTTGCTATACGTCTGACAAAAGGACATGTCCTGACTTTTGACCTTTTGTCTTCTGTTAAAGCAGTCAATGCATTCTAAAAACAGAGAAAATGTTTGACTTTTTGCATCAGGGCATTTTTATCGTGCAGTTATACACAAAATTTGCAGCTCTAAATGGATTTGTGCTGTTGTAAAAGTACTTCTGTGCAGTTAAAAACTAGCAAAAAAATGGTCATTGTCCTCCGATTGGAAGTAATTTACCATAGAGGATGGGAAGGAAAAGAAAGAGTTGTGCAGTTCTAAAAATTCCTTTTGTTTGCTGTACTAATCAATTGGCTGTCAGTTCTTGGCATGTGTATTGTACTTTAAAGAAAAGGTTTTGTTGTGTATGACGTGCAATTGTTTGACCAACACGGCACTCTTAAATCATTCATGCAAGGACAGAACGTATACAGGTTTTTTCAAAGTCACTTGCATGAGCAATTCGATTTACTTTTACAAAATCATTTGCATGGTGCAAGTTCTTTATCAGATTTACTTAAAATTTACGAATTTGTCTTATTCTGTATTTTTGTATGGCCACAATGGCCACATTGCTTGTGTGTGATGGTGTCTCATGGTTGCTGCTCCTGTGTATTTTTTGCTTGGGTGTGATGGTGCCTACTAAGAGCTGGTCCTGTGTATTTGCAAGAGCTCTGTCACTCTGTTCTGGGTGTGCAGGGGTGTCATCAGGGTGAACTTCTCATTTCTCCTAGCAAAAAAGTACTGCTCTTAGACAGATCAGTGCTTTCTCTGTATTATTGGTCCCATGGTATGGAATGGGCTTCCACTGTCATTATGCCTTTTGCTTAGGATTTGCTCAGATGTGTTTTAAAACCGTTCTTTTCAGCGGCGGATGGGTTGGGAGGCTGGGAGCGCACCTGAGTAGTAACCTTGAAGGGGCACTATGTAAATCTCCATGATGAATGAATGAATGAATTAAACAGTCATTGCCAAAGTGAACATTCAATGGACAATAGAATATGTTGTCTATTGACCACGCGAAGGAAATCATTGTTACAAAGTACAATGTGAAGAGAAGTTGCCTTGTTTGGACTATCCATTATATCTGCCAGCCCTGAGGCTTTGGCCACTGTGCAGCTGGTGTGGAAAAGGTTTTAGTTCGTATTCATTCGCTAGGTGACAGCACCCAATGCAAACGCAGTCGAGCCGTGAGAAGAGCCTGGATTTTATCCAGCACCACCTTGTAATAATAATAATTATAATAATAATAATTATATTGATTATAATAATTATAATAATAATAGCAATGATAATGATAATAACAATAACAGGGATCATTTATGCCTCGGGTAATTATTTTTTAATAATAATAATAATAATATGATCCCCGAGGGATCATGTTTACTTCGGGGCGTAAAAAAAATAATAATATTTTTCTTTCTTTAATGAAACGCCTGCAAACGCACTGCATTGTACATGACTGTACAAGTTGTGCAACGATCTTAGTTAACATCAAACTTAATTACTAACAGAACAGACAAATTGCAGTACATGGCGTTTTTTGGAAGCTTTTTTACTGTTTAATTATGTGCACAGCCTATTTATGTTGCGTAGTACTGTTGCTTAGATTGGGTATGTGGTTGTCGGACATGTTGTCTGACTTTTCAAAGGATGTGGCTGTCTTTCATCACAATTGCTGTCATCATTGTGTGTGTTAGTGTGTGTGTGTTAGTGTGTGTGTGTTAGTGTGTGTGTGTGTGTGTGTGTGTGTGTGTGTGTGTGTGTATGTGTGTGTTTATGTGTGTGGTGTGTGTGTGTGCATATGTGTGTATGGATTTTGTAATTCTCATTTTCAAATACTCCTCAGAAGTATGAGAGTGTGCATGAAAAACTTGGCAGCAGCTGTCTAAATACTGTGAATTCTAAACCATGGGAATAAAGCATAAAATGTTGGGATGATAATTATATAACGAGATTATTATTAATAGGTTACATCATAAACATTGTTTATATCGTTGCAGAGGTCAAACAGTTTTGTAAAAGGAATCTGTCAAGAATCATTCTCATGACTCTCAGCATCACGACAATGACCCCTACTCCTGTCTGATGTTTATGCCTGTGCCTTTGTGTGTTTATATCTGTGTATGTGTGTGTGTGTTTGTATGTGTATGTGTGTGTGTATTGTATATGGCCATTTATAAAGCGCTTCTCGCAGCAAAAGCCTTTCAGAAGCGCTTTTAGTGAGTTCACCCCCCCCCCAAGAAAAAAGGCCAGTTTTTAGACGAGAGAAAGATGAGGATACACTACAAAAGAGGATGGTGTGTGGGTGCATGTGTGTGTGCGTGTGTGTGCATGTATGTACATTGTGTGTGTTTGTGTGTGTGTCTGTGCTTGTGCCTGTATCTGTGCGTGGGTGTGTGTACGTGTGCGTGCGTATGCGTGTGTGTGCGTGTGCGTGTGCGTGTGCACGCATGTCTTTGATGGTCATCTTATAGATGCCTTCAAGATCAATTCAACATCCTTTGGCTGTTGCTTTGATGTCCACACTGTCGACCTGTTTCTTATGAGAATGCAATATAATTATATCTGCACACGAAGTAGTTGTACATTGTACACACAACATGATTCTAGGCTTCTATCTAGATGCAGACTATACCTGTATAATAATAAAATGTTTGTTCGGCTGGTCGTTTGGCTGTGGGGAATTATTATTGGTGACTTTCCAAGTTGGACAGCTGACAAGCGAATAGAAATTGACACAATGACTTCTCTTGTTGCTGTTGCTGTTGTTTTGCTGCAAATTCCTTGAGGCAACGTTGGGTCTGTTCAATATATGATGCTGATCAGCTGATGATGATTCTCACTTCCCCAGTACTGCCTCCTCCTCCAGCCTTCTCTGCCTCTCTGTATCCTAAACAATGACGCACTGATAGACTGGAGAATACAGTGTGATATTCGGAAACACAGCACTCAAGCAGAAACCATGCAGGCTACAATAATTATAATTATAATGCAAAATGTGAGAGCAGATTCAGCGCAGTCTTTGTCAGTTCGTCTCCTCTGTTTCTCTTCCCTACATGACGCAAAATTCGGTCAATGCATACATACAATACAAAAAAATACAATGCAAAACAATACAATACAATGCAAAGTAATACAATACAATATACTACATACAATGCAATACACTACAATACATGCAAGACACACAGGGCATGCACGACCAACAATACTACTTTCCTTTTCTCTCAAGAAAAACAGTCTACTCATCACCTCATTGACCTGATGTCCTGTCTGATGTTTATGCAGGGTGAGAATTGCCGGGGGGTTGGGGGTTCAACCCCCCAGTCTTTATTAGAGCCCCATGTTAAAGTATTTTTTCATACCCCAATTTCAAGTTTATCATAGGCCAACCCCCCCAGTTATTTTTCCACAATTCTCATACTGTGTTTATGCTTTCTTTTTCTTTTTAATGGATGTGTCTCTGGTGTGCACCGTGCACACAAAAGGCGCTTTAGAAATTTACAGATAATAATATAATAATAAGACGATTTATTTAGCGCCATAGCTCAGCCGAGGCCGAAGGAAAGGGCGCTGTACATGAGATCACAAGTTACAGGCAATTAATTATACGATTGAAATGCATTAAGATACAATACAATACATTCAGTACACTAGATGCATGCATGACATACAATACAATACATACAAGACATACTGGACATATAATACTTACGACTCTTACGAGACATACATGCAAAACATATAATACATACAAAATATACATGCAGAACATAAAATGCATAGAAGACATACAATACTGCAAGAAGACATTCAAATACATGCACAACATATACAATGTTTATACATGTACATTACATATTGCATACAATACATACAATACTAACAAGAAGTACAATATTACACACAAGACATACGATGCATACAATACAATACAATACAATACATACAAGACAATTCATGGTCAAAAGGTTGACAATGAGCAATCAATTCTTTCAGGAATTTAGTTGGTTAAATCACTGGTTAATCTATCAATCAATCAGTTTCTAAATCAATCAATTTGCAAGTTAATAAAAAATTCAGTGCCTGTAGTGATTCATAGGTCAGAATGTAATGTCTGATTGATATGACTGACAGATAGACACACTTATCAGTCAGTCAGTTAATATATCAATCAGTCATTCAGTGTCTGTTGAAAATTGTATTCCTTTCGCATGTTGTAGTTCAAGATAACATTTGGTCTGCCGTGGCGTTGTATACATAGGCCTATAATTTTTTATATATACATTATATGCATTACATATATAATTATATGTAGTTATATATGTGAATGTATATGATATTCACACATTCTCATATACATGTATAATTGTATATAATTATATATATATGAGAATTTGTGAATATGTATGATATACATGTACATAATATGAATATATTATATTCATTGTCGGATTCGAATTCAGAAAGATTTGCATTGTGCCTCTAAACAATGTCCACTGAGCACTGAATTCTTTTCGTCTGCATGGGAAGAAGTGAGTGAGTCAGTGAAGCAAGAGGAGTGAGAGAGGGAAGGTGCGAAGAAGTGAAAGAGAGAAATAGGAGTGATTAAGGGAAGGAGAGAAAGAAGCAAACAAGGAATGGGACTAGAGCAAAATGACAGGCGGTTGAGACCGCGTGCGTGTAAGGGCATCTCAAGTCTAATGTTTTCATTGGCCATTCGCTCAGCATGCTGCCTCTCTCCCTCTCTCTGCTATTGCAAGACCTGTGTTATTGGAAGACATTTCGAGGCGAGCGTGCTTAGCAGGACGGACTGGGGAGAGAGGGAGAGGGAGACATAGACGGAGAGAGATAGAGGAAGTGAGAAGGAGGAAGAGAAGGAGGAGGGAGAGGAGGCGAAAGAGGAGGAGGGGACTGGGAGAAAGGCAAGCGGCGGCAATTCGTAGTTATTGCTGAGTAACGTGGCCCAGTGCAAGAGCAGCTATCAGGTTATAGTAAAGTTATAAAAAGAGCTACGCATTTGTGGGAGGAGAAGGAGCTGCAGTTGTAATAGGAGGAGCAGAAGGAGAAGAATGAGGTGTAAGGAGTGGAGAAGGTTCAGAGAAAGAGAGAGAGAGACAGACAGACAGACAGAGACAGAGAGTCAAATAGTGATAGACACACACAGACAGAGACGGGAACAGACAGAAGGAGAGAGCGTGATAGAGAGAGAGACAAACAGACAGACAGTCAGACAGATGGACAGATGGGCACACAAACACAGACAGAGACAGACAGAGACAGATAGAGAGACTGGCAGACAAACAGACAGAGAGAGACAGGCAGGCAGTCAGACAGACATACATACACAGAGATGCAGACAGACAGAGACAGAGAGACACAGACAGAGAGACAAACAGAAACACAGACAGAGAGTATGAAACGATGACTAGTCTGTGTGCTCCGTGCTCCATATCCATCCACCACAGCATGCCTCCAGTAGTCCCAACTCTCAACGTCGATTCCTTGCATTAGATCAGTTGCCACTACAGCAGCAGCCAGCGCATTAGCCTCATCCGATATAAAGATGACGAACGATAGATGATGCTATGGTTATTACACCTGAAAATTGAATGCACAGTCAGCGAGTCGAGCCCAGCCTCTGTATCTATGATCTATCACGTGGGAGGACGTACGAACGGACGAACGGACGGATGGACAGACGCATTGAACGCCTGAGGTGGAAAACGCGACTATCCGGAAGAGCTGCACAGCGTTGAGAATTGACTACACGCGTGGGTCTCTCTCGAAAGACCAACAACAGATACTGTACTGCTGCTGCATGGATATCTCGTATTTAGCGGATAATTGACCGGGTATCTTATATCAGCGACGGTACCAAGACAATAGGCGAGCGACGGCTACGCTGAACTGGAGTTAAATCAAGTTCAAACCGCAGTGGGAGAAGGAGGAGGAGGATGATACTGGAGGCTTTGGGTTGGTGCTGAGCGAACGGAAGGAAGGAAGGGCGGGCGGAGGGCAGGCCAGTATATTCCATTCTATTGTTCAGTTGTGTCTTTTATGTGTTCAGGTGTCATCGGACCAACTTCATCCATCACCTCTTCCACCACTACCACCTCCATCACCATCATGCTTTGCCTTGGCTGGTCACTCCTTTGGATACCTCTTGCCGCTGGCGTCCTCGCTGATCAAGATGGTGAGTAGCTTTTACGCTCTCTTCTCTTGCGATGAAATTCAACATGGTTTTTATGATGTGTGAATTACAAGCCTGGATGTCTTAGGGATATATTTATTGAAGATTCCGTGAAAAACAATCAGTTTTTGGATCTAATTTATTGTTTTAGGGATTGATTACGATTGCTCAAAATTTCACGTTTTTCTTTTACTTTGAACATTGGATAATGTTTTGCAAAGGTTTGCAACGTTTCTGTGGATGAACTTGTTTTCAAGTGTATTGAGTTGTGGACCACCCTCTTTATTGTCCTGTGATCTTAAGTTATGGACCACCCTCTTTGTTGTCCTGTGGTCTTGAGTTATGGACCACCACCGACTTGTCTTTGTTATCTTCGGGGTATATTATAGAGTTATAGACCACAATCTTTATTGCCTTGTGATCTTCTTTTCAATCAGTTATAGACAACAACTGTCTTTTTTTATTATCTCAGGATCTTGATTTCAAGTGTATCGTATTATAGGGCACCATCTTCACCACATGAAATAGTGTCTTGTGATCTTGAGTTATGGACCACCGTACATATTGTCTTTGTCTTCCCCTATTTTATTGTCCTGTGATCTTGAGTTATTTTATAGACCACCATACATAATGTCTTTCCTTTTTTTATTGTCTTGTTATCTTGGTTTTCAACTATATAGAATTATTATGTACCTCCGTATTTTCGTTTTTGTCTTGTGATCTTGGTTTTCAAGCGTATCAAGTTATGAACCACCATCTTTATGGTCATTGTTTTATCGGGGCAGATTGCTAGTGATGGCTATAGGCTTAGGCTAGAATCTCAGCAACGTTATTTCCCGATTGGACGGATGTGGAACACTATTTCAGATTGTTGGCTGGATGACTGTTGTGGATGTGGCACGAAGAATTTGTGTTGAGATATCTGTGAGTTTTGTGGTAATAATATCTATAGGCTTTTTGAAAATGTTGATTGCCCATCTTGATTCCATGATGTCTATGATTTAAGAAAATAATTATGACCATCCCCCTGTAACTTGACCTTCTGGCTTGGACGGTGTGTGTATTCATACAGTTGGATAGTCTTCTTCTTTTTCCAAGTGCAAGTGTTGTGTGAGTGTGTGCGTACGTGCGTGAGCCAGCGAGTGTGCATGCATGCATGCGTGAATAACTGAATGTGCGTGTGTGTGTTTGTGTGGTGTGTGCATGCAAGTGTTTATGTGTGTAGGAAATAACTAGTTTCGCAGGCTTATAGTGTTGCTGGTCTTTGTTTTCTGATGTCAGGAGGGCTGCCACTGCTGCTAACGGAGCACCCCACATTGGAAGGGGGGGAGGGAGTGGGGTGGGGGCAGTCATGATTTTATGCAAAATTGATGGGGAGAGGACAGTGGTGGACTGAATCCCACATTTTGGTGAGTCTTAAAGTACCGTATATATTGACTTTAGGAATTCCATTCATTAGAAATTTCATAACTAAACAGGAGCAAGAAATCCCTATTCGAATGTCTGAAAAATGCCTTGCACTCCCACAGTCTTCCCTAGAGCCAGGGTATATTAATATATATTTATTTATATACACAAATATGCATATGTACACATATAATATATGTATTTGTATGTATATGCAATATATATGTATAATATGATATTGTATATAAATTATGTGTATAATATTGTATATAATATTATGTGACACTGTGTAGAATTATACACACCGATTTTCCGATTTATGTACATGGACCAGTTGCATGGTAAATATGCATGAGTCTGTGCTTTTCGAAGAATCTTTGGACTGTGAGAAAAGAATTTGCGCTGAGTTGAATAAATTCATCTGTTTCTATGGCAACTGATCTGTTGCCAACGGATGGGTTAAATAAATGCACAGATGTGATGTATATTACAAGCACAGGATTCATGTGATGATCCTTGATCAGATAGCGGTGGTAAGTAAGTTGGTCTCCCTGATGTCGCTTTTGTGGATGGCTGGATGCTGAATTTGTTTTGAAAATTTCTATTACATTAGGCTACGTTTCAGTAGATGTGTGATAAGTTAGAGTCAGGACAGTTGTCGTCTTTGTACTTTTTATTTCTGGCTGCCTTTGTCTCCATGTTTTTCTTTGTCTCTCTGTCTGTCTTTGTCTCTCTGTCTGTCTTTGTCACTCTCTGCCTTTGTCTTTGTCTGTCTTTGTCGACTCTGCCATTGTCTCTCTGTCTGCCTTTGTCTTTTGCTGTGTATTGCTTCAATTCTTTCTTTCCTTCTGTGATGTCTCCCTCTCTTTGTCTACGGTGAGCAGCACAGTCTTGTGAAGCGGAAAAAGAAGAAGAAGAAGAATAGGCGACCATGTACAATTATGAAGTGCAAGCGAATCCATGTGCTTATCTTCAGCATAATTACGATGCCGGGAATCAAGTCCTCTCCCTCGCTGGCTGTTCTTCTCACCAACAGTGTGCTCACTGTAGTTGACTAACGCTAGGAGAGCATGCATGGGGAAAAATAATTCATTTCCATGTAATTCAGTGAGTACTGCATATCTCTCTGGCCAAAAACAATGCGTATCAGCCGTATCATGTGTGTGCTGTTGTTTTTGTGATGCTGGATATTTTTTAAACTTTTTATTTTTCCATCCACGGTTGAGTTGTGGGCAGCGCGTGTGGAGTGTGAAATCATTGATGATGTCATTTGAGATGAGGAATGGCCAGGCTTGGGGTGAGGGGGGGGGTGGAGGGGGAGTGGACGGGGGTAGGGGAAGAGGGGTGGGACAGTGGAAGCGTTTTCGGTTGTGGACGACGATGGCTCAGAGTTATGGTGTATGTGACAGGAGTTAATTGGTCCTATATGCTATTTCGTTTTGCGGCTGTTTTCCGCAGGACAAGTCATCTCTCCATTCCAGGTTGGAGGCATGGTGCGGTGGTGGTGGTGGTGGTGGTGGTGGTGGTGGTGGGGTGGTGGGAGGGAGGGGAAGATGCCATCTAGGGGTGGTGGGGGAGAGGGGGAAGGTAGTGTCCATGGCAATGACAGACGGCCGTCTCTAATTGATTCTGATGGGAAGACAGGAGCTGGAGGATGAACACGTGGGAGGAGTCTCATCTCTGTCTTCGTCTCTGTCTCTGTCTGTCTGTATCTCTCTGGAGCTGTCTCTCTATCTCTCTTTGTCTGTCTTGTCTCTGTCTGTCTGTCTGTCTGTCTGTCTGTCTGTCTGTCTGTCTGTCTGTCTGTCTGTCTGTCTGTCTGTCTGACTCTCACTCTCTTTCTCTCTCTCTGTCTCTGTCTCTGTCTCTGTCTGCCTGTCTCTGGAACCGAGGGAAGAATGTGAGAGTCTCTCTCTGTCTCTCTATCTCTCTTTGTCTGTCTCAGTCTCTGTTTCTCTCTGTCTCTCTGTCCCTGTTTCTCTGTCTGTCTCTGTCTCTGACTCTCTCTCTGTCTGTCTCTGTTTCTGTCTCTGACTCTGTCTGTCTGTCTGTCTGTCTGTCTGTCTGTCTGTCTGTCTGTCTGTCTCTGTTTCTCTCTGGAGCTGGAGGAGGAAAGTGGGAGTCTCTCTATCTGTCTGTCTCTGTCTGTCTCTCTCTGTGTGTCTCTGTCTTCCACTGGTAAAGATGGATTTCAGAGTGCAGTAGCATCATCGTCGTCCATCGTATTCTGGTCCCATTACTTTCCTCTGGATCTGCAGAAGAGAGAAATCAAGAGAAGATACTGCGACCCAGATGTTCCGCATTTAACCAGCTGCCTCCTCTCTCTTCTGATTCCAGATCTACTTTACTGCTGATGCTGCCTCCTTAACCTTCTTAACCTTTTCCAACTTATTACAATTTCATCTTGGAATTGCATTCTTTGCTCTACTGTGTCCTCGTTTGAGGGGGGGGGGGGGTACTTGAGAGTGGGGGAGGGGGGAGTTGTTTAGTATGATGGACTGTCAACCTAGATCTTCGTCAGGGTAAAAATTTGGTTGAGATTTGTGTTTCACCTGCAATCCCCACCCACCCTCTCCCCAGCAAAACTCAGCTGTGATGATGATGATGATGATGATGATGATGATGATGATGACGACGATGATGATGATGATGATGATGAGGGCATTGAGGGTGTGTGTGGTGGCCCACTGGTGGGGTTGAGAAGATAAGATGGCAACTGGCTATGAGTCCTCATATGCCGAGGATAAGAAAATGTAGCGAACACTTCACATCCATGGCTGTGTCAGGGCCTGCTGAGAGGATTCTTCTTCCTCCTTTCTCCTTCCACTCCCTATACTTCCTCCTTATACTCTTCCTCATCGTCTTCCCTCTCGTCCTCCTTCTCATCCTCCTCCTCCTACTCCTGCTGCTCCTCCTGCTCCTACTTCGGCTCCTCCTCCTGCTCCTCCTCCTGCTCCTCCTACTTCTCCTCCTTAAATAATATGTGTGTACTAGTATACAATATAGGCCTACTATCGTCACACAATGCTTCAGGGACTTCTTCTATTTTCATTGTGTGCATTAAACTGCTGTTACGAAGCATCCATCCACAGGCCACAAGCATATCATGTTCGTTCTGTTCTTCAGCTTTAGGCATTTCTATTGTTCTTTGGTGTTGTAGTGTTGTAGCATATATAGTGTTGAGCACTATGTTTTTTTAAATTTTATTATTTGTGTGTGTGATTAATATAGCGTACTCTAAAATCTGATCTGATAATTAATCCAACATAGAGACACTTATAAAAACAATAAAACTGTCTAAAGATGTATCTTTTGGGGCTGAATATTAAATATTATGTCACATAACTTATATACAGTGTCACATGATCTTTATTGCTCAATCATAATTATATGGCATCCAGGATTCCAGGCATATACTCTATTTGCCAAATTTTATTTTCAGTGTCTTGGATTTAAGAAAATGTCTGCTCAAGAGTCTATTCACATATACTTTGTATATTCAAAGTATTCTAATAGATTTCTCAATAAATTAATTATTATAACTGGTTAATTGCAGTTTAAGTTGATGAGAAATGGCTGTTCTCGAATTTCTAACCTGATGCATTCTAGCTGCTGGTTATCTGGTTTATTTGAAAATTGAGAGAGAGAAATTAAGGGACTTAAATTTTATCTCGTCATTTAAGAACATTATCATCTGGTAAATCTGCCCCAGGGACATTTAGCCAATTATCTGCTTCCTTTTCACTGATAAGACCATAAAATCTGTGCTGAGTCCTTTATATTTTTGTTTTTCTGCTCAAGTCAGCCAGAAATCTGTTGGTATTTTTTATATTTTTATGTTAGAAATGTTAGGTTTTTCGATAAGGGTCTCAGTATATAGTTTTTCTTGCTGGTTTTGGCGTTAATTGAGTGTTTTACTAGCAACTGTAGGCATTGTTTAGGAAACGTTAGGGTCAAACAGTGTGTGGCTAATGCGGATTTGCCCTGTTGCTTAACTCTAAGAGAGGTTGCGAATCTAGACACATGGTGTAGATACATGTGTATGCAATGCATAGCCTACTGTACTTGAAGTAGGCCTACACAATAGTACACATACACATATACACACACGCACACACACAGAAATGCCAACGTAAGAGTAGAAAATGCCTTTACTTATTTCGAACATTTGCAACCATGTTGAAGAGGTGATATATAAAATTTTCTAAATAAATAAATATGTAGGGTTAGATCCTGTGGCCTGGGTCGAGTATTGTACGGAGACACATTAGGGGGTGGGAGGCGGAGGTTGTAAAGGATGTGACAAGAGTTAAAGAGGATAGAGCGGAAAAGAGCTCTATATATATAGTACAGGACTGTGCGACCAACTATCTTGGACTGTGTTACACAGTCTACTCTTTTTTCCTTTGAAATGCTTTCTATGAATAAGTTAGCTTGAGGCTCTGGATATACATCCTCTTTTTCTTTCATCCGTGATCTTCAGGGTCATGAAACTGATCAATATGCCGGAGTTGCAGTTTAAAAATCCATTGAATTACATCTCACATGTGAAGTAGCGTTATAAAGAGTGTTATTAGAGGAGTCCCTGTTGATTCTGGTCTGAAGGTTTTGAAATATTCCATTCCATTCCTTTGGACCTGCACAGTGATGCTCTGCCCTAGGAAGAGATCATTTATTCATATGGTTTGTGTACGGGGAAACTCTGCTATCAATGAAAACGTTTTCCACCTTCAGCACTGTTATTGATCTGTGGTGAAGTTGTCATCAAATGTCGTGAAAATAAACAGTGCTGGTGATGCCCTCTTGATCATCATACATATTCCGTGTTTCTTAAATAAACAATGAGAAATATCCTCCCACTGTCAGTAGTCAATTACTCAGAATGGCTATACTAGAGTTTCAACTCTAACAATATTTTTATTGTCTTTTCACGGAAACAGTTATATCAATACAATACAACTGTAATTTTACAATGCTCGAAAGTGCACATTGAAATTCGGCAGCCATTAAAAACTATCTAGGCCTATACTATAGAGTATAGATAGACTGGAAAGTTTTCAGGTTAAAGCGAAAGATAGTCTCGATAAAAACGTTACGAACATGAAGAGGGAGAGAGTTCCAAATGAAGGAACCAGCAATGCATTTAAAAAAACCTGCTATAATCATCAGTAACACACATATTTTGTACATTGAACCCCTTTATTATAAATTGTGTCCAACGCCCATACATAGAATCTTAAATTTGTTCCCCTGTACGTTTAGACAGATGCAGGAATTATGACTGTAGTTCAACATGAGCCTATAAACAACCAGTTTTCTAAATTACTATGTTACTTAAACCAATAAACTGTAATAGAGTTCCCTTGCTACTATTCAGTATGTATCCGTTGCTCCCGGAGTCTGCTTACACATAGTGATTTATAAGCACTGTGCGTATAAATGTAATTTGGAAAACGTATACAGGTGTATGATTTAGGAATATGGGCCAGAAAGCAGGAGTTGGTTGCCTTGTGTTTGGTAGCCATGAGTCTAGGAGAGATTCAATCTTGTTTTATCGGAATCTGCCTTCGGCAAGTGTACTCCCCATCAAAAGATGTTTTTCCATCTGACCCTGGAGGTGCTCTGGGCCGCTAGAAGGAGGGATGAGAAGTAGACATGGATGCTGCTGCCAGAGATTATCATAATCCACTGTGGTGTGTTTCAGAGCCGCGGTGTTATGGTTTGAGTTACACCATTAGTGTCTGCCTTTCTCGTTGGCCGCTGGCTAATGGTGTTAATCTTCGAGGAGGAAAACGTAGACTGATAGCTAATAGGTTCTCTTACCCTCATCTTCATCTATCATGGCACTTGTCTGACCTCATCATGCTTCGGATTTTTATTTTACCAGATTGTTGGACCAGTCCTGTAACAGGAAGAATAAAGTTACTTCTGATATATTATGTGGATTGAAATTTGAGTTCAGCTGTAGACTGTACACGCCATATTTATAGTTTTAATACTAATGGCAATAATGAAGTACCTCAGGGTAAAAAATAATGATAATAATCTTCATCTAATTTCAAACTGACACAACGCAGAATGGTTAGCCTATAGTTCATAGTAAGAACGGATGATCACAAGTTATTACAGGAGTCGAATTTGAATGTTGGCAGCCAACAGGGCGCCCATCACATCCTAGGCCTACCACTTTTTTCCAATGCCATCTGCCGATTGGAAGGTTGAGTGGACCTTTTGGAGTGTAAAGCGGGAAGTGATCCCACATCTGCATGCTATTCGTGCCAGAGCGTTTACCATTACAATAAATCGCATCCTTACTATTACCATGCATGGCTTGCAGCAGTGCTGCTTGTTGTAGGTCTCTCTGTCTGTTTAGAAGTTCTTCTGGCTGTGCTTCGTTGGCTTCTCTCGTGGCTTCTCTCGTGGCTTCTCTCTTTCGTGTGGAGTTTTGAATGTCTTCGATTTGTTTGGATGTGTCTTAGATTTCCATGGATGGAATTCTTTGGCATGATGTTGCAGCTGCAAGTAACATTCCACTCATATGGGGGGTGGGGGGAAGCCGTTCGGTTCGTCAGATCAGTTGGTCATATCATCACTCCTGCGGTTTGAACCTGGTTGACCTCGGAAATCGAGACACCCATATACAGAGGCTGCATCATCATAATCAAATTAATAATAATCATCGTCATCCTCATCGTCATCATCATCACCACCACCACCACCACCACCATCACCACCACCACCACCATTTATTATTATTTTATTTTAAATACGTGTCTAAGGTATATAGGATCCCTCAGTGACTTCATTTCCACCTAATGTAAAATCAGTGTGGAGAGTTCCTATTATTATTACTATTATTATTTTTATTAATTATTATTATTATTTTTTTTGCCCCGAGGTATTTAGGATCCCTCAGGGACTTATTACTAACTACGTGTTTAAAAACTAGTCCAGAATGGCCCTAATCGTATTATTATTAATTATTCTTCTTCTTCTTCTTCTTATTATTATTATTATGCATTTACGAAGTGCCATTATCTGCGTACCAAGCATCAATAGATAGCACTGAGCAAGGTCACCACACAATCACCATCTCAAAGCAGATTTATATATATATATATATATTTATATAAATATAAAATTATATATAATTATATATATATATTATATATATATATACTCACATATATATTATTATACATAAAATTATATATATATACTGTTTGCGTGACAAATGAGTATTCTAACCTATCGACTTATGAGGTCCAGAAAACAATGCACAGCAGCATTGTCCAAAACACAATGCCTGCTGGGAGAACAAAGAGCTCAAAACACAAGGCATTGCAGTTCAGCTCGATAAAACAAACCAGTGCAGCCAGTGCAAACAACTAATTGACCTCCCCCTCTAAATGTAATTCAGAGCTTGCGGTCCATTAAACCTGTACACTTGATTAACAATGATTAGCATTGCAAAATAATGATTAGCTTCTGCAGGGCTTGTTTCCATGAAAGCTGGTAAACGTTGCTGCAATTCCTTCCCCAACCTCAACACCCCCCCCCCCCCCATCCAGCAGTGCACCCAGTAAACCATCCACATGCAATGTGCCGTTCATGCAAAGGTAAAAGGTCTTTAAAATGTCTGCCGTCATTGATGGAGGAGGACGGGGGGGGAGGGTGGTGGAGGGGTGTTGGTTGCGTTGGATGGCATTGATTGGGCTTCCGTTGGGCTTTCTTCTTGTTGACCTGTGCTTCATCTGTTGAATTTGACCACTGCCCTTTTCACAGTTCACTGATGTCGATCAGAGTTGGGTAACTTTTACCCTCTTTTACTATTGTTTACCAGTATGGTTCACCCTGGTTATTATTCCCGTAGTTGACTTTCTATATTCTAAATTGAGTAGATTTCTTGGAAGGGATCTAAAAAGAAGTAAGTATAGTCCGTACAACGTAGGATTTATATGGAACTTGGTAGTTAATTTTGCTGAAATACTGAGGTTAGTAGTTAGTTTTGCTGAAATACTGAGCTTAGTAGTTAGTTTTGCTGAAATACTATCATATTCTGTTTAATTTCATAATCTGTATGCTTAAATCTAAACGATAGAATCCTATCAATGTAAGCAATTATTGCGTATATTTATCAAGTTTCCACTTCTCACTTCTTACAGAGCAATCACTCAAATCAATCTGATAAATATAAGCTTAGCTATTGCACAATGCACATGAGCTAAAGCAAGTTAACACGAGCAAAGAAAGTGATAGGTCAACTATTTCCCCACAACTTTCTACAGTACTCATTTAACGACCACTGGTAGAGGGAGTGAGGTGGGTTGACCATATGTTTGGTCATAGAGCCCTTGGTTTGGTACAAGTTACAACCTATGGTTGCCTTGCAATTATTGCTAACTATTCTTGGAGCCACATGTCGCGATTGTGTATCAATCAACTGAACACTGAATGAAATAAAACAGATTTTTCACTGAGATAAGAGTCTGGGAAATTTTCAGTTACTTCATACTGTACTGTTGACCGTTCTCTTTGATTGGCTTCAGGGACAGATCTTATTTACTCGATAGTGTTGTGGTTATGGTCGTCAATGGAGAGGTCTGTGGGGTGGGGGCGTGTGTGAAAATCCCTGCTAGGACAGAAATTTCAAGATTTTGGTTCCACCATGCATGCTTCAGGGCCAGCGTAAGAGATTGTTTTTCTTCCCCCCCCCCCCCCATCCCATTTCCATTCGCCTTTTCTTCCTCTTAAGCCTTTCCTTTTTATAATGATTTTATGCAATGTAATGCATGCATGCTCGTCAGATGCAAACAAGGGCTGCTTACTTACTTACTTTTCCTCTTTCTGTCTCTAATGTAATCTAACATGAACAGTTGTAAAGCACTTCTCACAGCTGCAGCTATTCAGAAGCGCTCACAGCGTGATAGGTTCATGAGAAGAGAAAGGTCTTCAAACAGTGAAAAGATGCACTTAAATCCTTTGGTAGATTAATGCTAATCTGCTCCTAATCATTGTCGTTTAAAGCAGGTTAATCAGACAAATCAATTAATCCATGTCCCCCTTCTTTCCCTCCCTTCCTTCCTTCCTTCCTCTAGCTGTTAGTTCTGCCTCCCTCCATCCGTCCTTCTTTTCCTTCCTCCATCCAATCTTCCATGCCGTTTCCTTGCCTGCTCGGATAACTCCATTACCTTACTGTGTCTATTAGTCGTCATGACAACCGGATGTTGCTGTGGCTTCTGCTCTCATTTGCTTTTGCTTCGTCTTCATCCTCCTTCTCCTCCTCCTCCTCCTTCTCATCCTCCTTCTTCTTCTCCTCCTCCTTCTTCTCCTCCTCCTCCTTCTCATCCTCCTTCTTCTTCTCCTCCTTCTCCTTCTCATCCTCCTTCTTCTTCTCCTCCTTCTCCTCCTCCCTTCTCCTCCTTCTCCTCCTCCTTTCTCCTCCTCCTCCTCCTCCTCTTCCGCCTTCTCCTTCTCTTCCACGTCCTTCTCCACTTCCTCTTTCTCCTCTTGCTCCTCTCACATTCTCCTCCCCCATATCCTCCTCCTTCTCTTCTTCCTTCTCCTCCTTCTCCTCCTCCACCTCCTCCTCCATCATCATCATTCTTTGCCTCCTTCTTCGTCATCTTCCTCATCCTTCCATTCCTATTTCCTGCCATCTCTCCTTTCCTTTAGTTCTATACCTTTGCTCTTTTTCGCCAATGATTTCACTGGCAGAAGCCAGAGATATAATTTAGCCACTTATAAACCCCATGGCTTACCCCGCCACCCCCTTCTTCCCCGGTCCTCGCTTGCGTTGAAAGCCTGGCTTCTGTGCACTTTGGCATTTTGATCCGTTAAGAAAATTCAGACAATAAAATCGCTCCAATGATATTTTGTCCTTTCCTCCCTGACTACAGCGGCTCTCGCTTTCCATTGTCGGTCAAATGCTGCACATGAAATCAAATGGTTTATTTATCTGCGTGTAAATTTGCAGATGGCGTGTCTCGTGAAAAGGACAAATAAAATGCATCGTATTAAATGCATATAATTATAATACAGTTTGTATATTTTTATACAGTGTGTTTGTAACTGTGCATGTATTGCATATAATATATATAATTATATACAATATATATATTTACATGTGTGTGTGTTTGTGTGTGTGTGACTGACTGTTTATGTATTGTATATACATTTACACTGTGTTTGATGTATATGGTGAATTATTGGTTCATTTGGCATGTGTGACCGTGGTAGTCCTGGCATTCATTGACATTCCCAGAATTGACAAGCGGAAGTTTGAGTCAGAAGACCGAAGAATATTAGAATACCTGCATTTATGGAGAGGCTGTAAAGTTGGCCCACGGTGACTGAGCTACTCCATAGACAGATTGTAAGTCTGGCTTAGAACAATGGTACATAACTACAGGTTGTTATAAACAAAGACTGGCTGACTCGCCTACTGACCGACTGACTGACTGACTGACTGACTGACTGACTGACTGACTGACTGACTGAATCAATGACTGACTGACTGACTGACTGACTGACTGACTGACTGACTGACTGACTGACTGACTGACTGACTGACTGACTGACTGACGGACTGACTGACTGACTGACTGACTGACTGACAGTGCTAGTCCTATACATACATGCATGCATACAAAATGTCATAACTAAACACAAACAGAAATGCAGTTCGTATAGTGTCGCATAGTGATAACCAATCATAACCACACAGACAGACAGACAGACAGACAGACAGACAGACAGACAGACAGGCAGATATACAGACAGGCAGACAGACAGACAGACAGGCAGAGACATACAGACAGACAGGCAGACACAGACAGACAGGCAGACAGACAGACAGGCAGACACATACAGACAGACAGGCAGAGAGACAGTGACAGACAGACAGAGACACACAGACGGATCGAAGTGGATGTATGCTATGGTTTTTAGTTTATCTGTCAACTGAGCACATCGGTTGGTATACGTATAAAATCGTGGATGAGAGTAAAAACAGGGAATAAAACTTGTTGATAAGGGACGAGATATGTGAGTGGGAGTTTCATTGCTTATGTTTTATCACATCACATCTGATGTACTAATAATAACAACAGCGACGACCGGCGAATGGCCGATCGGGGGAGAGAGACCTTGTAATGTAATGACGGAAGCAGACGGCAAAGGAAGAGAGGGAAAGGGAAAGAAGGAAGAGGATGAGAAGAAGGAGGAGAAGAAAGAATAGGAGGAGGTGGAAGGGAGAAGAGATGGAGGAAGAGAAAGAGAAGGAAGGAAAAAAGGAGGAGAAGGAGACAGAGGAGGAGGAGGAGAAAGAGGAGGAAGATTAGAGAATATGAGGAGAAAGAAAAGGAGAAAGAAGAGGAGAAAGAAGAGGAAGAGAAGGAAGGAAGGAAGGAAAAAGAGGAGGAGGAGAAAGAGGAGGAAAAAGAGGAGGTGGGAGAAGAAGAGGTGGAATGTGAGGATAATATGAGGAAAAAGAGGAGGAGAAAGAGGAAGAGAAGGAAGGAAAAAGAGAAGGAGAAAAAAGAGGAAGAAGAATAGGAGAAGATGAGGAAGAAGAGGAGGTGGGAGAAAAAGAGGTGGAAGGGAACAGAGAAAGAATAGGAGAAGAGGAGGAAGAAGAGGAGGAGGAAGAAGGAGAAAGGGTAGGAGGGAGAAGAGAAATAATAGGAGAAAACGAAGAGGAAGAGGTGGATGCAAAAAGAGGAAGAATGGGATAAATGGAGGAGAAAGAGTAGGATGGTAGATGAAAGAAAAGAGGGGGAAAAGTGGGAGGAGGAGGAAGAGAAAGAGGAAGAGGAGGAAAATGCTGCCGTTGGCCAAAGGGGAGGAATAGAGGAGGAAGAGGAGAATGAGGAGAAGGGTGGTGGGAGAAATTGGAGGAGGGGAAGAATTGGATTAAAAGAGGATTAAGAGGCACAAGGCAGCGTTAGGAGAAAGGGAAATAGGGAGAGTATTTATTGGGGGAGGAGGAGATGAAAGCTGCCTTGATGGGAGAGAAGGGGAAGGAGTGGAGGTTCTAGCGGGAAGAGGAGGAATAGGAGGGGCAATAAATATTTGGAAGATGAAGAGAAGTAGACAGACAGACAGACAGACAGACAGACAGAGAGACAGACAGAGACAGACATACAGAGACAGACAGAGACAGACAGACAGACAGACAAGGTTGCCATTAGATAAAGGGAAGTTGATAGCTGGTCCTGGAAGAGAAGGAAGAATCAAATGAAACGGTTGAAAGGTAGCCTAGAAGGAGAAAAGAAGTGGAAAAGGAGGATGCGAAAATTTGGTATCACATTTCCATTGGAGGAGGAGGCCTGTCTGTGTTCTCTGTTGATGCTGGGATAGAGGGGCCTATACTACCAACAGCATCTCTAAGGCAGCAGTGCTCAGTGCAATGGCAGCCGGTGTAATAGCCGTGGTGGTATCGGGTTGCATTTGCCTCGCTCTGGTGATGTCATTGAGGTCAGGCTGGTCAGCATCTGGTAAATGATGATTGGGAATGCGGCTTCATGGACGATGATGAGTATGGATCTTTCTGTTAAGGATGAACCAGAGTTCTTGGGTGGAGTGGGGTGGGTGGTGGGGGTCTTTTGTACCGGCAAGAGAAAACGGAGAAAGGGAACCGTGAGGATTGACCATACTAAATGTTAAAATGCTCCTTAGAATAATAATGATAATAATAACAATATTAATAATAACAACAATAATAATAACAACAATATTAATAACAATACTAATAATAATCTTCATTTAATTTCATGCTCACACAAAACAACGTGATGACAAACGAGAGAGTATTACAGGAGTCGAATTTAACTGTCGTCAGCCAACAGGGCTCCCAGCACACCCTAGTAATCAGTTTACCAATGTTGAAATGTTCGTTAGTAGATACTACATGACATGTTATATTCAAATGTGCATTATACGTACATGAAAATACTACATAATTATAACCATGAATATTTGCATCCAAGTAGCAGTATATTGAGGAGGAAAAGCAAGTACAATAAAAGCAGACTAAGAAAAAGAGGATGAGTGGGACCAGGACCCTAAGGGACCTAGCTAATGGACCATTCATTCTTTCAAAGCCCTCGCTAATGGACCATTCATTCGTTTATGAATGCATTCAATGCTACAAAACAATACAGTAACTGTATTTAATACTGCCATCCTTTCCAAGTTCAAAGCGCATGCAACTCTGTTAATAAAGACGTGGCGTTTATTAAATTCATTCTAATTATATGATTTAATGTCGCACCAAGAGATTGAGATACTAGGCCAAGAAAGGCTTTAAATATAGTGTTTTTCCATAACAAAAAGTTCTATATTGGTTCATGGAAATGGTTTGACTATTGGACTGGTTTAATCAACACCTTCTGTCGGACTTCATAGAATATAAGTGTATGCAGGTGTGGGCGTTGTGTAGAGGTTTCGAATAGAATGGGAAAAGCGACTGAGTGTCAGCAAAACTAATTTGATGGTGTGTGTGTGTGTGGCTGTAACAATGAGAGACGAATATTGGACACTTTAGAATGATTGATGAGTGTGCTTTGATGTGGGTCAATTGAAACGTACGATTCTATATTGAGATCAGTGGGTCACAGGGAAAAACTCCCTGGTGTAACTGTAGCAGGGCAACTTGAGACTAAAATAATGCACATTCTAACCTAATTCTTGCCCATTCAGAGGTTTAACAATAGGTTGTATGCCTGGATATAGGCCACAGTTTATACCAATGGAATTCTATTTATTTAATTGTGTCCGACGGATACAATAGACGAAATCTATTTGATAAAGACTGCCGAGTTTTTTCACTGGCCTTTCTTTGGCTGATTGGTTACTCGTTACTGGGCTGGGAGCGCTCGTGAGTAGGTTTCTTGAGATGGCGCTATATAAGTTCATAGAATGAATGAATGAATGAATGAATGAACGAACGAATGAATGAATGAACGAATGAATGAACTAATGAACGAATGGAAATGAAAGAAATGAATTAAATGAATTAAATTATTGAAATGAATGAATGAATGAATGGATGAATGGATGGATGGATGGATGGATGTACTAACTGTTCATGCCGTAGGCCTATCAAACAATTATTAAACTAAACAGATTGGTTTGTTCTGAAAGCATTGTCCTGCTGCTGCTAATGCTGAACCCTACTAAGGTGATAAAGAGATAGAGACAGACCATTCCACTGAAATAAAGCCGTCAAGTCACCGTGTCGATACAAGACAACAGCGTGTGTTGTATAGATAGACAGTAAACGCGGTTTTATGAATCCTTTTTCCCTGTTTGTTCTGGAAAGCATAGATTGTAAGATTAATGAGAGATTAATGTCAGATTAGCGGCATGGCAAATGCAACCAGGCGAGCAAGGAGGTCTGTATGTATGTATATATATATATATTATATAATATATATATATATATATATATATATATATTTGTATAGTCGCACATGCGCTGCTCACCGTGCAGACAGGTCAGAAGGTCAGGCGGAAGGTCAGATGCAGATGCACGGTTGCTATGGAGACGCATCCGGAGCATCATCACAAAGGAGGATGAGGTGGAGATGGAGATGGAGGAGATGGAGGAAGTGAGGAGAAGAGGAGGAGGAGGAAGAGGAGGAGAAGGAATAGTAGGAGGAAGAGGAGGAAGAAGAAGAAGAGAAGGAGGTGGAGGAGATGGAGGAAGTGAGAAGAAAGAGGAAGGAGGCGGAGTAATAGGGAGGAGGAGAAGCAGGAAGAGGAAGAGGAAGAGGAGGAGGAAAAAGAGGAGGAAGAGGAGAAGGAATAGGGGGAGGACGATGAGGAAAAGGAAGAGGAGAAGAAGAAGGAGTAGAAGGTGGAGAGGAGGAGGAAAAGAGGGGAGGAGGAGGAGGAGAGGAGAGGAGGAGGGAGGAGCTGTTGGTGTTGGAACGTTGCAGATGGGTTGGGTTGGCGGGGGGGGGGGGGGGGTCGCGGGGGTAGAGGGGAGATGGCTTCGGTCGGAGGTGTTGAGGTGTTATTCAAACATGGTGTGTGATCGATATCACCTTTTGCCTTGATGCTGGTCGTTGATAACACCATCCAAACCATCGCTGCTGAGTAGAGATCTTGAAGGGGTGCTATATAAATTTATGTGATTGATTGACTGGTTGATTGGTTGATAGTAGTAGCTACAGTTTGGCTTCACTGTGTGATAACAAAGATCATTAGCGACGTCCTCCTTCTTTATCCAGGCTTGGGACTGGCACTGGCAGAGTGCAACCAGTGGCGGAGTCTATTGTTGGTTGATAAGTAGCCCTATTATTAGTCCAGGTCGTTTGCTTTCTTCTCTCTTGCAGTGGCTTTTGTATCATCTGTCTTTAGTCCAGAGCAATCTGACTGACTGCTCCCAACTGAGTCAGAGACGGTCACCCATTGAAGACCGAAACGCCCCATTCACTGTGACAGGAGGACCATAGCCCTGATTTTCTCTGGGCATGCATGGACTTTTCTCCGCCCCCCCCCCCCCCCCGAACAAAAAAGCCTCTGGACAAAACAAACGGACAAAAAACCCTGACAATTCCCCCTGGGGTAGGACAAACCCCCTTTGGTTTTCTGTACATAGTTCTGGCAATGTGGTTGCAGCTCCAGAGATCTAAGGTATTGAGGGCTGGTAATAATGCCCTTGTAAGCGGTATGGCCCAGTTACGGCGCCATTGCATACAAACGATAATTAATTATTAATGTATGTTGTGGCTGTTGGACATAATATACAGGCAAGATATTTAGTCAAAGCAGTTTATCACCATTAAATGACATGTAGCTGAAATTGTTGGGACATCTTTGAACTACTACCGTATGATATATTATATCAAGGCTTTGATTCTAGCATGTGATGGGAAATTGGTTGTTTGTTGCCAAAACATTTAACCTTTTAACCTTCGAAGAGACTGAGAGCTTTAAAAAAGGTTTGTGGGTTGCGTGTCGTTTGTTTTTGCTTCACATGTCCTATACATGCAAGCTGACACGTCTGTTGCAATCTTTGCTGGCAAATGAGTTCATTGAATGTCCAATTATACCTTATTGGACACACTGCCCTTGTCTCTTGTTCCTTCGTTTCTCCGTGTGTGTAGGTGTTTGTGTATGTGTGTGTTTGTGTATGTGTGTGTGTATGTGTGTGGAGGAAGATGAGGAGAAGGAGGAGTAGTTCTATAACAAGGTGATAATCAGCTACTTTAAATAGTGGACAAAGAGCTGTTTAGGTTGTGTGCGCCTGTGCCTGTGTCCTTCTTTCTCTTTCCATCACTCTTTCTGTCTCTTTCTCTATGCGTGCGTGTGTGTGGAGGTGGGGGGGGGGCAAGTGGGGGAGGGGGTGAGTGTGTGTATCCTGAAGACTTTTTCAACTGTCTGAAGCTGCCAAAGTGCTTGGAGCTGAATTCCGATGAGCGACTTACTGCTGCATGGTCGTCGTCTGCCGTCTGCTGTGTCTGGTCGTTTGATTGGTCTCTTGTCTTGTCTGCAGCTCTCAACCTATGCCATCTCTTCTTTGTCCACTCACAGTTGATTATCGCCTTGTCACAGAACTAATACTACTCCTCCGCCTTCTCCTCCGCCTCCTTCGTCTCCTTTCCCTCTGCCTCCCCTTCTCCTTCTCCTCCGCCTCCTCCTTCTCACTCTTTTCCTCGTTCTTCTCCTCCTCGTCGTCCTCTTCTTCTTCCTCCTCCTTCTCCTTCTCTTTCTACTCTTTATCCTACTCTTCCTCCTCCTCCATCGTGTTCTTTCTTTGCTTTCTTTATCGCAAATTCTAGATCTCTGTTCTCCGACATCTTTTGTATAACACATTGCACATTATCCTCATTATTTCTCTTTTATTCTCTAGCTTCTTCTGATTCTTCTGATTCTTATCTAAAGATCTTCTTCTCTTCATTCTCCTCTCTCTCCCACTTCTTATCCTCCTATTTGTTTCTGCGTCTATCATCCACTGTCCCTTCATTCTGCAGTAATTCTCCTCTTACTACTCTTACTCTTTCACTCCTATGCTTCTGCTTCTTTGCTTCCTCATTCCCACGTTCTGCATTATTGGCCACTTTTGAGTGTCTCAAAATTTACCCATTTAAAAAAAAATTGACTTTAAATCGTAGATGTTTTGTACTAAATTACTGCTATCTTCTTCATAATATTATTCGTTTAATTCTTTTCCATTAAAATAGTATGCATTCGGGGGGTCACTTTTCTCGACATAAATTTGACAAAAATAAGAGACTTTAAATCCTAGATGTTTCGTACTGAAGTAAGTTCTATCTGCATAAAAAATTCTGCATACTATTACGTTGTTTTGTATTTAATTAAATGTGATTGTATTTGGCCTAATAGATCCTATTTGCCATGTAATCCAGGCTTGTAATTCACTTTTAAAATTGAATTGCCATTGATGTGTTTTAACAATGTACTGCTATCGGTTTTAATAAATGTGTTTATTATACTGCATACATGTATATAAGTTAGTCATTGAAGTTGCTGTTTATTTTCTTGTTGACAGGATTTGAAATTATGTGTATTTTCAGAATTTTTAATTGTACATTTTGACTTGTTAACAGGAATCAGAGTTTTTGCCAAATCTTTACTACGGTATACTATTGTTTTGTTGTGGCTTCCAGTCAGACATTGCATTTTTTGACGGCCTCATTAATGACCTCTGGTGCCAACTATGTGTAAAAAGCGAAAGGCATATTATGATATTAGTGAATGAAAAATAGCATTCTGTACCTGAGGGTCGGAACGTTGCGAACATATTTATTGACAGCGTACACGCCATGTCCTTGCCAAATGTTGTTCCTCTTTGTCTCTCTGTCTCTCTTTGCCTCTCTGTCTGGCTATCTCTGTCTGTCTCTTTGTATCTCTATCTGTCTGTCTGTCTCTCTTTGTGTCACTCTTTCTGTCTGTCTCTTTTGTATGGATTGTCTTATCATATCCTGTGTCATTTTCCTCTGCGTTTCCACTGCCAGTGTTCATCTGTCTGTCTCTCTGTTTCTGTTTCCCTGTCTGTCTTTCTCTTTATCTGTCTGTTTGTCTATCTACCTTTCTTTCTTTCTGTCTGTCTCTCTCTGTGTCTGCCTGT
Organism: Lumbricus rubellus; assembly: GCA_945859605.1. Classification (NCBI taxonomy): domain Eukaryota; kingdom Metazoa; phylum Annelida; class Clitellata; order Crassiclitellata; family Lumbricidae; genus Lumbricus; species Lumbricus rubellus. The sequence continues at coordinate 29,425,951 of OX243826.1, read as the reverse complement.
CTGTCTGTCTCATTTATGTGGCTCATCTGTTTCTCTCTCTGTCTCTGCTCTGTCTCTGTCTCTCTCATCTGTCTTCTCTCTGTGTCTCTCTCTCTGTCTCTGTCATCTGTCTTCTCTGTCTCTCTCTCTCTCTGTCTGTCTCTCTTTGTTTTTGTGTGGCTCATCTTATCATATCCGGTGTCATTTTCCTCTGCATTTCCTCTACGCTTCCTAATCTTCTTATGTGCAATTGGGTTTTCGTTGGTCTTCAAATCCTCTTTCATGTGAGTATGCTGTTGTTGCTTCTATTAGTCAGGATGGCACACGGGCATTTTATGCATTTTATGATGTCACCATTGTCACGTGATGATCGATGATGACTTTGATGGTGATAACGATGATGATGATGTAGCCTACGCATCTCTGTATTTGTGTAGAATAAATTGAATAATAATATAATAAATAATTGACAACAATTTATATGGCGCCGTAAGCACAACCATGCTGTTAGAAGTGTGCCTAGCGTATGTATGCGCATTGCGCATGTATCGTATTGTTTCTATAAATTTATATATCGCCTCTCGCAGCATAGACTTAATTCAGAGGTAGGCTACTTTCAGCGCAGAAGCCCCGGGTAGTGGGGTCCGGGGGAAAGAATGTCTTGTGAGAGGATGGGGGTGGGGAAGCCCAGACATGAGCTTAGCCCGTAGAAGAAGGGGAAGACCATTCCACGTGAAGGGACCTATCACAGCAAATATGCCCGGCTGACGGCTGTATGTATGAAAATAAATTAAATAATGAAACTATGTATGGTATTTGACGTCTCTTTATGTATGCATAAACCCTATTTTGCCATATTTGTGAGTGACATTTGTGCCTGATCATTTAAGGCACCTTGAACTTTTAAACGTGGAGAGCTTTACTAAGTTACTTTGAAACCAGTGTATATCTTGTTACGTTGTTAGCCGTTAATGTGCATTTTCAAAGGGTGATGAAATTTGCTGCATAAGCTGATCAGAAGTGAAGCAAATGAGGGTGTGTGCCTAGTGCTGTGCTAAGGGGAAACATAAAAATATTTTTAAAGACCTGTTTACCTTTATGGAAGTCATGGAACTACTAAACGCTACAAAATACATTTCCACTTCTCCGAAGTTACACAATTGTTTAGATACACTAATAATCAGGACTGTTTTTAAGGAATTTTTTGAATTGCACAACTCCTTCTTTCCTTTCCCATCATCCATGGTAAATTAATGCCAATCAGAGGACAACGACTTTTTTGTTAGTTTTAACTGTACAGAAGTGCTTCTACATATGCACATTTTGTGTATAACTGCACGTTAAAAAAGCCCTGCTAATAATTGAAAATAATATTTTGAAACTTGTGCTCAGTTATAGAGACATATTGATCATTTTGACATATTTTGGGGTTAGCTGTCTGCCGGGTGGGAATATGTCCGGGGAAAAAATTACGTCCAGGTCTGAATGTTCTGCATCCGTAGGCCTGCCTAGAGCCGAGCTAAAGGAAACAAAAATATTATTCTTAGGCTATATTGTTTACGGTACATTGATCGAACTGTCAAACATGTGCCTCACTGCCCTGCTAAACGCTACAAGATTGGCCTACATTTCCACTTTGCGGAAGTCACTACCGTAGTATCCCTCTGCCATCTGTATCATTTTATATATCCTCCTACCATCAGTATCTGTTCACACTGTCATCGTCTTGCCGTGATACTCTGCAGCTGATATAATATTTTGAGTAGAGACGTTCTTCTATTGATTTGTCTTCCACTGTGGTTTATTCCCAATCTGTTTTCGACTTGCATGCGAGACATGTACGATGGGGGGTTATCCACGGGTATTAGCCAGCCACGCGAGGACACAGCTATAGCCAGCTATTCGTCGCCGGGCCCCGTTAAAATGGCGGGTTATTGATGAATATCCGGCCATCGGCGATGCATCAACTTATTATCCGCGCCAAACATTCCAATTAGGGAACTGCTTAATATTCATTGATCCGACCAATCCCGTCCCTCCCTCCTATGACGTCAGAAAGGTCAACCCTCTAGCTGCCAGTCAGGCTGATTGCTCGATCGGTAATCATGTGTTGCAATTAATTATTTAATTACTGCTTTGGGAGAAATTTGTATAAACGTTTTGTAGGTCATTTTTTAAGGTTGGCTGATTAATTTTAAGCCCCATTTTTAGCAAGGAATGTTAGAATGACAGTTGAAACAAGGTTTCTAACAGAAATATAGCCTATATTGGACTTGGCACGTTCTCTGTAAATTGTAAATGAATTGTGACTGAATTGTAAATGAATTGTAGCTGTTTACGGTAAACTTATAATCGTAATAGTGTCTTTATTCCGTTAAGTGCAAATTGTAGCCTAAAGATGCTTTTCTTCATTGTTTATTAAAGATGCTTTTCCATTATCACACGAAAACAGTGTAAATCGTAGCTGAATTGTAAGCTCTACCTTATGGCTGTTCATTGTAAACATGTAGCAGTGAATTATATTATTTTGGTTAAGTGTGTTTATAGTTCCTATGATCATGTCACTAAAAGCTGTTTAAGTGCTTTGCTTTATAATACCATTGCAAGCACAGTACACAAGCAATGTCCAGCAATAAGCAGTACAAGTATGAAGCTAAGTATGGTAGGGCAGGATATGTGTCTGTCTGCCTGCTTGTCTGTCTGCCTGTATGTCTGTCTGTCTGCCTGTATGTCTGTCTGTCTGCCTGTCTGTCTGCCTGCCCATCTGTCTCTCTGTCTGTCTATCTTTCTGCCTGCCTGTCTGTCTGCCTGCCTGTCTGTCTGTCTGTCTGTCTGTCTGTCTGTCTGTCTGAAGCAATGAGTTTCAAAACGTTATGGTATGGAGCGAGCTGTTAGATGTTTTGAAGAGCAAACACGAGCAGCTGAGACTGTGTACATCTGTAAACACGGCTCCATGCCAACCTTGCATCTTCAGATTAAAGAGATGATGATGCCTGATGCCAGTGATCCATGTATCTGGATTGACGTGTTTTGACGGCTTTCGAAATGAATTGGTCCCAGTGTATACACAAGACAAGCTAGGAATTTTGTCCTACTTAGTTTGTATTAACCACTATTAGAGACTATAAATATTATTCCCTGGCCAAGGCGTTTTGGGGTTATTGAGTACACTTGGATTTGGTGATCTAATTAGTGGCTGTTGTACCGCAGCTCAGGCTTGTCCGCTAATTAGGGTGTTTTGGTTTAAATCTGGGGATGGCCAAATGAGTTAATTACCAACAACTACCATTTATTTTCTCGGATCGTAGACTTTTAGATACATTGGACACCTAACGTATGAGGATGTTTATGAATTTATCCAATCCGTTTGCATTTATTCTGACAATTGTTGGGAGGAACTCTTTCTTATATGGATCACGTGATTGAACAGAAAATGGCGGACGTCTGGGGGACGGACTACTTTCGGATGAAATGACCGGCTGATCGGTTTCGGGCGAATGAAGAAATTAGAAATAAAGGCAGCAGAACGAATGAACGGATGAAGAAGGGAAGGAAGGAAGGCGGAGAGGGAGAGGGCAGTTTATGTCTCTCGCATAAAGGAATTGTGTGTTCCGTTGTTCAATGCGACTCTTTAATGGAAATAGTTCAGTGCAACAACAGCCTCCAAGAATGGTTGTTAGATGGAAGCTTAAAGGCCTAGGTTTGGTCCCAGTATTCTCTCCGTAAACTGGCGTGGCCTATAGAGACCGGCTTGTCAATCAGCTTCAAGCGCACCTGCATGAGAGCACTGACCACTGCTATAGATAGCTATAGCCTATCTAAACCAGGTTGAGGAATTGTCTCTAGACTTCCCTGAGTGGGGTACCTTATGCAGATTAGCTTGGCGTATACTTCCGTGTGTGTGCGTGTGTGTGCAGTTGTGTACCACTGATGCCACTGACCAGAACTTTTGCAGGTCAGCTAAGTTGTTGGACGGTTTGTCTAGAGGCCTATGATGGTCTACATGCCCCCAGGGACTAGCCATCAATACCAACGGCCATACCTATATACAGCAGTGGAATGATCTTGATACCTGTCAGCCAGACTTCAGTGCTTGTGTGTGCTCATTTCCATACCAATGGACACAGACAGAGACATGTAAACACAGGCCGTATACGCGAAGGTAAAGACAGAACCATCAAGATCATTCAAAGAACCTTGGCTGACCATCGAACCATTCGATATTCTGCTATAGGGAGGAGAGGGAGGGGTGGAATTGTTTGTTCCTCTCAGTCTGCTCCTCTGCTTTTCAATTGTTGAGCCTTCCATTTTGAAATGCCTCCCATTAGAGATTAGTCTCCTGCCAACGACTAGCAATACCAAGGCCAGGTTGTATTACATCACTTTAGACTCTTTCCCTTCTCAGTTCCTGTAGGCCTATAAAACTCTAGCAGGTGCTTTGATTTACCGGCCCACAGCTCCATGATGTTTCATCCAGCAGCTTGATAACTTGATTGGAATATGCATATTAGCTTGCCCGTATGCATATATATATATATATAATGTATATAGACTGTACAGGCCTACATATATAATAATGTGCATATAAAATAGTAGACTATACACCAAGATACTTCCGCCAATGAATGGAAAGATCTGGGGTGAACACCAGCTATAGCTAATCTGCATAAGACCAGGCCAGCAATTTACCATGCTACAGTGCGACAGGACATTTGACAGGGCAGTTGACCGGCCGAGTATAGCCGATGGCAAGATCAATCCACACAAAGATTCAAAGAACCTTGAGCCGATGGTGTTCTAGCTATCTATATTCTATAGTTCTATACCAACCCTGGCAACCCCTAGTTCATATGTTTGTCTTTACATCAGAGCATAGCCCACCTTTGTTTATAAGTCTGGTTACCATGCAGCTAAAGCTTTATAGGCTTCAGATGCGATCTCAATTGATGAACTGAGAAGCGTTCAAGTGATGTAATACAACCTTGCCTTGATGTTGCTAGCCCTTGGCAGAATGCAAATCTCAAATAGAAGGTCCAACAATTGGCTAATCTGCATACAGAGACCCACTCAGGGGAGTCTATAGAATCTTTACAGAACAATTCCTCGACCTAGTTTAGCAATCTAAAGCAGCTGTCAGTGCTTTCATGTGAACTTGGAGCAGATGCTGATTGGTCAGCGTCACGCCCACTAAATAGAGACCTGCTGACCAATCAGACTGGTTTCTCCGTAAACTGAACCTTCGCCTTTAACGCATGCAGATGAATTGACTGATTCACTGTGTAAACCTTCTGGATGAATGAGTATCTGACTAACTGGCTGACTGTCTTGACTCACTGTGACTGACTGACTTTCTGATTGACCAACTGACTGACTGACCATTTGACTGTCTATGTGATTGACTGACTATGTGACTGACTGGTTGACTGACTGATTGATTGACTCACTGTGACTGACTGACTGAATGACTTTCTGACTGGCTGTCAGTGATTGACTGACCGACTGACTGTCTATTTGACTGACTGGCTGCAATGGCAGGTTGACTACTGGTATCTGGTTGACTAACTGACTGAATATCTGACTGACTGGCTTTCTTGCTGACTCTCTGGCTGCAGTGGCTGACTATCTGACTGACTGATCGATTGACTGATTGACAAAATGGCCGACATAAGTTCTAGGCATGCAATGTGTAAACTGTAAGCATGTAGTCAAGATTTGCGAACAGCTTTTAGCATATAGGTAGCCTATTGGCTGGGAATTAATTTCTTCTCGCTATAGCTTTTCATGTTTCTCTTTCTAAATAAAGTCTGGCCATGAAATTGTCAGCATGGCAAACACTGACTATAATTATATAGGTCGGTTGCACTGAAGTTGCTACTACTGAACATGGCCTCTATTCCGTGTAGGTCTCTCATTTTAGCCACAGACTGCATAATTATTTAGACTTCTTATGCCTTTAGACTTCTTATAAGCCTTCTCTTTGTCTTTACAGAGGTGAAGTCTCGTGAAGTCTGGTCTGATAATGCATGCGCACGCACAAACGCACATAGACTCGCACGCAAGCAAACAAAGGTAGTCTGTTGCTGTTCCTTTTTATTGTCCACCTTCTCCTCCTCCGTGTCCATCTCCTCCTCTTGCTGGTTGTGCCTTTGTGGTTTGCCGTTGTTGGTGTTAATAGTTGGGTCGTAGTAGCCACGCCTCTACCTTAATTGGACCCATTCAGCCAAATTACCGCGTTCACCACCGCGCTTCCTAAACCGCCTTTCTGCTCCACATCGGCGCATGAATATGATAATTTAGAGCCGTGTTTACGTCGAGAGATAGAGCGAGATTTATCGCCCACCCCAGTAACCACAACCTGTGTTGCTAACCAATTGAGGCCCCTACAGAAACAATGGCTGCTCATTTGTCTCCCCACCACTCCGTTCTCCGTTCCACCATTCCATTCCCGCCTCCTTAATTGCCTTCCTCGTCCTCTTATTTCTTCGCTTCTTCCGTCTCCTCCTCCTCTTCCTCCTCCTCCATCATTTCATTCTCATCTTCCTCCTCCGCCTCTCCTTCCTCCTGCTCCTTCTCCTGCTGCTTCTCCTGCTGCTGCTGCTGCTCCTCCTCCTCCTCCTCTTTATTATCCTCCTCCTCGTCATCTTCCTCATTCTCGTCTTTCTTTCTTTCTCCTCGTTCTCCTCCACCACCTCCTTATCCTTTTCTTTCTCTTCCATTTCTCTTTTCATCCTCGCGTCATCTTCCTCCTTCTCACCTTTCTTCTCCTCTTCTCTTCCTCCTCCTCTTCCTCCTTCTCCTCTTTGTCTTTCTCATTCTTCTCCTCCATCCTCCTACTACTACTCGTCCTCCTCCTCCTCGGTCATCTCGTCCTCCTCGTCCTCCTTTTCCTACGTCTTGTGTAGTCCTTCTTTAAAACTGGAATAAAATACAGAATGTTGAATCAAACAGATTTTTAAAACATAAGGCTGATTTGACGTTTACCAGAACCTTAGCGTCAGTCGGCCGTGGGGAAAAAAATTTAAATATTTTAGTGATAAAAAAATCATTTTAAAATTACAAACAATAAGTGCAGGACTTCTATGCAATGATTTCTATACCAGATTGAACAGGGGTGAGGTAGGCCTGTGTCTTTCGCTTACCAGCAGTATCTAATGGAGATGTTTCTGGGGAAGGGAGTGCAGTGTAAGAATTGTGGAAAAATAACTGGGGTGTTGGACCATTATACACTTGGAACCGGGGTGGGAAAAACAGACTTTAACATGGGGCTCTAAGAAAGACTGGGGGGTTGAAGCCCCCCCAAACCACCCCCGGCAATTCTCACCATGAAGGGGTGTGGAAATTCTTCCACCACCACCACCACCCAGGAACGACATCCCCCAGAAAAAGCTGTTCTTCACATGTGGAGCAAATAGCTATGCAATGGCTGAATAAGAAGTAGATGAGAAATTGAGATGATATACTATGCATGAGATTATCAGAGACCTGAAATTGTGTGAATGTACTGACGCGATTTGTACTAGAAGACTAAAAAAGGTCGTCAGAAAAAGTACCACTAGGACTAGATTAGACACTGGCAGCGCTCCACTTTGAAATCATATGAATTGGTACCAGAACTAATTAGGCCTACTACTACGCCCCGGCCTATATATGTGACAGGGTGAGAATTGCGGCGGGGGGGGGAGGTTGTAGGGGTACAACTCCCTAGTCTTTCTTAGGACGCCATAGTAAAGTCCTCATTCGACACCCCAAATCCAAAATAAATCAACATCTGACCCCACTCCCCCAGTTATTCTTCAACAATTCTCATACTGCCTATATGGAACCTATAAAGAACCCAACACACAGTAGGAATGGAGCAGATTCTGATGACAAGGAGGCCACGCTGATCAGCGTTGCGTTAAACGGGTGTACCACCTTCTTTAACTGAAACATCTGGGAAGAAACTGTGTTTTCGATGGTTCTGTTTTTCTGACTGATGATTGCTTTGGCTCTGAGAGACAGAAAAATTTGCAGATGTCTTTTTCGAGTGAGTTAGTTATAAACACTAGAAGTGACAAATACAGCATTTACTAATTTTAGGCAATGCCTTCCTGATTGCGCTCCATCATACTTGTCTGATCTTTGTTGAACTTTCTCTGACCTTGCAGAGATAATAGGCAATAGGTAATAAGCAGTCATGCCAATAAACATTCATCTTTAGAAACATGCATCATAATAAACAAGCATTTTAATAAACATGCATCTAGTAGCCTAAAGCATGGAGATAATAGGTATACTTTTGCATCCTAATAAACGTGCATCCTAATAAACATGCATCTTAATAAACATTCATCCTATTAAACATTCATCTTTAGAATCATCCGTCCTAATAAACATGCATCCTAATAAACATGCAGTCTAAGAAACACCCATCCGAATAGACATCCATCCAAATGGACAGGAATCCCAATAATGCAATGAAAACAGGAAAGCAATTTTGACTTTAAGTTTAAGGCGAGTAGATCCCTGGGAAAGGGTAACCCAGAAAGGGATTGGTCCCGCTAGACCTGGGTAGCAACAATCTATATATATAAAAATGTAACCGCGTTTGGCTCCTTGCAAGTGTTCTCCGAACTTTCTGCGCCGATTCCTTTCAGAACTTCACCAAAACCTTTAGTTCCAACACGGCCGGGTTTTCAGAATGATTTTTCGCAAAAAGCGCAATCTTTTCAACAAAAAAAACCACCTTTGAAAATTCCACCGTTTTCAACACATAGCCTACGCCCGTCAATAAGCCTTGCATACCAATTCGGGAATGTTTGTTCCGTAAATTTCTTTAGCGCATTTCATTACGGCCTTCGCATTTCATTACGGCCTTCTTGCTCAAGCGTTTTATGGCGTGATCCGCGTCGCCATCGCAAAGGGAGGGGGAGGGGTAGGGGGAGGGGGAGGGGAGGGGGAGGGGAAGGGGAAGGGGGAGGGGGAGGGGGAGGGGGAGGGGGAGGAGAGGGGAGAAGAGGGGAGGGGAAGGGAGAGGAGGGGAGGGGAGGGGAAGGGAGGGGAGGGGAGGGGAGGGGAGGGGAGGGGAGGGGAGGGGAGGGGAGGGGAGGGGAGGGGAGGGGAGGGGAGGGGAGGGGAGGGGAGGGGAGGGGAGGGGAGGGGAGGGGAGGAGAGGGGAGGGGAAGAGAGGGGAGGGGAGGAGGGGAGGGGGAGGGGAGGGGGAGGGGAGGGGAGGGGAGGGGAGGGGGAGAAGGAGGGGGAGGGGAGGGGAGGGGGAGGGAGAGGAGGAGGCTCTTTTCAGCCACAGCAACGCGTGGCCGGGTTCAGCTAGTACAAGAATAATTATTTTATCAAGATTGTAGATAGTGTAGTAGAATAAGGCATGGACTCCTATATTCAATAGGCGACAAAAATAGAAAATACGAGAGTGTTTATATTTATTAGTGGCGATAAGAAGGGAAAGATAAGGCAAGTCATAGCCAGAGAATCCAGATAATAATACGTATCTGAGAACCAAATAATATGTCATCAAATTTTAAGTGTTATAATTAATGCACAAGGTCACTTCATGTTAAATCATCTTCAAAATCTCGTTGGTTGTTTTGAGTAAACTGTTCTTAGCAATAAACAGAACCCCGTGTGTGATAAAGAGCGGAGTTTTTTCAACCCATTTCTTTGTTTAGGTTTGAGTGAGAATTAATTCAGACGGAGTCTTTGAGATCTGTTCTTTGCTCTTTAGATAGTTATTTAATCTGGTTTAAATGCCAGTGCTGTTACTGTTTTAATTTAACTTGAGTTTATGGTAGTAGGACTGATTCTTGTATTATTTTTTTGTTTTTTACTCCGCTTTGTAATGATCCATGCCGCGCAAACCAGTCCCCGGTCCTGTTGCTGATTCTGTAGAACTTAATTCAACGAAATTGGATGCAGTTAAGGGTTAGGGTTTCCCAGGAGGGGGATTATGGAAGCAAACACCAGCGGGCACCTTTGAATGAATGGGTGGAAGGGGGGCGGGCGTGGTTTAGTGCTTTAGTTCACTCCCTCTCTACGGAGACGCGCTTTGTCCTGGCCTTCCCTTCCTGGATTCTCACAAATGAACTGCTGAGTGATATCCAACTGAATTCGTCTTTCTGTTTGAATTTCTTTCCTGGTCAAACATTTGCTCCAGTTTGGTGTGTGTGGGGGGTGTGGGGATGGGGGTGGGTGGAGTGGGGTGGGGGAGATCTTCTTTATTGCGTGTGTGTGTGTGTGTGTGTGACCTTTCATCACGGCTGACGGTAGCTTCCTGGGGAAATTGTAAAGAAGGGAGTCTTCTTCTTTGGTCGTTCTGGTCAGATGTTTGTCGAGACCAGACCAAGACCAAGACCGCTTCTTTGTTTGGATATCTTGGCGTTCTATGCCACGTCCTCCTATATCTTTTCAGCTATCCGGCTGTCTGCCCTGCTGATCTGTCTGTCTGTCTGTCGTTTTCTGTCTCTCTCTGTAGGCCTAGGCCTATTTGTGTCTCTCTGTATGTCGTGCATGCTTTCTTTCTGTTTTGCTCTCTGTCTCTCTCTTTCTGCTTGTCTTTCTGTTTATGTCTCTCACTGTATCTCTCCCTGTCTGTCTCTATCTCTTTAGGTATATATAGTATATGCACATTATGTTTATCTCTCTCTATATATGTATATGTTTATATATACAAAATATATATGTCTGTGTGTGTGTGTGTGTGTGTGTTTCGATCTCTGCTGTCTTCATATCCCAGCTTACGTCTTCCCTCATTCCGCTCTTTCTCATCCTTTTACTTCTGCGTCTTACTCCTGTCGTCGCTCTTTACAATGCATCTCTCTGTTCCTTTCCTCCTCCTCCACAGTTATGGCCTTCTCTTCGTCTCTGACCTGGCTGGTCCTTCTCCTTGCCAGCTGGTCCTATTCTTCCTTCGTCTTTCTTCCTCATTGGGATATGGTCTGTTCTTTGTCTTCTCGTCCTCGTCCTATATCCTCCTCCTCCTCTTCCTCCACCTCCTCCATTCTCCTCCTGCTCCTGCTCCTCCACCCATCCTCCTCCTCCTTCATCCATCCATCTCCTCCTCCTCCTCCTCCTCCTCCTCCTCCTCCTCCTCCTCCTCCTCCTCCTCCTCCATCAATCCTTCTCCTCCTGCTCCTCCTCCTCCTGCGCCATCTCCTTCTCCTCCTCCTTCTCGTCATCTTTCTCCTACTTCTCCTTCTCCTCCGCCTTATCCTCCTCCTCCTACATCCTCCTCCGCCTCCTCCTCCTCCTCCTCCTCCCCTCCATCTCCTCCTCCTTCAGCGTTGACTCTCAGTCCGTCAGTCGTTGAAGGCAAATGATTTATTTCGCGTTGGCTTGGCCTCTGCCATTCCTCCTCTTTCTCTTCAAATTGAATTTCTCTCTGTGGACCAATTCGTAGTAGACTTGATTAAATCCTCCTTCTATTGTAACATGCACTTAATACTTGCCGACTGACTGACCAACAGACCGACTAGCCAGCCTGGTAGGCAGGCAGAAGGGCAGGCAGGAGGGTGGGCAGGGAGACGGGCAGAGTGGGGGGTCGCACCGTCTTCTGCAATGCCTTCTTGGAATTGTCGTGTGGCCGTGTTTGGTGAGGCGCCAACCGCCTTTCAGTGGAACATCTCTCCGGGTAATTAGGACGACTTTCTATGACCAGTTGGGGACTTGTTCTGCTGCTGGTAACCAGCCGCCACGGTCGAAACCTCCTTTCTCGGATCCGATAAACATGCATCCCAATAAACAGTCATCCAAATAAACAGTCGTACCAATAAACAACCATCCCAATAAACAGTCATCCTAATAAATAACCATCCAAATAAACAGTCATCCCAGTAAACAGTCATCCCTTAAACAACCATCCAAATAAACATAATATTATGTCTTAATAAACAGGCATCCAAGTGAAAAATCCATCAAAATGAATAGTCATCCCAATATGCAGGTGTCATTCTAATAAACATCCATCCAAATAACAGGCATCCCAATACACAGACATCTTTATAAACATCCATCCAAGTAAGCAGGCATCCGAATAAACAGGTAGGCCTATCCCAATGAACAACCATCCCAAATAAGCAGGCATCACAATAATCCTGCATCCAGGGCCTTGGCTCACCACACTTGATTCCAATGCTTAAGTCTCAGGCAAACTAAAGCAGAGAATGATGCAACGATAAACTGCCGCCAATGATAAATATCTTATAAGTTCTTTTCTGAGGTTTTTCTTCTGCCCGGTTTTGGCTGCAAATCCTTCCTCTCAAGTTAATTTTCTCAGCAGTCAGTCAATGGTGTTGTTTTATTTATAAGAAACAACAGACGAGTGTTTTTCTCTCTGTTTTAATGGTCCTATATAAATGTAAAGACAGTCTGTTTGTGCTATATGTATGTATGTATGTATGTATGTATGTATGTATGTATGTATGTATGTATGTATGTATGTATGTATGTATGTATGTATGTATGTATGTATGTATGTATGTATGTATGTATGTATGTATGTATGTATGTATGTATGTATGTATGTATGTATGTATGTATGTATGCATGAACGCTTGTATGTAATGTATGCAATGTATGTATTGCATATGTGTTTGTTTGTCTGACAGTAAGTCTTGTATTGTGGCTTTCTGTATATATTGTACCGTTGTAGGTCTGCGTGTTCAAAATATATGTCTTGTATCCTTGTATATTTGTATTATTATTATGTTGTCTGTCTGTCTGTCTGTATGTATGTATGTCTGACTGTATATCTTGTATGTTTATTTTCTGCATATTTTGTATGTTTGAATGTCTAAAATGCGTGTCTGTATAAGTGTATATGCTGTATATATGAATATAATTATGTCTTGCATATATGCTTTCTAGTTATTTTGTATGTCTGTATGTTTTGAATGAATGTGTTGTATGCTTGTATGTCTGTATATCTTGCATGTATGTATGTCTGACTATGTCTTGTATGTTCATAATTAGGCTATGTCAAAACTGCATGTCTAGTATGTTTTTTTGTATGTCTGCATATTTTGTGTGTATGCTTGTATGTGTGTGACCGTATTTCTTGTATGTTTGTATATTTGTCTGTAATCCTCTGTGTCTGTATGTCTTTGTATGTAGGCTATTTCTGACTTGTACATGTAGCTGCGTCTCACTGTATGTCTTGTCTGTTACTACAGATCATGAAGTGAACCATTAGTCTGCAGTGTATATGTATGTGTGTATATATATATATACATGCATATACACACAAATATATATATATATACTCAAAGGATGGCGCTATCATCGCCGACGATCGCCATGCCAACGGTTGCCATAGTGATACGGGATAACTATATATATATATATATATATATGCCGATATATACACTGTGTCCGGTTAAAAAGTAGCCCCCACAAAAAAGTGTCATAACTCGGTCGAAACGTTTGGGATTTGTCTGAAATTTCAAACACAGCAACAGCGGCCATATTTACACGAGATTCTAAAATCGATTAGAAATATACCTGAGTTTGTCAAATTAATAAGTGTTTGCGTTGGAGCACCGACAAATTGAACTTTCCAACATGGAAAACCTGAAAGGAAGTGAAATTCAGCTAAATATAGTGTTCAAAATTTCCATCTTGTTCACGGACACACGGCCGTAAACTTAGACGGTACTGTTTGATGGTCCTGTCGATGATCACCAGGTTAAGCAACTGCCAATCTTCAAACAGACGCGCCCTACGCCCTACGGTTATCGATGTCATGAATACGCGGCTACGCGCGAACGAAAAACACGCTCCTCCAGTACATGTACTCCGGATCAAAGTCTGGACTGCTGGACGGCTACAGCTGCAGGATATGAAGCCGAGTGTCTCCCGGGATAGCTATTAACCTACTACGTCTACGATCGTGTGTCCGAGAACAAGGAACACATTTTTTGGCACCATAATAGCTGAATTTCACTTCCTTTCAGGTTTTCCATGTTGGAAAGTTCAATTTGTCGGTGCTCCAACGCAAACGCTCATAAATTTGACAAACTCGCGAATATTTGCAAACGACTTTGGAATCTCGTGTAAATATGGTCACTGTTGTTGTGTTTAAAATTTCAGACAAATCCAAAACGTTTTGACCGAGTTATGACACTTGTTTGTGGGGGCTACTTTTTATCCGGACACAGTGTATATGCCGTTGTCTTCTTGTCTGTTGACTGATCTTTCAGTTTGGCCTCGTTCTGGTTCGTCCATCAGTCGTCTGCTTTTGTCCGCTGACTTTGGCGCCAAGCATCGACCGCTGCTCTAGAAGTGATTTGATTTGATTAGCCCGGATGGATGGATGGATGGATGGATGGACGAATGGATGGACGGGGGGGGGGGAGTTGCCGTGGAGAGAGAGAGGGACTGCCGTGCTATCGGCTGCCTGCCAGCCGCTGCCAACCGTTTTGTAGAGCAGCCGCTGATGTAAAGGCTTTTGGTCATAACTTACTTAAGAGGATTTTCCATTTATTGTTTCTAGATGGCGCTATCATCGCCGACGATCGCCATGCCAATGGTTGCCATAGTGATACGGGAAGCTTTGATCTGGTCGGGAGGGTGGGGGGGGGGGGCGGAAATAGAATAGGGTTATAAACGTGCCCTAACTCAAGCCATTATATGACTGGGACTCTTGTAGGGAGAAGAATAGTGAGGAGGGATATGAGCAGAAAAATAGCAAAGCATTGAAGCAGATAGAAGGAGACATTGAAGGGGACGTGAAGACCCACAACCAGAGGCACAATGGTTGTCAGAGAGAATGAGTGGAAGAAGAAGACTGAGAGGGACAGTGAAGAATAGGAAGCCAATCGTATGTTTGGATTGAGACAGAATTTCAAGTAAGAAGACAATGAGCACAGATAAGAAGAGGTAGAGTGAACTATGCATCAACATTGGCATTGTTTCATCATCATCATTTATCATCATCATCGTCGTCGTCATCATCGTCATCACCACCATGACCAATGCCACGACCACCACCATCACCGTCACCACAATCACCACCACCACCGTCACCACACCACAATCACCACCACCTTCACCTTCACCTTCACCTTCACCTTCACCACCACCACCACCACCACCACCACCACCACCACCACCACCACCACCACCACCACCACCACCACCACCACCACCACCACCACCACCACCACCACCACCACCACCACTACCACCCACCGTGGTGACCATTTTCACTTTTGATTTGTTTGTATTTAGTGTAGGTACTAAATTGGAACCTTACTATAATTGTCGGATTATTGTCCGGGCAAAAAAACCGCTGAATGACAGACAAATAACCTTCGAGTTGATCTTGAGTTGTGACCTTTGGCTCCTATTTCCAGCATTCTGTGGTTAAAAAGGTTGTCCACGGTTGGTGTCTGATGTGAATGTCTGGCTGGTCAACGGACTCCTAAATAATTTAGTCCCTTCACAGTTATCACCGGCTTTGCCTCTGAATGGAGATGTGACCCTGCGGAGGGTAGGGAGTGGAGAAAGGAGAAGGGGGAACGACAGGTGGAATGGGGGAGATGGGTGTTTTCTGAGGCTAGGCGTTTACCATAATGCAGTTGGTTATTTGTCTGTTTCCCTTTGTTTGCTGGTCAACCACTTTATCTCTGTCTTTCCCTTTGTGGGTGTGTGTGTGGGGGAGAGGTAGCAAGATTTGAAGCATTTCACAGATGCATCAATGGTGATATGATGAGGCTGGAAATGATCAGGCAAAGTGATGATGATGATGGGGGTGGTGATGGTGTTGATGATGATGATGGTTGTGGTGGTGATGATGATGTTGATTGCATCATATCATATCTAAAAATGCATGGAGCACCTCTCGCAGAATAGACTTTTCAGGAAGTTTCAGCACAGAAGCCTTTGGGAAAAGAAATGTCTCTGATGATGGTAATAATAATAGTGGCTGTGGTGACATTTTTTGTTGTTGTGAAATTTCTTCGGAATCATGAGGAACATTCTGTGTGCATTGGTCTTTGCTGCTGAGTTTGTAAGAGTTCATAAGAGTTCATAAGAGTTCATAAGAGTTCATAAGAGTTCATAAGAGTTCATAAGAGTTCATAAGAGTTCATAAGAGTTCATAAGAGTTCATAAGAGTTCATAAGAGTTCATAAGAGTTCATAAGAGTTCATAAGAGTTCATAAGAGTCACGAAGTTTAGTTGTGTTGCAAATCATTGCATTGATTTGTATTTGCATGTGTTGATTGGAATTATGGGAAGCCAACAGACAGACACAGGCAGATGGACAGACAGACAAACGGACAGACAGACATACAGACAATGTGTCTCTATCTGTCTGTTTGTCTGTCATACAGACTTCTGTGTGTCTGTCACAGAGGCACCAGGAGAGACAGAGACACAGATGACAGAGATACAAATAGAAAGACAGAGATTCATCATCTACAGAGACAGACAGACAGACAGACAGACAGACAGACAGACAGACAGACAGACAGACAGACAGACAAACAAACAAACAAACAAACAAACAAACGGACATACGGACAGACAGACAGACAGACAGACATGCACTCGGATAAGGTTTGGTTTGTAGGAGAAATCTTTTGCAGGCAGCCATCTTGTAATGGATGTGCTGTATATTAATTGACTGTCAATGTAATTATTTTCTCCATGTTCCACTTGACTTGCCTTTCAGCTTCCTTGACAGATTGCAATTGTTGCCCGGACAATCTGGTCCATGGTCGGCATTGCCTTGCCTCTCTCGGTCTATTGTATAATCGGGAATCGAGCAGATTGTGCCTGTCAATCACAGCTGATCCGGACCAATATCCCCCTTGTAACATCCCGGATGGATGACCCAAAGTTGATTGTCCAGGACACCTTTTTAATCCTAGGAGACCCCAGTGACCGCGCCTTATCGTGTTAGCCAATTCTGTTGGGAGTAATTGGCTACTATGCTGGACACAGCGTTGCTGTGGCACACATTTAATCTATATGGGGGCTTCTCAATTTCGGTAGAATTTGAATTAGTTGCATTGTTTTTGATTAAACAATGGCTTTGAAACAGTGATTTCGCTATTGTTCAGACGACTTGTAGGCCTAATGTCTGCGAAACTGTAATTATCAATTGAAATTCACTATACGTGCTTGAATTAATGATTAGCAATTAGTTACTTGAGATTTTAACCATTCTGTTAGCCATACTTAGTCTGGGATTTAGGTGTGGGGCATCTCAGTCAGATGCCTGATAATATTACACGTAAGAATTATATATGGAATAACAAATATTCATTTTATATAGGCTACTCAGATTGGGAATTGCTAATGATGTCCAGGGATGGTTTGGACAATCTGCCGCTCTTGGCCAGGTATTTTTTCAACCTGATATGGAGTGGGAGGGGTGAACAATATTCCACGGCTGCAATAAATGGGGTGGGGCTAATATAACGAAAAATACGAAAAATTAATGCAGTCGGCCAAAGTGGGGGGGGGGTTTCTTCTCCCATTCCAGTCAGGAGACGCTACTGACCCCTATTTTGTTTTGTGTTGTTTACCGGGGTAAATATATTTCGGTTCTTGTTTAGAATATCAGAAGTCCTTAGGCTACCTATGGCTTAATAGTGCATTGTGCCAACGACTAGAGTATCATGCAGTCGGAAGAAGTGTTAAGCATTTATTTTTAAATGCACAATTTATCTCCAAAATACCTTTTCCACTTTAAAAGGTTGTTTCA
Organism: Lumbricus rubellus; assembly: GCA_945859605.1. Taxonomy (NCBI): domain Eukaryota; kingdom Metazoa; phylum Annelida; class Clitellata; order Crassiclitellata; family Lumbricidae; genus Lumbricus; species Lumbricus rubellus. The sequence goes on along the minus strand of OX243826.1, from coordinate 29,408,271 downwards.
CGTTTATATATTTGGCAAAAACTCTGTTTCCTCATCACTAGGAGAACTTTGGTATTTGGAAGTGATATAGTTTGAATGTTATTTCATCTCATGCAAGTGTTTCATGTAAGCCTTTGCTCATTTGACAGTGTTGCTTATTGTGTTTTGTGGGATTTTTGCACCCTGAATATTTAAAGCATGGCTAAAAATAAGCCAGTCAATCAGCAGTGTTGCCGAACTCATTATGGTTGTCATGGTAAATTGGGTTAATGTGTCATGTGACCACTCTATAGACCATGCATATTATTTAACTGGGTCATAAGATTTATGTAACTGGGTTAGTGTGTCATTGATGCACCTGACCTGATAGAGCATCCATGAACCATATCACTTGATTTCCTTCTTAAATTGACATGTGTAGAAAATAGCATTTATTATGTGAAGTTTCTTAGATTAAACCACACTCAGATAATATCCCCATGTTGCAAACGAATGCTGTTTCTTAAATCCAGTGCTGTGAACTTTGCCCTGATGTCTAATGACAGGCTGTATCTTTACATAGGCCTAGTCTTAACTTCTTTCACAACTTACAGTTTCAACAATTTTTCTATTTTAAGCGGGTTAATAAACAAGCAATTTTTGTCAATTCAGCTTTGAATTCCTGGTCAAATGTATCAAATTAGGGCTGCCAACCGTCCCGGATTCGCTGGGACAGTCCCGGAATCGACCTATGCGTCCCGTGTCCCGGATTGATCTCAAATTGTCCCGGAATTTTTAGTAAGGTTCCACTTAGCAAAATGTTCGTATTTTGACACAAAACTCGACAAGCTGCATGATGATTTTGCGTTGGCTGAACATCGGATATTGGACAGCGTTTAGTTTGGGTTGAAGCCTTTAAAAACCACTGACACTCACTGGCATTGTGTCCTATGCAATGTCAGTCTGTTTTCAAGATATTTTGCCAGAAAAAATTAGGTTACTTATCTTTCGACGATTTATCTGCAGTAATTGTTAGCCATTAGGCTTACAGGCCTATGTTTAGCGGATGTAGTGCTACACAACAGTTCTAGCATTGTGCAGAAAGGGCTAGGCCTATTTGTGGACAGTGCATTTCGAGTAGCCTAACTGTGAGCGTCCCGGAATGGCAAAATCAAAAATTGGCAGCCCTATATCAAATGCGTATAATTTTTTCTGCCTTGGACTCTGTGTACATTCAAGCATGGAGGTCTTAATACAAATTTCGAGTGGACTCCGTGCTAGCTGATGCTGCATGACTACATTATAGCCTTAAAGAAGGGAAGGTGATGACAGCTACTTTCTGACCTCAACACCAGCTGGTCTTTCCCAGATGGTCTAATAGGTTTAACAAGACTCTCTTGACACTGCACTTTGTCATCGCCTTTTTGATTAGAGGTTAGTTTTACGGTATTTATTTATTTTTATTTATTTGCCCCTTCCAAAGCAACAAACATGATACAATTATGGCAGTGAACAATACTTTAACATAATTTGGTTAATGGATATTTTGTTATTTTGATTAAGATTGATTTGATTAGGAATTCAAAGCAGTTCTGTTTTTAGTGGAATGGACTTTAAAATGAGTTGTAGTAATTTTAAAAGAAATTTTACTGTTTTTTGGTGCAATTTATATTTTAATGACTTTGCCATCAACTGATTTGCATTGTAATGTCGAATGGACTATCTCATTATTTGGTAGAGGGTCCAATCATTTTGTCTGATCATTCCCCGGCGATTGCTTCCATGTCCAAAGCTCATTTGCAGTTTGGGGGCAAAAGATCCTGTGAAGGAATTTGTTATTCATGAGATTCCGTCCGTTGGTCCGTCCATCGTCCGTCTGTCCGTCCGTCCGTCCGTCCGTCTTTGATACAAACGACAGACGAAAGGGTCAGATATTATCTGAGTTTGGCTGCAATTTGCATTATTCTGCATTTGCAATATGTTGTTGTCTTTACTTGAAACCCAAGAGGTATTCTCAGGAATGCTTGAATTTGGGACAAGAACTGTATCACAGGACTGGTGACTCGTGAAAATTTTGTGTATGTCTATTTCACTCTCAACCATGGGTGTTGCCCCACTTCAAATTCCATTTATAATTTACTAAAGATTATGTTTTGAATCTCTAAATGTAATTTTTTACTTTGCAAACATAATTATTCATCAATTTGCCATCATAGATGTAATTAATTGAATGTTTTTTTATGCAAACAAGATGTGAAATTTTTCTAAACTCCAATAGTAGTCCAAAACTATGGACAAAACTTTATGCATTGCGTTTCCAGTCCTGTGTTTAAACTGTCCTTGGAATTTGGGGGCTAAGAGGGTAGCAATGAATAGTGTACTCTATGTGGTTAATCACCTCGTTTGTTCCCATACTTCCTAACAGGTAGCAACTTTACGCACTACCGGTACATCCAGTACCTATCGCGTAAGTACCGGAAGATTGAATTGACCTTTGTAACCTTGTTTTTGTATCAGTTCTTCCCCTTAACTTCTTCTGGGTAACACTGAGTTGTTGTCACCTGGATTCCCTGCAGATCTTCACTCTCCTTAGCCCCATGTTTTAAAATCTTTGATAGATTGTGACGACATAATTTTGTGTTGGTGGAAGAATTTTCAGATACAGCCTATGTGTTGATGAGGAAAATATTGAGTTTTTTATGCAATGATGATTGAACTCATGAACTGGCATTATTAAGCGTGATTATGAGGCTGATGATGACGCCAACTGTGGAGGAAGATTTCATTTACTGCTCAACTCCTATAAATGGCAGCTTTTTTATATGTCGACAGAATATATTTTAAATCCCAAAAGCACATGCTGGTGTTATCTGCATCAATAAAAATTCAGTCTTAAAGTGTTGTTTGCAAGGAATAAATTTATTTTAAATGATAATTTTAGAAATTGATATAATTATTGATGAATATGACTTATAATGAAGTAATAAGGTTTTGAAGGCATAGAAGAAGTTAGCAGTTAACAACGATGTTCTTTTCAATTCAAGTATTTCACCTCAAGTATTTTTAATGCTGTGTTCAATGCCTGCTCGGAGCACACTCCGGTCATTCATTGAGTGCACCCTTGAGTTTCTTAAGGATGTGAGGCCGATTCCTATCTGGAAAAATGATCACGAACATCTGATAGGAACTACACGACCAATTTATATGGGTCCCAGATGGGAATTTTGGTTCTGTGTTGGGCTGCTGCACTTGCGTGGTTTACCTAATTAGTGTCGTTGAAGGCACCCCTGGGAGCAGCGACTGTTGCCATGTTTGATTTATGAAGCAAGCAAATTTGCTTAACCTATCATCAACTCTCCTATTCTTATAATGTTGGCTGTAGGCAGAGATGATCAATTTTATCATCTCGCAGGCACATCTCAAATGCTGTTCCACTGACTAGTCTCAGCTTTGCCTTTTTCATATTACAACATCTCGGTAGATGTTACCAACGACTCGGTAGCACGTATATATAAACTCAATCGATTTTTTGGCATTTCTTTTTAGCCTATTTAAGCTTTTTTTAATATTTATGAAAATATACCTTTTCATGGTCTTTTGACCACTGACTAATAAGCGGAATAATTACTAATGCTATCGATCACCCTAGGTCAGACCGCTCTATTTCTGTTTCTATCTGTGACGGCCATACTGTGTACGTGAAACCGAGCCGTTGGTAGCATCTACCCAACGATGTTATGATTCTCAGGCCGAAGAACGAAATGACCGAAGCTGCCATTTTTAATACGAATAGCATGCGTACAAACAACGCTTGTTTTCCTCGTTTAACTTAAAAGCCATCTTCTTATCGAATCGTTCTGTGCTTGGTTGACGCCGTCGTCGAACTCTAAACACCGAGGTCGTTCTTCTTTCATTCATCTTTGTAAGCTGATTAACAATCGACGACGCTTTCTGCACTTAATTGTTTAATTAGCTCAGTGGACTTAGTGTCCAATGCCACCCGCTGGTCGATCGGTGCAAGGGACGAACGGCCGCCGCCGCAGTAGGGCGCGCCGTCGCCGCCTCCGCTGACGACGGTGGGGCGGGAAGAAGCGAACGTCCTCAGCTGGTTATAGGCAGGGATGCCACTCATATCTAGATTTTTTCGGTCTAAGTTTTTATTTTTTTGTCAAGATCTATTTTTTTGTTGGCGGTTTTTCTGACAATTTTTGTGGAAAAAATGGAGATTTAAAAAAGTAATAGAAAAGACGAGTAAAAGTAGCGAAAATTTAAAAAGTCTGATTTTTGAAGAGTCATCAGCAAATTCGTAAGGAAAAAATAGGAAAGTCTGTAAATTTTTGGAACCTGATAGACTAGTAAAAGATCGTCAAAAATTTGAAGTCCGAAAAATCAATGTTTTTTTTGGAAATTTCGCGATCTAGCTTTTTCTAGCATTTCTTTCTACCGGATTTGACATTTTTAAAATTCAGAGTGGCATCCCTGGTTATATGGCGGTCGAATCAATTGCGTGTGTCATCGATTCTTTAAGAACGTCGGCGAACAAAACACTTGATGTTTGCTTGATGGATGGATTGTCCTTTCCGAAGCCCGGAATAATCCGCACAGATTAGCATTTCATGCATTAGTTGGTAAATTTAAACAGCTTTCTGGCTGGCGAAATTTACAGGAAGGCACTCTCTTGGTGGTTGTCAGAATGTATTTTCAAGGCTTGGAAACTTCGCAGAAAAGATATAGAGTTAGAAGATATAGAGTTAGAAGAGATAGAGTTAGAAGAGATAGAGTTAAGAGTTAAAGTCTGGGGACAATGTAATGGCAGGTTATAGTGCACTCTTTGGCTGAATTTCGGTTTGGATTTAATATAATTTGCTGTGGGCTGATGAATGGGATGAGACCTGCACGCATATGATGCATATAAGAATAGGAAATTGGACTCTGATGATTGGAGAACACTTTTTATCAGTCAGGAACTTCTGGCAGTTTTTTTGCGTGTAAGCTGCCAGCTGCTGTCTTCATTTCCATCCAGTTTTTTGCCTTCTCTCAAAGTCTTCATTCACCCAAGCTTTCTTATATCGCAGCTGTTGGCTTGAGTCTGTGTTCTTTTCTGGCTTTGAACTTGGATTAGATGGAGATGAAAAAGGCATATCTTCTTCTCAGAGTTTTGTATAGTAATATGAAGCCTCAGTGATCACTCGTGAGGAGTTGGAAATTTCTCTGCGAATTTTGTGCTATCAGTTGTTTGAATTTGACATGCATGTCCTAAAGTTGAGTGGTGGCAGGATCAACATCCGTGATGGTAGACTCCAAAAAAAATATTGATCTGTTCAATGCTGTTTGCTTCAGAAAGATTTGAAATTTTTTACCTGGCATATGATGCAGATTGAAGTTGAAATCTACATTAGATATGCGTTGAAGTTTTTTGCTTGAAACTCATGTGATGAGCTTGTACTCTCATTATTGTTTGACCTGAGAGTCCCATCGCGGCATCTATTTTCTTGTACATATTTCGACCACTTCGTTCTTCTGCTAATGGGAAATTTCTGGTTCCAGTGCTAGAATCTCAACTAGGCAGCATCACGCTTTCTCGATAGTTGGCCCATCCACTTGAAATGGACTTTCGTTGGAGATGTGCCTACTCCCTATAAAAATAATGCCAATATATTTTTTACTAGTTGCTGAAATCTAACTTGTATTGACGTGGTTGGGCCGGGATTGCCTCTGAGTAGCTTTTGAAGGGTGCTATACAGATTTTTTAATGAATGAATGAAAAATGATTTAAATGAATATACATCAGAGGTATTTGAATTTGTTGTAGATGCTCCCAAGATAACGACTGCCCCGAAGAATCAGAAGGTGGCAGAGAATGGCATCGTCAGTTTCTTCTGCAAGGCGTCTGGTAACCCGGCCCCCGAAGTCTACTGGCGCAAGGGTGGCAAGCGTATCACCACGACGACCACTCGCCACCGCTATACGATGCACAACATGCCGCACGGATCCGTCCTCCGGATGGAGCCGGTCAAGTCTCCGCGGGATGACAACCAGGTGGAGTGCGTAGCGGAAAATGGAATTGGCGATCCGGCGAGGGCGGTGGCGAAGCTGGAGATCTACTCGGAAGGAACTAGTAAGTGCATTTTCTGCGTGAACTGTGTTAAGCGTTTAACCATGATATGTGGGGCATGGTGGTGTAGTGGTGGGTTTGGTGCATTGGAGCCAGAGGGTTCCAGGTTTGAATCCACCTCAAGCCGTCTTGTAGGGAGGGACCTTGAGCAAGTCCTTCACTCGCAGTTGCTCGGATGCTTCGTCGTGAAAATCCGATTGAGTGTTCACGCTGTAGTCGGAGCGCCTCTGAGTAGTGAACTTGACGGGGCGCTATAGCAAATACGAGAAATAAACAAATAAATAACACGTGCGTAAAATTAATGCTATATGCTAACTTACTCACATGCATGCATAAATGGCTTGCGTGCATGCATGCATTTGCAAGCATTGCACACCTACAATAGTCCTACATTACTGTATATTTATTAATCTGATTTGTAGCATGTGCAAGATTTTGTATTGTATTTAAGCATTTTCAAAATGCCTCTAGTATGGTGAACGTTCAGAAGCGCTCCTAGTTTCCAAGGCTCCTCAAGAAGAAGTGGGTTTTTAGAAGGAAGAAGTGAAGAAGTCTGTCAGACAGAATTGTAAAGCAAACAGATGGAGAAAGCACATTCCAAAGAGAAGGACCAATTGAGGCAAATGATCATACTTGAGCCATAGCAGTTCTAGAACGAGGAACCAAGAGGTCAAGTCTGTTGGATGAATGAAGTGGACGGTGAGAGGAACCTTAGTGAGGCCAAAGTATACGGTTCTTAAAACATCCAATTTATGCTTGAGATCAGATTCCATTGTTTATACTTTCCGAGATCATAGCTTTCAACTTAAATATAAACCCTAAATTTCATTTTAGTAGGTTGTTTACCAGCGTTTTTGTTTACAAATTTGTCTATATAATAATTGTTTAAAATCATTTGAGGCTGTTGGTTAATTTTTTCTCAATTGAGGCAAATGATCGACACAGAGCCATAGCAGTTCTAGACCAAGAAATCAAGAGGTGAGCGAAGTGGACGGTGGGAGGCACCTTAGTGAGGCCGAAGTATACGGTTCTTAAAAAGTGCATTTTACGCTTGAGATCAGATTCCATTGTTTATAGCCTACTTTCCGAGATCATAGCTTTCAACTTAAATATAAACCCTAACTTTCATTTTAGTAGGTTGTTTTTGTGTGTGCGGATTTGTTGCTTGCTAAGTATTGCATATGGTGTATGGAAGAAATTGCATATAGTGTATGGAAGAAGAATTCGGCGATGAAGCACTGGCGTGTAATTCTGCCTGACTGAGCTATCAATGACTGTTCAAGCATTTGAAAAATTTCTGCTGTTGCACTGGCTTGGCTTTCCAAAAACTGCACTGAGCTGAGGCATCTATGACCAAAATGACACTCCTCAAGTTATTAAAATGAGTGCAGAATACAGTAGACGAGTTTTAAGTTCTCTTTCTACGTGGATATCTTCTTCGGTTGCCCCGGGTTTGGCATTTATATCGACAAAAGATCTTCTGACGACTCCAACGTAATCGACTATCACCAGGCGAACTCATATTCTGGAATTAGCCAGCGTTGAATTACTCTGACCTTCGCTATTTCAATCTCTGAAATTGCTTTGTTGGCTGAACTCCTCATCCAATGAATGAGACATGCCTGGAGCTGTATGATTTTTGCTTGACAGTCTTTTCATGACTTGCGGATATTCGTTATCCCAGCACGTCGCCTGCTATGGTGTATGGTGATGACTATGGTACCAATCAATTGGTTTTTGAATCGTTCCCAAGTTTTTGTATGGCTTATTAGTTGCCAGAAAAGATCCTGAGGATTGAGAATTCTGCACTTTATCGAAGTACACTAAGTGCAGGTGAATCAATATCTATTGATTATATTGCTGAACATTGCCGGTTATATTTTGCACATGAAACATACCAGGACTCGTCAGATACATCCTAGTTTCTTAAAATTTATTGAAGCAAGAGATGAAAAAATGACAAGTCTAAATATTTGTCTTCAAAACATAACACAAAATTCAATGCACGGAATTCTCACTCTTTAGTGTAAAAGAATAATCTTGTGATATGTTTGGTGACTTTTGTTTCTGGGTGCATTGAGACAAACTGCCAATGTTATAAAATGAAGGGCATGTAGGAGATTTCAAAATACTAAAATACAAGGTGACTTCTGGGTTTGCTAGAAAGATACGATTAAGAATTCGGTAAAATGTTGCAGAAAACTATGTCAAAGGAGAGTAGGATGGATACCAAGATACTTTGATGCATATTACATAATACAAGATACATATTATAGTCTAGGCTTGGAATTTCAATTTAAGAGCTCTAGAAATCACTGTTAGAAGCAAATCATGTAACAATTTGCTGACCGGTGTTTCTAGACTAACTCGACCCTCCTGAAAACGAAAATCGCGGTTAGCAAGCTGGATTTTTGGCGGTTTCATGAGAAAACAAGATGGCGGACAAAATGGCTTTCAATTGTTTAAAATGACTAAAAGTAAAGTATTGTATGTGATAGGAACACGGTTTTAGACTCTAAATTAAGACTATATGGTTCAAGGAATGCAATGGAATCACATACATATATGTAGCACTGCAAATAAAATCAAAATGGCGGACAAAATGGCGGCTGGAATCTTAAACGGCCATAAATGAAGTTATATACAGTGTTGTTGTCAAGACCTCAAACCTCAAGACCAAGACCAAGACCAAGACTTTGAACCTCAAGACCAAGACCAAGACTTTGAGCCTCAAGACCAAGACCAAGACTTTTGGGCTCAAGACCAAGACAAGACCAAGACTTTTGGTCTCAAGACCAAGACAAGACCTTGCGAAAATGCAGGTTCTGCTATCTTAATGAAAACGTATTTTATTCAAACAAAGCAACTCTATAACCAAACTGCAGAGAATTCCGAGTTCAGTTCGTGCCTACAAAACTCCTTAATGTGATTATGTGCAAATGGCTGTTGCATTTTAAAAATTAACAGAACCAATTCATTTTCTGACCAAGGCGTGCCCGGTGTGGCCTCATGAAAATTCCACCTTGTGAAAAAATTTGTTCTACATGTGCTGAAGTTGCTGGCACGCACAGCATCTTTTCAAGCACTAGATATAAATTTAGAAATCGTGAGACTTTTTAAAAATCATACCATGGCGTATGCCGCATTTCTGGACATTTCCAGCGGAGAAAGCGCCCAGAAATAAAATAATTTTCCTCCGAAAATTTGACAAAATTATAGTTTTTAGTTGCTGTTTATTATATTGTATTAGGCCTACATGAACTGCCATATTATACCATGATTTCATTTTCTACTATATAATTTTATTAGTTATTATTATAATTATGATACTATCGTGAAGGCAGGTCTTGGTCTTGGTCTTGAAAAACCAAGACCAAGACTTTGAACCTCAAGACCAAGACCAAGACCAAGACTTTGGCCCTCAAGACCAAGACCAAGACCAAGACTTTTATTCTCAAGACCAAGACCAAGACCAAGACTTTTAAAACTGAACTCGAGCGCACTCGAGACCAAGACTTTAGTCTCGAGGACAACAAGTCTGGTTATATATGCAATAGAAACAAGATTTCAGAGTCTAAATCAACATTTTCGAGGTCAAGGAATGCGATGGAACCAAGGTCACATATGTAGCACTGCACGAAAACCAAAATGGCGGACAAATTGGCGGCCAGAATCTCAAAATGTCTATAGGTGAAGTCATGTATGCAATAGAATCATGATTTCAGGGGCTAAGTCAACATTTTCGAGGTCAAAGAATGCGATGGAACCAAGGTCACATATGTAGCACTGCACGAAAACCAAAATGGCGGACAAAATGGCGGCCTGAATCTTAAAATGGCTTTAGGTGAAGTCAGTGGTGCAATGGAATCATGATTTCAGGGTCTAAGTCAACATGCTCGAGGTCAAAGAATGCGATGGAACCAATGTCACATAAGTAACACTGCAAGGAAACCAAAGAGATGGACAAAATTGCGGCCAGATCCTTGAATTGGCTATTAGTGAAGTTCTGTATATCTGATGGAAATATGATTCCATAATGTAAATGAAAATTTTCAGAGTCAAGGAATGTGATTTTATTAAGGGAACATAATATATTATGTGACACTGCCAGAAACCAAAAACCAAAATGGTGGACAAAATCTTTGACTAGCTATTAATGTATTGAATGTATGTGGGTGAGAGATGATTTCAGATTGCACTAGTGTATTCTTAGTCGAATAATTCCAAGAAAGTCATATTCTATATTCTATAACCATTAAGCTTAATGCAGTGAGATTATCTAGTGGAAATATTTTAGTAGCTTATGATTGCACTGAAGTTTAACTATTGCTGGCGCAATATTAGATCCAATGCTTAAATGTTTCATGACTTGCCTTATCAATTGATCCAATGTTTCATGACTTGGCTGCTATACGTGTAGGGTAGAGTTCATTCAGGCATTGTTGCTGCTCAGTGTACATGGCAAGATCACTCTTCGATAGCAGCACAGGGCTCTATGCTATATGCTTGTTAGCTTTGCATGATCTGCAGTAAACAAACTCTTTTATGTGACTGTGGCGCAGGACCAATGCGACTCCACACTCGTAAAGATTACTTTCTTCCCCCACACTCAGTCCTAATGAGGATTGTGTGAGCATCAATATATGGAAGATAGGCCTTTCCCAACTTACAGTTTGGTAATGAGCTTAACTCAGCTGATAGGGGAATGGATGAACTTCCGCTATGCTGATATTCCCATCATCACCCAAACATCGTTACATATAAGGCATACACATCTGACCCGGCAGTAGGCAACACTTTTTCTTCTTTCACGGAACCACCACTCCACCAGCAACAGCTACATCTATATACGAGGCTATATCTCTAAATGTCCAAATGTGGCTGTTGAGAGTTGAATGGACAGCAATGAAGCTAGATCAGCTTTGCTTTCAGGCATGCCAAAACATTCAGTCAATTTTCCGACAACTGAGTACCGCTATTTCAAGACTCTACACAGTGACGAAGTTGTGGTCATAGTCACCAATTCTGACATCTGTATGGTTCCACTTTTCTCATAAGCAATGTCCAGGTCCAGTGCCTATCCAAGACAATAATTATTGACCCTCTTGTAGTCAACCGAAAGTACCTTTACACGGGCAACCATATTGTATCTGCCAGATCGCCAAATGTCTTCACCTTTGGAGGGTCCCTATTCCTTGACCCATTGCTTATCCATCAGTAATTTATCTTGAACGGGTCCTGTGAATTGCGATTTATTGGGCATATCGCAAAATTTGGTCATGTCTCATATCATAATTATGGTAGCCTATGCAGATGATGGCTCCGCTTCCCGCAGCGTATTGCCTCTGTGTTGGTTAGGCGGCGCTTTGAGGGACTATAGCTGCACGAACTCTACTTTCCAACTCAGGTGTCCAGCGTTGATTCACACCTTTTCACAGCGCTTATTGTCAATGGGTCACTCCACGCCGTTCCTTAGGAATCTAAAAACTGTGCTAGTTAGTCGTGGTTAGGTCGGGAGTGATACCGAGTAGCCTACCTTAAAGAGGCCTTAAAATATTCTAAATAAATAAATGTATGCTTCTGTTAAAAAGTTGCTGACAGGACAAGTTACTTTTCAGAAAGCGTCCAATGCCATTGGTTTCAAGCGAAGCTCATGGCACGATATTGATGCCAGGTCCATGGGATAGTCAGCTTGATACGTTATGATAAGGTGCTGCATGATAACTTCGTCGGTGTTCTTTTGTAGAACGCTTCTTGGTTTAAGACTTGCTGAGAGAATTAATGATCATGTGATAATTTGAATGATCATATCTGGCCAAATAAGGGAACATTGTAGATAGATTCCACAGCACAGGCCCCAGAAGCCATCTCGCAAAGACCTGACAACAAAAATTGACATCAAATTCCGAATGCACACATGACTTCACTTGGAGCCATTTTAGTATACTGGCCGCCATTTTGTCCGCCATTTTAGTCTCCGTGCAGTGTTACATATGTGACATTGGTTCCATCATATTTCTTGACCTCGAAAATGTTGACTTAGCCCCTGAAATCATGATTCTATTGCATACATGACTTCGCCTATAGCCATTTTAAGATTCTGGCCGCCTTTTTGTCCGCCATTTTGGTTTTTGTGCAGTTCTACATATGTGACCTTGGTTCCATCGCATTCCTTGACCTCGAAAATGTTGATTTAGACTCTGAAATCTTGTTTCTATTGCATATATAACTTCATTTATGGCTGTTGAGGATTATAGCCGCCATTTTGTCCGCCATTTTGATTTTTTGGCAGTGCTACATATATGTATGTGATTCCATTGCATTCCTTGAACCATATAGTCTTAATTTAGAGTTTAAAATCGTCTTCCTATCACATGCAATACTTTACTTATAGCCATTTGAAGCAATTGGCAGCCATTTTGTCCGCCATCTTGTTTTCTCATGGAACCGCCAAAAATCCAGCTTGCTAACCGCGATTTTCGTTTTCAGGAGGGTCGAATTAGTCTAGAAACACTGGTTAGCAAATTGTTACATGATTTGCTTCTAACAGTGTAATTTTCAGATTCCAAGCCTAGACTATTACTCCTGAACACCGAATGCTCTTACTATTATTGGCAAGAGTGGATAAACCCATAGCCGGATATTTCCATTTCAAAGAAACTAAACGTCTGGTCCCGTAAACGATATTTTTCGGATCTCTGATATCATCGTTTGCTGTCTGGTAACATCATTTTCCCTAAACAGCCTTTTCATCTATTGTCTGTTGCCACTTTCCGGCAGCGTTTCCCGTGGACCGCGTTTCAATATTCCACTGTCGGCCTGGCCACATCTGGTCGATCTGGTCGCCTTTCCTCATTTTCCATTGGCGACCACGGTAGCAATGCACTTATTTCATGCCTGTCACATCCATCATATCCTATCAAACTTGCTTGTAACTCTGCCATTTCGTATCGGAGCGTGACAGTGAGACGTTGGTGCTGACACGTTGCTGATGACGGTCAGATAGAGGGGCCGACCGCCGCCGAGAACATGCCTCTCGCGTCCGTCCATCCATCCGTCCGTCCGGTATTGATTCGCCTTCACGCTAACCAGATAGCAGCCGTACAAGCAGAAATGACAAATGAATTTCTCCATGAAATATAAATATGAATTCGTTGGAGCGCGCCATGGGGGGGGGGGAAAGGGTCGGGTCGTCGGACCCTTTCCTCCCACGTGGAGGGGTTGGGTCATTGGAGCGCCTCCCATGCATACATGATGATGGAATTCCGAGGCGCTTTCCTCGCGTCCTGAGTAATGGCACGACGAAATCCGGGAGGCAGTTCCGTAAACCCATCAAGTTGTTGGTATTTTGCGGAGAAGAGTCTTGCCTACGAAACGAAACTGCGCGGTTGCATGCAAACGACGTTTTCAACCGAGGTGGAAAGAAGTTTTTCCGCTGGAGAGCTTTCCCTATGCGTTATGTTCCGTGTGTGAGTAACAGCAGCTGCCCTGCTGAGGATACAAATTACCTAGTTATTCCTTTCTGTACATGTATATTTAACGTTGCCATGATTGTGTGGTCGTGCATACTTGAGAGGATTATTTAGGCATTCATGTCCGAACTGTAAGTCCTGAAGCCAAGAGGATTGATCCCTAGCTATAGCTAAAGTACACATGGCTGGTATTTCACAGGATTTGCATTTGACCGGCTAATTTTTTGCTCTTAGTAGGCTACATGCAGGGGCGGGGACAGAAACTTTGGACGGGGGAGGGTAAAAAATTGTTGGCCCTGGGTGTGGACAATTTTTTTGTATCCGCCAAAAAAAGTTGATGTCAGACCTTTTTTTGGTCATCCAGTCCAAATGTCCTTGTTATACATTGTTCGAAAGCTTGTTTAAACCAAATGGGGGGGGGGGGGCACGATACATGGGCAGTTCTAAATGGGGGGCCATGGCCGGATTGGCCCCCCCTGGATCCGCCCTTGGCTACATGTGGCTGGGAACCCTTAGATCTGTCAAGCCTTTCTCTCACTTTAAACAGTTAATACAAGCAAAAATAGCAAAAAATAATATCTGGTCTTACAGAAATTAATTGTCGTTCAGTCTTTTTCTTATTACGTTTGTTGTTACTGTTCTTCCATCAACCAATTGTTGATCTCCCAACATCTTACAGGGATTTCCTTGCACTTAACCCTTTAATGCCGGAGGGTATAGAATTTCCCATACCATTTACTACCATCTCGGCATTAAAGGGTTAAGGCCCCTACATAAGAGAATTTCCTTCCTTTCAGAGGTATGCATTGTCTCCATGCACTGCCTTTGTCAATTATCTGCTTCTGTTATCGCATTTGTTGTTTTCAACTGTTTAGAAGTTTCTTGTGTACGATTATTTTGGGAGTAATAAAAAAATCAGTTTTTCAGATAGCTTTGAGTTGTGATAATTCAACTGCTACCTTACGAGGCAAACGGTGTGCAGTTCAAGCAACATTTAGGACATCTGTGTTCTCCTTTGGAAGCATATACTGCAATATTGTGTAGGGTATAGTGCAATATTATGCAAAGTATATTGGAATCTATCTATCTATCTATCTATCTATCTATGCGATTTATATAGCGCCTCTTCAAGGGCTCTACTCAGAGGCGCTCCCGACCCAGGCCTGGTCGAAGAGAAAGGTCTTGAGCGAACTATAGAAAGTGCCAGACATGTTCCGAGGTTGGGAACGCAGGTTAGAGGGAAGGTCGTTCCAGACGGAAGGTCCAGTGACCGAAAATGCCCTGTGCTGCCTTGTGGCTGTGCGGGCATGAGGATCCATGAAGTCACCTCTAGAGGCCGAGCGCAAAGATCGGCGACCCGCAGCAGTCGAGGTCAAGGTAAAGAAATCACGAAGATAGGAGGGTGCTGTGCCCAAGATGCAGGAATATTGTGTAAAGTTTTGTGCATTATTGTGTGATGTATGAATGCAATATTATTGTGTAAAGCATTTGAAGATGTTAAACTCTGTTTGAATTACGAGAGGAGCCTGCAACAGGCTGCAAACTCTTCTGTGATGGATACCATGGACTCGATACTTCTTAAACAAGATACTTCTTAAACAAGATACTTCTTAAACAAGATACTTCTTAAACAAGATACTTCTTAAACAAGATACTTCTTAAACAAGATACTTCTTAAACTGCATCCAATGATACTGATTGCTTTCCTTTTGTTTCCAGCTCCACCTGGATATCCACGAATCGTCGAAAGTCCTTCGCTGAAAGCCGTCGAAAAAGATCGCAGCACGATGTTGACTTGCAGTGCCACCGGAAATCCCGAGCCAACAATTACGTGGCTGAAGGACTTCATTCCCGTTGACCTGTCCGACCCAAGGATCAAACTTCTGGTGTCCGGTAGGCATAAGATCAATTAATAATAATAATAATAATAATAATAATAATAATAATAATAATAATAAGATGATTTATGTGTAAGTGTATATAAGATCAATTGGAAAATATCTGCGTGGTTATGATTTGTAGTTATTGTGAGCAGTAATTCCTATGAAAAAACTTTGAACATGTTTACTCTAACTGAGTTTCTGCATATGAAATAATGCCGATACATGATTTGACAAGTTGCTGAAGTCCAATTTGTATTTCTGCTGTTGGTATTGAGCAATTTCTTGAAGACAAATTTTTTTCATTGAATGATTGAACGAATGAATGAGTGAATGAATATGACATTGATAGTGATGTAGGCATATCCACTTATCCAGGTAAGAAAACCATCTGTCTATCTTTGTCTCTGTCTCGTGTCTTTCTAAGTCTCTATCTGTTTCTTTCTCTGTTTCTGTCTGCCTGTCTGTCACTCTCTCTCTGTCTCTCTCTGTCTCTCTCTTTGAGTTCTGTAAGTTGCTCCCACCTTACTTGTCTTAGTTGTCTTATTTGTCTGATTTGTCTGATTTGCTTGTGAATACATGTTGTTGTAGGATCCCTTACGATAAAACACAGCCAGGAATCAGATGAGGGAAAATACGAATGTGTGGCCGAAAACAGCGTCGGGGTTGCTTACTCGTACGGTGCTAATCTCTACGTGAGAGGTACGTACATCAGAGTTTGTCATTTCATCAATCAATCAATCAATCATTTGGTCAATCAATTGGACAATCACTTGGCAACCATCACTGAATCAAGCAGAGATGCGTGTAAATAGTGCAGTTGTGATGTATAGAATTGATATTATTTAAACATGGATATATGTCATGAAATTGCAATGTTGATTATATTGTAGGATGCTTAGTAGTATGAATCTGAAAGGTCATAGTACTACGTTAGGACTAGACCTTTCAGCACACTAGAGAAGGTTGCAGAACTTGGTTAGTTACAGTTGCGGTTAGTTTAAAGATGCTATGTCATTGCAAGTATGATTAGTGTCGCCCTCCTCCTTTCTCCATGCTTTGGACTGGCAGCACAAGGTACACGAGTTGTGGCAGTGAGTGGAAGGGTTGTGTTGATGATTATTGTTGAATGTTATGGTCATCTGTCATGGCTGAGATTTGCACAATTTTTGACCTGATGGATTACCGTATGTCTTGAGGCATTTCACTAGGTCACTGTATATTTATATACGACTATCATCGGTCTTGCTGTGAATTGACATGCTAGTCATTTCAAATCCTGCTGGAAAGCGACAGTGCTTAGGTTTCCATGGAAAGGATTTATCCAGCAGATGGACGGACGGACGGACGGATGGATGGACAGATGGATGGATGGACTCTCTTGGGTGACCACCAGAGACCGGTTATCGGAACACGGAGCAAGTAAGGCGGAATGTAAGGCAGGGTCGGGCAGCGCAAGAATAACGCTATATAGGCAGATAAATACGCGCACGTCTGCAATCATAAAAGTATGTATATGCAAAGTGATTGACTGGTTGGTTGGCTGACTGATTGACTGGCTAACTGACTGGCTGAGTGGCTGTTTGGCTGGTTCATCAGCTGTTTGACTAGCTGGCTTGCTGACTTGCTGACGTATACATCCACACACTTATTGCTGACTGACTGAATGATTGATTGTCTGAGTGAATGAATGAATGAATGAATGAATGAATGAATGAGCAAGTTTCTATGCGATAGATTACAGACAGACAGGATGACTGAATGAATGATTGAATGAATGAATACATTTGTGCATGGAATAAATTTGTATGTGAATGAATAGATGAATGATTTGCAATAAGAGACAGACAGAAAGACAGACAGAGACAGACAGGCAGACAGGTAGGCAGGCATGTCTAGAAGAGCCATCAATTGTGCCCCATGTGGCTGCCAGACTGAGTTGTTGAAATGCATGGACCATTCCTCATTTCTCTGCTTTCGAATGGACAACCAGCCTCTGCCTCTCATCTGTCTCTCTCAGTCTCTGTCTGTCTGTCTGTCTCTCTCTCTGCCTCTGTCTGTCTGTCTGTCTGTCTGTCTCTCTCTTCGTCATATCCATAGATTGCTACTAACTATTCTTCGCCTGTCATATTAGGCGTATTTATTTATTCCACGACATTTTTCACCAATGGCCACTGTGGTCAGTTCGTTGCCAGCGTGTAGAGTGACCACCGATCATTCCCATCCATTCCATTCTGTCCACGTCCATCCTATCTCATCCTCATCCTCCTGCTCAGTTTTCCTTCTGACTGGACTGGGGTGGGTGGGGTGGGGGGGGGGGGTGGAGGTAGGTGGCCAGTGCCAGCTGGGACAACTCTTGTTATGTCAGAACTTTGAATAATATGAATGGAACGAGGGACGAAATCTCTCTCTTTCTGTCGCTCTGTGTCTTTGCCTATCACTGTCTTGCTCTTTGTCTGTCTGTCTGTCTGTCTGTCTGTCTGTCTGTCTGTCTGTCTGTCTGTCTGTCTGTCTGTCTGTCTGTCTGTCTGTCTTTGTCTCTTTATGTTTATGTGCATATATACTAAATTATTACTTATATATATATATATATATATATATGTTGCTCCTTTTGCCTAAAGTTCTTTCAATTTGTCACTGTCTCTGTCTGTCTCTATGTCTGTCTGTCTGTTTCTCTCTGCCTGTCTTTGTCTGTCTCTATGTATGTCTGTCTGCCTGTCTTTGTCTGTCTCTATGTATGTATGTCTGTCTGTCTCTGTTTGTCTCTTTTTCTGTCTGTCTGTCTGTCTGTCTCTCTCTCTGGTTCTTTCTCTGTCACTTTCTCTCTTGCAATTTCACTCTTCTCTCTTTACTCCATCTCAATCCCTGTTTAACCTTCTGCATCCCTCTCATGACGACAAGGGTTGCAGAAGGTGTCCGAAAGAAACGTTTCTGCATCTACTGTCCCACCGAGATCCAGGGAGGGAATGAATCTGGAATGGATGGATGGATGGTTGGAACTGCAGTGGAGCGGGGTGCCAGTGGAGCGGGGTGCCAGCGCGTAGTACGAGGAGGTCGTCGTCGTATTTCCCGCATTTCATGAATACGAATCGTCGATGATGGAATCGATGATCGAAAGAAGAACGGAGGATGATGATGGTGATGATGATGTTGTAGTCATCGTCGTTGTTGTAATGGCCGCCTGGATTAGAGCGCAACCAACGGAGCAGGAGGAGGAATGATGGAGGAGGAGGTCATCGATTGGAGTCAAGCGCATTTTCACATTCCCTCTCTCTCTCTCTCCATCAGCTGTGTGGCCAGCACATTTGCTGTCTAGTTTGTAGGATACGCGTGTGGCCAGCAAAAATACTTGTGTGGCCATCACATTTGCTGTCTAGTTGTAGGATACTTGTGTGGCCAGCACATTTGCTGTCTAGTTGTATTATAATTGTGTGGCCTGAGCATTTGCTGTCTAGTTGTAGGATACTTGTGTGGCCAGCACATTGGCTGTCTAGTTGTAGGATGCGTATGTGGCCAGCACATTTGCTGTCTAGTTGTAGAGTGCGCGTGTGGCCAGCACATTTGTTGTCTAGTTGTAGGATACGCGTGTGGCCAGCACATTTGTTGTCTAGTTGGCGGATACGCGTGTGGCCAGCACATCTGTTGTCTAGTTGTAGGATACTTGTGTGGCCAGCACATTTGCTATCTAGTTGTAGGAGCAGCACTTGGATGCGTGTGTGGCCTGCACACGTATTCACTGCTTGGATGGGTGTACCATGGTGGTGTCTTTGTATGTATGGCAATAGAACAAGCAAGTGCACCCTTAAAAACTGTTAATTGGAGTTAACCAAATGAAATCAAGTATTTATAGTAATTGACCCTTAAGTTGTGGAATTGATCCACTAATGACTTGCCCTGTTGTCGATGTATGATGAATAGGTGATCAATGATTATGATTAACTTATCATTGAGGCGAATAATTGAGAATCCAAAAAGGACGACCAGATTAAACCATGACTTGCCCAAAAAACCTATTCAGCTTCTCTTGCTTCATTATGCATGCAAGCCAGAGCATTTGATCAGCCGATACTCTTGCTTTTTGCTGTATACCGACTCCAGTTCTCTTTGAAAGGAAGGAGACTGTATATAGTACAGAAGAAAATGAATGTGGGATGTACAGATGATATTTGGTCAGAGAAGAAAGAATGCCTCTGCCTGGACCATTGAAGAGTTGACTTCAACGCTAACCAACTTAACCCTTTAATACCGGAGGGTATAGGATTTTCCATACCATTTACTTAATTTACTACCATCTCGGCATTAAAGGGTGAATCGGCTCAACACAATGCAATCGCTAAACAGATTAGGTAACGAGAAGGAAGACTCTATATAGGGCGCTTCTCTTTTGATCTTTTTCACACAGAGTGCAACTATACTATACTATACTTATTTTTAGAGCATCTCTCGCAGTAGAATCTAATCAGAAGCGCTCTCTGTGCGAAAAACCTCTGACAAAAAAAATCTTAAGACAACGAGCCGAAACAGTAGCGCCTCCAGATAAGATCTGAGCACGAGTTGTAGCAGGAAGGTCATTCCACAGCAAAAGGCCGATAGAGGCAAAGGCAAGATGCTGGGCTGTGGCAGTCGGAGATCGTGGTACAAGAAGGTCATGATGGTCTAAACTCTAAAGAGTAACTTCTTAGGTATAAAAGTCCTGCTGTGTATATTTCTTAATTAATAATAATAATAATAATTAATAATAATTGGTGCTAATATAGTTGGTTTCTCTGTCCAGGTGGCTCTTTGCCTTTGCCAGTTACTCACCAGCCAATTGGCTCAGGTATTTCTATGAATATCAATTTATGCAGACAACCTCCTTTCTCCTCATCCTCTCCCTCAATCCTCATCCTCCCTGCTTTTTATCCTCCTCATCTCATGTGTTGCCAGCCTCACCCCATCTATGGAATAGTTCTTGTTGGTTTTTGCTGTTGTTGTTTGTGTTGTTGTTGTTGGTGTTTTTGTTGGTAGTGTTGTTGTATGAATTATATTTACCCATAGACTTCTAGATTATACTTAAGCTAAAGATATAGGAGCCCTTGATTTAACCTACTTATTAAAGAAATCAATGCTGACCAGATTGAATATGTTTTTTTAATAAATTACACCCACCCTTGTTGAAATATGAACCAGATGTTTGGCGATAGCCTTGGTCATTATGAATGGCATGGAAAACTGGCCTGATAGTTTTCCTGTGTTGCTTTAAGTGACCCAAAGCACTTCTGAATGAATGTCTGCCTCAGCTTGATGTCATGAATCATTAATTTCCCTGTGAATCACAATTCTTACACATTCTAAAGCATATCCGGTTTGATTTGAGTAACAGGTCAGCTTGACATGAGTCAGGTTCCTTTGGGTCACTGCATGGCAACATTTTGTCTGAGTTGAGTTTAAGTCTATGTTACAAAGAAGTTGAATTATACAGGCTTTGTATTTCTTTCAAGACCTATTTGACATTTAGTTCATGTTAGATTCCCTTGCTGTATAAACTAGTTGAATTGTTCTTTATTTTTGTTTATAAATCTTCATTATTATAGTTGTTGCCAACTGCTACAAGTATAATTAGTAGATATTATTACGTAGCTCTTTCGATCTGCAGCTTTTCAGTTTTTTTTAGCCTTGTTTAGAAATTCTCATCTCTACATAGGACAGTTGCTGCTACCAAGGAATTGCTACTGCTCTGATGATGATGAAAACTTTATTAGCGATGACATTGTATTGTATTGTAATTGCATTGTGGTTAGTAATTCCTGGCAGACAAGGTGTAAAGGGGCTGATATCGCAGGAAAAGACGACCTTTTAGAATTTTTTAAAAAAATTTATCAATTTTGCCATGTATACCATGCATTTACATTTACTATAGTGCTGTCATTATTGAACTCACTTACTTGTTTGCTGTTCATCTTTTTTATATTGGGATTTTCAAGTAAATGTTTACCTTATCCATGTCGGCCTGTTTCCTCCTTTTCTATTTATTTCTCTGCTTGTTTAGTATTGAAATGTTCCAGCTATGTACTGCTTTTCCTACCAGTTAATTACCCAACGTTCTGTTAGCTATGACATAGGTAAGTATAGCAGTAACAGGTCATTCATCTGCAAGGGACCTTTTATTACGACTTTCTTTGTTAGATGCTTTTAAACAATCAATCAAGTCATCAGCACCTGCTTAGCACCTGTAATTAAAACCTGACACCGGCAAAAACTTATGACACCACTTATGACACCGGACCAACACATGACACCTTGATGGAAATTGCTATGAGCATGCCAGTTGGAACTTTGATTGATTGGCCATTGATTGCAATGCCAGTAAAGCTGGCAGTGGCTTGCTTGAATTCCTGCAACGTTACCTGGACTCGGTGCCAATTACCCTGGCTGCAACTAGAGACGGTGGGAGAGACTGCATGGGGTTAAGAAAGCACTGGTACAGCCTGGCACCGGCCAGCGAACTGTGGCTAACGGAAACTTAATCTGCTGCTGCATGCTGGGCTGGAGGAGGAGGCTTCTTCATAAGCTTATTTATAATCTCTATGATTAGTGTATGATAAGAGCAGCTTATCATAATTATGGATCACAATTCTGCCGCTGCCTCTGGTCGTCGTTTCAGTTCTGTAGTGAAATTGAATCCTCAAAGGTGTTGTAGACAGCTGATACAGATAATCAGAAATGGGCTGTTATTAATTTTTGTGTTTTTGTAGAGGACAAAAAATGGAAAGGGGCCGTCCATAAATGACGTCGTGCACCTGGGGAGGGGGTTGAGGGGGTCACACATTTATGACGATATGTGACGGTCCCTATCATGTGAATTTTGTGTTGACGAGGGGTATGGGAGGTCAAAAATTGTCCTAAATTGCGTGACGTTATTTGTGATATTGTGAGACAAAAAACCAATACTAAAAGTAAGGTAAAGGTGGACACTGTGAACATAGTCAAATTGCCTTGCAGTGCTGTTGGGTAGAACAGCTGATTTGACACGAGTGCTTTCATTAGGTTCTTATTAAACACCAGCAGAAGTGAGAATTAATTATAGAAGTCCCACTTTTATTTTTATTGGTTTTTATGACTAGTTTCTCATTTAGCCATTACTGAGAGGCATCAAGTATGCTTTAATAATAATATTTTTAGATTAAAAAAAAGAAATAATACTAATAATTATTAGTAAATTGCTAATTCGATTCGTAATATATAATCAGTTATTTATTTTATCAACGATCCATTTATTGACTAATAAATACTCAATAAAAAGTGTTCCAAGCAACCTAATAACTAGCGTGCTATTTAATCAATAAAACACTACAAGTAGTGAATGACAAACCTCATAATTATTACAGTAATTATAATTATAAATTTTAAACCTCATAATTATTAGAGTAATTATTTAGGTATCAAGTTTGACACCTAAATAATTACTCTAATAATTATGATGTTTATCAGCCGTTATTGAAACCATGGACCATGCAAAGAAAATGAGCTTAATTTCATAAGGATGTAGGATGACTCCGGACCACACAGACTGGCAGAACTGAAGACAAAGTCAGGCGGTCTGTCAGTAGAAAGATAACAGTTTATGTTGGGGGATATTTCAGTGCATAGAACAGCAGACAGCTGATGAGTCTATTATCACTGCTGCTGCTGCTGCTGCTGCTGCTGCTGCTGCAGCTACGGTGATTAGTCAGTGATGCTTAGGTGTTCGGTGCCAGTTAATCATTCTATCAACGGGGTCGTTGGCGGGTCATAAGTTGTCTGATTCTCTATCCATGGTCTGTTTATTTATGCTGTTCACGGCCGAGGTCATCCCGAGGTCATCCCGAGGGTGAGCGCAGTAACAAGCAATCTGACATCGTCTCTCTATCTCTCTCTTTCTCTCTGGTTTCTTATTCCGTCTCTCTATCTCTCTCTTTCTCTCTGGTTTCTTATTCCCCTTTCACTTCTTTCTTACTAAGTCCAGCGCTGTTAGAAGGATGTCTGGTAGCGGCAGAAACCAGTGTGGCCAATACGTCCTTATGGCATCAAAGGGAATAAATTTTTTAAATTCAATTCAATTCATAGGGTGTATTGATCACCAGTTCATCTTTTGGAGTAGCTCACGTACACCTGCAATCCTCGTGAGGTTGACTTGACCTTTCTCTCCCTTATGTGGTAAGGGGACAACAATAAAACAAGCAGTGGGACAGATGGGCACCTTGCAGACTGCCATACGTTCCATTTTATTTTACTCGTTGTATCATCTACTATACTACATCACGTGATCTTAATAATTATATGCTTGTCAGCTTGTATAAAACAACATATATTATTACTCTGTTTTTTGGGTGTTTATGGGTCCCAGGCAAACCCAGAGGGAGCCACATTGTTCCACTGTCTGGATCACCCATTTCTTATTATTATGATTTCCATATGCAGTAAAACTGACCATCAAAACAGAATCGAAACCAGTAAAAAAACTGTACACGTGTGAAGATGTGTGCAAAGTGATGACTTTGCAGCAGTGTCTGATCTCCCTTTCCAATCTATTGCTACAGGCCACACTAGTGTTTAACTCTCTCTCTGCTCTTTCTGACAATTGATGTCTGCCATTTCCGGTTGTTAGGACTGATGACGTCGGGTGTCTGTGTGTCTTTGTGTCTGCTGCTGAAGACGTTCGACTGGAAATTAGTCAGTGTGTGGTTTAGAGAACTTTCAGCTGCCAGCTGGTGATACAATGGCTTTGCTAAATTATGTAAAAACACAGACGACCATGTATCAACCCTGGGCACCTTTGTCTGCTCACATCACCATAGCAACACGAATCCTTTTGTCTGCATCCGCTCTGTACCCACTGATACTTCTTCGGGGGGGGGGGGGAGGAGGGGGTCAAAGCACAATGGCTGTGGCAAAAATTTGTTGGCACGGGCTTGAAATTTATGCAAAATGGGACGTTGCGAAAGAGAACATGGTTCTTTTTCGTACGGGTTCCTCAATGTAGATTTCTGAGTTTCACTTTGTGTATGATTAATATTATCAATGCTTTTTAGTGCAAAGAACTTGGTTAAAACCCAAAAGGTAGTAATGGGTTGTTTAAAAAAATGGGTGTCAACTTTCTAGAGAGTGGGGGTTGCAAGTGCCACCCCTTTCCCCTATGTGCCGGTGCCCAGGAGAGAAGGTCAATACCTGGTTCATGCCTCTATAATGCTATATAGTGGAGTAGGAAGCAGTTGAAAGCAAAGCCGCCAATATTATATTTTTAGGAGAGAGCTGCCAATGCCAGACGAGTTGGGGTTTCTTAGATTAAAAGGAAATTACGTGGATGACTGACATCTATGCTTCAGTTGTCTCAATCATTATTCTCTGCTGCTAAGGAAATGGCCTCTGCTGCTTGGCCATCCATCAATCAATCAGTCTATCAATCAAGATAAACTTCATATAATATCATATCAAGATATCTACTCAGGCGCGCTCCCAGCAACACGGACGATGCTGAAAACTGCTGTTCCTAGATATATGTAAAGCCACAGAAACGATAATCTAAGCAGCTGAACTGAGCCGTTTGTACATCAACACATGGAAATGCAAACTGGAAGTTTATGTATTACCATGACTGGAAAGTTATGGTTCTGTTCCAAGTAGTAATAAATCATGTTCTCGTTGTGATAATACAATATATATATATATATAATATATATATATTGCCTGCTTGTATATACATACATGTCTAAATTCATATTATAATATCATTTGTACAGATATGCATTTCAAATGATATAAGAGTCTTTTGGAGGTGCTACATGATAGCACAAGCGTAATATAGTGTATGTAATTAATGTAAAGAAGTGATAAATGTAATAATATAAAGAAGTAATAAATGTAATAATATAAAGAAATAATAAATGTAATAATATAAAGAAATAATAAATGTAATAATATAAAGATGTAATTATTGTAATAATATAAAGAAGTAATAAATGTTATTGAATTTGTAATAACGTAATGAAGTAATAAATGTAATAGAATTTTCAATTTAAAACGTAATGACGTAATAAATGTAGTATATGTACATGTATGCAGCTGATGGCTAATTTGTGTCGTGTGTACCCTTAGTGGTTGGGCCACTTCAGTCTCCCATTTTTTATGCTTTCACTTGTGAAGGCGTTATGCAAAGTTGAATGTGTTTCTATAGCAACCACATGACCCATGACCTTGATCCTGCTCATTCTTCGCTGAATTTATGCCATATTTCAGCGTGACAGCGTATTTGTATTTGAATGGGTGATATGCCATTTAAATAAGGTCCCTGTATAGTGTATACTGACCATGCGAAAGCACCTCTGAGCGGTTCACCCTATCAGAGGTGCTTTATGAATATTTTAAAATACAATACAATACGATACATTGCTGGGAAACTTGTGGTGATGATGATTATAGTGATTATGATGATGATGAAAGGATGGATGATGACGATGACGACGATGATGATGACAATAATGATGATCATGACAATAATGATGATGATGACTAAGGTGATACTGATCATAAAAATGATGATGATGATGTGTCTGATGTCACCGTGTTTCCAGTGCGTCGTGTGCCGCCGCACTTTTCCGTGCTGCCGGAGAGCATCGAAGTGGTGCCGGGTGGTTCCGTCAACCTGACGTGCGTCGCGGTGGGTTCTCCGATGCCGTACGTCAAGTGGCGCCAGGGTGCGTTCGACATGACGCAGGAGGAGAACATGCCGATCGGAAAGAACATCCTCATGCTCACCGACGTTCGAGAGTCGTCGACGTACACGTGCGTCGCCACGTCAGAGCTCGGAAGCATCGAGTTCGACGCGGAAGTCAAGGTCAAAGGTATTTGAGGGTCAGGGTTGAAGGTCATTGTCTATTGCTTTTGATCTTGAAGGTTAAGTGGAGATCAGAGTTGAAGGGCGTTGTCTGTTGCTTTTGAAGGTCAGATGGATGTCAGCTTGTATTTATTTTATTTACTGAGAATTTGATATAGCGCTCCTTCAAGGTTGCTACTCAGGAGCACTCCCAATCCAACCCCGGTCGAATAAGACAGTCTTGAGAAGAGAAAGAAATGAAGTAGAAAGGCCAATAGGCATTTGACGAAGGATAGCAGGGAGCTCATTCCTGGTCGCATTGTACTTAATGTCAGAGTACTTAAATGCTTGTCAAGGTCAAGGTGAGAGGTTCAAGGTTATGTTGAAGGTCATGACCAGAGTGGGATGCAGTCTGTGCTAGTGAGGTGAGTTTCAGTTTATTGGTGAGGTTGAAATCATGTTGAGGTGAGATGAAAGTGTGTGATGGTTGCCTGAAGTCAAGGTTTGTGATGTATTAGGTGATGTCATCAGAATTTGAGGACACTTGTGTTGGATAACCGTTTGATGATGACGAGGCAGAAGTATATGGTGACCTCATGCACATTAGAGATTTTCACATTGATACCTGTGTTCTTTTGTGTTGACCCCTTAAGATATAAGACCCTGCTTTTAGTTACTCAGTTCCTGCAGGTCTTAGCATCTAAATACCTCTGTGACTTCACTGACTTGATGTGCAAACCGTTCTCTGCAAGACTTCACGCCCTCTTTGTTCTGCTGACTGCCTTGATCTATTTGTACCTCGGTCTCGAACCTCAATAACCTAGCATCAGACTTTGGCGGTTGTGGGTCCCTCAATGTGGAATCACCTTCGCCTTGCAGTTCGAAGCAGTATTCTGGTGGGAAATTCACCTGCATCTTTTCACTACTCGAAGACCATTCTCTTTTTCATGGGCCTGCCATTCTGGGAGCGTTTCTGAATAGCTCTTCTGTGAGAAGCGCTTTACAAATGTTTCTAATAAATGAGATTTAGATTAACCCTTTAAGGACAAGCGTGTGCTAAAAGCGTTTGGGAAACCAAATCAGGTAGTTGTTAAAGTGTTAAAGGAACCTCAACTCCCCTTTCATCATAGCTTATTGGCAGCTTGCTGCCATCTGCTACCATGTGCAGTGGCCAAAAATTCTATCTGCCTGAATATATTTCTGGAAACGTATAATTTATGTTGAAATATCAGTTTGCTACACGCTGCTGTCTGTGCAGATTTTTGCACACGAAAACGGCCACATAAATATATCTTTTCCACTCTGCCCCCATAACTCTTGGTGTGAGGCGGACAACGTTACCTATGGAATTACACCACTGCTAATAATTTATCCTTTCATCTGTGCCAAGACCTTAGTCACTTATCTCGACCCGGGTAGATTTTCTTTCTCGTTTTTTGACGTTTTCATTACCCGTCTGTTCAGTGTATGAATGTTATCATTTCGCATATTTCCTTCACACTTTCAAGTGCAGTCTTACGATAGGCTATCGTAGCCAGTGGTTTGTTATAGGAAATCCTATTTTTAATTCTGGCTGTGGTGTCGTTGGCTTTCTTCTGTTCTATTGTGAAGTTGCTTTATTTACTTTTTCAGTACATTGTTTATTTTCAATAGAAGTATTTGCGATAGTTTGTTTTTCTCTTTCTTGTTCATTTTTTCGCTGCATGTTAGAAGGAAGTCTATCACTCTATCACTCTGTAGATTATTTCTATTGTTTCTTTGTTGCGGATGGCTGCGAGATTTCCAGAAGAGTTATTGCAGATAATGCACAGGATACAGTTTCAGGAAACTGAGTCTGTCGTTATCTCATGCTCCTTGTCTTCTTGTGTTTCTTGATTAAATGCTGCACACATGCTGATAATTGTTTCAACAGTTTATGGATAGCAGACACCATAGTATCACCAAGAGAAGCCTAGTCCGTGAAACCAGTGCTTTTTTTCACTGGCATTTAATCAGAAACTGAATCTTTGAAGCAGGTGGGTGGGCAGTGTGATTAGTTTACTGGATAGCAGCACATCTCGAGACTATTTGGTTCTATTTTCGGTCACAACGGAAAAATATTTTCTAGATGTCTCTGTCAATGTAGACCGGTGTCGTGGGATATTCTATTGTCCCTTTAAGTCTATCCGGGGGTGGTTGGGTGGTGGAATATAAGTTATATAACGGGTATAGAGTATCCAGAGGGATAAATCATTCTATCTCAATTATTGAAAAATGCGTATAATTGATAAATTTATGCTGTAATCAAAATTTAAAATGACTCTGATTGTATAATAAGGTGTCGTAAGCAATGTTCAAAGCGAGGCAACTCGGATTTATTTAGAGACTCTGAGTGTTCCTAAGTGTTCTAAAAGTTCTAAGTGCTCTCAAAACCAAATCAAACGAAATTATCTAGTAGGAATAAACATACCTGTTACTGTTAGTGTCACACTGTCACTGTTCAAAACAAAACATATGGAAGTTAATTAGTAAAAATAAACACTTGTGGAATCGGCTTTTTTCAACTTCTCTTCATCTGGGCCCTTCTGGGGAATACGATTATTGGGCTATTCTCTTTTTTGTGACACCGGCATAAAATGAAGTCTTTAAAAGGGTTGAAGGACTCAAGGACTCTGATGAATTGTTTAATTATTTTTTTAAAAATAATAAATTGATGAAGCTAAAGGGAGGAAGCTGGTGTCATTGATCTATTGCTATTAATTATTCACGATCCTATCAGGTGATTGTTTGAGGTCGGTTTAATTACGTTAATTTATTTTGGATTTACTGTGTCGCATGCTTCTTTCGTTAAGTTGCATCCTTATTTTCTGTCATCCTATGTTTTCTGTCTGAGGTGTCCCCTCCACGCCCACTGGTCTCTCAGCGTCTGAGGTTACCCACAGCTCCGTCCACCTAAGGTGGAACCCCCAAGTGGACACGGCGGCGTCAGGGCCCGGTCTCTCGTATCTGGTCATATACGAGGACCTGTCTGAGGCCGAACCAAGCGTCATGACCAAGGAGGTGAGGGGCATCCGAGATCCGGATTTTACCATAGATGGACTGACGAGTGCCACGTGGTATAAGTTCCAGCTGGTGGCATTCACGGACGCTGGACGCAGCGCCCCGAGTGATGCCGTCACTGTCAAAATTCTGGAGCGGGGTTAGTAGCCAACCCAACACAATAATAATTTTTTGTTTATTATTTATTATTAATATTTTTTTCTCTGTTTTAGTTTACTTTCCTTTCACAGCGTGCAGTTGCATCTATTTTAGATATAAAAATTGCCCAATATTTTTGTAGTTTACTTCCTTTTTACAGTTGCTTCTAGTAATTTGCCATTCATTCACTTTCTTCAGGTAGTGATGCTTGTCTTTGGATTGTATGCTAATTAGATAAGAATTTAGCCGAATTGCTTTCTAAAAATGTTATGATTTCTTTAATACATACATAAATATTTATATAATTTATATTATAGTGTATGTATCTATAATTATATATGCAACAAAAAATGTATGCAGCATACATGCAAGTGCTGCATTTTATGCATATAACAAATACATACATATACTATATATAATTTTATATATATATGTATAGTACTGTATACATTTGTTATATATATACAGTGTGTATAACCTGAATAAAAAATTTCTACATTTGGCTACCGAATACTGGCAAAAAATCGTAGAAGATTTCTTTTTTGGCCCACCCTGTATAACGGAAAGTTCATTTAAGCATCATCTGCTATTAGTTGAACTGGTTTATTGTTCTCAGCAATTATATCATCTGTCCTATCTGAAAACTAGTTTTAATGTATCTTACGTACAGCACAGCCTTGCATGTTTTTTTGCTTCTTAGTGGCAACATTTTTTAAGCTTTGTCAAATAGGCCTACCAGTTGCTACTTTTGTGTGTGAACATCACTGAACATTGTAGTAAAGACAATGTTTTGTGAGATGGAGATTTCTGAGCTGATCTTGACAGCTGCAGTTGTCATTTTATTTCTTTTATATTCACGATGTTAATCCGTTTTGTTGTGATAAAATGTTTTTATGTAGTATTTAATTTTTCTAGCGAGAGCCAAACGCAGTAACAGCCAAGGTATGCCAATCATATATGAATCAACTTTGCTATTCATGACTAACAGTTGTTTATAGAATTGTTTTGCCATCAGTTTTGCTTGTTTTGTGTGTTCCCATCTTATGACTGCATTATTAAATTGCATCTTATGCTTACATTATAATTGCATCTTTTGCATTGTTATTGCATCTTATGACTGCGTTATTATTGCGTCTTATGCATTATTATTGCATCTTATGCATTATTAAATTGCATCTTATGACTGCATTATTGTTGCATCTTATGAAGTCTGCATTATTATTGGTGGCATTTGAAGTGAAGACTTGCGCATGCTGTGTTCTTTGAGTTGTGTAGAGTGAGCAAGTAGGCTTTTTGAATTGGCTAACCAAGTCAACTCAGTGAAAAGCATCTACGGGTTTATATGATGTGAAATTTTGCAACTGGGTGTCTGTCAAAGTTATTTGAGACCCTGTGTACTACCTCCTGCTTTTACCTGACCAAAGAAGAATAAAACTGTAGTTTACGTTGCTAAATTATTTTATGCTGGCAATTTAAAATGGAAGCTGGATTGAGGAAAATAATATACCTGCCTAAATGAAAGTTGGATTGATGAAACTCTTTGCTTAAATTGGAGTTGGATTGATGGAAATGTTATTTCTGTTAATATAAGCTGGATTGATGAAACGAAGTCTTTGCTGCAGTAAAGCTGGATTCATACTTTTTTGGCCTAAGCAGAAATGGGACAGATCCTTGCATAAATAAAAGTTGGATCAATGATTAAAATTCTTGGTTAAAGAGAAATTAGATTTATGAAAATAATTCTTGTTAAATTTTTTTAACTGATGTAATTTTTTGTAAATCAGAGCTGAATTGATGAAAATTATCATGATCTGCTCACTTACTTACCAGCATCAGGTACGGCGGTATTGATGACATTGAAGTAATTTAGCAGCATAAACTACGAAATGACCAACGAAAGCTACTGTTGCTTCAGTCCGTAATACGTTTGTGGCTTTTCACAGTTACTTAATTCACTGGCACAAGTTCCTGTATAGATGTGCAGGCACCAGTACCGTACTTATTTTTGCATGTGTTTGTTGACTTGGATGTGCGCTAGTACCCGAGAGAAGTTAGTAGACGAGCAAGAACGTGGTCGGAAGTTACTGTGTTGTTACTAATATTGAATGGATGTTGATCAAGTTTCTTGCGTGGCCCAGGTCTGTGGTGCAAATCTTGGGGCAGATGTTCCGGAAAAGGGACTTTTGTTTGTTTTTGTTGTTCCTCGTTCCAAGGAAGGAAGAAGAGGGGATGGAGGGAGGAGGGAGATAGGGAGGAAGGGAGGAGGAGGAAGAGAGGGAGGGAGGAGGAGGAAGAAAGGGTGGAGGAGGAAGAGAGGCAGGGAGGATGAAGAGAGGATCCAGTGAGTCATCCACAGGTGAATCCTCTTCCATGATGATAATGCTTTGAAGGCTGTTGCTGCTGCTGCTGCTGCTGCCATTCAGTGCAGGAAAGTCTTATGTTTCCATCTCCCAATGATCCACAGCAGCTGCGTGTTTGATGGCGCAGGTTTTACCCTTACTACGTCTTATGCAATCGGGAATTTACGTGGAGCCGCTTAAGACACGAGGCATGCTTTATTTAAGCGTTGCAGTGAGGCAAGTGACTTACTGTAGTAAGCTCCAGCAGAAGCCATTCAACGGTGATTACTATATAGTGGACAGAAATAGGTATCCGCCTGCCTTGCCTACTTCTTTGTTATCACAGCACTTGTTATTTATCGTTGGCGTATATGTTTCGTTTTTGTCTTGTATAGAATGTGTTCTGCTTTGCGCTGTCAAAACACTGCCGTGTGTTTACATTAGCATTAACTAACACAATACTCGTTGCTTTGACTCTTATCATCATCCATGTTACTACTCGGCTGCTTGTAGTACCCTGGCGTCTTTTTCCTTGTGTTTATATTATCATTGACTGCTTCAAAGTCCCGTAAGCAACGTAGGGGGGGGGGTAGAGGGATAATTACTCATCTCTTGCCAACGGCATTTTTTGTGGGTGCTGCTTCTATTGGATTAAGGATTCTCTCCTCCTGTCATGGCCTCAGGTGATGATCATATGCTTCTTGGAAGGCGGTTCATGCACATTGTGTTTCGACTATATGATCTATGTCACTATTGCATGACTTGATGTTGGATCAGAACTCTGGTCCCTTGGGGTGAAAGCTCTGCCACCGTGTCACATCCTTTATGGGTCTATCTCTGGGGTGTTCAAGCAATTAATGGGTTGGGTGGGGGTTGTGGGTAGGCAGCGCTTTAGTCCAGGGTATACACGGGACATTACAGAATGTAGTCATCTCACAAATATCTAGATGTTGTTGTTTAACGACACTGTTTCATGTGAAAGATGATCAATGTCGCCCTCCTTCTTTATCCTTGCTTGGGACTGGCGATGCGAAAGAACGAGCAGTGGAGGAATTTTTACCTCACCATTGTCAAATATTTGTGCTTAGTATACATGGAGTAGATTACCTTGAAGGTGCGCTATATAAAAAGTCAATAATAATGGAGAAATGACCTGAAGACAGGCCTAGGCAGTTGTAGAATGTACTCACTCTAATTTTGCCACTACAGCCATGGGGGTAGGGGGTGGTAGAAATGTGGTTGGAGTGGTACAGTTTGTTTTTCTGGTCTTTCTGGGGTGTGGTGTATTGGCTTTATTGACCCTGCTACCCATATGTGCATGGGGGGGGGGGGTTGGTTGGTTTTTCTGCCCTTCTATATAATAGCCAGGGTCCATAGATTTTTAAACATGGGTCTTTGGGCAGATGCCTAAATGTTTGGAAGTACTTCTGAGCGATTGATATTTTTATATATTCATTATTCTGTGTTGCATTTTTAACGAACTTAACTGCATCGTTTTCAGACTAGGATAAAAACTTAACTGTTTGTTTAATAGCATGCTGTGTGTTGTTGCTAATATTGTTGGCTTAATATTAAATGGGTTTTGATTCGTTGAGAAAGTGCTATAATTGCTGCATGCTACTAACATTTGTGTGGTTTTAATTGGCTTGTATTGGGAACTTACTTCTCTGACCTGAACATACATGTATTGATGTGAAAAACTATGCAACTTTGAATCCTTGAAAGTTAAAGAAGTTAGACTTTTCAGTTGTTCTGTCAAGCATTACATACATACAGAGTTACTTATTTACCAGGTAATACTAGATTTGTGATGTGACTTATTTTTTGACATTATTATTGTTGTTAATTTTTATTTTTATTGTCATGTATGGAATGGCACTGTCTGATAATTACCGCTCATCAGTCAATGGTGGTAGAAATTGTGAAAGTGTGAGTTAAGGAATTGCTATTGAAAGGTTCCTACACATTACGCAATGGTTGTCACAGGGAAGGCCTACTCTACCCATAATCCCAGCCATGATGATGCTTATGACTGATGCTGTTCAGATGTTTCTGGTTTTGTTCATGATCATCTTTACCCTTTACCGACCAAAGTGTGGTAAATGCATGGTATACATGTGAAATCCTACACCCTCGGTTGTTGGTGAGGGTTAAAAGCGCCAGATGAGCTTTTTGATGATTGTGGAGTTTCTAACTGAGAATATCTCGACTAATGTTGTTCTTCAGTGTGTTCAACAGCTGTTCATTCATAATTCTTTTGCGACCAAGATGGCAGTCAGTCAGCGGTTTTTTACGGTTTTTTACGGCATGTAAAAATATTCTAACGCGTCTTTTCTGCAGTCTTTCAGTCGTATATTTTTTCATTAAGACGGTCAGTTATTGCCTCTTCAGCAGCTTACTTACTTACTTACTCCTTAGGTAAACATTTGCATTTTCATTTACACCAAGTCCAATGTTTGTTTATTTGTTCGTTACCTCAATGGCTCATTCACTCACTTGCTCACTTTTTAAAAGTCTTTTTCAGCCATTTTTTGCTTATTTTTTGCTTATTTTTACAGCTTTCTCTGAACATTTCTGTACAGTTTGTTCCATGCTACTTCAATTCTAGATCATTTATTATATTGTATTTATTATTTAAACGGTTATGAAGCGCCTCAGAAGTGCAGAAACGTGTAGTTCTGTGTTCATTCTTGCGGCCGTGATGTAGGAAAAATGCTGCGTGAGGTTGTTTTTTCTTCTGGTTGATGAGATGATGTTTGGTTATCTGATCATCCAACCATCAGCCTCTCTGTCTCCTCCATGTCATCAATCAGTCTAAGACACGCCAGTTTCGCTAATAGCCTTCACACATTACTCATTAAGATAACAACATTCCCGTTCCTTCCCATATCACATCTGGAATCAGGGATTGCCTGGAACAAGTCTATGCCAGGAATCAGAGGAGGAGCAGGAGGATTTTTCTCTCTTGTCTGCTTCTCGTCTCGTTTGTCCTTGACAGGAGGAGCATCATTTGTTGTGTCCGATGATCTTTTTCCTCTTTTCCCCCTTTTCCCCATTCCCCCCTTTCCCCTTTTACCCTTTTTCTCCTTTTCCCCTTTTTTCCCTTTCCCCTTTCCCACCTTTTTCCCTGGCAAATAGTGAAACTCTTTCGGGAGAAATTCATGGTTGCGGATTTTGAAGATTAATTCGTCTATTAATTTAGTGAAAGCATTTTAATTGGTTAATTCTCTGGTTGTTCGAGCAAAATTCTTACTCAATTTATGATGTCCATGGCCCGCTTTTGGAGTGAACAATGTGGTGAGGAACAATAATACATGTGAAACTTTGGAGCAGAAACTTTGGCGATAAATTTGCATTTAAGATAAATGCTTGTGGAAAAGTCGTTGATTATGGTGACAAAATTAGCTGTCTTTATTGAAGTGACCAGTTTGATTGAAGATTTTTGTGCAGATGAAGTACCCAGGTAGTAAAGGTCTAGCTCATTTACTACATTTTTGAAAGGTTTTCATGCTTTGTGCAACAGATACTAAGTTAATTGAATTTCAATTGATCAATCAAAGTAAAATGTTGAAGATTAATCGATTAAATAAATTTATTCCGCAAAAGCCCAAGAAAAAACTAGAATTTGCATACATGCAGAACATTGCAGAATCTGAATTGGTGATATGATTACTGATGTTTTGCGACATGAATGTGTTGTTGGATCATGTTATTTTGTTTCTGCTTGTTGGTAATTTTTAATAATAGAAGCCCAGTTATTTTAATCTTATCTGAGGAAGAATTTCCAGAGATCTTTCATGGGTTTCAGGTGAACATATCAAGATTTGAAAAATGAGCTTAGATAAAATGTGCATTTATTTTATGCCTTTTCAGAAGAGCCGTTATGTTGACACTTGAGGGCTTTCCACCTTAAGTGCAAACTCTACACCATTACTAATCATTCATGAACTCTACAGCATGCACATAATTATCTGTAGTCATTTGGTGATTAATATGTTTCTGAAGTACTTGCATACCTCTGATTCGGGTATATCGGATATATCTTGTACAGATATTACATGAGATGTATATTCCTGTGGTTGTTGGCATATTCTTCGGTTGTAAATGATGTGCTTGGTTTCACGAGAAGCTCTGTATCTTTCTGGCTATGCTGTGCACCTGCAGTACTTTGAGCTGAAAAGAACGCCATCTTAAATGGTCTTGCTCACTGAACACATCATTTAAATAAATTGGGTTCGTATTATTTGGGTTAATTCTTAGGCTCATGCAGTGTGTTTATGATGAAAATTTCTTGTATGTTGCATGAGTCCACAGTTGATTAAGAGCAAACTGCCTTTATTGATGTTAATTTCAGTCGTGAGAGTCAATCAATCAATCAATCAATCCCATACATTTATATAGCGCCCTCTTAAAAATCGCTACTCAGAGGTGCTCCCAACCCAAGCACGGTCAAAGAGAAAAGACGATATAGAAGGAGCCAGCAGAATCGAAAGAGTGAGGCGATTGCTAGCGGCTGAATATTTTATGTCGCACACGAAAAACACAATCTGCTGCTTGTCCATTTGTATTCATGGCTTCAAGAGTACGTCGTAGCTACGTTGGCTTTGAGATTATGTGGTTTCTAAAGTGATTTGCCGACATCAGATCGAGTTGCAGTCGGGTCATTCAACTTCCTATTTGCCTCATCGTGTTACAACTGGACTTGCCGCTAGTTCTTGGTTGCTTGCTTTTCTCGAGGGCTTCTCAAATTTAACATCGAGTTAGTCGTCGTGTTCCTGTCGCCATCTCAAGTCCACTTCTCTCTGCGTGTGCTGTTGATATATGTGGTAACTGCAAACGTGTTAACATTACTCTACCGTGTTAACATTACTCTGCCCGTATACAGAGTTCCAGCTCTTAAACGCGTTGCCTAAAGCTCTCAAACGCGTTGCTTACAGCTCTCAAACGCGTTGTCTACAGCTCTCAAACGCGCTGCCTACAGCTCTCAAACGCATTGCTTACAGCTCTCAAACGTGTTGCCTACAGCTCTCAAACGCGTTGCTTACAGCTCTCAAACGCGTTGCTTACAGCTCTCAAACGCGTTGCTTACAGCTCTCAAACGCGTTGCTTACAGCTCTCAAACGCGTTGCTTACAGCTCTCAAACGCGTTGCTTACAGCTCTCAAACGCGTTGCTTACAGCTCTCAAACGCGTTGCTTACAGCTCTCAAACGCGTTGCTTACAGCTCTCAAACGCGTTGCTTACAGCTCTCAAACGCGTTGCTTACAGCTCTCAAACGCGTTGCCTACAGCTCTCAAACGCGTTGCCTACAGCTCTCAAACGCGTTGCTTACAGCTCTCAAACGCGTTGCTTACAGCTCTCAAACGCGTTGCCTACAGCTCTCAAACGCGTTGCTTACAGCTCTCAAACGCGTTGCTTACAGCTCTCAAACGCGTTGCTTACAGCTCTCAAACGCGTTGCTTACAGCTCTCAAACGCGTTGCTTACAGCTCTCAAACGCGTTGCCTACAGCTCTCAAACGCGTTGCCTACAGCTCTCAAACGCGTTGCTTACAGCTCTCAAACGCGTTGCTTACAGCTCTCAAACGCGTTGCTTACAGCTCTCAAACGCGTTGCCTACAGCTCTCAAACGCGTTGCTTACAGCTCTCAAACGCGTTGCTTACAGCTCTCAAACGCGTTGCTTACAGCTCTCAAACGCGTTGCTTACAGCTCTCAAACGCGTTGCTTACAGCTCTCAAACGCGTTGCTTACAGCTCTCAAACGCGTTGCTTACAGCTCTCAAACGCGTTGCCTACAGCTCTCAAACGCGTTGCTTACAGCTCTCAAACGCATTGCCTGCAGCTCTCAAACGCGTTGCTTACAGCTCTCAAACGCGTTGCCTACAGCTCTCAAACGCGTTGCTTACAGCTCTCAAACGCGTTGCTTACAGCTCTCAAACGCGTTGCCTACAGCTCTCAAACGCGTTGCCTACAGCTCTCAAACGCGTTGCTTACAGCTCTCAAACGCGTTGCTTACAGCTCTCAAACGCGTTGCTTACAGCTCTCAAACGCGTTGCCTACAGCTCTCAAACGCGTTGCTTACAGCTCTCAAACGCGTTGCTTACAGCTCTCAAACGCGTTGCTTACAGCTCTCAAACGCGTTGCTTACAGCTCTCAAACGCGTTGCTTACAGCTCTCAAACGCGTTGCTTGCAGCTCTCAAACGCGTTGCTTGCAGCTCTCAAACGCGTTGCTTACAGCTCTCAAACGCGTTGCCTACAGCTCTCAAACGCGTTGCTTACAGCTCTCAAACGCGTTGCCTACAGCTCTCAAACGCGTTGCTTACAGCTCTCAAACGCGTTGCTTACAGCTCTCAAACGCGTTGCCTACAGCTCTCAAACGCGTTGCTTACAGCTCTCAAACGCGTTGCTTACAGCTCTCAAACGCGTTGCTTACAGCTCTCAAACGCGTTGCTTACAGCTCTCAAACGCGTTGCCTACAGCTCTCAAACGCGTTGCTTACAGCTCTCAAACGCGTTGCTTACAGCTCTCAAACGCGTTGCTTACAGCTCTCAAACGCGTTGCTTGCAGCTCTCAAACGCGTTGCTTACAGCTCTCAAACGCGTTGCCTACAGCTCTCAAACGCGTTGCTTACAGCTCTCAAACGCGTTGCCTACAGCTCTCAAACGCGTTGCTTAGGGTGCACTAGGGTCCAGTTGTTCTAGATTGATTGCTCTTGTCGTGTTTATTCTTTGCCTGAAAGGTCCTTTCCGTCGTTTTTTCTGTAATTTGTTCACTTGGGGTATTTATGTCGGAAGCTCTTGACAGAGCTGAGACACTCCAGTTCGGCCTTGCTGAAAGAGGAAAGAGAGAGAAGAGATTTCAAGTGTGTTCTTTGGTTGAGATAGAGAAAGACAGGCAGACAAACAGACAGACAGAAAGACAGACAGGCAGTGAGACAGAGAGGAGGTCTCTTTATATATGGACAACAATTTTGGCTAAAGACGTTGGTTGATTTCTACATATTGAAATGATTGTCATACCAATCCTTATCTTATCTTACCATAAGTTTATTCGATGCTTACCTGCTGGAGCTTGCAGAACTTTGTCCGAGATCTCAATCATTGAGCCCGTTTATCTTCTCCCATTTTACTGAATTCTTTCCTCATAGTTGGTTGTACTTACCGAAGTCGTTTTTTTTCGTATTTTGATGCTCATCTTTTTGGGTTATATTTTTTTTATAGTAGGCCTAATCTTCATTTAATTTCAAACTGACAACACAGAATTATTACAATTCATACATAGTATGACAGATGGCCACAAGTTATTACAGGAGTTGAATTTAACTGGGCACCCATCACGTCATATATACTAATTATTTTGCCAACACCATCTGCCGAATGGAGGGCTCAGTCGACCTTAGGGAGGGACGTGGGAAGAGATCCCCACGTCCCTGCGCTCTTCATGCCACAGTGTCTGCCATTACCCTAGACCATTACACTAAACCATTGTCGTAAACTCCTCCCTTTAGTGTTCGTAGTACAACCTGGAAGTGGTTCTTTACTCTGACGACGCTATAGAAGTTTTCGTAATTACAAATACATATTCATTTGAGAACTGCCGTCTGTCGATCTTACCCAGTACCCCGGCATCAGCCCTCACTACATACTCGAGAGACTCCTAACCTTATGTGTCCACCCCATGCCTTGTCCTTGCCATCTCCCTTGAGGCGTCACCATGGTATTACTCCACCGTCTCCGCCTCCGACTCCTTCCGCGTCTAATCCACTTGTCTCTGGTTGATGTCCCGTCCCCTCCCAACCCCACAACGACCGTTTCTTGCGTCGGCCACCGTGGGCAACCTCACCGCTTAAGCCAATCGTTTTCATTTAGCCTGGCATTAGTTGGCCAGCAGTGGCGCCGGGTCCGCACCCACCGCCGTCTCCTCCCGTTCAGTCTCAGTACGTGTTCCGGTTGTAATCTGAAGTCGTTCCGGGAACGAGTTTAAATTGCAAATTGCGTCGCCCTGACTGGCCTTGCCTTGCCTTCGCGGTCGGTTGTTGACTGGCTTTCGATTGGCTGGATGTGCGGCAATTGCTGACGATGGATTAGCTAATGACGGTGCAATTGCCAGTGTCCGTCTTATCTCGATGGGTTTTTTCGTCAGACGTTGTACGTAACGTATTGTAAATTCGGCTCAGATCCAAGGCGTCCGTCTGTCTGTCTTATTATCTCAGAATTCGTGATGAGATGAATGGGTTGTTGGTTGAAATGGTTGTGGATATTTGTCTTGGCTGGTATGCATGCAGGAAGAGGAAGAGCCTTGGAAGTATTAGACAATGCTTGCGGATGATTGGATGGTTGTTGGATTCCATTGTTATCATTATTGTCGTCCTCCTCTTCACTGTCATCAGAATCTTTATAAATATTGCTTTATCATCGTCATCATTATGATCATCAGTATTATTATTGTTGCTTTTGTCATCATCATTTTATCAACATCATCATCATCATCATCATCACCATCATCATCATCATCATCATCATCATCATCATCATCATCATCATCATCATCATCATCATCATCATCATCATCATCATCCTCTTCACTGTCTTTAGAATTTACATAGGTCTTGCTTCATCATGATCATCATCATGATCATCATCATCATGGCCATCATCATGATCATCATCATCATAATCATGATCATCATCACCACCACCACCATTATCATCATCATCATCATCATCATCATCACTGTCATCAGAATTTTTAATTATCACTGTTATCAGCATCTGTGATCAAGCCCCTGCTGTTGAAATCAGCCTCTGTTCATTGTCAATGGATGACAATATAATACGGTACAATCGTCATCCCCATTCTTCGTCTTTTGTCAAGTCCAGCGCTTTCCACATGACATTGTCCAGTCAATACTTATCCTGTCTTCTTTCTCTGCAGCATTTATCATTTGTAGCGTGAACTGCCAGGTAGTCCAGGTGAATGGCTTTTGAAGTGAGAAGGTGGGAGAGTGGAGGCCTAGCTTGAGTCTTTTGCTTTGACTGTTATTGTGACAAAGGAATATAAGAATTTCAAGGAATAAGACTGTTAAATAGCAGTTGCATTAATTGTCAAATAGTCACGTAGCTGCCTGATAAGGAAATGGTTTTCGGTTCATTTCGTATTCAGGGGTTCATCCGGTGCAGTCAGTAAGCATAGGAAACAGAGGGCAAGCTGGAGAGTTACAAGAAGATGGGTTAAAAGAGACAGACACAAACAGACAGACACAGACAGACAGAAAGACATATAGACAAAACAAACACACAAAACACTCAGACAGAATGTACAGAGAAGGACCTGAAGTCAGAAGGATGTGTAACCTTGAAGATTGACAGACAGACAGACAAATAGACATACAAATAGACAGACAAGGAAAACACTCAGAAGGATCTGCAGATAGAGACAGATATATACAGACAAGGACCTGACGGGTCTGTATGCTTTCAGGCAGACGGATGGACCATTGGACAGACAATGACAGACAGACAATGACAGCGATACAGACAGACAGACCAGCAATGTGTATTCAGCCAAGAGCGAAAGCTGCAAATCACGGAAGAAGCAAGTAATTGATTTTAAAAAGTCTTCCTCCTCCTCCTCCTCCTGCTCCTCATCCTCCTCCTTCACTCTTCTTCCTCCTCCATCTCATCTTCCTTCTCTCCTACTCTTTCTCCTCTTCCTCGTCCACGTCATCCTCCTCCTCTTTCTCCTCCTCCTCCCCTCGCCCTCCTCCTCCTCCTACTCCTTCTCCTCCTCCTCCTCCCATGTCTCTGTTGTATCTCTTACCATTTGGTCATTGCCACAGTATTGACAGTAGAAATCATGTCCTTCTCCTTCGGCTATGGA
Organism: Lumbricus rubellus; assembly: GCA_945859605.1. NCBI lineage: Eukaryota > Metazoa > Annelida > Clitellata > Crassiclitellata > Lumbricidae > Lumbricus > Lumbricus rubellus. The sequence continues at coordinate 29,366,622 of OX243826.1, read as the reverse complement.
CACGAATTACACACTGATGCCTTAAGACCTAGACCTCCCTCTCTCCCCCCCCCTAGACCTCCCTCTCCCCCACACCATCCCCCCTACCGGCTTGCTTCATTGACATCCGTCCTGCAGTCTATGATGATGATGATATGTGTGCTTGTCGATTAGACGGAACAAGAATCTATCTGCTATCTCGTGTCTGAACATCGGTCTCCTTCTTTGACAACGTCATGCATAGCTAGTAATGCGGTGTTGGCAGTAGTCTTATACAATCGTCATTCGTCATTCAATGTGGACATCTGGTATGGTGGTGGGTGTTGGTGGTGGTTCTGATAATAATAATATGATGATGATGATGATGATGATGATGATGATGATGATGATGATGATGATGATGATGATGATGATGATGATGATGATGATGATGGTGATGGTGATGTATGTGTTGAATAACGTCAAAGCGTTATGTAGTAAATAATTGTATTTGAATTGATCGGTTCAAAAGAGAAAATAGAAATGCTCAAATGAATGGAAAGATAGATGGATGGATGGACGGATGAATGGACGAAGAAGATGATGATAGATGATGATGATAGATGATGACAGATAGATAGATAGATAGATGATGACAGATAGGTAGGTAGATAGGATAGGATAGATAGATAGATAGATAGATAGATAGATAGATAGATAGGTAGGTAGATAGATAGACAGACAGATAGATACGGTCTACAGACAAGTAGACAAACACGCTAATGGACAGTTGGATAGATGATACTGTAAATAGTTATAGATAGATAGATGATAGATAGATAGGCAGATAGATAGATCTATCTATAGTCAGATTGAATGGGAAAGTTGAATGGGACGGACACACACACGCCACACACATCCACGGGCAAAAGCATTACCTACAGGATTACCTGGCCATTGTCTACCTTGCAGAGTGATTTATGAACGTACTTAATTGCTTTTGTATTGGTAGTCCATTAGTGCAGACCAGGTAGATATCTATGTCTGTCTATCTATCTGTATATGTCTGTATGTCTGTCTGTCTGTCTGTCTGTCTGTCTGTCTGTATATGTTTTTTTGTCTATATGTCTTTCTGTTTGTCTGTCTGTATTTTTGTATGTCTGTCTCTCTGACTGTATAATGTGTTTTTCTGTCTGTATATGTCTTTGTCTGTGTGTGTCTTTCTGTCTGTCTGTATATGTCTCTGCCTGTCTGTCTGTCTCTGTATGTCTGTCTCTGTTTTTCTGTATGATGTGTTTGTCTGTCTGTATGTCTGTGTCTGTCTTTCTGTCTGTCTGTATCTTTGTCTTTGTCTCTGTGTGTGTTATTGGTGTATGTTTGTCCAACCACTCATTGTAGTGAACACCAGTTGTGTGGTTATTAATGTTTGCTCATTAATTAATTAATTAATTGCTCATTTAATTAATGACTTGATTGGCTCGTATGCATTAAGTCGGATGCTGCTGGCTGCTTAGGCTCCTCCATCTGAACATGCTCTAACATGCTTACATCACGGCTGCTGCTGCTGATGTCTGTGCTGCTGATGCTGATGATGCTGGGGAAGATTTAGGGATGCTATGGGCATCGTTTGTGTGATTGATAATAGCTCCCTCCTATGCCCAATGGAGAGCTGATCTCTACGTTTTTGTTATTGATTTTTGGTTTTTATGATTATCATTGTGATGGCAATGGTTTCTGGTATTGAAGTACTGCCTGATTAATTGAAATTGCATTTTTAAACTATTCAATTGTCGTATTAATACCGGGTTTTGTTAAAGTTTCTAATTTAACCAGTGTTTGAAATTATCCCAGTTGTGTGATTTTTTGTAAGTTGTTGTTGCGTTTCTGTTACCGTTTGGGTTGTTATTGTTCCCCCTAGTTTGTGTTTTTCGTAGAATCCAGAGTTTTCCAGACACAATTTAGTAGTGGAGTTGTGCTCATTTTTACAGCTCCGTTACCTACCAGATTTCGTTGACTGTGTGCTTATTTTTCTGGGGTGTTGATTACATCATTGAGGCTTTGTTGCCCAATGTCATGCGATACCATTTACGACTTGCTGTTGCAGAGATAAATCTGTCATTGTGATGATTTTGGTTCTGTTTTTACTAACCATGTCTGACAAATTACTGTTTTACTAGATATGTTCAGTTGATTATGTGTTTGTTTAACTAATTGTTTCAATAGAATTGTATTTTGCTGCGTTATTGCAAATACTTGTAATCTTGTATGCGTCAAATGAATTTCTTGATGATATTGTACCAATTTTACGGCTTGTGCAATACTTTGATGTTATTTTTTGTTAAATTTCTAACATCATGTGAAATAATGTAGAAATGTATTGCAGTTTCTAACTGATGTTAATGTTCTCGCTTTACTAGAAAAACAGGAATGTTTTGATACTGTTTGAAACCGATTGTTACTTGAAATTAATCGTTTGTGGAATATTTTGTTATAAGCTTTGCCTGAAAATTGTGTCATGTTGACTGTTAATGCTAACATAGCTGTTGATACTATCTGGATATTGATGCATGTGGAAACTAAAATAGAAATTGTTATTATTGAACACTTTATTATTGACATTTTAAACCACTCTTATCGGCAGTAAAATAGTAGAGCAATTTTGTTAAGATGACAGTTTAAAATGCTGCCAATTGCAGTGTGAGAATGAAAATAATTTCTGATAGAGGAGGGGCACATCCCCTCCTCAAACCCATCCTCTACGCGCCTTGCCGATTGGCAGCCTGCTTGTCCCCAAAAATCGTGTTTCCCCCCAGTGGAGGCAGTGGCGGATCCAGAACTGTTCCAGGGGGGGCCAACATCTTACATCTTGGGACAGTGGAAAAAATTCTGTTGTTGGTCGCCCCAAAAGTTGATGACCTTTTTTTAGTCCTCCAGTTGAAAACCGAATGGATGCCAGGGGCCTTTTTGGGGGGCCACGTCCCATGGGGGGGGGGGGCAATATGCCATGACACCTGTATTCGTATTGCTAATTTCAAACCGAATGGGGGGAACACGTCTCATGGCAGTTTTAAATGGGGGCCATGGCCGGATTGGGCCTCCCTGGATCCGCCCCTGAGGGGGAGTAGATTAAGCGCTGGTCTTGTTAACTGTTAACGATTAACATAGCTGTTGTTACCAGCGGGATTATATTGGCTAGTGCTGCCATCTGTTGAGTTGAATGCATGACAGGGTGACTACTTCTTACAGCGCTCCTCGAGAGTCCCCCGTTGAACGTGCGAGCGCGAGTCATCGGATCGAGCACGATACTCGTCGAGTGGAAACCTCCGCAGCTCGTCGTCGGAAACATTACCGTGAGTAGCTTCCACTTGCGCTCGACTATTCACGACTCTAATCGTAGTCGTGAATTTATATGGCGCCACTTTTCACGTCCACTGCTCCTGTTAGTGAACGATACAATATCATTAATATTGCAACAATGCCGAGTCCTGTATGAACTGCTCAATTGGACAGCACTGTGCTTTCTCTGTAATTGACCCCATGGTGTGGAATGGGCTCCCATGCACTGTCTATGCACCTTTAGTCTATTGTTTGCTCAGATGCATTTTATCGCATCCTTAAACTGTCCTTTTTCAGCTGAGGTTTTGCCGGGAGCACTCCTGAGTAGTAACCTTGAAGGGGCGCTATACAAATGTGGGGCACGGTGGTGTAGTGGTGACGTCATTGCCTTGGAGCCGCAAGGTTCAAGGTTCGAATCCACCTCGCCACGTAAGGACCTTGGGCAAGTCCTTCACTCACAATTGCTCAGCGCTTCGGCGTGAAACTTCGATGCAGTGTCCGCTCTGCATTCGGGAGCGCCTCTGAGTAGAAAGAGCTTGAAGGGGCGCTATAACAAGTGTACAAACAAACAAACAAACAAATCTCCATAGTGAATGAATGAATTAATGCATTCAGTTGTTGTTATGCAAACTGAAAGTGAATTGGTTCAGGAACAACGACAATCAGAGAGGGGGGAGATGACGAATACAAAGAAGGAAATGAGTTGTGGGTCTTTTTCTTTCAGGGTTACCGAGTGCTGTACAGTCTCAATGTCGATGATCCAAGTTCCCTGTGGCCCTCGAAAACTGTTGAGGGCAAGGAGCAGCTGGCGGTTCAAGAGCTGATCTACAACCAGACCTACTACATCCGTGTCGTCGCATTCAACGACCTTGGCGATGGACCACTATCGGCCATGATAGAGGTCAAACTACGTCAGCCACGTGAGTCCTTCCTCTACTCCAGTTGAACCGAGAGCATGGATGAATAACAGAAAAGAACAAAGAAGTTATGAGTAGTGGGGTGCTATGGTGTAGTGGTGGCGTCGTTGCCTTGGAGTCGGACGGTTCGAGGTTCGAATCCACCTCACCTCGTAGGGACCTTGGGCAAGTCCTGCACTCGCAATTGCTCAGCGCTTCGGCTTGAAACTTCTATGCAGTGTCCGCTCTGCATCGGGAGCGCCTCTGAGTAGAAAGAGCTTGAAGGGGCACTCTAACAAGTGCACATACAAAGATGAGTAGTGAATGATCAATGGTCTTAAACTTAAACTCATCTACTACTGGTAGCAGATATTGACTTCGTTCTGGGTCGTTGACTTGTTGGATTTTTAAATATTTTTCCTTTATGTGATATATCTTTGACTGTGGTTTATATGCTTGAAACAGCAGTTGATAGAGGTCAAACTATGACAACCACGCGAGACCCTCTTCATCTTCAGTCGAACAGAGCTGGCCATTGTTCAGCCACTGCACTTGCTACTGCTTTGTTCTCTCAGCTCTTCATCCATCCTATTGTTGCAGTCCATTTGCTTGTGAAACTGAGAGTTCTCTGCTCTAATGGGCCGTCTTTAAGCTTCGTTTGCGCACAACTGCTGCAAGTCCAAATTTGTGATCCGTCTTTTTGAAACCAGTCGGAAGGTACCAAATGTCATCAGGTAGAAAATGAAGAAAAACCATGGAAAACCTTAAATCGACCGTAAATGACATGAACGCAAAAACAAGTTTAAAAATATATATTCAATAGAAATGACGCATAAAATGCTTGTTTAGACATATCTAAATGTGTAAAAATTAATTTTTACTAAGAGCCCTAAATCTGCTTATCGAGATCGAAAGTCAGAATTTAAGTCAAAATTAGCTACATTTTGTTGCGATATTAAAATAAGTTGCAGGTCGAATCGAAAAACGTGATTGGTCTCGTTTTGAAAAAGGAAATCCCCTTTTTCTGTTCTATTAATAAAACATGACCACCTTCTATTTAGTACGCCCTGAGAGCGGCCCGAAATAGACCGACTAACTCACAGAAACTTAAAATAGCGCTATAAAGCAGATACGTGACCAAATCTTGAGCCGTGGTTGGCTGAACGATTAAAGGTCGCATGGCCTCGCCTGGTGTAACGGGATAAATCGTTTATTTTCTTCGCTTTTCACCTAAATAACTTAATCTTCAAAATGGAGAATATTTTGTAAATCTGTAGAGTATTTAGGCAATTGTCGAAGCTACGCGGCGGCCAAATTGTATTTAAATAGGTCCAGTAGAAATAACCGTTTCATAGGAGAATGTCAATAATTATATGCATTGGACCTTCATACTGGAACAGTCTTCCATTAAAAATTCGCGATACTGCATTGCTTTTATCTCATGAAACATTCTCAAGGACAATTAAGACGCACTTGTTTAGAACTGTCTGGTAGCTACGTTAAGCGCCTTCGTGAGGTTATTATAAGGCGCTATATAAATGTTCATATACATACATACATACATATCGCTAAACTTCGCACGCAATTTTCTCAACTAGCAGTTTATCTATACCATCAGATTTAAAATTCTATAACCCTGGTTATATTTCAGATATAGAAAAACCGCAAACAGTTTTGGAAAGGAAAATGAATCATGTACAGGAAATTGCTAAAAAGTGAAAAAATTTAATATGGTACTTTCCGACCGCTTTTGTGAAAACGGGTCACATTTTTCTAACTGATTGATCATTCAAATTATTGGCTGGCTTGCTTGCTAAGTTGATGATGGGTGATTGGCTGGTTATTCAGATGTTTTATAATTTAATACAAAAAAACAATTGGGTGACATCAATTATAAAAAATAAAAAAAATTCCGCTCATCTCAATTGATACATGTAGTGACTTCACAAACAGGTAGGCCTACCTTGCTTTTTTTGTTGTGATTGCCAGCCATTGTAACCTGCTACTTTAACAAGTAAACATCCATTCACTACACTGTTTTCTGTATTGCTCTTCCAGTTCCTTGGGCTCCAGTTGAGCTGCGTGGAGAGGCCGTATCCGCCCACTCCATCCAGTTGTACTGGCTTCCAGGCAACGACACAGCAGGCGGCACGAGCTACCAGCTGGAAAGCTACGAGGTCTACTTCAACGACATCGACTACCGCCAGCACATTCGCATCACGGTTTCACCGCCTGTCAACTCGTACGTGCTGGAGGACCTCACTCCGAACACGGTCTACTACATACGAGTCGCGGCCAAGGCGTCAGGCATCGAAGGACCAAGCACCCAGACGATACAGGTCCAGACGCACGAGTACAGTGAGTTGAGTTGCGATTAATTATCGAGTTCTGCTTTTTGAGTTGTATGGCTTCAACATTTGTTGAGAATTAACTGCACTGATGCACGATTTTGGATTGAATGCACAAGTTTTTGCACTGTTTAAATACTTATTTAAGTTATTTAACTCTTCTGTTTCAAGTTTTTTTTGGTCATTTTTGGCCAAGCTTATTAGCTATATGTTATTCAATTAACCTGAAGTTTTACTGTTGATTCTTTTGACCTTATGTTCTTTTATATAGTGAAGTGCTTTCTGTTTTCGTGATTTTTGTGTGTTGAGCTGTCTGTATTATATGACTGTATGAATTTTTATATATTTGTTATTTTTTATCAGTTTCATTAACAGTCTCCATCCTGAAGTATTATGTGCTATAGTATTTCATCATGTGTGTTACACTCTAGAAGGAATTAATTGACCTTCCCTAGGCATGTGAAAGGGCATCTCTGGACATATGAGTGCACCTCGTGGCATGAGAGGGCATCTCTGGGCATGTGAGTGCACCTCTTGGTATGAGTGGGCATCTCTGGGCATGTGAGGACATCTCTCAGGTTTCCATGTGATCTGCAACATGAGCTTCTTCTTTTGGTGGTTGTATTTTACAAGCAGTTAAAGATCATTTTGTAAGTTTTGTTACGAGAATGCTGTATGATTTCTACTTTAATGTTTCTCTTGTTTATTTCTTTTCTAACTACTATGCGTTTGCTGGTAGTCTAAAAAAGAATGTATAACTTATTTTCTTTTTTTAATGCGTTTGCATTTATGGATTATTATTTTTCTCTGTTATTGTTTCATATTCTTCATTAGGTTCGTTTTACTTTCTGTTGTTTGTATTTCATTGAAATACATTCAAAACTTGATTCTGCATCCTCTGTTCAATTCGTAACACTAGAATTTTTCTTAATTCGTTTCTATTGTCATGATTATGGACTGCATTTGTTTCTGAGTTTCTTGCTTTTTAAATTTTAAGTATTTTGATTGCTTTGAGTTCATTGCAATTCTCTGCTGCAAAAAAATTTCTAGTTAACCTAAAACTTTTTAACTAACCTGAAATGTAGGAGAATTCAAATTTCTGTTATTTGGAGTAAAGACTGCTTACTCTGATTGAAAGACCTCACAGTACTTTACTTTGAGCTCCTGTGAAAGTTTATAGAAATTGTAGTTTTAATGTAGGTAGAAGGTTAAATGGAGCAACTGTTGTGATCAATCTGTATATTTTAAGAGATGTCTCTTTGGTTGTCTTCTTAAGGAGTTTTGGAATCTAAGAAACATAATTATTAATAGTCTGTCTGTAGCTTAAGTTTGAGAATCGCAAACCCCACTATTAAAATTTGTGTAATAGGATTTAACCATTTCAGACATAAAATTAAGTTTTTAAATTTTAAACTGAATATACTCCTGGATTATCAAATACCAAATTTGGAAAAAAATTAAGTTATAGCAAATACTCTCAAGGAAGTCATCTTCTAAAACACGAGTGCAAATTTTGGCTTTGTTCAACATTTAAGTTCAATATGGATGGTAAAAAAATTGAGAACTCTGTTGCACTACCTATGAGCCCAATATCTGCACAATTTGTTTGACTTCACATTAGGAAATTTGATTGGAACAACTAGCGAAAGTAGCATTGCATTTTTAAACTGAGGGAGGGACAGAAACAGAGACTGAGACAGAGCTTCCAAGTTCCTTAACTAACTAAGATAAATTCATTGATGCTTAAATTTAAGTTTCAATTTGAGATAATCCAAGTTTAAGTAGACCTGAGAAAGCAGAGAATTGATGTTTACGGACTGTTTTTTTTATTTCTGCCTGCGTTCTTCGCTTTTTGTTTTTTCTCTCAACCAGTCCCAACCGCTCCGCCCCAGGATGTTAGAGGTAGGGCACGAGACTCCACGTCCATCGAACTTACCTGGAAATCACCTCCAGCGGCGCAGCAGAATGGCCGAATAATCGAATACAAGGTGTTCTATGCCGACGCGAATATCCTCCGGGGCCAGCTTGAAGCGTCGGTTATGGCGAAACAGGAAACTTCGTGTTTGATCATGGGCCTTCGAAAGTGGACCCCCTACAAGATTTGGGTGACAGCGTCGACACGTGTGGGAGATGGACCCATGTCCGATACCATCCTTGTACACACGGAAGAGGACGGTATGTCCATGTGGAGAAATTCCTTTGTTTATAAGGTCAAGCAGTTTGACCACTGACCTTTTGTTTTCCCCATGACTGGTTGGCTGGCCGAGAGCTTGCTTGGATGGCGTTTGCAGGTCTTGTTTGTTGCGCTTGCTTGCTGATTGGTTGTTGGTTTGATCGATCTGATTGGTTGTTATGAAATTCTGTTTTTCGTTCGATTGGCTTTTTTGCTCATCAGTTGCGATGATCTCACGCGGTTGTTGTAGATCTGATCGATTGAGCATTTGATTTCGTCTGATGAGTATTGAAATTGCTAATGTTGTCGCTTTTTCTAATGTCCTTTTCTTCTTTCGCTGTCTGTATGATAAAGACCATCTGTGTGTGTGTCTGTCTTGTCTGGTCTTCTGTGTATCTGTCTGTCATGTCTATTTGTCTGTCTGTCTTTTAGTATATATCTGTCTATCTGGGTGTCTGTCTGTATGTCTGTTTATCTTATATATCTCTATCTGTGTGTCTATCTGTCTGTCTATCTTTCTTTCTGTCTGTCTATCTTTCTGTCTGTCTGTCTGTATGTCTGTCTGCCTCAATAACTATCACACTGTATATTGCTACTTTTCTGTTGATTAAATGTCTTAGATTTGTAACTAAACCGTTTCTTTGCATTTCATGTTATTTTAAACTGGTCTCACCGTCCTCTTTCCATCTCAGGAAGCAGGGTCAATGAGTGTCATGGTAGTCAATTGGTTTTATATAGACGGCTACTGTGTAGGTATCTTGAGCCAGACCTTCACTCACAAAGTGCTTAGCGCATTGATTCTTGTTTGTTAGACATTAGCGATTGTGAGCTCTGTAGCCATACTCTTAGTTCTCACCCTTTTCCACTCCCTTCATTCGACTGAACAAATTCCTCTGACCGTCCGCTCTCTTTGTAAAAACCCTTCTCAAGCTTCCCTCTCTTGATCATCTTAAGACAGTTTTATTTGGCCGCGCTGAGGTTGGGAACGCCTCTGAGTAGCCCCCTTGAAGAGGCGCTATATAAATGCATCGAGTGAATGAATGAATGAATTACACGGTGACAGTAGCTGCCGTGATATGATTGAACGAACAAATAATTAAAGAGATCAATGCCTACGTTTTCTTTAGACTCGTTTCTATAGCATTAGCTGACATTGTATCTTACTGTAGTGCCTGGCGAGCCACAAAAGGTGAGGCTCCAACCGGTTAACTCGACAACTCTAACCGTGTCATGGCTGCCTCCTCCTGACGCTGAGCTCAATGGAATCCTCAAAGGTTACCAGCTGAGGTATTTTGCCGTAAACGAAACAAATGAACCGCTGTCTGCACCAGAACACGTCAACCTTACGCTCTATCGCACGGAGCTGAACATCACCGGACTCCAGCCAAACACGCTGTACGTCGTTCAGGTTGCGGCTTACACTCAGCCAGGTCTTGGGGAATTCAGCAAGCCGAAGAAAATCCGAACGAAAGGGTCTGGTAGGTAAATATTTTATGCAGATATGTCATTACGTATACATATAAATGATTGTGTATTCAATTATTCATTCATTCAAGAATCTGTGTATATAGCGCCTCTTCAAGGGGACTGCTCAGAGGTGCTCCGACTATTATAATAATAATAATAATTATAATAATCTAACTCTGTTCTGTTTTAAATAGTTTGATGAAATTTTTACTGTTGTGCGTAAATATGAATCATCTTTAAGTCTATAATAATGATAATAATAATGATAAAAATAATAATAAGACTAGGCCCTATTATCTTGTATAGCGCCATAGCTCAGCCAATGCCAAAGGAAATGGTTCTATGAGTTCAAAAGTTAATGTCTTGAGGTTTATCCTTGTTACCGGTTCTTAGACCATTTTTGCACTCTCCTTTTTGTGCCAAACATTGCATTTGTAACCTACTACATCTGTTTTTTTTGTTTCAATGAAAAGTACGGTTATGGGTATCTGTCCTGCTCATTTTACCCCATTCATTCAGGGAACGTAGGACTGAGTCAACCTTTATGGGGGTAATGGGTATTGTGGGGCGCGGTTGTGTAGTGTGCCTTGCAGCCGGAGGGTTGCAGGTTCGAATCCACCTCAAAGCTGCATAGAGACCTTGGGCAAGTCACTCGCATTGCTCGGGTGCTTTGGTGTGAAACTCTGATGCAGCATCCGCGCTGTAGTCGGGAGCGCCTCTGAGTAGTGAGCTTGAAGTGGCGCTATAGAAATGTGTTACCATTCAACTATCTCCGTGCTTCAATAAATAAAGAGAATTCATGAAGTGTGTTCTTTCTGGTAATGGGGTTTGATAACAGCTGGAGACCGCATTGATGACGACAGTTCTCGTGTGTTGTAGTTCCCAGCGCTCCGAAGGGTCTCCAGTTGATGCTCGCCTCCGAGGACCCCCCGGCCGTCTCCGTCATGTGGCAGGCTCCACGATACATATACGGCATCCTCGAAGGATACAGACTGACGTTCGGAATCGCCGGAGAAACGGAATTCGAGGAGAAACGTCTGGATGCGGAGAAATTCCGATTGACCACCGGATATCTGGGTACGTTTAACCCTTTACCGACCAAAGTGTAATAAATGGTATGGGAAATCTTATGCTCTCAGTCGGTAAGGGTTTAGCACTTGATAGGTGACATGGTTATTTCTATGGCTCGAACTTCCATATCTGGGTATGTTTATCGCTTTATTTGATGAGCCACATTGGTTTCACAGTCGCTTTTAGTACATGCTACTTTATGATATTTAATTATTGTATTGTATTGTATCTGTAAATTTATAAAGCGCCCCTCGCAGTGCACACCAATCAGAGGTGCTCCCAGTGCGAAAGACCCAGAGAAAAGACACATGGTTTTTAAGGCAGCGAAAAGATATGCTTTGGGTATTCTTTAATAATGAAAAACGGGTCAATGGATGAGCTGATTCCAAAGTGTAGGACCAATGAAGGCAAAAGCTCAAGTTTTGGTCATAGTTGTCCTTGTTGATGTAATTGTATAGTAAAACCATTCTGTAAGCAAATGAAAACTGTTCTTTTTGGTCGTTGCTGCGGTCGGGAGCACCTCTGAGTAGTTTTCTTGAAGTGGTGCTATATAAATACTTGAGTGAATGAATAAAGTCTTAAGTCTTTTCTCATTGTGTTGGACATTACTGGAATTATTTTTCTTCTTAAAGAAATTTGTAATTCATGCAAGGTCACATTGAATTGTGAATCTGTGGCGTAATCTGCCAGGAGAAGATGCAGTTGGAGATCAAAGTGTTTGTGTTGATTAATTTGATTAATATATCCATTTAATTAATTAATTGACATTAACTTTTGTGATAATTGTAGTAGACTTGAATGTTAAAATGTTGTGATGTTCCTGTCGGTTGAGAGAAAGACATAATGTTTTTAAAATTAAAGTAAATAAACTGGATTTTCTATTATGCCCGGATTAACATGATTAAATTCTGTAGAACAAAGTTTGGTTGGTCTAAATAGGAGAACTTTTTATATGTCAGTGGTAAAAAAAGTTGCTGTGAGTTTGTGGTGGAATTTTCTGTATGGATTCTGTTGTGATTTCAGAGAGAGGTGTGGAATATGTTTTCCGATTATCTGCCAAGAATAGCGTAGACTACGGTGAACAAGCAGTGGAAACTATAACAACTCCGGATGGAAGTGAGTCAGATCCTCTCTCCTGCTCATCCTCATCCTCCTCCTCCTGCTCCTTCTCCTCGTTCTGATGCCATTCCAGGCATGAGGAAGTCTTTCACCAACACGGGCGAAGACACGGAACTACTTTCCTCTCTCCAGTCGTTTTTCATTCAGATTTCGTTTACATATTGCGGTGTGGAGCGTTCGCTTAGTAACGCAAACAACGTATCTGTAATGTTTGTTTTTATTTCGATGGTGTTACTCGGCGTTGCTGGTTTTGGGTTTCAAATGCACTTATTTCTGCACCGAAAATGCGGTTTTGTCATTCCGCGTGCGTTTGCAAGCTGTTGATAAAACGCGCCTTGGTGTTTACATAATTTCCGCTGATTAATTTGCAAATACGTTGTGTATTTGTACATTTTACGCTGTTTTGGTGCAAGTGGAAAGTGAGTGACGGGTTCAACTGATGAATGTTTGAGAGCTACACGCTACAAGTTTATTTATTTTCCTGCGTTTCACGTAACTTAATTCTTTTTCAGGCATCCAAATCTTTTTGAAGGTTGTAGGTCATATGAGATCAACAAAGGTCCATGTTGTGTGTAATGTAGAGCTTTTCTTAGATGGAGCTTTTATTTAACTTTTATTTCTATATTTGTATCATTTATTTCTGTTATGTGTATGGACTTTTACTTTTCATATTATATTATTTTCATTTATTTAAGGCATGTTCGTATAAAACATTGGCCTATACGAAAGCAGGTAGAACCTGCTGGTACTCCTAAGTACCGATTCTTTGTTGCCTACTTGCTCAATCCCATCTCTAATTACTAGCCCACCTTAACCAGATAACAACACCTCTTGGCATGATACTGCCATTTGATACGTGCATAAGAATACAGTACCTCCATGAAACTCCTCCAAACAGTGCGTTATTCTTCAAGAGGCGCTATATAAACACATAGATACAAAACAATACAATTCTCTATTGTCTTGTGCTGGACAGTTCCTGCAGGTGCCCCGCAGAACTTCACCGCCATCGGCATCAGTTCCTCAAGCGTACGTCTCCAGTGGGATCCACCGGCGAAGAAACATCGCAACGGTGAGATCGTTCTCTACGAAATCCTCTACCACCAGCGCATCAATCCGGCCGACGATTCCCCGATGAACACGACTGACACCTCGCTGATCGTCGAAGGTCTCGAGCCGACCACTGATTACATCTTCCAGATCCGTGCCTACACGAGCAAAGGACCGGGACCTTGGAGCAACCAACTGCCGTTTCGAACGTTTGGCCAACGTGAGTACCATGGAGCATACCGTGTCTGGTCTTTAACCCTTTAATGCCAGAGGGTATAGGATTTCTCATACCATGTACTACCATCTTGGCATTAAAGGGTTAATTGTGTTTTTTTTAAAGAAATAGCAAAAGGCAAATGCTGTAGGTGTACATTAACTGTGTGGAGCGCGGTGGTGTAGTGGGTATGTTCGTCGCCTTGCAGCCGAAGGATTGTGGGTTTGAATTCACCTTGAGTTGCCACGTAAGGACCTTGGGCAAGTCCTTCACTCGCAATTGATCAGCGCTTTGGCGTGAAACTCCGATGCAGTGTCTGCTCTGCGTTCGGGAGCGCCTCTGAGTAGTGAAAGATTGAAGGGGCGCTATAACAAGTGCACATACAAACATAAACATGCTATGTTATGTTATTTGCGTGAAATTCAGACGTCATATCGCCTCCCACGAATGTTCAATTACGCCGGGTCTCTCCGACCGCCCTTGAAGTGACCTGGGATCCTCCAGCCTACCATATCATCATCACCAACTACCGCGTCTACTACAGCATCGTCGTGGTGCCGGACATGTCACGCTGGCGCAGCATTGAGGTTGGTCCGTACACGAGAGCCGACATCACGGGTCTCGAACCTCACACGGTCTATGCCGTCAGAGTGCAGGCAAAGGTCAACGATGGAAGATATGGAAACTACTCGGAAATCGCCTACTCTAACATACTCGAACATGGTTAGGATGCTAAGATGAATTCAATAGCCGTGGACGAAGACAATATACAAATAAATTTTCGTTTGAACAATTTCTTTTTGTACCTGATTGCGGTGTGTCTTATCAGCTTTTCTTGTCAAATAACAAATATAATAAAAATGATAATGATGATGATAATAATAATAATAGGGCCATTCCGGACTGGTTTTATAGCAGTAGTTAGGAGATAAGCCCCTGAGGGGTCCTAAATACCTTGGGGGAAAAAAATATTTATTTATTTATTGCCAAAGAAACAAAATGAATATGAGTACAAACAGTGGATACAGAACGGTCTCAGAATGATTACTTCTGTTTGGAATTTTTGTTGAAGAGAATAAATATGTGTTTATTTTTGTTGAAGAGAATAAATATGTGTTTATAATAATAATATATAATAATAATAATAATACTTACAAAAGACACTGATGAATTATCAGTGCACATTTTACCCTTAGCTTATTATTGTCTGTTTTCATTGCATAATAATATTGATGATGATTGATGATGATGATTCATTGCATAAGTCAAGTAGATACTTATCATGCTTAATATTCTGTTAGCATAGTATTACCTGCTGACCTTACGTAAGATCAGTATTTTATTAGATTATTATTGAGGTACTTGCTGTATTATTTGCAGACCATGCGGACATGGTGAAGGAATTCCATGTGACCGTACAGAATCCTCGGTCACTTATGCTCGAGTGGAAACCTCCGAGAAAGCCAGGAGTGTTCCGATACCTTGTAAGTCCATTCTCACCGTATTGACTGATTGATTGTTTGATCAGACTCATCTTATAAAGCGCATCATTTTAACATCAACTTTTGACATCTATAGCATAACCAGAACCCTCACGTAAATTGCATTTTAAATGTGCCTGGTAACCCTGTTGCAAAGCAGCCTTTTTATAATGCCACAAACGACGAAGGTAACATTGTGGGGCGCGGTGGTGTAGTGGTGGCGTCGTTGCCTTGGAGCCGGAAGGTTTGAATCCACCTCGCCGCGTAAGGATCTTGGGCAAGTCCTTCACTCACAATTGCTCAGCGCTTCGGCGTGAAACTCCGATGCCTGTGTCCACTCTGCATTCGGGAGCGCCTCTGAGTGGAGAGAGCTTGAAGGGGCGCTAAAACAAGCACATACAAACAAATACAAACACTGAATTTGACTGTTGAAAAATACTGTACGTCAACAATGAAATGTTGGTTTTTTGCGTAGATCGAATACGAAGGTCGTAAGAAGGTGACGGACTCATCTGAAGTGGAAGAAACGTTGATCGACGTGAAGCAACCTCATTATATCTCGAAGGAAGAGAGCAGATTCTACGTCGACAATCTAATCCCGAATACGATCTACACGTTCAATCTCAGCGCAAAGTTCATCGATGGCCTCTGGGGCCCGCCGTACCCTCTGCGACTCGAGACAAGTGTTGAGGGTGGGCCATTAATTCAGTTGTTCTTTAACCACACTGTGTTATATCAAGGGTGATTCGTGTTGCCCTCCTCCTTTCTCCGGGCTTGGGACTGGCACTGCCAAAATTACAGGCAGTGGCAGACTTCTGGTCATTCATTCATTTATTTTGGAGATTTCTATAGCATCCCTTCAAGGTTACTACTCAAGAGTGCCTTAAAGCCAAAAGGTTCGAGGTTCGAATCCACCTCGCCACGTAAGGACCTTGGGCAAGTCCTTCACTCACAATTGCTCAGCGCTTGGGCGTGAAACTCCGATGCAGTGTCCGCTCTGCATCGGAAGCGCCTCTGAGAAGAGAGCTTGAAGGGGCGCTATAACAAGTGCACATACAAACAAACAAACCTTGGTTGAAAAAGATGGTTTTTAAGGCTGCGATCAAATGCATTTTATTTGAGCAAACCCTTGGCAGAAGGTTTGCTCATATGCCCATTCCATACTATGGGGCCAATAACAGAAAGCATGGTGCTGTCTAAGAGCAGTTTTTGCTTAGGAATGAGGACTTCACTCTAGAATGGAGGAACATACAACACAGCGTCTCTGTTGCTCAGAGTAGAGCGACAGTGCTCTTTCAAATAGGCAGCAGGAGCAGCACCTTTAAGAGTAGGTCACATCAAAGCAGAGACCTTCTATATAATTATCGTCTGTCATGCGAAGCATACAGGTAGCGAATCACACAAACCTGCCCTAACTATATTAGAGACTTGTCTCAAGATTGTTAGATCATGCCTGGTGCTTAAAAGGTTATCTCTCGTTTCTTATGCTGGCACTTTCAATCGTGTACCTTAAAGGGTTTGGTCTTGAGGTTGAAGGGTTGGTGAGAGGACTTTCAGGTTGAAGGATTTCTTGGAGGGCTTCGTCTTAAGGCAGAAAGGCTTTTGCTGAGAGAAGCACTTTATGATTGTCAGATACATAACAATACAGTACATATATTTCTTGTGTTGAAACTGCTCTTTTAGTTTCATTTTCGCTTTGTTGCGTATAACGATAGCTGTTGTTTTCAGCTCCGCCTGAGTTGGACGCTCCAACTTTGGTTCGATATGCTCCAGAGGGTCTTCCGTTCTTGCGTCTGTCACCGTCGTCGTCACGTCGCGATGACTTCCATCGGTATTACGTCGTTGTCGTGCCGTCAACGGAGAAAAGAACGCCGCAAGATATCAAACTGGAAGAGGTAAGAGAGAAGGCCTCGTCTAGAAATTGTTGTTACATTTATTTTTTTAATGGATCAGTTTAGAACAATAAGCTGTAACCTGTTGTTGGTGTTTTGTTTTATTTGGAAGTCCACTCATAAATTGGTGTTATGTCGGAAATTACAATGTATCAGAGACTTAGGGATATAGTATGTTTGTGGGGTTTTTTTTGCAGAATTTAATGTAAAAATATGTTTTGAAAAATCTTTTATTTTATTTTGTTAAAAAAGACTAAGTTTTGAAGCTATTTTAATGCTCTTGGTGTGCATTTTATTTTGTTTTGATTAATTAAATTAATTTAATTGGATCACTTTTTGCCTCATATATCTTGATTTAGCATTAATTAATAATTATAATTAATAATAATAAAAGTTAAACTAAAAACTGATGTGTGGTCAAGCCTTATCAGTCTCTCGTTTTTTAAAAACATTTCTTTTCCTCTGGAGTTTTTCATGCTGGTCTCTGAATGGTCATTCTGCGAGAGGCGCTATACAATTGCATAGATGCAATACAATACAATACGATGCAATTGGTAATGATTAAGATGTTTGATTCTTTTCACTTAGCTGCGCGATGAGTCGTCGACAGGACGAGAACGATGGATAGCGGCGAGGTTTGATGGAGCGCTTCCAAAGGAGATGTTCCTTGGAGATGGATCCAAACTCGGATCCGGTGAATTCACGAACCAGCGACTCAAACCTGGACAGACGTACAAAGTGTTTGTGCGTGCGTTTGCCGATGGAAATGTAAGCAGCGATGGTCTCGTGCGTTTGATGACAAGCAAGCGCATTGTAGTGAAAATGTGAACTGCGTGCTTATATTGCTATCGTGGTGGCCCATATAGATTGATTGATTGATTGATTGATTGATTGATTGATTGATTGATTGATTGATTGACTGACTGACTGAATGACTGACCGACTGAATGACTGACTGATTGATTGATTGATGGCAGAGTTGCCACTCTGATTTTTAAAAGGTCAGATCCGGCAGAAAAAAGGCTAGAAAAAGCTAGGTAGAGAGATTTCTGAAAATACATTGAATTTTTGGACTTGAAATTTCAGACTTTTTTAAGTCTTTCATGTCCCAAAAATGTAAAAATTTATCCTGCAATATTTTTTTATATCATATTTTGTAGAACAGTGTCTATGGTGGATAACAGACTGTAGTGGATACAACGGCAGATGTTACCATGACACTTTAGAAATTTTTAGATTAGATTAGATTAGGTGTACCATCGATGTGTGATTGTGTGTTGACAGTCTCCTTCACCATTTGTTGTCGTCATGAGTGGAGAATGATTTTGCTGCTTTTGTAGAGGTTTACTACATCGCCGTACTCCGCTCCAATTCACGGAGGAGGCAGCAAGACGCAGGAGGTGAATGAAGAGAAGGAAGCGAATGATGTGGACCTGCTGCGGATCATTGGACCGCTGTGTGCTGCCATCATCATCATTCTCATACTCGTACTCGTTATCATCGTCTTCACCAGGTACATTTGTTCGTTCATTCATTTTGAGAATTTATATAGCACCTATAAAATAAACCATACTCGGGTACAATGCCACAGCCGTTTAACTGACCAATAGGAAGTCAGTACTAGATTATGCTGAACTTACTTTGCAAAGGATGATTGAAATTTATTTTGTTATTTGAATATTTTTCCCACGTGAAGATAAATCTAAACCCTCCCACCTTTATATTGAACTGACTCACGTACTAAAGATATCATTACTGTTTCTATTTGACTAATAAACGAAAGAAATGCAATAAAACAATTTTGATGGTTTGATCAGGATACGAAGAGCGAACAACAGATATCGACCGCCAGAACCGATGAAGCTACTTCTACCACCTGGAGAAGTCCTCTCTCATCCAACCGATCCGGTGGAAATGAGGAGACTCCATTTCCAGACACCTGGTAGAACTCACTGGCCTTGTCGTCTAAACCATCTGTTGAAGTTTTCTTCCACATTCTAATCATCATTATTGTTATTAATGTACAATGACCATTGTTTGTGTACCCCGTTGACCAAAAGGAACTAAGAGGACTCAATTTTTATATAGATAATATTTATTTATTTACTGAGAATTTGATATAGCGCTCCTTCAAGGTTTCTACTCAGGAGCGCTCCCAGTCCAACCTTGGTCGAATAAGACAGTCTTAAGAAGAGAAAGAAATGAAGCAGAAAGGCCAAAGGCCAATATATGTATTTTGTATGTTCACTTGTTATAGCGCCCCTTCAAGCTTTCTCTACTCAGAGGCGCTCCCGAATGCAGAGCGGACACTGCATCGGAGTTTCACGCCGAAACGCTGAGCAATTGTAAGTGAAGGACTTGCCCAAGGTCCTTACGCGGCGAGGTGGATTCGAACCTCGAACCTTCCGGCACCAAGGCAACGACGCCGCCACTACACCACCGCGCCCCACAATATGTGTAATGATTTGTCATCTTGCAGCCATGATGAGTCATCCGCCAATCTCGATCGCCGATCTTGCTGCGCACATCGATCAACTGAAGATGAACGATGGATCGAGATTCTCGCAGGAATACGAATCGATCGAACCAGGTCAACAGTTTACGTGGGATTCATCGAATCTTGAGGTCAACAAACCGAAGAATCGCTATGCCAACGTAATCGCCTACGACCACTCGCGAGTCATCCTCCAGTCGCTAGATGGCGTTCCAGGCAGCGACTACATCAACGCCAACTACATGGATGGATATCGCAAGCAGAACGCGTACATCGCTACTCAGGTATTAATAATAACAATTATCGCAGTTGCTCAGTGCTTCGGTGTGAAACTCCGATACAGTGTCCGTGCTGTAGTCGGGAGTGCCTCTGAGTGGCGGTTGAGAGCTGGAAGAGGCGCTTTAACAAGTGCGCATACAAACAAATTATTATAAATACTTGTCCTATGACCATGATTATATGGTTTGATTATGATTATGATTGGGAATAATTGTTTATTTATTATATAATGCAATGTCTCACTAGCAGCTAGTAGGATAACGAATGAATTAAAAGAATTGTTTACTTACGTACTTTAATGGTGATATGAATGTTATGATACAATTTCAATGCACCAGTGATCAGTTGGTATCATAATGTTATTGATGATCATGATAATTGTACTGGTCATAGTCTTAATAGCAATGATGATGGCGACGGAAATGCTGATTTTGATGATGAAAACAATGATGATGGCCATGATTATGATGGTGGTGGTGGTGGTGGTGGTGGTGGTGGTGGTGGCGGCAGTGATGATAACGATGATGATAATAACGACAACGATGATGATGATGATGATGATGATGATGATGTTGTTGTGTTAGGGTCCTCTGCCTGAGACGTTTGCGGACTTCTGGCGAATGGTTTGGGAGCAGCGCAGTTCCTGTATCGTCATGATCACGAAACTTGAAGAGAGAGGAAGGGTAAGAAGCACGGAGACAAACAGTGATTATCTTGAACGTGGTATTGATTGGTCCAGAGACTCTGGACACAATGCTATCTGCCAAGTATGTGTCGGCCCAACAGTAGAGGGGGCGACTCATCTTTTTTGTGTCATATTTTGCTTAATCGTAAAATTTATGTTCTTAATGACACTTAGCGTTGACTATCTGTTTTGGTACGGAGAATGCAGTGCCTTTCATTTGTTGTTCCTTAAAGGATGGCTAGAATTACAATTGCAATGCTGAGATTGTGTGTCTGTAGTACACACGTACCTGTATAAACATGTAGACGGGAATATTTATACACCGTGGTTCAAAAAAAAGTAAGCCAAATTGTTTTGCATATATCTCTAATGCCTGATAACGTATCACGCTAAAAGTTTCCAAATATTTAGAGAATTGGACCAAAAATACGATTCCAAAATTTCATGCGATAAACTTGAACGGTTAAAAAGATATGAATGTTTCAACTTCATATGCCAATATTTAAGTTTATTCTGTGTTAACTGATTTTTGGTTTTCTTGCACCATAGATCAAATGTGACCAATACTGGCCGACGAGAGGCACTGAGTCGTACGGAGTGATGCACATCACTCTCGTTGACGTCATCGAACTCGCAACATACACCATCCGAACGTTTCTTGTCACTAGGGTAAGCTGTTGCTAAGAGACGGAGGGAGAGGGGTGGTCACGAAATGGATTCAGGTTTTTGGTCACTCTCAGAAGCTTATGTCAGTTATGGCAATTAGCTGAAATAGATTTATAATTGCACTTTGAGTTAGGATTATTAATGTCAGTTTCTGGCAAACCGATTATGACAATTTTTTTCCTCAAAGAAAATCTACTAAAATATTCCCACCTTAGCAGAGGTAAACAGAAATGGTAGCATAAGCATTGGTTGATTCTTATTTTTTCTTTGTTTGTATGTGCACTTGTTATAGCGCCCCTTAACGCTCTCTACTCAGAGGCGCTTCCGACTGCAGAGTGGACACTGCATCGGAGTTTCACGCCGAAGCGCTGAGCAATTGCGAGTGAAGGATTTGCCCAAGGTCCTTATGCGGCGACTTGAGGTGGATTCGAACCTGCAACCCTTCGGCTGCAAGGCGACAAACATGCCCACTACACCACCACGCCCCACAATATTTATGTTTGTAGTGTATCAAGAGTATTAAGATTAAACTATAATTTTTCTTCAGATTGTTTGCTATTTATTAAGGTTTTATAACTGACATCTGATGACTATTTTTCTGTTTTCCCAGAACGGTTATCCAGAGCGTACGGAAGTTCGTCAATTCCAGTTCACTGCCTGGCCGGACCACGGTGTTCCGGAGCATCCAACGCCACTCCTGATGTTCATGAGAAGGGTCAGGGCCATGCAGTCGTCAGAGTCTGGCCCAGTCGTTGTTCACTGCAGGTGAATTAAGCATTTAAGACCATTGAAAATGTTATGCACACAGATAGAACGGCGGTCTGGTAAACGTTATCCACTGACGGTCTCTCGTTGATGATTGCATGGTTTGGAAGTTGGTTGAATTCAACGTGCGGGCGCTTAAGTCAGGAAGACATTTGAACGATGCCCGATACCGTTATCTTTCTCGTTTTCCACTCCTTAGGAGTGACTAGAACTTTGTAGACATTTTTCTGTGGCTTCACTGTATATAAGCCTTCATTGATTTATTTTGTAATCACCTCTAGAGAAACTGTTAAAAGACACCATGTGTCCCCCCCTCTGAGAATGGAAAGCTGTTCCTCCCCCTCTGTCTACCAGACATGAAAGCCGCAATAGCATATGGGTAGAAATCTTCATAACACAGCAGACGCATGATGGAAATGAAACTGGTACAGCTTGCTCACTTGGCAAGTGTGCCAGAACTGCATGCAACTAACCAACCTTGTCTTTTAATGGTAAACACTCTGCCAATGAAGAGTGCACACTGCACAGACACGGAATCGCTTCCTGCTACCCTCCCAAAGGTCCACTCAAACTTCCATATGGCGGATAGCATTGCTAAAATGAGATGTTGGGCATGATGGACGCCTTGCATGGCTGCCGACAGTTGAATTCAACTCCTGCAATAACTTATTATCATCCGTTCATATTATGAAATTTTATAAACATACTGTGGTTATCAGTTTTAAATTAAATGAAGATATTATATTATTATGGAACACGGTGGTGTAGCGGTAAGTTCGGCGCCTTGTGACCGCAGGTTACAATCTACCTCAAGCCAATGCATAGCGACCTTGGACAAGTTGCTCACCCATAATTGTCTACAGTGAGTAAACCACATCACTCATCTCATCCCCTAGGGGACTTAGAAGCCAATGAGCCATTGAGCCTGCCTAGGGCAAAGAACTCATAAAATTAATCATCATATTATGAAATTGACACAATAGCCAGAAATGTAGCAGAGGTATATGCCAGACTCGTGTATTTATCAGTTGTGTATAGAGTGATGTCGCAAAGATTGCTGCTGTCTGTTGTAGTGCTGGTGTGGGTCGGACCGGGGCCGTCATAGTGATCGACGCAATGCTGGAGAGAATTCGACACGAAAAGACGGTCGATATCTATGGTCACGTGACGTGCCTTCGGGCGCAGCGTAACTACATGGTGCAGACGGAGGACCAGTATATCTTCATTCACGACGCACTGCTTGAGGCCGTCCAGTCGGGGAACACGGAGGTTCTCGCGAGAAATCTCTACGCGCACATTCAGAAGTTGACGCTCGTCGAGCCAGGAGAGGCGGTCACTGGAATGGAATTCGAGTTCAAGGTTGAGTGTATCGTAGTTGGTGCATTCAGATAGTTATTGTTGCCATCATTGTTGTCGTGTTTGTAGGCATCATCATCATCATTAAATTAGTATTAAGATCATCATAGCAATCATTATTATACTGTATATTGTTCCTTGTCCAGCACTTTGGAAGCGGCTCTCTCCGTTCGTTATTAACGGGTACCCCAAGCACATCTTTGGACTGTCTCAAAACTACTTGCTTTTACTGGGGAGCACCTTCGATTGGTGTGCACTGTTAGAATTGCTTTATATAAAAATGTATAGGACAGGTACAATATAATGGAAACTTATCAAATTTATTGAATATTTAGCCATTTGCTGAGTGCTTTTGAGATGTTCTTTGAATGTGTTCATTGAATGCCCAGATGCATGTAGTAATATGGAAGCATAAAGTTTACCATGAAGTTATTTGAAGAGTGTTGTCTTGCATCTCATTTTTCGTCTGCTGTTCCTTTGATGTTTATTGGATTGTTTTGTTTTTGACAGAAATTGTCCAACATCAAAGCAAGTCAGTCGCACTTTGTGAGCGCAAATCTACCGAGCAACAAGTTCAAAAATCGACTCGTCAACATTTTACCCTGTGAGTAAAGCTGCAAAATAGTTGAATTTTTAACTAATACCATTCAAAATTGCACAACATTGAGTGTAGGCCTACAGCCCTCTGTGCTTGTAAATGACTCATTGAGTCTGAGGGAATGTGACAGTAGAGGCATTCCACGCCAAATCAACACATTTGAGGAAAAAATTGAACATCATCGTTTCCAATTTTGTTGAAATTTTGTATGGTGGTAAAACTCTATGAAAAACTTTCAAAACCAAAATTTTAGATTTTTGGGTCAAACGGTGTCCGAGATACGGGTCAGTGAACTTGACCGAAATTGACCGATTTTTGCTGACCGACCAATGTTGAAACTGCTGTATCTCAGCTTCTACTGCACCTAGAGACACTAATAAGATACCAAATTAAAGGTATTAAATAGCTCTATCTGGGCAAAGCACTCTGAAGCATTAATATTTAGTGACCAAAAAATTCTGAATAACTGTTACCTAGTGATGCTGACCTAGGTCAGATGTAAAATC
>OX243826.1:29287268-29337268 GCA_945859605.1 Lumbricus rubellus | reverse complement strand
GATGCAGATGTGCAATTGATTAATGAAGATTATACAATTAACTTAATTACTTACTTGCTGAAAAAGACCAGTGTAAGAATTGTGGAAAAATAACTGTGGGGTTGGACCATTATCCACTTGGAATTGGGGTGTGAAAAACAGACTTTACTATTGCTCTAAGAAACCCCAATCCCCCGGCAATTCTCACCCTGAATAGATATTGTTTGACTGTTGAATATAACTAAAGCAACTGATGTGATCTTCTTCTTCTCTGAAGGATGGTCAGTCGAGAACAGTTCGTCAGTTCCAGTTCACGGAGTGGCCGGAACAAGGTGTTCCAAAGTCCGGAGAAGGTTTCATCGACTTCATCGGACAAGTTCACAAGACGAAAGAACAATTCGGCCAGGACGGTCCAATCACGGTCCACTGCAGGTTCGCTCAAATGGCAGAAATCATAAATTATATAAAATACTAGCTGTACCCAGCCACGCGTTGCTGTGGCAGAAAAGACCCTCCCCCTCCCATTCCCCCTCCCCTTCCCCTCCCCCTCCCCCTCCACCTCCACTCCCCCCTCTCCCTTCCCCTCTGCTCCGTCCCCCTCCCACTCCGCTCCTTTACTGACAGCGGATAGAGCCCAAGAATGTTGGAAGGCCGTTTTCGTAATGGAATTATTTATTGAGTCGCTTATGACGTCACGGGACGCGAACTCATTAATGTTTCGTCACTGTGTTTCGGGTAGGCTAAGGACAATTCTGAAATTTTGCAAGCGTGCGCTTTCGTTGAATTTGCAAATGGCGGGCGAACGGATTGCAAAGTTAACTTTTTGTGGAAACGATTGGGTTTTTTTCGGGGAAAGAAATGTTGTGACCTTGCGGTATCGGAATGGAAGGTTTTGGTAAATTTTCAAAACAATTGGTGCGTCACTTTCGGCGTGATCGTGACCGCAGGATCGCAAAGTTTCATTTTTATATATATAGATTATGGTACAGATGTATTTCGTCCAATTTAGGTACAGCAGTTGAGTTTCATGATTTTGCAGGATGAATAAACAAAACATCTCAGGTTGATAAAAAAATATAGTTACAAGTAGGTGTTACAAGTTTATTTAATAATAATAATTTAATAATAATAATAGTTGTTAGTAAGTTGGTTTAATATTGTATTGTATCTGTAAATTTATATAGCTCTAGCGTCTCTCGCAGTGCACAACAATCAGACGTGCTCCAAGTGCGTGCGGCCAAGACGTTTCTTTTCCTTCGGGGGGAAAGGGGGGGGGAAGGGCTTCTGTGCTGAAAGCATCTCTGAATAGTCTATGCTGTGAGAGGCGCCTGAAATGATACTAAAAGTGACTGAGAACCAGTGCAGCTCATCATTAATCCCTTTAGCGGCAACCCCGATTATAATCGTCGATTTTGTATACAATAATTAGCCGGTCGACCGCTAAAGGGGTTAAACTGCTAAGCATAGGCAGTGTCCAGACTCAATGTAGGGGTACATAGGTGGCCCTGCTAGCGGAACTTTGGTCCCTTTAGGTCCTCCGCTTGTATCCCAACTTAGCACTGATCTGAAATTATATCATGTTGTTTTTCTTCTTCTTGGGAGCAATAAAAACCTATGTTATGTAATGTTGGTCGCACGGTAAAATCTCTACACCTCTGATATGATGATTGATTGGTTGTATAATTTGTCGATTCAGCGCTGGTGTCGGTCGGACTGGCGTCTTCATCACGCTCAGTGTTGTGTTGGAACGGATGAGGTACGAGGGAGTCGTCGATATGTTCCAAACGGTTAAGATGTTGAGAACGCAACGACCGGCCATGGTCCAAACAGAGGTAATAACAATTGTTCAACATTCAGTTTTTTTGCTAGAAGTCTCTATACTAGACCAGGCATACTGCAACAAAAACAATTATACCTATTGTTTCGACCGGTTCGTAGGTATTGTTATGATAAATGTAACTTTGGATATCATTTGTATTGGTTAGGGTTGACTTGTCAGAGTTTCTTAAGACCTTTTTTAATCAGCGTAGTTGGAATGGGAGCACCTCTGAGTGGTCATTTGTGTTCAACATTTAGCTTCATTACTAGAAGTCTCTATGTCAGGCCAGGCATACTGCTCAGCAGGGTCTTACCCAAAATATCTGGCTCATGTTATACTTTGTCCTCACTCAGCTTCCTCCACCACCCACTTCATTCCTCCAATGGACTTGACCTCTTGGTTCCTCACTCTAGAACAGCTATGGTTCAGTACAATACTATACAATACTGCAACATCCACACCTGTTTGTATTGTATTTTATCTGACAACGTATAAAGCGCTTCTTGCAGCAGAGGTCTTTCAGAAGCTGTTGGATTTAGGTAACAGCTGTTTCGAGCAGTTTGTTGGTATTGCTGTATGTGTAAATGTAAATTCGTTTGTCATTTGTAATATTGTTAGAGTTGACTCATCAGTGTTCTACAGGCTCCTTAAGATTTTTTTTGTATCACCGTAGTTGAAAGGAGTGCCTCTGAGTGTGCTTATGGAAGGGGCGCTATATAAATTCTTGAAATGAATCAATGAATGAGTGGCAACACCATGAATGCCTTCTGTGGACGTGTGTTTTCTAAGTTTACCAAGTGCTGGGGATGAAGAAATATTGTAGCTATGTCCTCCTACTTATCCTACTTGAACTTACTTGTTGCTGGTCAGTTTAATGAGAAACATTTCGATTGTTAATAGAGCTGCTCTCAATCACCTGAGGTAGGATGGATCAATCGATCGATCAATCAATCAATATTTGTTTATTTATAGTTAAGGTTGTCATAGATGCTTAAATCTATAGTGTATGTGCTTTGCTAAGTTTGTGATTGTGATTGTCTTATAAATGCTTATCTTTAGTTTCTCGGTTAATTTCTGCTTTGCCCTGATATGTGTAAAGTTTTAATCCCATTATATATCACATGAACATTAAATGAGGTTGTTGGTGGGATTTTCATTGCTGAATGAAAAGCTTGTGTTAAGAGGGATTAAGTTGTTTCTTACTACAGTTGCGTTTTGAATAAGCTATTTGAAAGAAATCTTTCTTATGGTAGACAAAAATACAGTGATTCTTAAGGATGCACTTGCATGACTGTATGATTAAAAGTTCAGTTATTAAACTATGTTGATTATTTCTATTTTATTTAGACTACTTGAGTAATTAATGTATTGCATGATTGTATTTTAAAAATCCAGTCATTCGGCTATCTCGTTTCCTTTCTGTATCAATTGTGCTATTTAAGCAATTCTTAGTTATTTTGGCATGATTGATATCAGTTATTCAACTACGTGGATTTAGTTCTATATTATCATGTTATTGTTTCTCTGTTGCCAGTCTTTTGTCTGTGACTTTCTTTATTCACCAAGTTACCATTATATAAATATTTTGACAGAGGAACGAAGTTTGTTTATCACTTTAAAGCTTCAATGCATGGCATATTTTTTGTATTCATGATATTTATAGCCTAAGTACTATGACAATGAATAATTCCAGTGGCTGGTACTATTGAAAGTGAGGTTTTGGAATGACTGAATGCTACTGATGCTTGGGTCTCTGATGATGTTGTGAAAAGTGAACCACGAAATGATTATTGTTTTATTTCTAAGCAATTCTTTAAATCATACACACAATATGTTATTTATTATCTCTTGGCATTTGATTCGAGCATTTTTGTTGGCACACAAAATCACCAAGTCTGGAATGACCTCCCTTCTCTGGAATGACCTCCCTTCAATACTGCATTTACTACATCTGACCAATCAAACTTTGTTTCTTAAATCTCTCAAATAATTTTCTTTTGCCTATGGCAGGCGCGGATTTAGAGGGGGGCGGAGCCGGCGTACGCCCCCCCCCTAAACTGCAGCAAATGTTCTCAAACCAAACTGACCTAAAACTAATAATTTTATAATTGCAATTTGGGAATAGGATGTTTGAAGTAGCTGGACCGGAAGAACGGAGCTCTCTTACCGTATTATGTATCCAAATATTACCACAATAATTCACATTTTGCTGCTCACTTCTGTCACGGCTTGCAGTGTTGAACGAGCAAATTCTAGTCTGCGATTTGTGAAGTCGTGTTTCCGAAGTACAATGAACGAGGACAGATTTATTGCACTCGTTTTATTGTTTGTCCACAAGGACATCAAGTTAGACATTGATGACATTATCAAGGCCTACGCCAGAAAGTATCCAAGGAGAATGACACTGCTTAATCCACTGGCATGTGACACTTAATTATTTCCTTTTGGATCAAGGGTTGCATGATCAAAACCGATAACTGATTTATAATCGTTTCACTGTTAACCTTCAGTGGAGACCAGTGGTTTTATATGAGAAACTATATATATTTTTTAAAGTTCCATAACATTTTCTATAAAAGGATCATTATAGTGTGGCGTGATCTAATTTCATATAATATATACAGGGCTTAAAGTGTGTCAGGGCAGTCATGGACGGCGTCCTGGCACTTATTTTCGAGGCAGGACGCCGTCCTATGACTTATTTGGCCAGCACTACCAGGACTGCATGGACGACCGGCCATGACTGCCTAAAAATGGCTCCAGTTGAGGTCGACACAGCCAAAAATGCGCTGGTCGCTGGGGCTCCGCCCCAGACCCCGCTGGGGAGCTTACTGTAAAGACAAAACCTTTCTCTTTTGTATACAATAACATTTTTATTGTTATCCTGGTAGCTTGCGACACTGAAAAACGACTTATTGTTAAAAATTTCGCGACTTTGTTGTTCACAAATAGCTGGCAAACAAGAGCCTAAAAATGGCTCCATTTAAGGTCGAAACAGCCAAAATTGCGCTGGTCGCTGGGGCTCCGCCCCAGACCCCGCTGGGGGAGCTTACGACGCTCCCCCAGACCCCCTAGTCAGGATGGGCTTCGTGTCTTCGGCATTCGCAACTTTCCACCTTTGGCGCCGCCACTGACAACCAATTAGTCCTACAATACAGCGTCCTGGCACTTCTTTTTTACACTTTATGCATTATATATATATATATATATTTACGGGATTGGATTGGTAGTATTTACGCCCCCCCTAACCAGAAATTCTGGATCCGCCCCTGTATGGCTGGGCTGGGAGCACGCCTGAGTAGTTTCTTTAAGGGGTGCTATATAAGAACATAGAATGAATGTCTGAATGAATGAAAAAGTAGAATTTAATGTGGTGATTTTATAACTTGATATCTCATTTTCGGCTGATTAATGTGATTATATCTTTCTTTTTGTTTGGTATTGTAGGATCACTACGCATTCTGCTATCGCGCCGCGCTGGAATATCTCGGCTCGTTCGACCACTATGCAAACTGAGCACCTCAGCAAATCATCTTCCATCTCTTCTCGAAGAGAAACTCCTTCTTTCTAACCAGTTACTCGCCAGTGCCAATGTCATCATCGTCAAAGATGTTTTCATCGCAAGATCTGAACCCTCGAAGGATGTTGACATCCACTTACTTACTATGATGACGATGATGATAACATATTATATATCATCAGCACCAACTTTTGACTCGGTGCCCTGCGGCCGGCCATTTGCCAGCAGTTGTTTGGTCATCTGTACATCTTGTTCATACGTCTGTTTTGGTTTTATATTATTTTTTTACGGTTTACTGAAACACTTGTTTGTACTAAGTTGTTGCGCTGAAGACTCGCCTGACTTGTACTCTAGTGGAGGCGTGTTTTACGTTGCGGTGGCCAAGAAATTTAGAGCAAATAACGGATTGGATAGAGTTTTGTTTTTACGAGTCTGCAATCTGCTGGCCATTTTTTAGTGGTTGTTGACTTATATGATACAGTTGACTCGCGTAGGAGTCTCAGTTTAGGAGCGCTTTCTAGGTCGTGATAAACGGCGATGCAGATATGGCTTTTAGGTATTCATGAGCTGGGAAATGCAGGTCTTCTCTGTGTCTGTCTGCGTTTTGAGATGTGCGCATGTATATGTCTGTGTGTTTTGACTGCCTTGAGATGTGTGCAATGTATGTGTGGGCATCCTAATTTTAAGGATTGGCAGTGGTGCCAGTGAACATCATTTGTTTCAGGGACAACTGCCACTTGGTGTACATGTGCTAAGATATGTGTCATTTTCTACAGCACTCCTTTAGTATAAAAGTTTGCTTTACTTTAAATTGTCACAAAGTGAAGTTAATGTATGATGGCGTATTTACTGTCCTGCAACCAACGAGTTTATACTAGGGCTGATCCGAACATTCGCTTCGGGCTGAATAGTGGGCCAAATAGTTGTTGTCGTAATAGTGTTTGGACCAAATGCGAATAGTGGTCACATGACATATGTTTCTCCATATGCGGCTGTTATATAGCAAGTGTACACAAACTGGCAGAAGGATGTAGAAATTACATGTACTGGTAATTAGCTGTTTACATTTAGTTTATAAATTTACTGAACTGAAACTTATGCTTACATTTGAAATGTTGAATGTTTGCGGTATACCTATTTTGTACACTATTCGTATTCGGCCGAACAATTGGTCCAAATATTCGTATTCGACCAAATAGTGATAGTCACCTATTCAGTACAGCCCTAGTTTATACAGCAGACGTTACAACAACAAAAACCAAAGCTCTGGTGAGATTTTCTGTTGAGATTTTAAATTTTGAAATACCGTTGAATCTGCAGATTAATGTTGAAATAATAATGCTTTCAAACGTAGTTCGGCTACAGAGATTCATTGACTTGACAAAAGATTTCTTGACAAAGCATTTATAAGCCAGAAAGAACTTATGAACTGAATTTGTACAACAATATGAATGCAATAACCAGGCTCGTTACGTAGGATTCAAATTTTTATGCGACCATAATTATGTGCATTACAAATTTAATAATGATAATAATAATGTTGTTTATTCATTCATTCGGACATTTATATAGCGCTCCTTCAAGTAAACAAAAGAAACTACTCAGAGGCGCTCCCAACTCCAGCTCGCATAAAAAGAAGTTTTAAGTTTAGGTGTTGAATGAAACGATCAATACATTACATATGTTACATTTGCCACTGTATATTAAAGGACGGAATACTTTTTACGTGCCAAACACGGCCTGAATCACGATGTATTATTAGTGTTTATATTATTTTACAGTTGTGTATTGCTAAAATCGTCGACATCATTATTGTTGTCATTTTGTGCTGATGTTCATCATGTTGTTCATAACTGAAGCTTTACATAAGAAACACGTGGGGCGCGGTAGTCTAGTGGTGGCGTCGTTGCCTTGGAACCGGAAGGTCCGAGGTTCGAATCCACCTCCCCGCGTAAGGACCTTGGGCAAGTCCTTCACTTACAATTGCTCAGCGCTTCGGCGTGAAACTCCGATGCAGTGTCCGCTCTGCATCGGGAGCGCCTCTGAGTAGAGAGCTTGAAGGGGCGCTATAACAAGTGCACATACAAACAAACAAACAAACTTGATGTGATTGTTGTGTATCGTCATTTGCTGCCACTGTAAAAAAAGGATGTAGTGAGGTTGAGGTGTTAGTGGAATACACACTTACCAGTAGACACTCCTCAACAGTCTTTGCTAATTTTGAATGGAACTTGCAAATGTTTTGTACAATGCGAAAGGAATATTTGAAAATAAGAAGTACTTCCTCTTCTGTTATGTTTTTTGTTCAATAAAGCTCTCCATTTTGATCCATTTATCACTGTATATTGTATTTTATAGTAGCCTATCTGACCATTAATGCTCCCAACAAAGCTCATTCAGAAATGCTACCTGGTCAGTGCGAGTGACCAGGGCTGTTTTAAAGGAATTTTTAGAACTGCACAACCCTTTCCTTCCTTTCCCATCCTCGATGGTAAATTACTTTCAACCGGAGGACAACCATTTTTTCTAGCTTTAGCTGTACAAAAGTGCTTCTACAACTGCACAAATCCATTTAGAACTGCACATGTTGTGTACAACTGCACGTTAAAAAAAGCCCTGCGAGTGACCCCAAGAGCAAAGGCACTGTTTGAAGCGAGAGAAAGATGTAAAAACGCTATCCCGAGAATGGTGGAGTGGGCTGGTTAGGACATTAGGACATAGACCGTAATCTAATCTAATCTAATGCAAATCTACCGGTGATGTAATCTAGTATTGTATTGTATTATATCGATAAATTTATATAGCGCCTCTTACAGTGCACACCAATCAGTGACGTTACCAGTGCGTTAGTTCAGGAGAGAAAAAGTGGCCGTGGCGCAACAAGAAGAGGCACTTGGTCCACCAATTAATACGGAAGAATGAGCCAAAGGAGGAAGCTGTTTCCACAGTACAATAGGAAATAATGCTCACGAAATAGAATCACGACCGTATTGTTGCATGTAATGATTTTGTAATCGTCGTTTGATGTAAACACCGTCCAAAGAATTAAAGTATATGGGACATGATACTCACATCGAAATCTGCAGTAGAACTTTATGAGGCAGATGTGGGCACATTCATTTCCAATTTAACTTATTAAGATGCAACGGTCAAACATCAGAAATTATAGCATCAACTCTCCCAAAAGTCCATTAAATGTTATTTTATAATTGTAATTGTAATTACGACAATTTTTTATAGCATCGTCGGTAGCAAGCTACTTCTAGGATGCTTTACACACACACTAACATGGTATTCCTTATAAATTATGCAAATCTATATTATACATTATGAAAGCTCACTCAAAAGATGAAAATTTTCATGAAAACACAGAGAAAGATGTTCAGAAGTTC
The DNA here is from genome assembly GCA_945859605.1 of Lumbricus rubellus. Lineage (NCBI taxonomy): Eukaryota > Metazoa > Annelida > Clitellata > Crassiclitellata > Lumbricidae > Lumbricus > Lumbricus rubellus. Next base: position 29,328,558 of record OX243826.1, on the reverse strand, counting down.
ATGGCATTCTTCAAGGTACCTGATGACACACGCATGACCGACCTACTAGCAGCAAATGACAATAAAGACCCTGACATTACACCAGATGGGCTAAGTACAGATGATTGAGAAATGTCTCTGTAGACTCATTGTCAAACCTTAGGGGCTACTGTCATTTAAAGTTTTAAAACAATAAAAAAAAATCTATATTAGTACTTAAAGATACAATTGTTTTATTTCACTTTTGATTTTTAAATATGGATTTTTTTATTATTTTAATTTTGAAGCATTTATGGCATATAGTTTTACAAATCAGCCCAATATTATTATACATCCTCATATCATCCTGTGATGCCACAAAGTAGGCCTAGATATCTCAAGTTTATTATGAAGAACTGCAAAGACAGACTTCTTGCCAAAAAATAATGCGCACAAATTAAACATTATAGGGGCCTAAATGACTAATAAATAAGGTGTAAGGATGCACTCTCTGTATTGTATTCAATGACCATTCATTCATTTCAATTTACATAGCGCCCTTCAACAAGTCCATCCAGAGGCGCTATGTAGTCAGATGTATTTCACAAGTAGATCTATACATCAGTGAAAAAGACATAATACAGTAATTACTTAATACAGACTAAAAACCTGAGAAATCGTTTTTCTCGATATAATTAGGCCTATAGTGTTGGAAAATAATTCCGACACTATAATACGGTTGTAGGACAAAACCCCCCTGGACAAAAACCCCCCCGGACACAAACCCCCCCGGACAAAAACCCCCCCGGACAGAAACCCCCCCAGGGTAGAACATAACCCCCCCCCTGGTAGAATATATTGCGCATAAGTTGTCGTACTATAAAACGGTGTCCTAAGTACGCAAGTTGGATTGATGAAAAGACTTCTCGCTAAATAGAAGCCGGATTGATACAAATAAAATGTACATAAATAGAAGCTGGATTGATGAAAATTTTCTTGCTTAAATAGAAGCGGGATTGATGAAAATGTTCTTGCTTAAATAGAAGCTGGATTGATGAAGATACTCTTTCTCAAATGGAAGCTTGATTGATGAAAATGTTCTTGCTTAAATGGAAGCTGGATTGCTGACAACGGTTCATGCTGTCCTAGATTACACCAACAGGTATTAGCTTCATATCGGAGTGATTGAATGACACTAACAAGTTAGAAGTTCACGCCTGAATGACAGCGACAGGTGTTTACCCATACGACACTAATTAGTTGACACAGCACGGGGAACTCGATAATTAGCCTAAGTTTAAACAAATTGTAGGCCTACCTGTACTTTGCGCAGCAAAGGGGGGAATTGTCCGGGGGGGTTAATGTCCTAGGCTAAATCAGGGGTTTTTTGTCCGGGGGGGTTTTTGTCCGGGGGGGTTTGTCCGGGGGGGTTTTGTCCAGGGGGGTTTTTGTCCGGTCACCCTATAATACGTCTAGTGTCTAGTCTACTGATAAAATAAATCATGAACTCTCGCAAATACTCACACGATCGAAACAAAGACTAGATTAAATGCAAGACATTAACATTTTATCTTAAATGCATTCTGGTCGTCTTAGCGTTTCTGCAGTCTATATTTTTTAATTTTTTACTTTATTCCAACAGTCCTGTTGACAGACCGCGACCGCAAGTCAATCGCAACCGGTTCCTGTACAGTAACAGCGCTCGTGAATAAGCTGGTGCCCTGCGCTTGGCTTACGAATGGCGCTACAGAAATTCGGAGATTACGATTACCGATTACAGCGTAAGCATACGTCAATTATGCAGTCGAAACAATTCACATGAACACAGATCACAGAATACATAAATAGTAGCTGAACAGACAGCCTGCAATAATCACGCGAGGTTCAAGCCTACTGTAAAGCCGTACTTCAATTGTTGGTAGCCTTGTCAGTTCGCTACCGAATCCGTCGTCCCTCGGGCTTTACACTCAAAACTGAAGCCTGGTCACCTCTTCAAAAATTCATGCCCCGACGCATCTGATCTTTCACCTTCAAATTCTCATTTTAAAATTAAAACGACACTTTGCCACTTCCCTTCACAGCTGCTCTGACCCTCTGAACAATCTACAACGTTGAATTTTTACTATCTCGCTTGTTTTTTAAATTTGTATTTAACCGACAATTAGCCAAGTTAAACCACAGTATAAATATTAATATTTATACTGTGGTTTAAATTCATCGAGCAACATTAAATTTTATCGTTAAACTAATCTGTATTAAAGTTCATGAGCATAAAAAATTAATTTGAATTTGAAGCGGAAGTTGACCTTTGATCTCATGTCCGGTTTCATAAAAAGTTCTACGATGACGTCATAATCAATCGATTGTCTTCGTGCGGCTTCTTTCTGGATTGAGAATTTGAGCTTGGCTGTCGATTTTTTTCGAATTTCACGACTTTTGATCGAATATTGTCTCTGATTCTGCGTTCTTTTCAGAATGGTTTGGTGGATCTTTGACGGTTGGCGACGGGCGACTGCGGCGGAGCTGGCGGACGGGCTGGATGTCGACGTCGTGGACGCGGAGGACTTGGGGGACGTGATGGACGAGCTGGAGATCGTGGACGACGTCTCGGACGTGCTGGAGGGCGACCTGGAGCTGGCTTCTTCGTCTGCTTCGTCTGCTTCTTCTTCTGCTGCTGCGGAGGTCGTGGACGATGGGATCCCGTACGTGGACGAGGACGAGGAACCGTCGTGTCTGCTCGCTGGTGATCCGTGTGACGCCTGCTCCGCGGACGACCCGGACGTGTTGGAGTTGGACGAGCTGGAGGTGGAGGAGGACGTGACGGGCGTGTTGGAGGTCGACGTGGACGTGGCTTCTGCGGCGGCGGCGGAGAGGACGGTGGACGAGGACATCCCGTTCATCGACGATGGACTCTCGTCGGACGACGACGAGCCGCCGTTTCTGCTGCTCGACGCTGCTCCGTGGAACGACGCCGCCGCCTGTTCCGGGTGCAGTGAGTTGTTGATTCCTGATGTTTTTGTTCCGGAGGCCCCGTTGGCTGATGATGGGGCCCCTGCAGTGCTGGACGCCCCTGCAGTCGTGGGGGAACCCGGTGTGGAAGATGAGTTGGGTGGTGATCCGTGGGTTGATAGTGAGGCGTGTGATGGAGAGGATGGATCCTCTGTGGAGCGGAGGAGTGTTGTTTCGTGGAGTCCCATGGCGGAACGGATTGTGCTGGAGGAGGGGAGGAGGAGGAGACGAAGGCTCGATGGATTGATCCGGTGTTTCAGTAGGTGTCTTCCAGGGAAAGGCCGGCGCAGACCAGAGACGATCTGGTGTGTTGAGATGAGCCAGGAGCCGGTGAAGGAACCAGCGCCGATCAGCGGCGCGCAGGTCCAGTCGGAGTCAGGCTGGAGGCGACTGGATCTGTTGAAATGGGTAAGGCGGAGGAATGCTATGGAGAGGAGTTTGGCAGAGACCTAACGGTGAGGGCTGCAGACGGCTGTTTGGCCTGCAGGGCCATGTAATGTAATGTAATTACGACCATTTCTATGGCGCCTGTCATATCATCGTTTAAATAAGACTTCATCACTTTCATCATTATCGTTCGTCATTTAATTAAGACTTCAGCTGCATTAGTCTAGTTCCGTTCAACATATCGTCATCTAATTAAGACTTCATCGCTATTTAAGCAGTTCTTATATTAGTTTTGTTGTTGTTAAAGTATATTACATTTTAAAATATCATAATTATAAAAACAATAATAACTATAGATAATATAATAAATAGATATAATAATAGATTAAACACTTACCAAATCCTTCAGTTAGAGAAATCCATGGTCTGGGCGCCCTTTGTTGCACAGGCTAAAAGGGAGTTACATAAATCACCGCGCCTTTGCTTACTTGTGTAAAAGGCGCTATGTAAGCCCCGTAAACAGCATGGTTGGGGAGGGGGGTTTGTGTTGTATAATTGTATGTTTTTGAAGTTGCATAACTGATTGTTAAATGTGATTGCTTGTACTTTTTGTTTAATTGCATCTATTAAAGTTAATGTTTGAATGCTATTAATTTATTGGAGTTGTTAAATTGTCTGCATTTTTAACTTTTTGTGATTGCATTGTGAAATTGCTGCTATTAAATTGCTATTTTAAAATAATTGTTATTGTGACATTTGTAAAGTTTTAATCGTTTAACTCTGCATTTATTAAATTGTTTTGTTATTGGTGATACTCTGATTATGTATGACATTTTAAATTTGTAAATGCATTACACTTGTTAAAATTGTTATGATGTTACTGCTCTATTGATTGATTGCTAATGCCTGCCTTGTTTTTTTTTAAATTTGTGATGATAATGTTGTTATTAAACTGGTTGCTTGTTGTGATTTTTTTAATTATTTGGTTGCTAATTGTTAAATTTCGTTGCTAAATGCTGTTGTTAAATTGCTGTATTTGCTTTGTAAGAGAAGTCTTCAGACTCATCTTAACAAGCAACTCCAGCAATTTAGCAACTGCAATTACCAATTTAACAACTGTAGTTATCAGCTAGCCCATTGGGTATATTGTTGAGTAAGAGAAGTCTACATATGGACTTTCCTACTTTGAGTAAGAGAAGTCTATGGACTTCTCTTACTCAGCACCTGGGGTGGTCCGAAGGTTGCTAATGCACAGAAATTGGGTGTGGTTGCTAAGCGATAAGAGCTGGGGTGGTCCAGTGGTTACCAAGCGACAGAAGCTGGGGTGGTCCAGTGGTTACCAAGCGACAGAAGCTGGGGTGGTCCAGTGGTTGATGAGTTGTAAAAGTCACTCTTCTGTTGTTGTTGTTGTTGTTGTTGTTGTTGTTGTTGTTGTTGCTGTTGTTGTTGTTGTTGTTGTTGTTGTTGTTGTTGTTGTCTGGTGGTTGCTAAGTTACGGTTGTCTGTGCTGAGATTCTTTGTTAGCAGTGAAACAGCAACGACGATGAAGCAACAGCGATGCAACGTTGTTTCGTTTCGATGGCTGACTGCTGGACAGCGCACGTACAGTCAAAGCGCACGTGTGGTCAAAGCGCACGTGTGGTCAAAGCGCATGTGCAGTCAAAGCGCACATGGGGTCAAAGTGCACATGCAGTCAACGCACAGACACCAACTCGACGGGCCAACACCTTAGCAGGTATGGCAAACTGCTTCTCTTGTTGAATATTTTTATTTATTCACTTTTTCATTAATCTCACTAGTAATTTATTCACTTGTATGTTTGAGTTGCTGAAAGTTGTAAAAGTCTGAACCAGTGTCTGATCTGATACGTACTTAGTTTTGCTTGTGGTTAAACTGAATGTTAATGCTTTAATGGCATCAGACACTTATGCTGCACACGAGATAATGATGGTTGCCTATTGCCTATCAAGATTAGTTTAGATGAATGGCAAAACCCATTTTTGAGTTTGGATGACATTAAGAACTGCAAGCAACTGAGCCAAGGAAGTAGCTTATCCTGAAAAGATAAGTTACTTTTAGCACTGGATCAGATCAGAATATTAATTATATTTATGCGAATCTGAATTTGGAATCCATCTAATTGATCTGTACCTAAAAATGGTCTTGCAGGCGACAATTGAATTATCTGATTAATTATTTTAACATCTACCAATTAGATTAGAAATCTAATTTCTTGTTATGAATGCTCGTTTACAGATTTAAACTGCTAAGAAGAATGGTCCAACAATCCAAAACCTAGAGCAGCTTATGTAAGGTAAGAAGAGTTACTGATTTGTGATCAATATATTTTATGGCCTTTTGTTAATGGATAATGGATTAAGGTGCATAAAAAACTTTAACTGCTGTTCTTTGAATCTAGCCTAATCAAATTCTTTATTAAGCACAGATGCTAACAATGGTCACCCTGGAATAAACATTTAAACAGCAATGAGAAGGTAATTGGGAAGTAACTGAAACTTTAGGTTTGAATACACAGATAAGAGAAAAGTTTCTACAGAACAAAATTTTAACTAAACTATAAAGTGTGCACACCAGGCATACTTGTGGGTGCGGTGGTGTAGTGGGTATGATGCCAGGCACCGAAAGATGGAAATCTCTGCATTATAGTGTTGGTATTGTTTTTCAGCTGCTGAAAAGGAGCTCCATAAAAGTTGTGGATCAAGACTTGATGGACAACCGTAGCATCTGACAGGCTTTCAGCCGCAAGCTTTTTGCTAATAGGTAAGGCAACTTTAACTGCTAACTTTGAATCTAGCATAATCAAACTATGTTCTTTATTGAGCACAGAAGTAGTCTAATGCTTTGCACCTGTTTCCAGGACCACTGATTCTTAATTGCCGCAGACTTCATATGGTACTGTTTAGATTTATTTAACCATTTAATCACACTTTATTGAAACCACAATTTAATTTAAAGAGTGTAACAGATTTTATAGGTTGAAAATACAACATTTTGCTCAAAACAACAAAGACCGAGGACCTGCGAACAATGGTCACCCTGGAATAAAATCTAATTAAACAGTAATACGAAGGTAATTGGGATATAACTGAAAGTTTAAGTTTGAACGCACAGATAAGAGAAATGTTTCTACAGAACAAATGCTTAATTAATCTACAAAATGTGCACGTCAGGCAAACTTAACTAACGTGTGAAACGAGATATTATACACAGTTGAGATTTAAATTGAATGAAAATGTTTACCACTAGGGAATGCACTAAATTTACCAGGTCATGTCTTGTATATATTTGATAAAAATTACATGACCTGGTAAATTTAGTGCATTCCCTAAAGTAGGGAGGGTAGCGTGAAGCGATATGGCATCACAGTGCTCTTCGTGCCAGAGTGTCTACCATCACCCTAAAATCTAAACCCTGCTCAGTTCTATCCAGTTGGGTTTGTCGTCATACTGTTCGGCTTATTTCTTTGACATGATGATGATGATGATGATGATGATGATTATGATGATGATGATTATGATTATGATGATTATGATTATGATTATGATGATTATTATGATTATGATTATGATGATGACAACGACGACGATGATGATGATGATGACAACGATGATGACAACGTTGATGATGATGATGACGACGACGACGACGATGATGATGATAATGATGATGATGATGATGAATATGGTGGAGGGAAATTCTAATTTTTGTTTATTAATAAAAGTTTCTTTTTTCTGTAGTTAATAAATGGTCAAATCCTGTCGACAGATTCATTGCTGTGAAGTGCTGAACCTTTCTGCTCAGAGACGAATCACGTTGCAAAAGATAAGAAAATTTTCTTCTTAAATTATTAGGGTTTTTTAAAATCAGTTTTCTTATCAGTTTTCTAGAACAGCTTTGTTATTGATGTTATGCTTCTGCTGATGATAACGATAACAACTCGGTGGTGGTTTTGGTGGTGTTGGTGGGTGATAGTGGTGGTGTTGGTGCTGGTGCTGGTGTGTGTTGGTGGTGGTGGTATTACTGATGTTGATGATGATGATGATGATGATGATGATGATGATGATGATGGTGGTGGTGGTGGTCGGTGGTATTGGTTGTGGTGGTGGTGAGGGTGGCGGTGATAGTTGTGGTGGTATTGGTATTGATGATGTTGAGATGGTATTGATGATGATGATGATGAAGATGATGATGATGATGATGATGATGATGATGGCGATGGAATTGGTGGTGATGGTGATGTTGGTGGTGGTGGTTGTGATGGTGGTGTAGTGTACTAGTGGTGGTGATGGTGGCAGTGCTGGTGGTGGTGGTGGTTATGATATTGTGGTGTTGGGATGGTGTGGGTGGTGCTACAGCTATTGGTGGTGCTGGTTGGGGTGGTGGTGGTAAATCATAATTTAGATAAGGTAATTAAATGTTTCTTCTTTCTGTAATTAACAAATAGCGAAAACGTGTTTGCAGATCCGTTATCATGTCAACCTATTTACAGATCCATTATCATGTAAACCTATTTACAGATCCATTATCATGTAAACCTATTTTACTGATTCATTATCATGTAAACCTATTTGCAGATCCATTATCATGAAAACCTATTTACTGATCCATTATCATGTAAACCTATTTGCAGATCCATTATCATGTAAACCTATTTGCAGATCCATTATCATGTAAACCTATTTACTGATCCATTATCATGTAAACCTATTTACAGATTCATTATCATGTGAACCTATTTACAGATCCTTTATAATGTAAACCTATTTACAGATCCTTTATCATGTAAACCTATTTACTGATTAATTTTCATGTAAACCTATTTATAGATCTATTATCATGTAAACATATTTATAGATTTATTATCATGTAAACCTATTTGCAGATCCAGTATCATGTAAACCTATTTACCAATATAATTATCATGTAAACCTATTTACAGATCCATTATCATATAAACCTATTTATTGCTACATTATCGTGTAAACCTATTTACTGATCTATTATCATGTAAACGTATTTATAGATTTATTATCATGTAAACATATTTATAGATCCATTATCATGTAAACATATTTAGTACGGATCTATTATCATGTAAATGTATTCATAAATCCATTATCATGTTAACCTATTTTTAGATAATGTTAACCTGTTTACAGATAATGACGAGCTGAGCAATGTTGGCCAGAGACATGTTCAGTTGTTCACGTTGCAAAAGATACGTAACTTTTCTACTTAAATTATTAAGTGTTTGTTTGATAGTCAGTTTTTTCTTATCAGTTTTCTGATAATTTTTTAAAGAACAGCCTTGTTATTGATGCTTATGCTGTTATTGACAATAATGATGACGATGACAATGATACTTTTGTGGATGATGATGATGATGATGATGATGGTGGTGGTGGTGGTCGTAGTCGTGGTGGTGTTTGTGGTGGTCGTGGTGGTGTTTGTGGTGGTCGTGGTGGTGGTCGTGGTTGTCGTGCTGGTGGTCATGGTGGTTGTGCTGGTGATGTTGATGATGATGATGATGATGATGATGATGATGATGATGATGATGATGATGATGATGATGGAAATCGTTATTTTCTATAGTAATGATAAAGTAATAAAATAATAATAATAATAACAAAATAATACAGGGTCTTCTTCTTCTGGTTCTCTGCCTATAGGCAGGTTCGGCTGTCCAATTTCACCACTCTTCCCTCCACTGGGCCTTCTCGTTTAGTCTACAGGGTAGTAAAAATGAATTAGAAGTTTATTTATTATGCTTTCTGTTATTAATAAATGACCAAAACTTGTTTTACAGGTCCATTTCCATGAAGAGCTGAGATCATATTCACGTTGCAAAAGATAAGAATCTCTTTACTTTAAATTATAAAGTGTTTAAAATCAGTTTTTCGGACAGTTTGTTATTGATACTGATGCTGTTGTTGACAATAATGATGACAATGACACAACATTGTTTTTGTTGTTTTGTTGTTGATGATGACGATGATGATGATGATGATTATGATGATGATGATGGTGCCGATGATGGGAAATTGTGATTTCCTAATATAATAAACTATAAAAAAGTAATAAATTTTTAAAACTAAAAAAAAAGTGATAGGGAGTAATAAAAATTAATTAAAAGTTTATTTTTTATATTTTCTGCAATTAATAAATGGTCAAAACTGTTTTACAGGTTCTCTTTCATGAAAAGCTGAGAATATATTCACGTTGCAAAAGATAAGAAATTTTTTACTTTCAATTATAGAGTTTTAAAATCAGTTTTCTTTTAAGTTTCCTTTCCGTTTTCTAGTGCAGCTTTTTGTTATTCTCGTGCTGTTGTTGAAAATGGTGATGACAATGATGATGACAATGACAACAACACTGTTGTTTGTTATTGATGCTGATGATGATGGGAAAATCGTAATTTCCTAACAAAATGAATAATAATAAAAAAGTTATAAATGAATAATTATAAAAAAGAAATATTAAAATAATAATAATGGTAACAAATAGGCCTGTAATTTAGTAAAGTAATACAGTTACAGAAATTAAAAGTTTATTCTTTATTCTTTCTGTAATTAATAAATGGCCAAAAACTTGTCTTACAGGTACACTTCCATGACGAACTGAGACATATTCACGTTGCAAAAGATAAGAAATTTTTTACTTTACATTGTTATTAAGTTTTTGAAAATCAGTTTTCTTATACGTTTTTCAGATAGCTTTGTTATTGATTATTATGCTGTTGTTGACGGTAATGATGACAATGACAAAACATTTTTTTATGATGATGATGGTGGTGGTGGTGGTGGTGGTGATGATGATGATGATAGTGGTTGTTTTGGTGCTAGGGGTGGTGGTGGTGGTGATGGTGGTTGTGGTGACAATGTTGGTGGCAGTGGTGGTGATGATGATTGCGGGAAATCATTATTTTGTAACTTAAATAAATGTTTTTTCTTGCTGTAGGCCTACAATTAATTATGGCCAAAACCTGTTTTCCATGAACAGTTGATCAACGCTGGACAAAGACAAGTTCACTTTGCAAAAGATAAGAAACTTTTTACTTTAAATTATTAAGATTTCTAAATCAGTTTTTGTATCAATTTTCTTAACAGTTTTTTGTGCAGCTTTTTTTATTGATATCTATACTGTTTTTGACAATAAAGATGACAATGACAACAACACTGATGTTGTTTATGATGATGGGAAATCATTATTTGGTAATAAAATAAATAATAATAATAAAAGTAATTAAATAAAAATAATAATGATAAAGTAATAAGGAGTAATAAAAATTAATTGAAAGTTTATTTATTTTGCTTTCTGTAATTAATAAATGGCCAAAACTTGTTCTGCAGGTCCACTTCCATGAAGAGCTGAGACATATTCACGTTGCAAAAGATAAGAAACTTTTTACTTTCAATTATCAAGTTTAAACAAATCAGTTTTAGAACGTATCAGTCTATCCTTACAGTTTGTTATTGATGCTTATGCTGTTGTTGACAATGATGACAATGATAACAACACTGTTGTTGTTGATGATGATGGGAAATCGCAAATTCCTACTAAAATAAATAATAATAATAGCAGTAATAAAATAGTAATAAATAACAGAGATAATAAGAATGATAAATTTTTAAACAGCAGCAAAAATTAATTAAAAGTTTATTCTTTATGATTCTGTAATTAATAAAATGACTAAAATATGTTTACAGATCCAATATCATGGAGAGCTGATGAATACTAGCCAGAGGAAATTTCACATTGCAAAAGATAAGAAACTTTTCTACTTAATTTACTAAATTTTTGATAAATCAGTTTCTATCAGTTTTCTTATCCGTTTGCTATTGATGATGTTGTTGAGATGATGATGATGACTGTGACAGCAGTGTTGATGATGATGCTGATGCTGATGAATATGATGATGATGATGGTGATGGTGGTGGTGGTCGTGATTGTCGTGATGGTGGTCGTGGTGGTGGCTGTGGCCGTGATGGTCGTGGTGGTGGTCGTGGTGGTTGTCGTGGTGGTTGTGGTTGTGGTGGTGGTGGTGGTTGTGGTGGTGGTCGTGGTGGTTGCGTGTTGTTGGTGGTGGTCGTGGTGGTGGTGGTCTTGGTGGTCGTGTTGTTGGTGGTGGTCGTGGTGGTCATGGTGGTTGTGGTCGTGGTGGTGGTAGTGGTCGTGGTGGTTGTGGTGGTGGTGGTCTTGGTGGTCGTGGTGGTGGTTGTGGTCGAGGTGGTGGTCGTGGTGGTGGTGGTGGTGATGGTTGTGGTGGTCGTGTTGTTGGTGGTGGTCGTGGTGGTGGTGATGGTTGTGGTGGTCGTGTTGTTGGTGGTCGTGGTGGTCTTGGTGGTCGTGGTGGTGGTTGTGGTCGAGGTGGTGGTCGTGGTGGTCGTGGTGGTTGTGGTGGTCGTGTTGTTGGTGGTGGTCGTGGTGGTGGTGGTCATGGTGGTTGTGGTTGTCTTGGTGGTCGTGGTGGTGATGCTGATGTTTGATGATGATGATTATGATGATGCTGGTGATGATGGGAAATTATGATTTCCTAATATAATAAATTAAATAAAGTGATAAGGAATAATAAAAATTAATTGAAAGTTTATTTTTTTTATATTTTCTGTAATTAATAAATGTTAAAAATCTTCTTTTACAGGTTCACTTCCATGAAGAGCTGAGAACATAATATTCACGTTGCAAAAGATAAGAGACTTTTTACTTTAAATTGTTACGGTTCTAAAATCAGTTTTCGTATCAGTTTTCTTGTGCAGCTTTTAAAATTTATTCCTATGCTGTATTTGGCATGATGACAATGACAATAACACTGTTGTTAATGATTCTTATGATGATGATAATGATGGGGTATCGTAATTTTCTAACAAAATAAATAATAAAAAATGTATTAATAAAATAATAATAATGAAAACAATTAGGCTTATAATAGTAAAGTAACAGAGTTATGAAAATTACAGGTTAATTCGTTATACTTTCTATATAACGAATTAATAAATGGCCAAAACATGTCTTTTAGGTACACTTTCATGACGATCTGAGACATAATCACGTTGCAAAAGATAAGAATTTTTTTACTTTACATTATTAAGTTTTTGAAAATCAGTTTTCTTTTCAGTTTTTCAACAGTTTGATGCTTATGCCATTGCTGACAGTAATGATGACAATGACACAACATTGTTTTGATGATGATGATGATGATGATGGTCATGGCCATGGCGGTAGTAGTTGTTTAGGTGCTGGCGGTGGTGGTGGAAGTGGTGGAAGTGATGATGGCGGGAAATCTTTATTTTGTAACTTAAATAAATGTTTCTTCTTGCTGTTCTGGCCCCTAGTGAACATTTGCCTGCACCATGTTTGCAACCCTTGTGCACATCATAAAAATGCACCAAGGAAAGAAATTTAAATGAATAAAGTGTAGGGGCCAGAACAGCAAGAAGAAACATTTATTTAAGTTACAAAATATAATCTTTCTCTTGTGTTGTTTTTATGTACACGGAAATGATCGAGACAAGAACAGAGGAAGACAGCACTGGAAATTTATCAGATCCTTTCGAAACACAAGCGAAAGGCGGAGTGAAGAGCAGCAATAACTGCACACCAGCCTGTTTCTGTTGCCCACATATTAACCTATTTAGAATAGCTAAAAAGTATTTTTGAGTAATTGAAGAAACAGTTCCTGCATTTCACTCGAGCAATATTTGACACTGTTATTGACGCTTTAACAACCAGTGTGTACTAAATTATTGATTCATCTTGTCATTAAAGTGTTGATGAACATATTCTGTGCTATACCTTCAAAAAGTATTTACGAGGTTGTTTAATACAGCGCTGAGCACAATTAGTAACTTCCTGTCAAATGCAATACAACAAAATGCAATGTTGCTTATCAAGTTCCCACTGTTTTTGTCATTTTGATATGTCCAGAATGAAGATAGATGACTTACCGCAATCTGATTCTATGGTTATCTGATTGATTCTATGGTTATCTGATTCTATGGTTATCTGATTCTATGGTTATCTGATTCTATGGTTATCTGATTCCATGGTTATCTGATTCTATGGTTATCTGATTCCATGGTTATCTGATTCTATGGTTATCAGAGTTGCTTCGAGCGATAAATCTTTCCTGTCGTTAATTACTGTATTATAGCAACATAACTGCATAGACTTGTATATACTTGTTTGTTACACTTGTATACACTTCTTTGCACTTGTATATTTGTATACACTTAATTGTGCTAGTAGACACTTTATATAATCGTATACAATTTATATACTTTATATGCACTTGTTTGTACTTGCATACACTTGTATACTAGTCCCCAGAGTCAGTTTCCAAAGGATTTAAAGGATTACCATAGAAAATCATTAAACCTGCATGAACTTCATTTGCGGAGAATGAAATTTCAATCCAATCAAAAGTTTTGAAAGCTTAAGTTTAAACTCACGATAAGTACAAAGTATCAATGAACAAACCTTCAAATAGAATCACAGGCAACATAAATTATTTAATTCGTTCCTATTTCACCGAGCAACATTTCTCTGGATATTCAAAACAATATGTTCATCGTAAAAGATGCTCGTTACATTAATGGTGAGTGACCCCTTAGAACAGAAACTAGCAACAGCAGCACAACGTGCAAACACCGGTACTCAGTACGAATTGTCCATTTATTATTTTATTTAACATATTACTGTTTCTCCTTGAACTTGTTAAAGCCCGATTGTATCAAGCATCTTGATATACACATTCTTGGGTGTTCTTGCACGAGTCAAACCTATTTGTATAACATTGATGATACATATGCACAATATGTCGTATTAACTATCCAGCAAGGTGCAACAAGAACTACAACAATTGACAATTTCATCATTTGTTTCAAAATATATAAAATTATTACATGCAGTGACCTTTAATTTCTGTTCAATATCTTATCAGAATTAATAATAATAGGATTAATTAACTAATTACAAAAACAAATATACAAGGCTTACAGTTTACTCTAATGGTAACCACATATAATGCCGTGTAAAGTAATAAGTATCTCTTCGCAATAAGGCAACTCAGGAATTCTTTGCGCTGGAATGATAACGGAGAACTTGGAATTAGAGTTTCGACACTCCAGTTTTCGGCTGAAGTTGCTGCAGTTTCATTGCGAGTGACATATTTCCTGCAATCTTTACCTTTCCCTGGAAGAAAGCCTGTAAAAAATAATACACAATCCATAATTAATGCATCTAATCAAGCAGATTTTAATCATACCTGTTCAATCATTTCGTTTGTAATTATAGGACAGTATCATTTCCTCTTATTTGTTGCTCTTACGTGGAGCTATATAAATTTTCAATTACATTTATAATAACAAAGTAGTCAACCCATGAAAAGAGAGGACACCAGTGTTTTACACCAGTGTTTCTCTTGTTACATCATCTTAGTATTGTATTCTTCTTCTTTCTCTTCAGGCTCGAATTATTCTCTCTGGCGAGAGGTCAGCCACTCGGATCCTTCTACTCCACTTGTCTCTGTTTCCAGTGTCTTCCTTCTTCATTTTGAGCAGCTATGGGTCCTGTTGTATCACGTCCTCCCATCTTTTCTTCTGTTGTCCCCCGACTGCGTCGACCATTAGTATTATTGTAGTATAATATTGTCTATATGTAAATTTATAAAGCGCCTCTCAGAGTGCACACCAATAAGAGGCGCTTCCAGTGCGGAAGACCCAAAGTAAAGAAAATGGTACTGAGACAGCAAAACAATACACTCGGATTACCAGTCAAGAATGAAGAACGAGTCAATGGAGAGAGCAAATTGCAAAGTGTAGGATCAGTGCAAGGTAAAAGCTGGGGATTTGATCATGGCAGTCCTTGCTTGCGGGACAAGAAGATCAAAATGGATGGCATAGAACTAGTTATTCTTGTAGTAATAATTGCAATTTTACATGAATTGTTGTTACGTTACCTGCTGTGGATTCAACTGTCCGGTCATGAGCTTAAGAAGATCCTCATCTGCCATTGAAATCGTCACATCTCCCTTTCCTAAAAAACAACAACACAGCAACTGTCTGAGACCAACTATCAACTATGGATAGGTGAAGCATAGATCTATCAGTCACCTGACTAGCTAAACTTTATTTGACACCTGCACATACAGTTTGAATACACAAATGACAAGTATTGCGAACTGCTCTTAGACAGCACCGTGCTTTCTGTTATTGGCCCCATGATATAGAACGGGCTTTCACTTTCTGTACACCTTATGCCTAGGGTTTGCTCAGATGCATCACAGCCTTAAAACCGTCCTTTCTTAGCTGAGGTTGGTTCAGGACCACTTCTGAGTAGTAACCTTGAAGGGACGCTAGAAAAATCTCCATAATGAATGAATGAATGAATGTGAGCAGGCAGAACAGGAAATTGACAAACACCTGCCAACACCCGCTGTCCTGTCTTTGTTTCGTATCTGCATATCCGCCTTATGCAGCATCACATGCAAAATAATTATATATAGTAATTCAGCCAAATGTTCTGGATGCTGAAATTATCAGCCAAACACTGAACGCAATGATGAGAAAAACAGACGTCACAAAAACGCCAAGCTCATGACGTCAATGACGATGACTTTTAAAACAAAATGATGATTGATGTTGAAGATGAAATTGACAGTACTTAATAAATGATGATGAATATTAAAACAAAATGATGATAATGATGATGAATATTATATTGACAGTGCTAATGGATATAAAAGCAAAGTAGTGAGCGAACTAATGATAATGCAGAGGATGATTCTGTTGATTCTGGTGTCAATTTGTGTATAATTGTACCTGCTGGATCGAACTTGACTCCTCCGTTTCCATTTTTCACATCGACTATCCAGACACCCTCGTCTTTTCCCTTCTTCACCTTGAAGCAGAACACGCCGTTGACCTTCTTAACGTATTCCGCACCATTCTACAATGAAATTAAGGAAAAGGGTTTAGGAAATTCAGAGAACAACAAGTAGACATGGAGATCAAGACAGCGCTACTATCAATTCAAATAATTTCTCCAGTTCATAATTGTAATATTCAAATTTCTAAAGCGCCACTCGGAAGCCAAGCACAGAGTACCAGTTCATTCACGAGCGCTATGTCTAGTCAGAGGGGTTGTCCAAAAGAGTATTTCGAAGGAGGTCGTATAGTCCGGTTGTAGTCTGCTAAAATGAAGCACCAAGTCTTGATCATTTGTCTCTCCGGAATGCGCTTTCTCCTTCTGTTCGCTCTACAGAAGTTTCTGTCTGGCAGTCTCTCTTCTTCCTTCTCTCTTATCAAAAACCTGCTTCTTCTCGTATGGCCTTGTGCATTGGGAGTACTTCTGAATGGTTCACCATCCTACGTGCACTTTATAAATGAATAAATACAACACACTATAAAATTATGTTAAAATTCAGTTAAGGTTCAATCCAAAAATTTCCAACTCTCTGCAGTTTCAGCAACAGCATGTTTGACTGACTTTTAATGATTACAGAGCAATGTAAAAAATCCCATTGTACAAAATGACTTTACAACGGCTGTAAGAGAGTGCTATGGTCAACAGTGTGAAAGGTCACAGTCCCTTAAAAGTCCTGATTACTGGTCCTGAACAATTTGCTCAAGTGTACCACTGGCTGATACATTGCTAGACACCTGCACAATAGAAGTTGCTAATTATTGATTAATATCCTCAAATCATTCTGTTTACGGTAATCATGCTGTTGTATCATGAGGTTCGTAGTACTAAAGCTGAGGAGTTTCTTTATAGAGTGCTATATAAATGGTGCACATACAAATTACAAGCATGCACCACATGTATAACATTATTTTAAGCTTTAGTATTATTTTATCAATAATTACATTTCATTTATTTTATTATTACTATTTCCTGGCAATGATGAGCACGTTTATTATGCCAAAGAGGAAGAACAACCACTTGTTGTCTGGGTAAAAGTCAGACTCAAATCAGCCTTCAGCAATAACACATTCTAGAATTCTAGATGTATAATATTATAAATTATACACAACTACACATATTATAATATATATGTACATTTGGCACTCTCTTGTATTCCTTGCCAGCCATGATGGCTTAATAGTTCCATATGAACAAGTCATATTTTCAAATTCACTCAGCACTAAAATATCAATAATAATTCTATCTATACTCATGCCATGAACAAATGCAGTATTTCATGCAGGCAAAGCTTGTCTACAGCGACTTTATTTATTTATACTGTGCCAGTGTGAAATTAAACACTTCCATATTTAGAGTCAAAATAAAACGCTACTTGCAATTAGACTTCTGAAGGACTTACTTCCTTGAGTTGTGCCTCAATTGCATCGAAGATGACTTTCGCCTGGAAGTCTCCTGGGGACACCGCTCCCGTAGCCACGGCCTGGATTGACCTGCCACTACAAACAAGACTTGTTGAAGCCATTCGTACAATATAACCGTAAATCAAAGCTACAGTGTGTAATCAAAAGTCTTGAGTGACCAGCAACAGCACTAGCACAGAAAATGACTTGGTACGAGCAAACGGAAACGTTTATCTAAGCAATGAAGAGAACAGTTTCTGACTTTAGGTCAATGCTCAGACTCATATCAATTGAGCAGAGTCCAAAGCCAAGTGGGTTACTAAGTCGCAGCTCCTCAGAGGTTTAAAAGCCGTGACATGGGCTAAACTATGGACAGCAATTAGTATGATAAATACCTACAGTTCAAAAGTCTCATTATCATTCTTTATCAACACACAGGTGAAGATTAAAATTTATCACTCAATGGCATTCTATGCCAATGGAATACAAAGTTTATCAATCAATCAATCAATCAATCATTTATTTCTGCAACCAACCAATCATTTACAAACTTCATACAAGTCACATGGTCAATGGGGAAGGCCACAAGGATAGGCCTTGAAGGGATCATTGACCCTGCTCTAAACAGGGATAGTGGACTGGACACCTACACGTATGTACATTGTACAAGCACAACAAAAGATGTGACCGAATGTGAAGTCACAGTATCAAAGTCAAGCCAGATCAAAATTCAATAGCTCTACATGTATCTATATTTCTGTTATCAACAGATAGTATTTGACATATCGAGAAAAAACTAGGAACATCAAGCTAGAAAACTTTTGCGGAAATATAAATAACTTCTTTAGAAATATAGAAAATCAATAAAACTGAAAGAAAATAAAACTTAAATATTCAAAATCTAAACTAAGTGACCCACAAAAACTCAAGAACTTTTCCAATGCATCAAAAAGCTTATTGGTAATACCTTCAGGTCAGCATTTATGGATAAATTTCTTACAGGTCTAATAATTATTTTGACATTCTGTTAATAATGCTAAATATATTAAAACATTGCTAACTAGACCTATGCACCTAAGAGTTGCATTCTGAGTGACTTTGCAAGTGTTAGTCGTTAAAATGCTTCATAATAACAATAGTAATAATAAAAGTAATAATATTAATAGCAATAACAATAATAATAAAGTTAAACAGACGAAATCATCCTACCTCGCCTGGTAATTTGGAAAGCCCAGTCTGTACAGCGTCACAACAACTGCACCTCCAAGGCCAACGTTGTGTTGCAATGCAAGCTTTGCTCCTTTTACCTGACGTTTGTCAGCAAGGCCACGCAACTGCCAGCACAACTCACTGCACTGAGCCAGACCTACAAGGAAACTCACTCTACAAATTTCCTAGAAAATTATATTCATGTAATTAATCATAATTAATTATAATTAATCACTGTAATCATAATCAGACTGTCAGAGGTGCTCAACAAAAGCCAGAGCAACAACTAACAAATAAAATGGACGGAACAAGGTATGAATAAGAAGTCTTGAGTGACAAACAATTGCGGTAACACAAAAAATTACACTGTAGGCAAGAACACACTACGAAGCTTGTAAAAGACATCAAGAGAATGGTGTGTGTCTTTCTGGAATAAGTAATCAAGCAATCCCCTTAATGAACTTCTTGGTATTTCTTTCCACCTGGCACTATATAATTCATGCTTAAGATTCAAGGTCAATTTTCAGCCTCAAGCAAATTGAACAAAGTTGTCCAGATTTTTTAATGCCATTTTAACTTATGATACCACAGAGTTTCAGCCAGATTTCTGATCTCTTTGCTCTGACTAAAGACATGTTTAATGCCACCTCCATTTCTGCTTCGTCAAACAATCAATCAATGAATAAATGAATCAATCAATCAATCAATCAATGTAAATCTGATATAATGCCCTGTCAAGCTACCTACTCAGAGATGCCAGAATATATCAAGAAAAATGCAGCAAGTGTTCCTATCACACTGAACAGCTAAACCCAAATTTTACCTTAGAAAACTTTTGAAGCACTTCTGAAATACCCTGTGAATACACGAGCTTTAAAATATCTTCCATGTTTCAAATTAACCCTCAGCTCCCCAATCCACTTACCGGTTGCTCCAAGTGGATGGCCTTTGGAAATCAAACCACCGCTTGGGTTGATCACAAACTTTCCACCATACGTGTTGTCACCACGATCAATGAATTCTCCAGCTTTGCCTGTAAACAACAACACGACAAAAAGCCGTTAGTTAAATAAATAAAATATAAATAACGAAATATGTTCATAGCAAATAACTTAGTGCTCAAACCACTGTTGTTCTTATCAGTAATAAAATAACCTGTAACGTAACCTATTTGCCTTTCAGAAAATTCCCAAAGAATCATAATTACATAAAAACAATTAAACTTTGAATAGAGGACAATATATCAATACACAACGAAACAAGACATAATTACAGCAATCATCAATTAAAACAATTGTTCCCCACCAAAGATGTTCATGTTTCTAGTAATTAGTACTTTCAGTTTTCATTTTATATTTGCTGCATACCATTATGTGCTTGATAATATGCCTTCAATTGATGTTTGCCATAATTTGTATGATAACTGAGGGAGGACAAACTTTGGTCCTCTGATCACTTGACCTCTTTTTTTTCTTGCGTCAGAACAGCCATGCCTCAATCCAGATCATACGCCTGTATAGGTCCCTCCTTATTGGAATGGACTTCAACCATCAATTCGCTCTGCCATCCTCTCTGGTAGTCCTTCATCATCTTTCTCTCACCTCAAAACCTGCCTTTCTCTCGGGGTTTCACGCACTGGGAGCAGCACTTTATACAGATACAACACAATACAATAACAGAACAAAACTATGAAAAGTTTTAAATCAAGTTTGTTACGATTGCGTGAAAGAAATGAACGCTTCTCACCTGGTGCACACAACCCAAGAGCTTCATATGTGATCAACTCATTGGCAGAGAAGCAATCGTGAAGTTCAATCACATCAACATCGTCCGGACGAATGCCTAAAAGCATTTGATATATAAACAACACAATTTCACAAGAGAAGACAAAATGCAGTAACACTACCAGTGGACGGCCTAACTGATCTGTATCGTAATAGTACATTGTATTAATGGTGAAGCAATGTTCCAATGCTTCACAACCACACACATTTTGAAGCATTAGAAGCATCCAATATAACAGACACAAACACCAATTTATGCTGCAATTTTGAATATTGTACGTGGGACCAATGCATTCCATATTAATTTAGTCACTTATTTGATGTTGATCCTTAATTCTTTATCGGGTGGTCAACAAATAATTTTTTCTGCTATTCAATTTACGGTTTATGCTATGTAGAGATTCACATTAAAAGACATGTTATGGAAAAGATATGAAGTAATAAGATGAATAAATTATAATTTATCATTAACACATTTATGAAAAATACCATTTATATCATTAAATTACAGAGGTATGTCTTTTTTTATCACCGTTTAAAACAGTTGCCTTGTAAAATCTTATTTGTAGTACAGTACAATTCACCTTTCACAACTATACAGTAAGAGTAATAATAATAATAATAATTTCCAAAAAACACAAATAAGAATAATATTTAAAAAGTATAATACTTACAACGATTGGCCTTTGAAAACTTATTATTAAACAAACCTAAATTTCTCTACCAATTATTACCTCGATGTATTATAATGATGTGCAATGTCCCATTGTGCATTTGCAAGAGGAGTAAAGAAAATATTTACTTGCTCACTTCAAAATCACAAGCGCTATTTATTTTTACCAAAATTTGAAACCAGTGAGAAATTTTAAATTCCTCAATAAAAAGCAATTTTCTCACATGGAATCATCACAATCATACAGGAATATGGTAATATTAGAATTGACAAGATTCACTCACCAGCTTTGAGGTAGACTGCATCAGCCGCTCGCTTTGTCATATCATAACCAACCTACAAATGAACAGACATATTATTTCTTTAATTAGCACATAACAATGAAAACAATACAATGAAAGCATTGTGCAACTGCTTCTAAATAACAATAAAAACAATACAATGAAAGCATTGTGCAACTGCTTCTAAATAACAATGAAAACAATACAATGAAAGCATTGTGCAACTGCTTCTAAATAACAATGAAAATAATACAATGAAAGCATTGCGCAACTGCTTCCACATCAACGTTTCTAAATCAATCACCTTCTATACCAACCTGTATTGATAAATTTTATTAACTTTAGAAAAGCCTTTGATAGAGTACACATAGAATTGCAAAAAAACACATATAAAACAATGAAATCAATGTGCCGCTACTTCTAAATCAACCAGCTGCATTGATCAACTTTATTGACTTTAGAAAGGCCCTTGAAAGCTTACACAGAGAATCACATAAAAGTAATGTGAAACTGCTTCCATATCATCCAAACAATGACACACTGCAATATTGATGCATAAAAAATATGTAATCATAAAAAATTAATACGATAATAAAATAACTGCCCAATAACTAATAAAATATTAATAATAGCAAGAGTGTCAAGTGGCACAGCAGACTGTATTAATCTCATGATCTGTCCATTACAATCACCCGAAACAAATTCCAACAAATATGTCAACAATTTCATAAAAAATTGGCACCCTTACAGAAATGCCTACTTTTTCTTAATAAAATATAATTAATGCAAATGATTTTATACAGAAACCCCATGGTCTAGTCAACGTAGCTAAATGGGAGTGGCTAGCATAGGGATTCTATAAAATGCTATAAAATTAGCTTAACAACCCAAGAGCACCATTGGTGTACACATGCTCTACAATACACTATGCACCTCAGCATGAAACTTTGATTTGATGTCCGCACTGCAGTCAGGAGCGCCTCTAAGTGGAAAACTTGAAGAGGCGCTATAACAAGTGCACATGCATACAAACATAGTTGCATACATACCACTTTCGTGCAGCTCTGATCCTTGAAGGTGCTCGGTAGATCTGTTGACATGACTTGTGCCACGATTTCAACCGCCTGACTCTCGAGTCCATGTTTCCGAACAAAGTCTTCGCTTGCAATGATTGCGCACGCTGATCCATCAGAAGTTGGACTAAAGATGAAAGAAAAGCAGGTCAGATATATGATCAGTTTACAATGTAATATAATTAATAATCTCTATAGCACCGCTTACAGTCATGGCCATTCAGTAGCGTTCCCAATGCGAGAACCATGAAAATAAGGTTTCAAAAAGAGAGAGATGGAGATAGCGATCGAGAAAGACGAGTCCCACGCAAAGTGGATGGAAGGGAATTCCATAAGACCAACTTGAGAGCAGAGTGAAATGCATACTGTAGAGTATGAATACCATAGATAAGACTAACAGTGATAAGCCGCAGCATAGATTAGATCCAACTGGATGGCACAAAGGCACACTAGAATTTAATTATATAATAGATAATATTAACATGGAGTTTTGTTGCATTGTGTTCTAGCTAAGACAAGGTCATTTGTTTGACAATACTTAAGTACACTACAACATTAAAGTGTAACAGATTAGACAAGGTGGAGGAGATTAAAGTAGACTATAGACATCAAGGCTAAAAAGGTAGATCAGTTTTTCTCATCATGTGTAAGCCAATTAATATCAGACATAAACAAAATAAGTGAACATAATAACTGAACATAACACAAAACTTTACCAGCACTGCAGTTTGGTCAGGTAGCCATGAACGGATGGTGACTTTAGAATCTGGTCCAATGTATACTCCTCCTGAAACTGTGAATACCTGAAAATGACAGCATACGATGATTTAACACTAACGATTTAACACTAACGATTTAACACTAACGATTTAACACTAACGATTTAACACTAACGATTTAACACTAACGATTTAACACTAACAATGAGGGCATATTGAATTCATCTGTACAGAAATTGACCGGAACAGCAAAACAGCTCATCATGAAAGTGTTAAACAGATCTATTCAATTTACAAGAAACATCATCACGAAATTATCTTTATCAATGCTGCTAATGTAAATTAATTTTAAATTTTATATAAGTTATTATCTTAATTATTCAATTAATTGTATCTTGTTCAACTTGCTGTTAAGCTGAAGAAAAAAGAAGAAGCCAAACACCAGAAGTCTGAATATCCAAGCCACAAAATTACACAAATTCATTCATTCAATCAATCGATCAATCAATCATTCATTCAACCATTCATTCAATCAATCAATCATTCATTCATTCAATCATTCATTAATTTGTTAATTAATTAATTAATTCATTCATTCATTCTATGGACTCATATAGCACCCCTTCAAGAAACTTTTTCACGAGTGCTCCTAGCCCAAACACAGCAAAAGAAAACGGACTTCCGTGGAAGCTGTTTTTTGTTTATTTATATATGTGATGCGACATATGAAAAGGGACCACTTAGCCGGTATTGGACTTATTCATACCACCATATTCAGCACAAAATTCTGAAAAGAATGATGTATTATGTGACACAGCACTATTATCTTTTCTATTTTTTGTAAACTTTACAACGTGATGTACCTGAAATACGAGATCTTCGGAAAAACGCAATTGAAGTTATTTGAAGTTACAACCCTAACCCTAACCCTACACTTTATATTTAGAAACATGGAAATCAAAGCGCTGCATAGACATGTAGAATGAATTATTTAGCGCATTACTATAATTATAATCATAGATTCATCATTAAAACCGTTTCCAAAAATATTCTACTGTCATAATACCTCGACATTAAAGATGCCGCCTTGCGGTCTCTTTTATGTGCTCTAATATTACAATAAGAAAACCTAATAATATCAAATGATTTCTGTGAACCATTATGAAAATTTGATAGACAGAAGAGTCATCTAGCGAATCCCAGTGAAAACCCGATTTCGATATTTCGATGGGTGACCATGTTCTAAGGTCTGTATCTCGGTAAATAAATCCAGCGTTGTGGTCCCTTTTCATATGTCGCATCACATATTTCAGCTATAAGCTTACTCACGGATTGTTCGTTGAATGTTTGTGGTTCTTGTACGCAATCTTTGCAAAATGCTCCGGTTTCGTACCTAAGACGAAAGAAAACATGCAAATAAATTCAAACAAATTACACCGACAAACATATAGATTTATATAGCACCCTTCAAGATCTCTAATAAGAGGCGCTTGGAGTAGATATTTACTCAACAGAGCTGACTGACTGACAAGTCAACTGACTGACCAGGCAATGGACTGACAAGTCAACTGACTGCTCCTTGGAAAATGCAGAAGAAAAAAATTCACCGTTAGCTCTGCAGCACATATGGGCAGGATGAAAGTCCTCTCCCTCGCTCTCTCATCTTCCCATTGACATCTTCTTAGCCTCAGTATGTGAGCGCATGTGGCCATTCATATCCTTCATCATCTCGTCTTCCCACCAACAGTCCCACCAACAACTGAGAGCCTTATATAGAACAGCCACTGTGCATGCACTCCAAGGGAAACCAAGGGCTTCTATCCCTCTAAACTAATCAATCAGTCTCCTTTCCCCCCTCCCAGGCTGGCCTTTCCCCTCCTTACACAAATTTTTTTGCTCATTTCTGAATATCCCTCCCATTTTTTTACTGTGCTCAAGTTGTGCCAGCCCAGTGTAGGGATAGAAGTCCCTGTGCTAAACCAATCTAACGTTTAACGCTTGACATACCAAAGTTCTTCATGTGTTCAAGGCCCGCATTTCCAAACATCTGCGGCATCAGTGGCGCTGCTGCGATATCAAAATTGTCGGCCATTAACTGGACGTGCTTGTCCATTGGACTCGTGCGGTCAACATACTGTAAAAAGCGTACAGAACACACAGGACACGTTGTAACGTCCAACGTTGCTCTACATACCATACAATTTCATGTGGTCATGTCCTGCATTGCCAAAAAGCTGGGCGGCCATGGGCGAGGCAGTGATGTCATAGCAGTTTGCCATAACCTCAACGTGGCGCATCATCGGGTTCTCGCGATCGTCGTACTGTAGCGTAAAAACAGAGAACCAGTGCCATGGATGAGGGCAAGAACCGACAAGAACAGGATCACCAAACAAATCCAAATGTGACACAGGGAATCGAAACCCCGTCACATGTTGGTTTCTGACCTTTTTAATTCAGTCATATGCTATAATGGCTTTGCTTGAAAAACATTTCTTACAGAATGAAAATATCTTTATTCTAACTAAAGTTATACTCGGTCAATACTTTTGTCATTAGTTTTCAGTGATAAAACCTGAATTAAAAAGTGTAAGACTATTCGTGTCATAAAAAAATTAAACATCCTCAGAAACCACTAATCGATTATTCTGCAATTTTGCAGTAAATGAATCTATTCTGAATCAAATACTCCAAACGGCATGAAAATCGGGTCACTACTTTGCAAGTTGTGGTAAATTAAACAGAAACTCCTGAATTAAAGAATATTCTATAATTTTGACAGGCCTTGCCTATTTCAGCTTCTAGCACAATAACTAGACAGCAACAAGCGACCAGTTCCAAGCCCCGGCATCAAAGAAAGTTGTTTATAATAATAATAACAATAAAAATAATACTAATAACAACGGCATATTATATGGCGTCGTAACACATTATGAGGGCGCCACACATACAACTAAGAGCAGGATCGGCCTTACAAATAAATAAGTTTTCAGTCCTGATTTGAAGGAGTCAACCAAGTCAGTCGCTCACAGGGCGGAGGAAGACTGTTAATTGTCATCGCAACATAAATTTTCTTCTACAGCATCAATGGTTAAATGTTCGGAGATGGAAAAGATGAACAAACCTTTGTTCCAAGTGATCCAGGTTCCATCTTCTCAAAGCCAAGAGCCATGATGCACTCCGCATTACCTAAAAGAAGAAGAAATAAACTGGACTAATAAATAGAAATAAGAAATTATCAATAAAAACCATTATCAGTTCATGTGAAAATGAATATTTAAATCTTCACCAAAATTGGAAAAAGGCAATAGATGAATGATAAAATTTATCACTGTCATGCACAGCTATGAATGCAAGAAATGATGAGCATGTTTTAGAATCAGAGTGTGATTTCTTATCAGGTTGCAGTGCCTTGTAAATTGAAAATTCCGCATAGTCTCATGAAGAGAATTAGAATACAATAAAATACAAAGCAATAAATGATGCCACTGGTATTAATCCTTAACCGACCATAGTGTAATAAATTATGCATGAAATCAGGACTATAGCGTCAGTGGTCGGTAAAGGGTTAAAGCAAACTTGTAGCAGTAGGTGGAGACAATAAAGATTGTATTAACCTCCTTCGACGAGCTGACGAGCAAGTAGCAGAGCAGTTGATCCTGTGGCACAGGCATTGTTCACCTACAAAACAAAAGAAGGCATTGTTCACCTGCAAAACAAAAGAAGGCATTGTTCACCTGCAAAACAAAAGAAGGCATTGTTCACCTGCAAAACAAAAGAAGGCATTGTTCACCTACACAACAAAAGAAGGCAGTTAGACAGCTCTCAGGGCTACACAAAAGCTTCGCCATGGTCGGTCCATCTTTCTGGAAAAGGTTACTTAGCAACCTTTGTAAAGAACTTCTTGATCTTTCTTTGCCGGTTCTTCACAAACATTTGAAAATTTTTCTTCTCGATCGTGGTTTTGTTGGGAGTGCCTCTGAGGAGTTTCTCTTGAAGTGGAGCTATATAAATTTATAATGACAATTAAAATTAAAATAAAATATTTCTGTAATGCTTTCAGTATTGGTTTCCTCCTCCCAGTCTTTACACCATTCATATAAAAGCCTTAATGACCGATAATTAAAATGTACATAATTTTTTAATATTTACCTATCAGGATAATTTAACATTAAGCAGCTCTGTAACGCTATGTAATTCAGCACAATGTAATCAGGACTTACGTTGTAAATGGGAATTCCGGTCATCCCAAGTTGGTACAGCGCTCGCTGGCCACATGTTGTGTCTCCTAAAGAAGAAACAGAAATCAGTCAGCAACCACATCAAAGATCAGAAGGTCATGGGTCTGATTTTAGCTTAGCCCTCAACTCCGTAGTCCTGAGTGATTGAAAATGAGCAGTAGGGCAGATTGACGCTTTGCAGGCGGCCATATTCACTACTACTAAACATCCTAAAAACAAAAATTATTATTATTATTAACTTACACATCGTAATTTGCAATCAGCTCCATATAAGCATTGCAATGCAGTATCCAATATTTATAATCTATTCAAAGTTTAAAGTCATAGCATTTTCTGCATAGTAATGAAATTCATATTTTTTTTATCAGGTGACCTTAGAAATTGAGTTATAAATACCGTAGCAGTAACCAACGCAGGCCTGTTCAATCTGGTCATAAGAGAGCCCAGCATCCTTCAAGGCCTTTGTGCCTAGAAAAAACGAAATCATCCAACAGTAATATTGAGAGATCATTACAGAACCTCATCCATATTAATAAGAAGAGATGAAATTCTACAGAACCTTATGTCACATAACCCTATGTTGCTATTAAATACAACCGGTAGCAGAAAAATAAAGTGTGAGGCCCATTGCTACAAATCCCACATACAGTGTTACCGACGTAGGTCATGCAACTTAAACAAATCCTCGTAGTCCGAGTATTGTAGAAAAATTACCATTTCCAAACTAAGTAGATCACTAATATTCAGGTCAAAATCACTTAGCTATGCCTAAACCAATGAGCAACCAACAGAAAATTGAAGCAAATTTACTCTTCTAATAAATTATCAATCTATGTACAATGTAGTAGTATGTGCCTAGATGGCAAATGAAAGGTTGAAGATTAACCTGCTTCAAGTGCCATGTCAGGATAGTCGAATTTTTCTCTCCTGCCAGGCTTCTCAAACTAAACAGAAAATGAAAGACAAGACAACTTAAATTAGTTTATAATTCGATTACTTCATGTTATTGTTATCCTCACATTACTTTTGTTGCTTATTTTTAAAATGCATTGACATGTAACTGGGTGCGGTGTGTCACCCTGTTTTGTCTCAATTAAACAAAGATTGTATATGTAAACATCAGCATATCTTGAAACCACTGTTGATCCCAAAATGAACTTCTCAAAAGTGAAAGACGCTTGTGTAACCGTAAAACCTTGCAATTGATGACACGACCTCTGTTAAAAGCTTTAAAGGAAATCTCAAAACCTTTTAAGTGCCACTTGAAAGCCAAGCACAGGGCATCAGCTTATTCATGAGTGTTGCTTTGATTCAGAGGGGGTTGTCCAAAGAGTAGGAGTCCGAAGAAAGTCCAAGTTCGGTTTCCAGAAGTCAAATGGGGCAATCTTGAGTAGAAAGGGCCGCTGAGAGGGGGCAAGAAGGGTAAATGCACAGGGGTCCAGTAACTTTTAAGGTCCTAGGCTAGAAAGTTGTATACAGGATTTAAGCCTTTGAAAATATAATATTATATCATAAATTTTAATTACAATCTGTTTAAACTTCAAATCAACAACTAAATAAAATCATCACTGAATTAAATATATAAAAAACGAAGGTCGCACCTGAACTTTTATTATTTCAATTTTTTTACCAAAAACATTTTGTCATAGAGCCGTAAGATAGTTTTAGGGGTGAGGATGAGGACTGCTCTGCCCAGGGGCTGGTATTTTTCTCGTCAGCTCAGAGAGTAAATGTTATGGTGGGTGTTGCTTAGGTCAATAATTAAAAGGTTTAGGGGTGATTGTGACTGACGTCTCGGTAAATCGTAAACAGTATGGCCACCGTAGATGCGTGCATAACAGAGCGGCCCGACATACGGCCCAATATTTCCGCGAAAATTAAAGCACGTTTCAATTTCATCAGAATAACTGCACTAACCCTAAAACTAACCCTAACCGACCCTCACGACGCCTAACCTGAGCCCTAACCGAC
Organism: Lumbricus rubellus; assembly: GCA_945859605.1. NCBI lineage: Eukaryota > Metazoa > Annelida > Clitellata > Crassiclitellata > Lumbricidae > Lumbricus > Lumbricus rubellus. Next base: position 29,298,911 of record OX243826.1, on the reverse strand, counting down.
CCTCACGCTTTGCATGTTGGGATGCATGTTGCGATATCGTCCATAGGCGGCACTCTAATTTTATTGCATTCGTTGGCGGCCATACTGTTTACGATTTACCGAGACGTCAGTAACAATAACCGGTTTAGGATCATATGCCGGGGTAAAGTTAATAAAGTGGTGAGACTTCAGTTTCACGTGGAACCACGACGGGGTGGATGGAAGACTGGAGAAGCCTAAAGAAGGTGATGGTATGGTGGGTGATCGGCAATGAGGGTCGAGCTCTGGACGTCAATAATGGTAATTGTAGGAGTCGTAATCATATTTCCAAAATTTATACAACGCCCAAAAAGTAAAGTTTAGGGAACCAGCTTATATTTCCAAGCCCTCAGTCAAAACAAAATTAACAGACGGTGCGATAAAATCGGTTCAAGATCCAACGGGGTCAGTCGGACAAGCAGACCCTACTCCACTTTAAACAAACTATATTGTTGTAAAGACAATGCCTACCTTTGTCATTCCAACACCGATCACGTAAACCTTTCTTCGTGGTGGACTCATTTTGATGCAAACTTTCTCTCAAATGACCGAACGATTAATAAGAGTTGAACGACGAAAACGAACATTTAAACCTAAGCAGGTTACCCTAGCTTCTGATCCATTCGCAAGACGGCATTCAGGGATGCCACTCATAGCTTTTTCAACCTAGATCTAGTTTTTTTCGGTCTTGTCTAGGTGTCAATAATTTTTTTGTCACGATCTAGCCTTTTTTCTCCCGGCGGTTTTCCCAGACTAACATAAAACATAGATTTTTAAGGTGAAAATGGTCAAAAGACGTGAAAAAGTCGAAAATTCTGTGAAATTTGACCAAAAATTGTAGATTTTTGGAGCAAAGAACTAAAAAATGGTCATCAGAAATTTTTCGGGGAAAACATCAAATTTGGGTCGAAACACTAAAGAAAGGTCGTCAGAAATTTGAAATTTTATCGTGGAAACTCCGTAAAGAAAAATTTGGTTGGATGACTGAAACACAGGTCGTCAGAAATTTCAAATCACAAAAATCCATGCATTTCTCGGAGGAATTCTAAATCTAGCTTTTTCGAGACTTTTTTATATCGAATTTGGCCTGTATAAAAATTCAGAGTGGCATCCCTGACGGCCATCCAAAGTCCACGCTCGGGTCAACAAATGTGAAAAACATTGCGATTATCGTAACAAATTGACACACTTGAGGCAGCTCGTACCATTCTAACACACTGAAGTGCCTGCATACGTCTTGCACTTTGATTGTTTATTGGCAATTTATTGTTATTTTAAAAACAATTCTCTTCGCTTTCTACGACGTACGGTTTCTAATCTATTCCCTAGGTGGCCACATCAAGTTCAATTTCTGTGACACTGGCCAGCATCCAATGAGATACAGTGACACAGAACAAGTACCCCCTCAGTGGCCCTCACCCCCAAAAATTAATCAGAAATTGGTCCTTGACCTCATTCAAAGCGCCCACAGATGTGTTTGAATATGCATGAATGATGAATGCATGTATAAGCCTATAGGCCCTAATTATGTGTGTATGAAAGCATGTAGGGCAGAATAGACTACATAATTTAGAGGTCTATATGTATGTATGCTTGTATGTATGTATGTATGTATGTATGCATGTATGTATGCATGCTTATATGTATGTATGTATGTATGTATGTATGTATGTATGTATGTATGTATGTATGTATGTATGTATGTATGTATGTATGTATGTATGTATGTATGTATGTATGTATGTATGTATGTATGTATGTATGTATGTATGTATGTATGTATGTATGTATGTATGTATGTATGTATGTATGTATGTATGTATGTATGTATGTATGTATGTATGTATGTATGTATGTATGTATGTATGTATGATGTATGTATGATGTATGTATGTATGACATTGCATGTATGTATATTGTATACTTATGCATGCACGGCATTGCACGCATGTAACGTAGTAGCCTAATAATGAATGTGTCACCTACATAGCGGAGTATTATAGGACACGCTACACACGGCCTATACTGTAACAGGTAGGCTACAAAGGACATTCATAGGTCTAATGAATCTACCAACTCAACTCAACTAGTCAGTTAAACTGACGACTGATTGAACATGTAGCCTACTAATCGTAATCGTAATCTCAAAATTTCTAAAACCTATTGTTAGATGTAGGGCACCAGCTTATTCACGAGCACTGTGTTCAATCAGAAGGAGTAGTCTAGTCTAACAGTAAAATCCAAGTGATTGGCTGATCAAAAGCAGGTTAGGCCTAAGAGTAGAATTGGCAGGTCGAAATGACCTTCCGCGAACTAGACCTAGCTATAGACCCTAATTAAGAGGTCGATAATTAGAACAGACCGCCTGCAGTCTGTAGTACGCGGCGGCTCTAATAGCAGCCTACAAAGTATGTCCGCCGTTTAGGCCTACGGATCACGATCTCGGTACCTCTCGCTCTCCATACCAGTGTGTTACCCAATGGGCTACCGGGCCCCTGTTACCCAATGGGCTACCGGGCCCCATAGATTGAGTATTCGAATATTATGAATAGGCCTATTAAGATTTTCAAATATTCACGAATATTAACGTATATTAAAACTGCCAACGAATATTATAGGCCTATTCGTAAAAATATTAGGCCCTATGTTCTTTCTAAAAATTATTTAGCCTATTCTTGTTCTTTCAAGAAATTCTTAATTCTTATTTTGTTATTTATGAAAATAATGAATTGTAAAAAATTGAGTTAGCCTACGCATAGGCCTATATCAGTAAGTGACAATAACTTTAATAGATTTATTCTTAAAAACTTCCAAGGTCTGTGCTGGGTCTGGTCAATGTGGCCATGCAGCATTCATATCACATTCAATACTTAATGTTATAGTCAGTGATAGTCACTTTGTCTGACTTCTGACAATCCTCCCCAACTGAAAAGAGGGACCGATGGCAGTTGGCAAGTAGCAGCAAAAGTAGGCTAAATTATAAATAAACTTTAAGTGCCTAAAATAGTAACTGTATCTTGGTAAAGTAGTTTTTATATCAGTGTAGCAGGATGAATAGGCCTAAATATAAATGCAGAAAATAATAGTGCCAGATTACAAGCAAAAATTATTCCAATCTCAGCATAGGCCTATTAAGCGCAATGCATATTATAATTAGCCTTGCCCTGGATGCGAGTGAATGTCGTAGAGACATACAGAAACCTAAACTGCTAGTACCGAGTAACATTGCGGTTTCGATCGTTCACCATAATTAACGAATATTTACGAATATTAACGAATATTAAAAAATCTTAATGTTCACGAATATTTACGAATGTTAAAACCTAAAGTCACGAATATTCAATCTATGCCGGGCCCTCACCTATATAGCAGGTGGAAAATCAGATGAGTCGGGGTAAGAGTTCCTCGAGAGGTGAGGCTTTGGTTTCGAATGGAAAGTCCGAGGAGTGATGAATAGAGGAGCCTGATGAAGGCATAGGCGTACGAGAGATTTCAGCAGGGGGGGGGGGGGGTGTCAAAGATTTGACTTCTGCCCGAAAAATAAATCTCGTGGTGGGAAATACTATTTTTTTCCACACAAAAAAGTTGAAATATGTCGTGAAAAATACTATTTTTTGTATTTTCCCGGGTCTGCGTGCCCGAAAAACATACTTGCCCGAAATTGGGGGGGGGGCAAAGAGCGGAACAATTCAGGAGACAGCTCATTCCAGAAGCGTGGAACGCTCGGTTGAAGAACTTGAGATGAGCTGTGACAGGAGGTCAAGAAAGATCGAGTGAGGCATAGGCCTACGGACGAACGGGTAGAGCGGCGGCAGGGCTGCAGTTTTTAAGGAATTTTTAGAACTCCTTTCCTTTCCCATCATCCATGGTAAATAACTTAAAATCGAGGACAATGATCTTTTTGTTATTTTTAACTGTAGGCCTACTGAAGTGCCTCTACAATTGCAATTGCACATCTTATGCATAGCCTAACTGCACGTTAAAAATAGCCATGTAGGCTATCAAAATGACTTAATAAATTAATTTAATTCCTTGCAGGGTCATACTACATGTATATTGTATAGGCCTATTTCTCGAATGATCACGTTGAACAATTAAATAGTGACATTAGTTAGCTGAATCTAGAACAAAAATTAAGGAAAATAATAACAGACGGTAAATAAATAAATAAAGTAAGGCTTACGTAGAAAAAAACAGAAGAAAACGATGAAAAATTAAAAAACCAAAGCGACGTTTTTTGGAGAAAAAACCCCGTTTTAAACAATTAGGCCTATGGCTTAGGTGTTGGTAATTCCTGCGGATCTCATAATCTCAGTCATGCCAAAGATTTTTTGATAGTTCTGTATTGCCTGCTTCCTTATAAACTCGCATCTCTACCTTCATGTTTGGTGAACTTCACTGGCTGTAGGCTATGGGCTGTTAGGCGCCAAGGCCGTGATGTAAAATATTGCTTGTTCAGAACCGGCTGAGAGCTCATAAGATAGCCTACGTATACGACGTTCCTCCAAACTCCTTAAATCCAGTTGATTCGGTTTGCTTGCTGGTTTGCGCACGGTCGAGTAAACCTCCCCCCCAATAATTTCCTATCTACAGGCCAACGACCTTGTCACTGTTAGTCGCATACAATTTATCGCTCTCACTCTGATCTCCAAGGCTCAGCGTGTCTTGTACCGTAATATCTGGTTGACGACTTGACGTCATTCAGCGTTACTCATGCACCGCCCACCTCGTTCCTCCAAAACGCATGACGTCTTATGATTCCCCACACTAGAATTGCTATGGTTCAGTCTTGATCATTTACTTCAGCTGAACCTTCTCCTTGGAATATGCCGTAGACCCAGGCCCGCATTAAGGTTAGTGCGGGCCCGGGTGCTGCGACAACCTTGCGGGCCCCTTCTGTCAACCAACGGTCCACAAGACACAGGGATGCCACTCTCAATTTTAAAAAGGTCAAATCCGGCCGAAAAAAGCTAGAAAAGGGTAGATTGAAAATTTATGAGAAAATAAATGGATTTCTGGTTTTTTCGTGTTTAAAATTTAAATTTCTGAGGACCATTTTTATTCATCCGACCAAAATGTGCTCCTTTTCGCGAAAATTTTTTGGTGACTTTCGTTACAAAATCTACAATTTTGGGGTTCGTATTCACAATATTTTCGATTGTTGTCACGTCTTTTGTGCATTTTCACATAAAAAAAGTCTAATTTATGTGTAAAAAGTCGGAAAAACCGCCGTGAGAAAAAAGGTTAGATCCTGAAAAACCCTAGAAACCTACAGGGTGGGCCAAAAAAACTGAGAACACCTTGTAGAATACGAGTTATTTACAAATCTAATTCAATTAATTTTATTCTTTTCATGTATTTTTGTTTGCCAAGTATTTAGCTAATCAGAAATCATGCTCAATGTGTCCTCCTTGCTTCTCAACGAGTTTTTCTAAGCGTCGACGCCGCTCGTTTATGCCACTGCACGTCAATAAAGCGCTGCCCCAGATTTATCCATTTTTAGATTATTGCCAACTTGAGCTGCTCAACTGTGGTAAATTTTCGCCGAAGGTAGACTTTTTCTTGCAAAGCACCCCATATGGCATAATCTACTGTGTTTAAATCACAACTATTCGGTGGCCACATGTCTGGCACGATGAAGTTAACATTCTCCTGACGAAGAAAGTTGATTGTATTTCTGGCTGTGTGAGATGGAGCTCCGTCTTGCTGCTGTAATGTCCAGTTATGGCGATCACATATCGCTTGAATTACAGGCAGCAAACCTTGTCTCAGAACATGTCCACAATAGTATTCACTGTTTATTTTGGCGCTAGCTGGCTCAACGAGCACAATATTAGTTTTTTCCATTCGAGACACACCAACTGATAGGCCTACCATGATATCGCGCGGCTGAAATGGTCACGTTCTCGTATGCGTCGACTTTCCTTAACTTATATTTTCTTTGTTTCAACGGAATAAACAATTAACTGGAGTGCCAACGGTGAATGTCTTTTCGTCTGTAAACCAGATGCTTCGTACACTTCTCTCATTAGGAAACCGCTCAAGTAGCTGCCGACTGCGTTGCAAGCGTTTCAAAGTGACATTTTCATTGAGCTTCTGCCCGATCACACGCTTGTACGTTTTGAGTTGTAAATTTTGCTAACAATACGTCGAAATAAAGACATCATATATAGCTAAATGGGTAAGTTATTGAATGAATAAACAATTTAAGTTATTATGGATACAGTGAAACAAGTTTTGATGCAATTATACTACTTTTTACGCGATGTTCTCACTTTTTTTGGCCCACCCTGTAGACAAGACCGAAAAACCTAGATCTAGATGGAAAAAGCTATGAGTGGCATCCCTGACAAGGCATATAATTATTCTTCGCGCTCATAGATTTTGCACAGGCACAGGGACAGTCGGTAATAATCGTATTCGTAAAAATGGACACCTGCACATAGGGGCAAGATGGGCACTTACCCTGCAAAATTGAAACCTATGTTTAGCTAATAGCTTTATTAGCTTTACTTTAGGGCTCTTAGTAAATTTCTTAGCCCTAAAGCACTAGATAGGCTTACACTATAGTGATGTAGGCTACAAACTGAAGCTGAGAAATTGCGATGTAGGCCTAGAAACCTAAACTAAAAATGTACATGTGGTTAATTTTCTGCTTTGCATTTTTCACGCTCTTTCTAAATAACTTAGCCATTACTAGCTCATAATTCCCTAAGATAAAATATTACAACAATGGTATATTCCTGCGAGTTCAACAAATTTATAAATAGTTCGTTCGATTTCATAAATCTGATGTGTGGCAGAACTTTGGAATGGCATCGTATTTCTTAATGTTGCAGCATTCTTGCTAAGAAATTTCATCATTTCCGAAAATGTAGGCCCTCAAAATTGCGGGCCCCAAAGCTGCGGGCCCGGGTGCTGCAGTACCCTTAGCACCTACCTTAATGAGGGCCTGCGTAGACCTCTAATATCCTTCTGTTAGCCCTATAGGATCTACCATTCTTTTTGTAGTCTCTCTTCTTCCTTCGCTCTTCTCAAAACCTGCTTGCTCTCAAGGGGCCTGCACACTGGGAGAGCTTCTGAACAGTTCACCCTACCACATGTAGACGCTTTACAAATGATCAAATACAATGCAATACAATACAATACAAAAATAAAATAATTTATATTGTGGGTTCAATACCAATGTCTATACTGCCCTGAAAAGCCAAAACACAGTAACTCCCTTATAATAATTATAAGCCTACACATAATTTCGCGCTGCAAAATCGTCAATAATAGTACGACGTCACGCTTGGATACCAACTTTTCGTATCTAAGCACGAAGTATAACGGTTATCCGCTAGAGGTGCAATGGCGTCTGCACGAACAAAATCTTAACATGGTTTAGATAGGAAGAATTTGGTTTTGCGAATACTGGATCCTGTGTTCTTCATTAGCTGCTTAAATATACCTCACAATTTGGGTAAAATTCTAATGAACATGTACTTAAAAGTTACACTCTGGCAGACGTCAAGTCTAGCTAAACAATGGGAAAATTTGAAAATCTTGTTAGATACTTTTTAAAGCTCCGACCGACCCTATATAAACTTCATCAGCGTTTGAAGTATTACCGCTTCTCGGCCTTTTGGCTAAGATCAAAGTGAAATAATAATTAAATGCTTCCCTGCAGGGCCGCTGGCGTCGGTTAAAACCGCGTAAGCCTAGTAAAGCAGGAGGGCCTCTGGTGCACCGTAACTGGTCGTAAGCCTATATAATAATAAAAAATAATAAAAAACAACAACAAACAAAAAACAAAAAATTGTAAAGCCGACACATGAGCCGACGCTGAAGGAAGGGGCGTTGTACATGAGTTCAGCAAATCGATGGCAGTGCCGCAGTCATGACATGATTGCTTTAGAAAGTTTAGAAAGATAAGCCTTGCACTTCACAAATGATGCATCATCAGCAACAGGATTTGAATGGAAGACTGCTATAGCTCCATCTTCCGTTCCAATCGCTGTGTCCTGCGACAGAGGAGGAGGAACAGTCGCCAATTAAATCAGATGGAAGATCCAGGACGACGTGCGTAGCAGATTATTATGATGATCGTAGTCGACATCCTCGTCGTCGTCGTCATCATCATCATCATCATCGTCGTCGTCGTCATGATCATCATGATCATCATGATCATCATGATCATCATCATCATGATCATCATGATCATCATCATGATCATCATCATCATGATCATCATCATCATGATCATCATCATCATCATCATCATCATCATCATCATCATCATCATCATCATCATCATCATCATCATCATCATCATCATCATCATCATCATCATCATCATCATCATCATCATCATCATCATCATCATCATCATCATCATCATCATCATCATCATCATCATCATCATCATCATCATCATCATCATCATCATCATCATCATCATCATCATCATCATCATCATCATCATCATCATCATCATCATCATCATCATCATCATCATCATCATCATCATCATCATCATCATCATCATCATCATCATCATCATCATCATCATCATCATCATCATCATCGTTCTTTTAAAAAACAAACTGACGCCAGCCACATTGCGGCGATGGGTAGGAATAAATTATGGCCATTATTCTCGGTCATACGTGAAGTGCTGCATTGTTCCGAACATCATACAAAGCATACAATAATAACAAGGTCGCACCTTGTGAATTGTTTTCTAGTCGTTCCGGTAGAGTTCTGTCTTGTGTTACATTACCGTACCTTATAGTTCAAGTGTCTATATATCCTATTACCCATACACTAAACCCTATTGCTTTTCCTATAATGTATGTACAAACAATGTACAAGTACTATAGCAGGTTACACATCCTTCAAAATCCTGGTCTCAAAAACATGAACGTATCACACGCAGCGATCCTTCAGTTCTGTACAATGCGTCACGGAAATAACAACAGCAACGACGTTTCATAAAATTAATCAAAATAATAACAAAATATCATTGGTATGATATTTTCACTTTAAGCATCCCATGAATTCTCTGCTGGAGTACAGATGGAGTTGGAATGATCAGAGTTTCGACTTTTCAATTTCCTGCCTGAGTTTCCTCAATTTCATCGCGAGAGACATATTTCCAGATACCTTCAGCTTTCTAAGAATGAAAGCCTACAAAGAAATAACGCACGAATAATTTATATTTTAAAATCTGATAAAGCAGAAAATTAATCAAATTTTGTTGTATTATTTTGCTCGCAATAATATAAAAGCAATTGCTCTCTATTTATAGCATCTTATAAATAGTAGCTAAAAATTGGTGTTACGTTTAGATTAGAGTGAGAATTGTCGGAGGGTTGTGGGTCCAACACCCAGTCTTTCTTAGGGTGCCATAGTATATGTATGTTTTTCACACACCCCAATTCCATAGTCCAACCTCAGTTATTTTTCACAATTCTCACACTGTATACAATATTTCAAAGTGAAAAATGATGGGTAAGAAGGTGATATTGTTTCAGTAACTTCTCTCATTGTACAAACAAAGTAGGCCTAGGCCTACTAGTATTAATTTTAATGGTCATTTAACTTGATTTGTTGAGTGTTACCTTCTGTGGACTGAGCTGTCCAGTCATGAGTTTAATTAGATCCTCATCTGACACGGAAATTGTAATATCTCCCTTTCCTAAAGCCAAAACAGGAATCGTATTAGATCAACCACGGACATTAAATCAGTATTTATTGTATTGTGTTTTGTATCTGACCATTTATGAAGCGCTTCTTGAAGCAAGAGAGAGAGAGAGAGAGAGAGAGAGAGAGAGAGAGAGAGAGAGAGAGAGAGAGAGAGAGAGAGAGAGAGAGAGAGAGAGTGGAAAAAGACTTTTATTTATATGGTTCTACTCTCTCTGTAATGATGAAGCAATCATCTGTCAGCAGACTCGCTCAAATACTTTTGGCGCAACTGATAGACAGCATTCACTTTCTATTCAAACATCTTGTTACACACGGATGCCAGAAGCGTCACAAACGAATGTGTTTTCATCAGAAAACGTCCATTATATATTTTGGTTTCAGTTAATATCACTGATAATTTATTATACTGGATTAATATTTAAAACCTGTTATATCATCTCAAACCGTAAAATTCTGCTGTGGATCAATTAATATGCAGAATGCAGACACACTGAGAAACACGCGAGCAGATAAATCTATCTGAACATGTTATTTAACTGTTCAAGAGATAGCCTACATGCATCGCTAACTCAGACGCAAGTCGGTTAATGTCTAGAGCAGTTTTTCACGAAACGGCAGCTGATGGCGCGGACCAGTAATAATTATTGTTCTACCAACATCGCCACGGACCAGTGTTTTTTCAACATCGGCACACAGTCGTGTCAAACTATTGGCTATTATGCTGTAGATCTCATAATTTGTCACTGCCAAACTTTTGTTTGTAGACTTTGCATGCTTGTAGCAGTTTAGGCTACTATGTAAGTTAACATCAAAAACATTTTCTGTAGTGTAGGCCTACATGTATACAATTTGGTATTTATTTGAGCACATAGATAAAGCAGAGGATGATTCTGGAGCTACTAAAAGCCATTGTGTCGATTGGTGCATCGTATACCTGATGGATCGAATCTGACTTCTCCATTTCCGTTCTTGGCATCGACAATCCAGACACCTTCGTCTTTCCCTTTCTTCACCCTGAAGCAGAGCACACCGTTGATCTTCTTCACGAATTCCGGACCATTCTACAATGTGAAATAGGCCTACAGATAAGTTTAAAGTCTTTAGAGCACTGCAATCAGACATGGATTGGCTGACCATGAATACTCTCTCGTGCCTTGTCAGTTATACACGCCACTCCGAACTTCTTTCTGATGTCTTCATTTCGTTTCATGTCTTTCTCCCAGTTATCTCCAACGATATATCAGCCTGCAACTGTTTTATTATTCTGACTGACTATCTGGGTTGATGTCTGATATGGATGATTTCTCTATGATCCGTTTGGTGACTCCAGTAATTATTTTAATAGTCCTGTATAGCAAGACCTTTCAATATGAAAAGAACATCCTGAAATGTTTGTTTCTCTTGTTGGTTGATCAGCTAGAGAAATAAGCTTAAGTCCGGTTCTCTCGATTACCTCTTTCGCTGCAAGTGTATGAACACTTTTATAATTATATCCCTTATTGCATCCTCTCTCTCACACTCCTTGCCAACCAACTTAAGGTGATGCTGTGTATAGTTCCATATGAACGAGGCACCCTATAATTTTTCTATCTATTATTTTTTTTACAAGGTCCTATAGTCATTGCTTGATATAGGCAAGCAATTTGTTGGCAAATTTAATAATATCATTGTTATAATAAATATTATTATTACATTCGTCAGTGTTTTTATGAAATTAATTAACGCACTACTATATAATTATATGCAGTCAAAAAATAAAACGTTACTTGCAATTAGATTTATGAAGGACTTACTTCCTTGAGTTGAAACTCAATTGCATCGAAGATGACTTTCGACTCAAAGTTTTCTGCAGACACTGCTGATGTGGGCACAGCCTGGATTAACCTGCCACTACTGTAACAAACAAGACTTGTTGAAGCCATTTTGCACAATGTA
>OX243826.1:29267268-29282268 GCA_945859605.1 Lumbricus rubellus | reverse complement strand
ACGTAACATCAAAAGCAACACTGAACATCGTAGGAAGATTAGACTTCCCTTTAAAGGTCTGACAGAGACAGTGGCGGATCAAGGAGGCAATCCGGCCATGCCCCCCATTGAGAAATTTGCACAAGACGTGCCCCCATCAGGTTGCTACAGTAGGCTTTCGATCAATGTATTAATTATTTCGATCCAAAGTTTGAATACGTTTTTCAGTCAACGCATTTGATCCAATGTTTGAATACGTTTTTCAATCAATGCATTTGATCCAATGTTCGAATACGTTTTTCAATCAATCCATTTGATCCAATGTTTGAATACGTTTTTCAATCAATCCATTTGATCCAATGTTTGAATACGTTTTTCAATCAATGCATTTGATCCAATGTTTGAATACGTTTTTCAATCAATGCATTTAATCCAATGTTTGAATACGTTTTTCAATCAATCCATTTGATCCAATGTTTGAATACGTTTTTCAATCAATGCATTTGATCCAATGTTTGAATACGTTTTTCAATCAATGCATTTAATCCAATGTTTGAATACGTTTTTCAATCAATCCATTTGATCCAATGTTTGAATACGTTTTTCAATCAATGCATTTGATCCAATGTTTGAATACGTTTTTCAATCAATGCATTTAATCCAATGTTTGAATACGTTTTTCAATCAATCCATTTGATCCAATGTTTGAATACGTTTTTCAATCAATGCATTTAATCCAATGTTTGAATACGTTTTTCAATCAATGCATTTAATCCAATGTTTGAATACGTTTTTCAATCAATCCATTTGATCCAATGTTTGAATACGTTTTTCAAGCAATCCATTTGATCCAATGTTTGAATACGTTTTTCAATCAATGCATTTAATCCAATGTTTGAATACGTTTTTCAATCAATGCATTTAATCCAATGTTTGAATACGTTTTTCAAGCAATGCAGAGAAAGAAAAGTAGCATACGACTAAAAAACGAAATTTTTCCGACCTAAGATCGACAATTTAGGCCCCCCCTTCGAAAATTTCTGTATCCGCCCCTGGATAGAGAGATATGCATCTCCTTAAAAATAGGTCAGCGCTTGCAATTAATCTATCTAACCTTGCGGCCTTCATATATATTTATATTGCGCAACCTGATTCTTCGCCAATACGCCACACTCCAGCAGCCTTGGCGTCCTCAACAGGCGGAGCAGGTGTAAGTAGGTCTATCGTATAATAAGAAAAGCAATTATTTGATTTCTACTTAGCACAATTATTTATCCGCAATAGATCTATAAAAATATGTAGTCGGCAGCGCGAAACATGCTTAAGCGAGGCGGTAATTAAAGGCGTTTCATTTGTCTTCACAGAAAAAATACTAGTTATTTTCATTTGGTATGTATTTAACTATAATTCGTCAACGAAGTTCTTCTTACGTAGCCACACCATACCATCAACGCCATATCTCGTCACACGGCTGACCTAATTAAATTTTCATCACACATCACAGGTGGACTCAACCTTCCATTCGCCAGAAATAACCAGTAAGACGTGATGAGCGCCTTTGACGGCTGCCAAACAGTTAAATTCGACTCTTGTATACGCTTGTGGACATCCGTTCATATTGTAAACTGCAATCATCTTGCGCTTTGTCAGTTTGCAATTTAAAAAAATTATAGACTATTTTATTATTTACATACATAATTAAACCTTGCACGATACATTAGAACTTGCAGATAAAAAATCTTTACTCTAACGTACCCAGCATTTTCAGCACTGACTTTCTGGCGGTGGCTGGCCTCGTGTTCAGCTGCTTTTCATCGACCAGATCCTGCCTTCCACTCCTTGAAGCGTCCGACCCTGTCCTCTTCAAGGCCGACTTTCGAACGGTCAGTCCAATGAGCACGTAGAGTACAGTGATGATGGTCATTGGCGCGAAGAAGAACAGAAAGGTGGACGTTTCGAAGGCACGCTGGACATAGCGGTCAGTGCGAATGTTACAAGTGGCTGAGTCATCAATGATGCGACCATTCGTGCCGTTCAGATAGACAACGCCGTATTGTGCGACGATGGGAAGGGAGCAGACCCATGAGACGACCCAGATGCCAGCGATCATCTTCACCGCTCGACTGAGGGAGGACATGATCTGGGTCTTCATCGGATGGCAGATGGCTAGGTATCGTTCAACGGTGAATGAAGTGATAGTCAGGATTGATGAGTAGGTGGACGTCTCGGCACACATCGTCCGCAGGATGCACAACGTCTCACCGAAGACCCACGGGTAGGCCGACCAGAAGGAGTACGTCTCCTGGGGTAAGCCGAGAACGAGCATCATGAGGTCGGAGATGGCGAGGCTGAAGAGGTAGTAGTTCGTGGCAGTCTGCATGTATCGGTTCGACGCAATGACGATGCAGGTTGAGACGTTACCGATGAGACCCGTCACGAAGATCAGGCTGTAGATGATCGTCATTGAGATGACCTTGCCGAGTTCCTGGCGTCGGGGTCCCAGAAGAAGGGTGAGGTCGAAGTCCTCAACGGTCAGGCCTTCATCGTCGGAGGAGGATGTCTCTATGGGAGGAGGGTCGGTGGTCACTCCGGTGGATGTGAGATTCATCTTGTTAATTGCAGTTTCCGTGAATTGTGTCCACACAATTGTTCATCCTGATAACCTATAATAATAACAAATAACAATAACGGTAACAAGAACGGTTCACCATACCAGAGGCGCTTTATAAATGTTTAAAAAAATACAATAACAAATGACAATGGATGTCAGTGGCTTTGTGCTTTCAACCGTTCTCATTCTGTTATTCGTCACTTCCTTCAATTCCTTTTCAGTTATGTTTGGTCATCATCATAATTGAACATCGTTCGAGTCGAGGTTTCTTGACTCAGGAACATCTTTTCTATTCAATAGGACTAATCAGTAATCGTATTTAGTAATCGAAACCTCAAAAACTGCTTCGACGTCCAAAAAAGAAAACACAGAAACCAGGAAAGTATATTTTATCCGATTTCTTTGCTTCCTCTGAACCAAAACAAAATACTCTATAAGTCGCTTTGCCAGAAATATATATATAGCATATATAGCCTATATATATAGCCTATATAATAGTCTATATATATAGGACTACTAATATATATATATATATATATATATATATATATATACCCGCACCATGGGCGGAGTTTATCAGGGGCTAGGGGGGCTAAGCCCCCCCCCAAGAAGGCCCAGATTCAACTTTCTTACCATGAAAATGGTATCCTTTTTCGGAGTTAGCCCCCTAAGAAGGCCCAGACTCGGGGTTAGCCCCCCCCCCCCCCAAGAACGGAAACCAAACTCCGCCCATGACCCGCACGCGTTGTTGAGGACGATATAAAACTAAATTTCAGATATACATGCATGCAGAGTCTATATCCGAACATGCTGGTATCCTATACTTGTCACGTCAACAAAAGCAAAGACTGGAGAGAATTCGGTCACCACCACCTGCTATGGCAATTCAATTCATTACCACGCAGGCTTTGTATCGTGGACACACAAAACAATCAGCTTAACATATACGAGTACTGAAAGCCATGATTCCACTCGCAAGGTTTCGCTCATCAGCTTAATACTCTTTCAGCGATGTCCAAAGAGAGCATCCGTAATTATCTGTAGACGAAATGCCACATGAAAAGCTGCATTCGTCCAAATGGATAAAAGCTCTATTCATCCTAATGGCTGCCTCCATAGACATTGTTCGAAAGTCGGTCAGGCTAGCTGCAGGTTTCAAGATATACCCAAATGGGGAGGAGGCCATAATATTGGTGCCGGCCATTAGGCAGTGCATTATGATGCGCTCTTTTGTAGGATGAACAAAAGCACCATATACATGTGTATGTTGGTTCCCCACTGCGTATATAGGCCTAATGGCACAAGCAGCCATATTTGTTCCAATGCAGTATTAAATATTATTTCTGTTTTTGCCTATTGGGTACTCGCCGCTGTTTTTGACTAAATCTTTTCCGCACATGTCAAAGTACTCATAGAAGAATGTCGGGTAATGAACCTGTTTTTAAGACCTGCTTTTTAGACCGACCTCATTAGACCTAGCCTACTTCCAATGGCTTACTTTAACTTCAGAAACAGTTACGGTACTGTTGCTGTCGTCCAACGTTGAACGCGATTCACGATTTGGAGGGACCCGGTAGAGTAAGCTTAATGGATAACACGCTGGCATAGAGAGGTAGCAGGTTCGAGTCCACGTTGGGCCGACAGCTTTGTAGGCTGCTAATAGTGCCGTGTATTGCAGGCTGTCTGTTCAGTTTGATGTTAATTAAGATTACTGCATGACTTGTACATGTAAAGCGCAGTGCGTTTGCAGGCGTTGAATAAAAGAAAAGAATTATTATTATTATTACGTTACAGTGACGTCAGTCCACTGAATCAGAAAGTGATAGCCTATATTCTCTTCTTTCTCGTCAATGCACAGTCTGCTACCAGTAGGCTAACTGTTTGTCTTCAATTTAATTAGAAGTTCAAATAGATGTACGAATAAATCATATGCAAAAAATTTCACCAACTTTTATACAACCCTGTGGATTAAGCAGCTGTCATACGAATACAAAAGTTCATAAAAATATCTGGAAACTATCGTAGTAAGTGCTGTGGAGCTTTCTCATAAGCACAACAGATAAATCAGTAGGGCCTACGTCTGGCCGACCGCCCTGCAGCAACTTAGAAGCTGTAGAAGTCTATACAAGTCTATATCGGTTGAACGGGATTATAATTGTGGCGAAGCATTCATTAATCATTGAGATTTATCTTCAAAGGTATTATTTTGACAGATCCATTTGAACTTCAGGGCGCATAGGCCACACATACTAACGTACAAACATACACATGCGTAAGCCTACATGCACATTGCACATGCATATATACACGCACACCATTGCTTGACCTATAATTATAGTTTTCCTCTTAATTCTAAGGAAACTAAGGTCGGATAACTCATAGGGCCTATAAGCTTACATTATACGCGAAAAAATTAATGCCTGTATGTTGTACATACAATGTCATATGTAACATACCTAACTACTTACTAGCCTACATGCCTAAGTAGTGTAGAAACGGTCCTTGCATACGCAAATAGAGAGGATCTACATGCAAACATTTGCAACAAACGCGCAAACATGTCTACATGGTGGGCCATAAAAAGACCTCCTACTTTTTTCAAATATCAGACTAATAATTTCGAAATAAAATTTACAGGCTTAATGACAATTCATATTTACACATGATGGCCAGATTTCATGAAAATAGTTAAAACAGAATAAAAGTTATGTCACTTTTAGTGAGACCACCCACTGTTTTTAACGCTTCAAAAAACTGAATGGAACAAAAAGTAACAAAAACCCGATTTATTAAGTCTCATCTCAAATCTTTGTTGTATCGTCTAAATATGGATGGTGATTGGTGATACTACAAGATATTGGCAAAAACATTAGGCGAATCTTTTTTATGGTCCACCCTGTATACCCACGCACGCTTATCATTACCTATGTCCACTCAAGCGTCTTATACTTTGCTTAATTAATGCCTTTCCTTTCGGTTCATACTCGGATATACTGAAAAGAGAGATCAGTGGGCGTACGTATAAGTGCGGAACAAGTAAAAAATTATTATATAGCGCAGTATAAGTTTACGGCTATCAAACGCATGATAGCCTCTTTTTAAGCACTTGCCGTCTGCTTAAACCTCACTTCAAACGCTTCATTTTTTCAGGGGGCGAGGCGGTGACGCATTGGATCACACACTGACATGGAGATTCAGCGTAGCTGGGTTCGATTTCCGAAGCCCCCGCATAGGATAGACGTGCTTTGAAGAGGCCACTATTAGCGCCCTTGTATTGCAGACTGTTTGTTCTAAGTTAGTAGTTACGATTAATGTTATAAGCTTAATTAAGATATTTGCATAAGTGTACACTGTAACCGGTTGTGGTCTGTCAACCGGATTGTTCAAGAAAAGAAACTTGTTATTATTTTCTCCAGATCTTCTTTAGGCGCTCTTGTCACGTGTTACGGCGCCATAGAAATCGTCATTGTTATTATTATTCTATTTTCCAGAGTATAAATATATAGGCCTACACACACACAAACACACACATAAATATATGCCTATAAACACTTTCGTCTATTGCTAAACTGGATGTATCATGCTTTGTTGATGATAGTTCTGTTGCGAGTGCTCTTCCAATAAAGACGCCGGGTATTATTAGTATTCAGTGACTTTTATGGTTCATTGGGTTGTTTTGCATGGCATTAAGCGGTCAAAGAAGAGAGAGAGTGAGAGAGAGAGAGAGAGAGAGACAGACAGACAGACAGACAGACAGACAGACAGACAGACAGACAGACAGACAGACAGACAGACAGACAGACAGACAGACAGACAGACAGAGACAAAGACAGAGACAGAGACAGAGAGACTGACGTAGAGACAGAGAGACAGAGAGGCAGAGAGATAGAGAGGCAGAGAGAGACAAAGAGACAAAGAGACAGAAACAAGCAGACAGAGACAAAGACAGAGAGATAGAGAGACAGAAAGACAGAGAGAGACAGTGAGAGAAAAAAGAGACAGACAGACAGACAGACAAACAGACAGACAAAGACAGACAGACAGAGACAAAGACAGAGATAAAGACAAAGACAGATACAGAGAGTGAGACAAAGACCAATACAGATATAGAGAGACAGAGACAGAGACAAAGACAGAGACAAAGACAGAGACAAAGACAGAGACAAAGACAGAGAGAGACAGAGACAGACAGACAGACAGACAGACAGACAGAGAGTCTCGTGTGGCAGACGAAGGATGCTCCAATCTCTGATTGCATCATCTGCTTTTTAAACAGAAATTCATGGATGACATTTTCTTTCCAGTGACATGTGATGAAAGCAAGGACATGCAGGTCACGCAGCGAATAAATCAATCAGACACTTTTATATATTATATATATATTATATATTATATATTATATATAATATTATATAGTCCATACCCTATGTTATGGCCATAAGAGATTCAGACACTTATATATAATTTATATATATATATCCATACTTTATGTTATGACTAAACTGAGTGTTTATATTTCTTTCTTAGTAGCTGCTTCACCGAGGGGCAGGGCCGCAGGGAGGCCAGTCCCTTTGACCGAGTGCCTATACTCCTCCCGGTTGCATACGAAATTGTTTTTGGCCGGTTCTGCAATTTTTGATCAATTCCTTCGAAAGTATGACTTATTTACTTCGTTAGACTCTCAATATGGATGGTGATACTGCAAGCACTTCTGGCTATTGATTCTGTCCGGAGATTTGCCTCATGTGCTCAGTTTTCCGTATAATGTGGCCATCGCTATAGAACTGCTAGCATAATTTTGTGTAGCTGAAGAACTGAAGAACATAATGAAGAAGATAATGTGTCAGACGGATCCCTCGTATCAGAAATTTATAAGAAAGTAGGCCTAAATACAGGACTTAAAGTGTGGCAGAACGGTCATGAACGGTGTCCATGCACTTATTTTAAAATCTTAACGCCGTCCTGCCACTTATTGGCCAGCACAGCCTGGAAAGGCAATGGGTGTCCTGGCATTTCTTTGGGAAAGGTAAGGAGCGTCCAGGCAGTTATTTTTCTGCACTTTTAGCACTGCCTAAATACAATAATTCGGAGAGTGTTACACCTGGGTTGACACGCACGGTTAACATCCTAGCACATTCAGAGAAATCTCAAATGATTGTCTTGGTTACCTTGACTGTGTATCGGTATTTTTCTCGTTGGACGTTGCACACTGCAAGATACGATTAGTCGTTAGATAACAGAAGAGGTGGAGAAATCTGTTTAATTTTGTTATCCTATCCTACATGTAGGCCATCTAGCAAGAAATGTTAGTCCAACGGATAAATTACTAGAAGACTCGAACCTCTTCTCTACGCGTCACAGTCTTGTCTCGTTATCCATCCGACCGTGTTGTCACAGAGAAGACTTCTCTTGAAGGGGCGCTATATAAATTTTCGGAACGAATGAATGAATGCATGAATGCATCAGCCGAGTGTACATCTTCCAATGATGACTTAGCAGCAGCAGCAGCAGCAGCAGCGTCAGAAGCAGCTGCTGTGGTCACTGTCGACAATTTAATCGCCTCCTTCCAGGAAGACAACATAGGTGAAACATCTGCTTGTTTAATGCGTGCACTCGAAAGGTAATGGAGCAAAGCAGGATGTTGTGACAATGAATCCGGTGGATGATACTATATAGCCTACCCAAACATGTTCGCAATGCACTGACGCTTTCCAGCTTTCTCCTGATTGCAGTGCATCGTCCTGCAACTGGCACAACATAATTGGATACGTATGTCACTCGGTCTCTCTGTCTCTCTCTGTCTGCCTGTCTGTCTGTCTCTGTCTCTGCCTCTGTCTTTGTCTTTGTCTGTCTGTCTGTCTCTCTCTCAGTTCTTTTCTTTCCTTTCGGAACAACGCATATGCCACTATTGATTTTGAATTAAAGTGATGATATTCCTACCATCAATGCACTCACTGTTACACGAAGATGAGGAAAGAAAGTACCGGTAGTTCTCAAGAAAGTAGTTTCACAAATTGACACACATGTATGTGTTAGCAAGTTTGTTTTGCGCATGCGCCAACATTAGAAGAAGCTTTGGCATATTTTGTCGGCCGTATACGAGGAAGGTGCGATGGATTGATGGGTGAATAGAATGAGTGATGGACGAATGGATGAATGGATGAATGGACGAATGGTCTGATGGCTGGATGGATGGATGAATTGATAGAAGAATAGACAGATGGATGGATGAATGGATGGATAAATGGATGGATAAATGGATGCATGGATAGATGTATGGATAAATGGATGGATGGAAGGATGGACAAATGAATGGATAGATGGTTGGATGGCTGGGTTGATGGGTGAATGGATGGATGGATGGATAGGTGGTTGGATGGATAAACGAATGGATGGATGGGAGTGTACCTTAAAACAAATCGGTCCATTGGTGGATTGCCTGACTGATCTTCTTCTGCGAATGTTAGAAGAGAAAGAAATGGTTTCGAAATGGATGTTTTAACGCAACGAGTTCTCTATTCTCCTGAGTGATGGACTGATTGATCGAGATGCGGTCATTCGCCTGAAATTACACGGACATCAGCAGCAGCAGCAGCAGCATCTTTGTCAGCTGCAGACGAAGAGGAAGAAGAGGAGGAGGAGGAGAAGGAGAGGTTTTGTGGTTCAGAGCATCTCCTCGTTATATTATAGGACGTTCCGCGGTCTGTAGGTGCGTATGAGGACAATGTGGAAGAGAAGGAAGAGGAGGAGATTGTGGAGGAGAAGGAAGAGGAGGAGAATACGGAGGAGTATGCGAAGAAGAAACAGAAAGAGGAGGAGATATAAGAGAAGAAGGAAGAGGAGGAGGGTGATGAGGAGAAGAAAGAGGAGAGAATGGAAATGAGAAGAAGGAAGAGGAGGAGAATGAAGAGGAGAAATAAGAACAGAAGAGTGTTATAACAGAGAAGAAAGAGGAGGGGAATGAGCAGGAGGAAGAAACGGAGGAAGAAGATAAGAAGAAAGAGGAGAAGAAATGAGAGGAGGATGATAAGGAGAAGAGGAGAAGGAAGAGGAGCTGCAGGAAAAAAAGAGGAGGAGGCTCGGAGGAATGGACGGAGGATAACGGCGTGAAAAATAAATTGACCGGAAAAATTGACAAAAGACGTGTAGCAGCTGCATCAGAATTCAAGCCATGATATAACAATGAATCCTTGCGAGAATTGTTCTTTAGAATCAGATACAATGGAAATGCCCACGTCATGAACATCCGGCGATGAAGCATTCAGTTATTGTTCAAGAGCGTGCGGTTTAAGATACGCTTGTCTGGAATCCCAACTGACGCTATATAAATTGGCTGTTGATCACAAAAGGTATACAGAGAAATTTAATGGTATGTTGTATTGTTTTTCGGCATTTTTTCATTGCAGTTATTCATAGGTTTTAATGCACTAAAGTCTTGTGGTTGCATGGAGGACTATAATATTATGGACGAGGATGTCTGACTGTAGACACAGCAATGACTGTTAATGAATACTGTAACCACATTAATTTTAGGATTCGATGCTTCTGTGTAGTGTGTAGTGCAGAGTAGCAGCCCGTGACACGGGTGCGTTTTTTAAGCACTACTCGGCATCGTCTATGTATAAATTAAATCACGAGAGGGTTAATGAGGAGAACGCATCCATCGGGATCAAACCTTTCGGCGAAGAGCTACAGAAAAAACAATGCTGATTTCAGGGAACGGAAGTGCATTGCATCCGTCCATACATCCGTCCATCCGTCCGTCCGTCCATACATCTATACATCCGTCCGTCCATCCGTCAGTCCGTCCGTCCATACATTCATCCATCAATTCATCCATCAATCCATCCGTACATCCAATGCATCCACCCATCCATCCGTCCGTCCGTCCATTCATTCAATGCATACATCCATCCATTCGTCCATCCATCCATTCGTTCATCCATCCATCCATTCATCCATCCATCCATCCATACATTCATCCAACCATCCGTTCATCCATACATCCGTCTATACATCCATCCGTTCATCCATCCATCCGTTCATCCATCCATTCATCCATCATCCAATGCATACATCCATCCGTCCATCTATTCATCCGTGCATCTGTATATTCAAGTTCAGCAGGATCAAGGCAGGTCAAAGAAATGCAATGTAAAGAAGATATTAAAAATTCAAAGATTTGTTGGGAGGTCACAAGGCAGTTCAAGTGTAAGAATAGACAGTATCGGTATGTCAAATGACCTTCCGCAAACTATGGTAGGGCCTAGTTCCGCCAGTGATCCATCCACTCATCCATCCGTCCATCTATCCATCTTTCCGTCCTTTGTCTGTTAAGGCATCGTTTTAAAAAGAGTTCAATCTTTTCAAATTTGTCAGCTGTATCCTAGACCTGTAATAAAAATTATAATTCATGTAGGCCTATATGTCACTCGCTAAGAATAGCAACCGTTAAAAACAATTTTCAATTTAGCGAATATGTTGAAAGTGATTGTTATATATCCTGAATTTTTAATGCTCTTCTCGAAACTACATGTATAAGAAAACTGGAATCAATTGCATCCATCCATCCATCCTTCCTTCCATCCATCCATGCGTCCATCCATCCGTCCATCCATCCATCCATCCTTCCTTCCATCCATCCGTCCGTCCGCCCACCTTTCCGTTCC
The DNA here is from genome assembly GCA_945859605.1 of Lumbricus rubellus. NCBI lineage: Eukaryota > Metazoa > Annelida > Clitellata > Crassiclitellata > Lumbricidae > Lumbricus > Lumbricus rubellus. The sequence continues at coordinate 29,271,009 of OX243826.1, read as the reverse complement.
TCCTCTGTTTACGCGTCATTCTGCCTTAACAATAGGCATTGTTTTCCGCTAATTCTAATTTCCTATAGCGTAGTTATTAACAAGTTCAGCCGTTTTCAGTTCTGTCTGCTGTCGACGCGTAAAATTTGTAATATCAATTTCTAAGAATCACCTGGTGCCGTCAGCTCTTGGAGCTCTGGCGACAGTTACGATGTATCCTAAGAATAGCAAACGCTAATAATCAAAGTTTAAATTTAGCGAATACGTCGAAGGTAATAATATTATTTATTGTCGTCTTAAACTCTAAATTTTGAAAGCTCTTCTCTAATTCTACGCGTTACACGTCAGCTTATTCACGAACCTGTCAACGCGCAATTCTAATCAATTTCTTGTTAAGCCTGCTGCAAGAAAATACTCAAGAGGAAAGAGTCTTCATATTTTATTGCTGTTCTCTTGAATATCAATAGGATCTGCGTGTTAGTGTTGTTAGTGTATAGCCTACGTTTTGCACCGGAAATGTATTTGCAATTTCCGTGGGCAACGTTTATACGAACAACGCTACATTTGCATAATTGAAAAACCAGACGGTGTTTGCTTTCTCGAGACCTGAGTAGCATTTTACTGACATTTACCGTTTATAATTATATAATTTAATTATTTCACTCGCCAATAATATCTTAAGTAGATATTAGAAGGTTACACTGATACGGCAATCGGTCGTATAGCCTAGCCCTAGATGCATGGAGACTTGTCCCTGGAAAATTGACACCTATTTTTAAAATAATACTTTTTGGTCTTAAAAAATTTGCACTAACCCTCAGAACTATGAACTAGTAATAGAATAATAATGATACTCAAAGTAAAACTGAGAAGCGTAGTTTTCAAACCTCTATGACTGAAAAATACCTTTGTTCTGAATTTTTCTGCTTTGCGTTTCTCAAGCTCTTGGCCTAGGCCTATAGCTAAAAATTTCAACCGTGATCATTGCGTTTGTGTCCTCCTGCAAAAATAACTGCTTAGATGATATACACATCCATTATGTATACCATCGCAGACTATGTTGCGTGTTCTGGTCATACTCTCGCTTGGCGTAGGCTGTCTTGATTAACTTGCGTCAGGCAAGATAAACCGTCAAGGTATTTTTTAGGTGACATTAAGCAAGGCATTGTCGTCTCAAGACCAAGTAGAGCGACTATGTCATGATCTCAGAAGGAACAGCATCATCTAAACCTCACAGGTGTAAGCTGTTTACACCGGTGATATACCTGCGTCTAAGTCCAATACGTGTAAGACATGCTCGATCTTATAAACAGTACCGGTATCCTCCGTTCGTGCATTTCATATAGCTCCTTCAGGTCAGTAAGTAAGCCAACTCTCTACTTCTCCTTGCATGCTGCCGCTAATTGGTAAAATTAGTGAAGCCATGTAGCCTACTTAAGCAAGCACTAAGCCACGTTTAGCCTATTAATTAGCCTATTATTGTAATTGTAATCGAGCGCTCTACTGAAGATACTTATATCGCTAAGATATAAAATGGACTTGAGACGCGCTGTCGAAACAGAGGAAGACAAAGCTGAGGAAGGAGCTCTAATCGCAATTTCTGTTAAAAGTAGTTCAAACTACATAATTATAATTATAGAGGAGTCATCAAAAGACCAGCATCTAGATTGAGTAGTGTTCTCGAAAACGTTCCAACAACCAGAACTGACCTCTAGGATCCTCGCAACCAGTAGAGCCAGACCTGCCAGGAGTTGCAGCTGGGAAATTGCCCAGAGACTCGGCGACTTTTAGGACCCGGGCTGGGTATACTTGTTGGCCTACAATGTCCTACATGCATACAAAGTTCATCTTTACTCTATGGTAACTCGACCAGGACCACCTTTGGACTATACTCTTACTCGGACAACCCTTTTGACGCAACGCAGTGCTCGTGAATAAGCTGGTGCTCGGCGCTTGGCTTTCGTGTAGCACTTTAGAAGTTTGGAGATTACGATTAGAATCTTTATAATATAAATTTATATAGGCATATATATTCATAGCACTTCAGGCTATAATAGTAGACCGCGTCACTTGTATACAACTATACATAGCAAATATTTTTTCGAAGATCGTCCTATCTGACATCTGTTCCCTTTAAAAATGCAAAGCGTCTTCTACAAAATCTTTTTCTCAAAGTCATGATGCACATACAAATTTTCGTTTAGGCTATATATCTGACTTATATTGTTTTTAAAGAGAAGTGCTGCGATTTAAAATAAAGTCTCCAGACATAGCGCATGCTTGACATGATCTACATGAAAGACGGCTTCTTTCAGTGCGTCATAAAAATTAATGCATGACATTTCTCCCCAAAATCCATACCCAAAAGTCATGACCACAAATTTCCGCATATGCCATATAGCCTAGATCTATAATGAGAGAGACAGAGAGAAAGACAGACAGACAGAAGGATAGACAGACAGACAGACAGTGACAAAGACAGAGAAAGAGACAGAGACACAGAGACTGACATAGAGACAGGGAGACAGATGGACAGACAAACAGACAGACGGATAGACAGACAGTCAGTTACAAAGACAGAGAAAGAGACAGAGGCAGAGATACTGACATAGAGACAGAGAGACAGATGGACAGACAGACCGACAGACGGACAGACAGACAGACAGTGACAAAGACAGAGAAAGAGACAGATACAGACAGAGACAGAAAGTGAAGATCATAGTAAGAAAGCAAATTGCTTTTCAATGCGACAATAAATCGTCTCAAGTTATTTCTGGATTTTTCCGGATTTCTTTCACATAGTGGATCAGCGAACTACTTGTGACACAGGCAGCTCTTAAGTATACACGTGTGGGAGGAAGATGGATGGAGAGAAAGAACGAGGAAGAAGGATAATGAACGTGATGAGTCTGATGGCATTGCCAGATGTCGAGGATTAGTCTGGACGCAGAAGATGTTGTTAAACGGAAAAAACACACACACAACAACATCGCGGGTGTGGGTATATATAGATCTAAATATTATATGAAGTGAAGAAAAACAAAAAAAACGAGGCACAAGAGAAGCGAAAGAGGCGGATGCACAAGGAAAGGATATCGGAAGAGAAGGTTGAGAAGTTTGAGAAAAGTCGCCGAAGGTGGGAATGGCATGCTCAGTTACTTTAGAGCAAAAGTCACGAAGTCATCTCTTTAACTGTGCATGGTTGAAAAGAACCTTATTTGGATCGTCGCTAAAAAGCTTTTCACAAATACAAGCAAATAACAAGAAGTCTATAAGGAACCAATTAAGACAGAACACATTAATTTAGATGTCCCACTTGATATAGTTACGATGCTGGGTTTTTTCTGACTGGTAATAGGTCTGCTCAGTAATTTTCAAATATATAGTTACCAAGATGCTTATTGTGTTTTTCCTCTGGTTCCTTTGCCTCTATATGATTACTTCTATCTTACATGTGCTTAATGATTCAGGTTGCCATTACTGACTATTGTTTGTTGCTTATTTTTTTGGTTTTGCTTTGGGTTTTTTGTTTGTATTTTTCTTTTTTGTCTTTTGTTTTGTGGCTTGTTGCCAAAGGCTTTTTTGATCGTGTGATCTTATGCCACATTGATTTCTTTTCTGGTATTTTCTTTTAAAATTTTTTCCATTTTTCTGTTTATATCTCTAACCTCACCATCTTGACTTACATGTTACGTTCAGGGGTTATCCAGGTTAGCGGGACCTGTCCCTTTTTGGATGACCCTTTCTGAGTGTTCACCGTTC
>OX243826.1:29109410-29262068 GCA_945859605.1 Lumbricus rubellus | reverse complement strand
TAATTACCAACGATAAGCTGTAAAAAACAAAGTTGTCAGAGTTCCTACCTGTGAATTAAAGCATCTAAAACCGCAACGTGTTGACAAAACTCGGCTGCTGACAGTGCAAGGATGACCGCAATGCATGGTTGCAACGCATGGCTGACAGTGAGCATCACATACACAACCAATGACGAACGACGACGAAGGCAAGCAGCAGCATCTGTCTGTAACGTGAGATAGAACGACCAGCTTCCTCTGCTGCCTGAAAACAGTTAGCTAACGATGAGACAATGTAGATGTACCTGTTCATCTCTCTCTCTGTCTCTCTGTCTCTGTCTCTGTCTCTGTCTCTGTCTCTGTCTCTCTCTCTCTCTCTGTCTGTCTGTCTCTCTGTCTGTCTGTCTGTCTCTCTGTCTGTCTGTCTCTCTCTCTCTGTATATGTCTGTCAGTGCATATACGTCTGTCTGTGTCACTGTCTGTCTTTCTCTGTATATGGCTGCATGTATGCGTGTGTGTCACTGTCTATCTTTCTCTGTATATGGCTGCATGTATGCGTCTGTGTCAGCGCCAAAGGATGGAGATGCGACAGTGAATGCGCCTTGGATGACGCTGACGCAGATTGCTGTTCAAGTCCTAATGCATAGTCTAAGCACAGCGTGGACCATAAAAAATACCACTAAGGTTTTTGTCAATATTTTGACCAGAAGTTAGAATTTCGAAATGAAATTTTAGAGACTTCAAGACAATTCATATTTACACATGATGGTCAGATTTCAACAAAATATTTTGAGCAGAACAAAAGTTACAACACTTTTAGTGAGACCACCCAGTGTTTTTTACAATTCAAAAACGTAACAAACAAAAAGCAAGGCAAAACGAATTTATTAAGTCATTATTTTTGTCAAATAACTGTCATCTAATGAACTTGATATATCCAGTTAATTTTTATTATTATAATTATTATATAGGAGTGAAACAGGGTACCGTCGTGGCTGCACTTCACTGTGCAGTCATTTGGCAAGATATTTTGATGGAATTTGGCCATCATGTGCAAATATGAATGGCCTTAATCCTGTAAAATTTCATTTGGAAATTCTTACTTCTGACCAAGATATTAGCAAAAACTTTAGGGGTATCTTTTTTATGGCCCAACCTGTAGAATGGAATTCGAGAGTCCATTGCTTTCGATTGCTGATCATTCGGCTGCAGGTGATCCTCGGCTTTAGGATTTGCTTCAGCTTTCAGCTGGACTTCAATCTTTTTTGTCAGCTATTCAACCCTGCCACTGGTTGCACTCTGCCAGTGCCAATCCCAAGCTTGGATGAAGGAGGAGGGCGTCGCCAATGGTCTTTGTTAGCCAACAGTGACGTTAAACTGCAATTACAACTATTCAACGTCGACTCTCAGACATGTATAAATGTAATCGCAATCGTAAACTTATATAGCGCCACTTCGAGAGAAACTCTTCAGAGGCGCTCCCGACCTGACACCAAAACTACAATGAAAGAGAATGATTTTCAAACGTTTGCAAACGTTTATATACGTTTGCAGAAAGACAAAGAAGTTCATTACGGAGATGCCACAGGAATACACGGGTGACCTTTTGCAGAAAGATGGACATTGACTTATTCAATTCAATTCATTTATTGTAACCATCAACCATAAGCAATATAGTTATAGTGCAAGATGCTTCACATAGTCGGATGGCAACAAGGAAGGCTCTAAGCCTAAGGGATGAATATCCCGCTAACAAGGACACCTATTTACCTCTATAATACTTTTTATTATTTATGCTAATGTCCGTCTTCCAAAGTGAGGTGTAGGTGGTTTGCCACACGATCCATCTTTAAAAAAATAAAATATAAGAAATTGCTCCTGGTGGTCCCTCTCTCTCCCTCTTTCCTCTCTTCTCTGTCTGTCTGTCTGTCTGTCTCTTTGTCTCTCTCTCCCCCTTGCATGTACCGACACTGATTTGATGAATAATTACCACGTGCGAATTTAGTTTGACCGAGTGGTGATCAATAATCCGAGAGAGCTTTTCTATCTTTCCGAGAACTACTCTCACAGATTTGCGATGGATTACATATGTACATGTATGTCTCTGAGAATCCCTGACATTAAGATGATTCTGTTGTTGTGTCTCAGGCGTCAAACGTCCATTACACGGGCAAGAGAAGTCCGTCCATCTGCATATACGACATAGATGCCAATTACTTCCTGACCTACCAGAGAATGTTCCAACAAATGCCTTCGAGATGCTCTGAAATGGCGCTGTAAAAATATACTTTAACACGACGTATAGGACAAGAATTCATTCCTCTTAGACCGCAGTTTTTTAAAATCTTTTCTCGGTTTTTCATCTCAAATGTTTGTCTGCCCACGCGCGCATCCTCGAAAAAACAGCTAGGCCCCTACAGGCTGCAGTAACTCTCTCTCTCGTGAGTCGTGCTGTTATAATAGCCTATAGCTTAAATAAAATTCAGTTTCTGTCTCAGACTGTCTGTAAGAGAAGGAGTAAAAAACAGTATACAAAGTTTCAATTAAGGGGTTACTTACATTTCTTTTTAGTTGAAAACTTGTTAACCGCTTTTCTGCTTCTCATGTTTCAGACACGGTGCATATGAATTTTTTACGCTATTGGAGACCTTTACTCGCAACATATCAACTGGCAACTTTTATAGCATGCAATATAACGCCTGCGCGTTACCATTTCAATGCATTTGTATAACAGCACAATTTTTCCTGCATTTCAGCTAGAACATGTTTCTGTCCTTTCAACAAAACTAATGCCTCATATGCACTCATACAATTTCACAATACACGACACACACAATAGCAGGCAGAACAAACTACACCGTGGTTCAAAAAAAAGTAAGCCAAATTGTTTTGCTTATATCTCTAATACCTGATGACATATCAAGCCAAAATTTTCCACATATTTAGAGAAGTGGACCAAGAATATGATTCCAAAATGTCATGAGATAAAGTTGAACGGATAAAAAGATATAAATATATAAACTTCATATACCGAAATTTCAGTTTACAAGCAATTTTCCTGTCAGATTCAATAAAAAAAAGTAAGCCAAACTGTTTTTCGTGCATCTCTGATGTCTGATGAGTAATCATAAAAACCTTTTACCAATATTATGGGAATTGAACCAAGAATAGGATTCCAAAATATCATGTCATAAATTTGAAGGGATAAAAAGATATGGATATTTCAACTTCATCACCCGAAATTTCAGTTTTCAGCAAGTCTGTAATGCATGGCGTCCGTTGCGGTTTTGACGCTTGGCCGTTCCCATTTAGTCTTCATTGATCCTGGAGTAAAACTTAATAGAGCTTATTATCGCGATGTTCTGCTGTCACAACATCTTCTATCTGTAATCATAAATCTAGTCCCAGAAGGCAGCTTTGTTTTTCAACAGAACAGCGCTAGCCCACAGAACCAAGGAAACCATCGAAATGCTGACAAGAGAGACGCCAGACTTCATTTCTCCCACATTATGGCCTCCGAACAGCCCAGATTTGAATCCTGTCGACTATAAAATGTGGAGAGTGATGCAAGACCGAGTCTACCAGACAACAATCCATGATATAAAAGATCTGAAGCAACGCTTGTTGGAAGTGCGGGATGGCCTGGACCAGAGGATAAATAATCGACGTTGCTGTTGCCATTGCAAAGGCGCCAGCGTCTCCAGGCTTGCGTGCAAGCAGGAGGGGGACATTTTGAGCATTTCAATTAATTAAATTATCAAACCATACTGCTGGGGCCATATTGCTAGTTCAATTCTCTACATATCTGGAAAATTTTAGAATGATTAATCATCAGACATTAGAGATAATAAGGAAACATTTTATTGAATCTGACAGAAAATTGCTTGTAAACTGAAATTTCGGCATATGAAGTTTAAATATTCATATCTTTTTATCCGTTCAACATTATCTAATGAAATTTTGGAATCATATTCTTGGTCCACTTCTCTAAATATTTGGAAAATTTCAGCGTGATATGTTGTCAGGCATTAGAGATATTAGAAAAACAATTTGGCTTACTTTTTTTTGAACCACGGTGTATATCTATAGAGATCTGACGATAGGCCGCATTCTAAAAACGCTTTTGAGAAAGCTGTCCGCATTTGAAACCAGGTTACTTCCTCCAAATCCTTTCTACTGTGTCACTCGAAACTATTTTGTCAGCCAAAATAATGGAGAAGTTATGATTTATGAAAGCGCTTCGGCTGTTGGTGACTGCAGACGATCTGGTTTTTGTCGCTGAGTTTTCCCATGTATCAGTCTATTTATCTATCTATCTGTTTGTCTGTCTGTCTGTTTGTCTGTTTTTCTGTCTGCATATCTAAAAATAGGGCCTACAATCCCTACATATTATTATCTTAAGTTCGGTTAATAGCTCAACCTGTATTGGATAGAACACAGAAAACGAGTGACGGCAAATGCCTGCTCAGTACATTTTCAAAAGCTGTTTGAAATGTTGCGTTTGAGGAAAATGTTTAACTAAAATTAAGGTTGTTTAGAACTTTTCGCGGAACCCTTGTGCTCTCCCACAGAACTCTTGGGTTCCGCTGAATCCACTTTGGGAAACGCTGGTCTAAATAATGCCAGGTATAGACGTCCCTTTTCCCAGGAGGTCTTCAGTTGACTGTCAGCGTTATTTAACACAGTAATCAATGTAACCCAGAAACGCTAAATTCTACTATCAATTGCCAATCTGTGCATCAACAATTCTTGAAGTCACAGCAGGTAGAAGGCAATCAGTCGGACAGTGAGTGACTACTGTGACAGAAATAAAGTTATGCATCAAAAAATGATTTAAATTACCATAATATAATATGTTACAGTCAACATCTTATACTGGTGGATAATTTGCCGCCGCTGCATGTGTTTAATAGCCGTGATAAGCGAAACTAAAATTGATTGGATTTGAATCGACATCTGGATCTCATGGTGAGTTATTACTTATTCCGAAAGCTAAATTTATGAAAGTTTGCTGATGAAAACTTTAGAATTGCTTGGAGGATTCAAAGATGCCTCAAAATATTCAGTTTCTTTATACTGTTTATTTTGTCGGCTGATTTCAGTGATTCGTCCTTGGTGGCAGATTTGAACAGCCGAGAGAAAAATATGATTCTGAATTTGGGTCAAGGTTGCGAGAAAAAGTTTAGGCGGGTTCCATTACGGTGGGAGGCTAAAATAGACAGGGTCGCAAAATACATAGAATTAACTTTTATAAATTCGCAAGTTACTGAATGGACAGACAGACAGAAAGACAGACAGACGAGCATACAGACAGACAGACAGACAGATAGACAGACAGACAGACAGATACACAGGAAGACAGACAGACAGATAGGCAGGCAGTCAGGCAGACAGATCGACTGACAGATAGACAGACAAACGGACGAACTAGAGAGACAGACAGGCAGACAGACAGATAGATAGGTATCCTATTGCCTAGCTGTATCAATGTATCATGTGTATAAATCTAGACCATTCTTTTATATAGAAAAAAACCCATTATAATGTCTAGGAAGTGAAACGCATCAGTACGTATTCTCTTCTGCCTGTTTCTTGTATGTCTATATGTCTGTCTATATGTCTGTCTGTCTATCTGTCTGTCTGTCTGTTTATATGTCTGCCTGTCTGTCTGTCTATATGTCTGTCTGTCTGCCTATATGTCTATGTGTCTGTTTGTCTTCTTCTGCCTCGTTGTCTGTCTGTGCTCTATATGCCAGAGCGCATTCGTGGTACTTATCTGTGACACTTCAATGACATCTCGAGTGGCGCAGACGATGTTAACAGTTCTGTCCTATCGCGAGAATTTGCATGAGCGCGGATAGAATGAGGGAAGACTTCTCTGCAAGAATATCGGCTTCTCGTCACATCTTCTCTCGTCTTAACACCGACTATATAGCTTCAACGTGATTGGGTTTGGCCTACAAATTTCACTCACTCTGTCACTCACTCTGTCACTCACTCTGTCACTCACTGTCACTGTCACTCACTCTGTCACTCGCTCTGTCACTCGCTCTGTCACTCGCTCTGTCACTCGCTCTGTCACTCGCTCTGTCACTCGCTGTCACTCACTCTGTCAATGCCTTTGCATTTTTATAACCGAGTGTGTTCTATATTAACCAGCCTCATTTGCTTCTTGTTGTTTTAACGTTCCTGTTTCATTTCCTCTAAACGGCCTCTTTCGTGGAAATTAAAAACAGTTCCTACATGATACATCCTTGAATATCGGTCACCTCAATATTAATGTGGGCATAATAATTATGTGAGTCTCCTATAATAGTCTATTGTGAAATACAATATTTTATTCACAGAACTAGCGATTAGGCTACTTTTCTCTGAACTCGTCTTAATTTTCATTGCTTTGCAAAATTTTAATATCGGTCATCTTGATTAATGTAGGCATATAATTTCCTAAAATATAATATTTTATTCACAGCATTCAATTACTTTTCTCTGAACTAGTCTTCATCTTCATTGCTTTGCAAAATCAAAAGTCAAAGAGTACATTTCTTTTCAATAGGCCTATGAGCATCAAAATTGCCCTCCGCCTTGTGCCTAGAGTTCACACCACTAATACCCACTATGTTTCTTTCTCATTTACAAACTGACTTATTTAGCCGCTGCTGGACTGGAAGCGCTTCTGAGTAGATTACCTTGAAGGTGCGATACATAGAAGTCAATAATAATAATAATAATAATAATAATAATAATAATAGGGCCATTCTGGACTGGTTTTTAAACACGTAGTTAGTAATAAGTCCCTGAAGAATCCTAAATACCTCGGGGCAAAAAAAAAAAAAATAATAGTAATAATAATATTTTTGTTCCAGCGCCTTTCTATCTGTATCCAGCGCTACAACGCCATAGCATTTCGTGGCACTTTTAATACTGTTGCGGAGAACGAGGCCTGATCTTCTAAACACACAAAAACAGCTCCAAGCATAATTTCTGTAAATCCCGAGGGATCCTAGGTACCTCGGGTAAAAAAAAAATAATAAAATAATTTGAAAAGTAATAATAATTAGGTTATTATTATTATTATAACGTCAGCTTTTCTGCAAGGCTTAAATCTTTTCACTGATGTCCAAATATATAATTATATCAACTCCTGCATCTTTTATTCAATTCATGAGTTTGAACTGGTCTTAGCTATGTTAATATCATACGATCCTACACAATACACGTTTGCCTAACCAGTTTGAACAAGTCCACCAGATTATAATAGGCCTTTATACACTGTAGATTAGAATGAATCTTATTAATCTACGATGTGAGCAAATAATTCCTAGCGCAGCTGTTCAAGCACGAAAATGAGCTGCACCCATTGACGCAATGTCATTCTTAGAACAGCTGCTTTAATGCGAGTTGACTGGTTTGTTGCTGTTTAACGACACTGCCATCGCAAAGATGATTAGTGTCGCCCTCGTCCTTTATTTATGCAGGCTTGAGACTGGCACTGTGAGAGTAAAATGAGTGGCAGAGTTTATGCGAGTTGAAATTTAGAAAGACTCTTCTATATTCCGCCTCGTAGCTGGCATGATAAAAAATGGTAGACTAGTAACTGTTAGGATTGCATCCCGCTTTCTATTGTAGCCTACTTTAGATTGAAGCCATACACTATATGGCGCCACACCTACTCTGTTCCTGAAGAATCTAAAAAACTGTCCTATTTATCCGTGGTTGCACCGGGAGCGCTTCTGAGTAGCTTATCTCGAAGAGGCGCTATAATTATACAACTTATAAATAAATAATTACTAACAAACTCCCCCCACTGCGGGTTGCACTCTGCCAATGCCATGCAGTCCCAAACCAGGAGCAGGAGGGCGACACTCAGTGGCGTAGCCAGGAATTTATGATTGGGAGGGTGGGTTTATGGCCGGACGCCCTTCCTGACACCAACCCAACAGTATTACAGTATATAAATAAAAATAATAATAAAAAGGGAATAAAGTAACAAAGGGAAAAAAACAATTGTTACTACAAGCAATTGCTTTTTAAATTTTATTTAAGTGGATAAATAACCTTTTAAAAAACTTTCCTAAGCCAATGGGGGGTTAACCCCTAACCCCCTTGGCCACCACACTGGCGACACTAATCATCTCTGATATGGCAGTGTCGTTAAACTTGTAACAAGTAAATACTAACAGGGTTTTAGCATCGCTTATATTCCTAAGAAGGCGATGATTCGTCTTCTGTAATACGCTAGTTAAAGGTTGAGCTGCCACTCGATCAGTTTTTGACTGATACTCAGCTTTCAAGCATACTGCAAAATATTAATGATTCTGAGATTCGTACAATTAACACAACGTAGCCTATTAGACGAAAGTATATATATAAATATATATAAATATATATATATATAAATATAAATATATATATATATATAAGAACCTGGTCTTCGGTCTTCTCGGAAACAGCGTCAATCCCTTTCCAGGAATCATTTCGAAATCTACGAATAACCTACTTACAGAGTTGAATTTTCAGTGTAGGCCTATAATAGCGAAAGTAATTGTTGTACCTTGGCGGCACACTTGCCTTTATATGAAAGAAATGAGCGAGCTTATAATTATCATGCGGCATCTTTTACTCGCGCGAAGACGAGATAAGTAGGTCTAATAGCCAATTATAGCAGGCAATCGGTTAACTCTTTAAATACCAAAGAATAGTAAATGATCTGAGATATCCAATACTCTCGGTCGGTAAAGGGTTAAAAAAAGGGACGCCGTTTATTTAGCAATTGGTTTCCACGAAGAACGGTTTTCAATGGCCCGGTGTGGTAACAGACGTCTCTAATCGTTAGCGCAGTCATCCCTCCACATTAGCTGCGCTGGCTTCCCAGCTGTCACATCCAGTATGCACTCTCGTCGCAGAGTGTTGAAGAAGAAGCCAAGAAGAGGATCTTCGGCTGCAGCTGGTGAAAGTGATGCCGAAAGGAGGAACGACAGGAAATGAAGGGAAGAGATGCAATGGAGAAGGATGGGAGAGGAATATTAAGGAGCTGACTGCAGAGGGGAAACGGACATTTCCTCCCATGCACACATTCCCCCTCGGACATATTCCTTCCGTCTGAAGCTTATAAAAACGTCGTTCTATAAGCATAAACTGGAGGACGCTATAGCTGTTCGTATTTTACATCATACCGTGCCAGCTGTAGTTGTTGTATGAATGGAGTAAGGGATATTCTGTCTGAACGGCTGTCTCGCCCATGCACCCTCATTCTATTAATCATCATGAACATCACAATCTGGTCAATTATTAAATATTCGTTCAACACAAGATTGTCTACTTTATGTTCTTGCGTGTCTACTATTTGTCTAGGCATGTAATTCATCACTGTGCATTTTCTATTTTCGTTGCATGTGTACATGTATATATTGCCCGGAATATAGAACGTAGGCCTATACGTTTTTCGTTCAAAGAAACGGGAAACTTGAAGCGGAAAAATAATGAGTATAGAACTGGATTAGCCTACCTATAGTTTTTTATGTGCTCGCTATTATTTAGGTTGGGTTTCTTTTCCTCTGCACGTCGGTGCCTGTCTTCTTTCGCTTTCTTGTTTTAGGTCAGAAAAACTGCGAGTGATTATTATAGGGCAGTCATTTACAACCTATCTATTTTGCTGCTATATGTTTTATCTTGTGAATGGCATCCATAGCCTTGCTGCTCGAATGATTATAGGGCAGTCATTTGCAACCTATCTATTTCACCTGCTATATGTTTTATCTTGTGAATGGCATACATAATAAGTAGGCCCTATAGCCTTGCTGAGCTCTGGTTTCACGCTGTATCCTTGGTCGCGCTCCATCTTACCTATAGACGCGATTGCTGTCGCCCTGCAGACTCTGCCGTTGAAGCGCGTCGGGTTCTCCGCTCTGCTATGAAGGAGCTTGCTTAGCTTCATTCATTCATTCATTCATTTCGTGAATTTCGTGAATTTATATAGCGCTTCTTCAAGAAACCTACTCAGAGGCGCTCCCAGTCCAGCCACAGCTAAAATAATTTTTTAGCTATAGCACGACAACGCCAAGCTTACCCTGTTGTAGGGCCGTCCATTTAGAATGAGTTATAGCTTCAATTCTGCATTTGTTACATCTGACCTATCAAACTTTGTTTCATAAATCTCTCAAGTATGTTTTCTTTCGCCGTGGCTAGACTGTAGCGCCCCGAGCAGGTTTCTTGAAGAGGCGCTATATAAAAACATAGAATGCCTGCTATTCATTCTTCGCTCATTTTCAGGATATAATAATAACAGCAACAATAATAATAATAATAATATAAATAATAATAATAATATTAAAAACAATAATAATATCATTATTAATGATAACGGTGGTAGTGGCATAGTCAAAGTAGCAGTAGTATCATTTCTGTATTTCTGTATTTATTTATATCCTTTGTATAATAAATGTCAATTCGATGACGGAGCTGTGCAGCGGTGCATGGATGAATAATGCCCAGCGTTGCTGCTGAACAATGTCGCAGGCAAGCATTGAGTCAATACGGTCCACGTTTCAATGCAGACGTACAATGGAAATTGCTGCCATGTCATGCATGCGCGCATACGTGTGTACACTGTACAGTATGTATGCATGTATGTATGTATGGATGTATGGATGTATGGAAGTATGGATGTATGCATGCATACGTGTGTACATGTGCATGTATGTATGTATGTATGCATGTATGTATGTATGTATGTATGTATGTATGTATGTATGTATGTATGTATGTATGTATGTATGTATGTATGTATGTATGTATGTATGTATGTATGTATGTATGTATGTATGTATGTATGTATGTATGTATGTATGTATGTATGTATGTATGTATGTATGTATGTATGCATGCATGCATGTATGTATGTATGTATGTATGTATGTATGTATGTATGTATGTATGTATGTATGTATGGATGTATGGATGTATGTATGTATGATTGTATGTATGTATGTATGTATGTATGTATGTATGTATGTATGTATGTATGTATGTATGTATGTATGTATGTATGTATGGATGTATGGATGTATGTATGTATGATTGTATGTATGTATGTGATGATGATGATGATGATATCCCGCCTAGCTAGCCCGGAGGGCTAGCCAATGGGGATGAAGTGTTAGCGCCTTCATTTTCAAGGCCTCGGCATATGAGGGCGGTGGCCAATCCTCTCCCTCGCCGTCTCATCATCCACTGACCGTGAGGTCAGTGTACTCATCATAGCTGAGTCGGCTAGGGTCGGCTAGGGGGTGCTTGTGGAACAGAAATCTCGTTGCAAATTTCTGCCCCGGCGGGGATTTGAACCCCCGACCTTTCGGTCGACAGTCCAGCGCGCTAACCGCTGTACTATCGAGCACCCCCAAGTATGTATGTATGTATGTATGTATGTATGTATGTATGTATGTATGTATGTATGTATGTATGTATGTATGTATGTATGTATGTATGTATGTATGTATGTAGGCCTATGTATGTATGTATGTATGTATGCATGTATGCATGTATGCATGTATGCATGTATGCATGTATGCATGTATGCATGTATGCATGTATGCATGTATGCATGTATGCATGTATGCATGTATGCATGTATGCATGTATGATTGTATGTATGTATGTATGTATGTATGTATGTATGTATGTATGTATGTATGTATGTATGTATGTATGTATGTATGTATGTATGTATGTATGTATGTATGTATGTATGTACTGTGTATGTATGTACGTATGTATGTATGTATGTATGTATGTATATGTATGTATGTATGTATGTATGTATGTATGTATGTATGGATGTATGGATGTATGGATGTATGGATGTATGGCTGTATGTATGTATGTATGTAATGTATTTTATGTATGTATGTATGTTTGAGTTATGAATGTATGTATTCAAGTTTGTAGTATATATATAGTATGTAACTATGTATGTATTATATGTTATGTACGGGTGTATGACTGTATATGTGTATGTATGTATGCATGTATGCAATTATGCATGTATGTATGAATGCACATATCGGTACGTACACATATTTTATGCAGCCTGCAGTGTATATGAATCTACTGTTATGCACACACATATACATGCTCATTAGTAATAATACAGAATGCGAGTTTACAGGGGCGCCGTTAGGCGTACGCACGTACGCAAGTGCGTACAGCGCGGAAAGGCAACAAAATTTTTTCCCCACAAATTGTAAATTTATTATAAGCGATGAAATTCTATTGAAATTTTATAATTTATAGAATAAACTTACTTCCTTACTTACTTACACTCTAATAGAGAGCCATCTTGGCATTGAGCGTCTTATAGCCGCCTAGGCCCTAGAGGTCTATGGATCCTGGGATTCCTGGATGTAAAACCGTTAAAACTTTTTTTAAATTTAATTTTTGTTTGTATGTGTTTTTATGTGCACTTTTTATAGCCAGGGGCGGATCCAGGGGGGCCATTTAAAACTGCCATGGGACGTGGCCCCCCCATTTGGTATGAAATTAGCAATATGCATATGGGTGTAATGGCATATTCCCCCCCCCCCCCTATTCGGAAAATGGCATGGGACGTGGCCCCCCAGTCGGTTTTCAAGTGGAGGAGTAAAAAAGGTCATCAACTTTTTGGCGGATGAAATGGTAGAATTTTCTCAAAAAACTTTTGGCAGATGACTAAAAAAACAAACATCATCAACTTTTTTGGGCGGATAAAAAGTACTTCAGCCAAAGACTGATCCCTATTTATTTTCGACCAACAACCAAATTTCGAAATTTGTTTCACCTGTCCCATCCCAGGTTCTAATATTTTTGCCCCCTCCCCTTGGAAGAGTTCTGGATCCGCCACTGGTTATAGCACCCCTTCAAGCAGTGTTGAACGAGCAAATTCTAGTCTGCGATTTGTGAAGTCGTGTTTCCGAAGTACAATGAACGAGGACAGATTTAATGCACTCATTTTATTGTTTGTCCACAAGGACATCAAGTTAGACATTGATGACATTATCAAGGCCTATGGCCTACGTCAGAAAGCATCCAAGGAGACTGACACTGCTTAATCCACTGGCATGTGACACTTAATTATTTCCTTTTTGGATCAAGGGTTGCGTGATCAAAACCGATAACTGATTTATAATCGTTTCACTGTTAACCTTCAGTGGAAACCAGTGGTTTTATATGAGAAACTATATATTTTTTTAAGTTCCACAACATTTTCTATAAAAAGGATCATTATAGTGTGGCGTGATCTAATTTCATTTATACACAGGGCTTAAAGTGTGCCAGGACGGTCATGGACGGCGTCCTGGCACTTATATTCGAGGCAGGACGCCGTCCTATATGACTTATTTGGCCAGCACTACCAGGACGGTCGTCCATGATTGCATGGACGGCGTCCATGCAGTTACGGACGACCGGCCATGACTGCCTAAAAATGGCTCCATTTGAGGTCGACACAGCCAAAAATGCGCTGGTCGCTGGGTCTCCGCCCCCAGACCTCGCTGGGGGAGCTTACTGTAAAGACAAAACCTTTCTCTTTTACAATAACATTTTGATTTTTATTGTTATCCTGGTAGCTTGCGACACTGAAAAACGACTTATTCTTAAAAATTTCGCGACTTTGTCGTTCACAAATAGCTGGCAAACAAGAGCCTAAAAATGGCTCCATTTAAGGTCGAAACAGCCAAAAATGCGCTGGTCGCTGGGGCTCCGCCCCAGACCCCGCTGGGGGAGCTTACGACGCTCCCCCAGACCCCCTAGTCGGGATGGGCTTCGTGCCTTCGGCACTCACAACTTCCCGCATTCGGCGCCGCCACTGACGACCAATTAGGCCTACAATACAGCGTCCTGGCACTTTGTTACACTTTAAGCACTATATATATATATAGGCTATATATATATATATATATATATGGGATTGGTAGTATTTACGCCCCCCCCCATAACCAGAAATCCTGGATCCGCCTCTGAATATAAGCTCGTATCGATCGCTGTTCGCTTCATATTATTTTGTGCAAGTTGTGCGTACAGAAATAAAATCCTGGCGGCGCCGCTGCGAGTTTACAATAATAATTATATTGATTTCTTATGACTATTATACGAACAGTACGTGATATCAATCTACAGCATCAGAAGCTGACAGCTGTTCAGTTTCCTATCATCGGCCTTCGTTCATCGACCAACCATATCTACCATCTGCTGTTCACATGCAGGTGAACTTAACATCAATATGAACCGAAGGTCTAAACGGACTAAACGGACTATTAACATTAAGGCCTTGCAGCAGCCTCTAATGAAACTGCAGCACATTATTTTTATGATAATGTGCGAATGGGATCGTTATTCGTTATGCTCTGCAGCGCACATGTTCTTTATTGACCGCAAATAGACTTGCATTCATGTAGGCATACGTTGCAATGCGTAGGCCTACAACTCCGCAACTGTTCGTACTCTGACAGCGCAAGTCCCAAGGATAAAGGAATAGGGCGACACTATTATAGTGATTTTTGCAATGACAGTGTCGTTAAATAGCAACAAGCCTATTATATATATATATACACACATATATATATATATATATATATACATGTATACATTCTAACTGGCTACATTACCATGCAGTTGAGCTGTAGACAAATCCAAACCATGTAACCCATGTTGATGCAATGCATACATACATACATACATACATGCATACATGCATACATACATACATACATACATACATACATACATACATACAAACATATATACACATACATACATACATACATGCATACATGCATACATACATACATACATACATACATACATACATACATACATACATACATACATACATACATACATACATACATACATACATACATACATACAAACATACAAACATATATACACATACATACATACATGCATACATGCATACATACATACATACATACATACATACATACATACATACATACATACATACATACATACATACATACATACATACATACATACATACATACATACATACATACATACATACATACATACATACATACATACATACATACATACATACATACATACATACATACATACATACATACATACATACATACATACATACATACATACATACATACATACATACACAAATATAATACATGCATACATACATGCATACATACATACGTACATACATTCATACATACATAGTCTACATATTCATACATTCATACAGGCAAATACATACATGAAGACTTGCGTACATTCGTGCAAAGACATATACATGGAAATCTCTACATGCATGCATGCGGACGTATAGGCCTACACGCCAGGCCACATAATATAAACAAGTGGCAATTGCGCATATATTTATATATTGAGCGTATAATATATTGATGCATGATACAGGCCTAATAATATGTCTGTACAGTTTTATTGACTGTTTTGTAACGCAGACCTGCATGTGCTCATGCATATAGGTTGCATGTAGGCCTGTGCGGTGCGTAAGCCTAATGCATGTAGGCCTGCATGCTAATGGTTTTATTGACGGCCTTAATGAAATCATTCGCCAGCCTATAGGCCTCCACGGCCAATCAGTTAAGGACACAGAAGAGAGAGACAGAGACAAAGATAGACAGAGAGAGACAAAGAGACACAGAGAGAGACAGAGTGAGACAGAGAAAGACAGAGAGGCACACAGAGAGAGGCCATTTCTGCTTTTAGTTATTGTTGTAACGTTGCGCCCTTTGCATGCCTCGGCTTATTACCAAGCGTACGATTTTATCCTTCGACCTGACCCTATAGAATACAGGCGCTCTTGTTGGCCGCAGCGATTACATTTGGCCCGTTGTGTTCCTCAGGCCGTATTGAGGCCGAAGTTTAGGCCCACTGTGCGTGTTCGTTCTCTGGTACTATAGGCCTATATCAGACAGTGACTGTTTCTACTTCCAAGTACTTAACTGTTGGCTTTCAGTGAGCGTGGTTGTGGTAGTATTATAGGACTGTATGAATTGTCTGAAGGGAGGAAAAGCAGGCGCCGAAACGTCCGAGGAAATTAAACCGAATTATCACAAGCGAATCTGCAGAGGTCAACCCATGTTACGGTGAGTTCGTCTTTAAGTGAATGTAGCTTGTATACGCAGACTGAGGACTGTTACTGAAATCATTGCGAAACTGCGATTAAGTGATGTAAATTGACTGTGTCTTGCTATCCGGTGATCTACCGGTGTCTGAAGTGGGCATAACGCATGTGATACAGTGCTTCGTTACAATAATAAATACGATGATAATGTCAAATTTGTATGGCGCCGTTGCACAACCATGTCGTTACAAGGGCGTATCACATACAACTACCAGCGTGGTATAGGCCTTAGAAAATAAAATAAGTCTTGCATCATGATGTGAAGGTGTAAACTGAGTCAGTCAGCCGCTGGCTGGGGAGAAGGAAGCATGCAATCAACTGCAATAGCCTACATCAGGCCGAAAAGGGCTTCATCGATTTTGAATTCCTCTGTTTGAAATAGCCTCACCTTTAACCTACGTTCTCTTCCACGAAAGTTGTTTAACTCTTTTTGTAAGCTACTCAAGACTTTCCTCTTTGGCTGTGCCTGGGTCGGGAGTGCCTCTGATTAGTTATCTTGAAGCGTGGCTATAGAAATTCCTCGGACTGATAGACATAGGAATCGTCTTTTGCTTGTAAATGGTACATGCATATAGTCTGGAGGATTCGAGCTTCCATTCAGGCGGTCAATGTTGAGAGATTTTGAACAAGAACTTAACTGCATGGCGAATGGCGATTGCGTCAATGTACGCAATCGTATGATCGTGCGTGTGCGTGTATGTGTGCGTGTGTGTGTGTGCTCGTTGGAACTGTTGAATGTTGATGGAGGAGAATACATCAACCTACAGCTGTATGGCATTGCATATCGCATCATCATCAGTGTCTCCATCCTCTTTATCATCATATTCGTCGTTGTCGTCTTCATCATCATCATCATCATCATCATCATAATTATCATCGTCGTCGTCATCGTCATCGTCATCATCATCATCATCGTCATCGTCATCGTCATCATCGTCATCATCGTCATCGCCGTCGTCGTCATCGTCGTCGTCATCATCATCATTGTCATCGTCGTCGTCATCGTCGTCATCGTCGTCGTCATCATCATCATCGTCATCGTCGTGAATTGTAGTCGCATTATCATCAGTGTTGCTCATCAATTATTATAGGTACCGTTTTTAGTAACCATACTTTTTATCTTCATTTGAGCATCATCATATATTTTTGATAATCGCCATTACAATTTGCAGGGGACGGTGGTGTAGTGGTGGGTTCGGTGCATTGGAACCGGCGAGTTCCAGATTCGAATCCACCTCAAGCCGTCGCGTAGGGACCTTGAGCAAGTCCTTCACTTGCAATTGCTCACGCGCTTCGGCGTGAAATTAAAATGCAGTGTCCGCGCTGTAGTCGGGAGTGCCTCTGAGTAGCGAGCTTGAAGAAGTGATATAGCAAATGGAGAAAAAATTATTATTACCGTATCATCATTATCATCAAAACTGCTATCACGGCATCAGAATGATCACGGCATCATCTTTGGTTTTGCATAGGCTATAATAGTAGACCTTATTGCTCGACGCCTTCTGTATTAGATACAGGTGTTGTGCACGCTGCTAGTTACTATTAATGTAATTAAACTTAACACGCATAATCTGATGAAAGGCTATTTGCCTTCAACGCATAGTGTGCAAGGGATCTGTTGTACTATCAATGTTACTACCAAGCGCAAGCAGGTAGAAACATTATTGGGTAAACTATAATTGTGTTGCTACATGTATCTAGACCGCTTCGTGTGAATTTCATTTTTAAGAGAAACCAACGGCAGACTTCCTAAGAGAATTTTACAGCAGTTTTAGAGATTAATTGGCATTGTGTGAGAATATCGCGTTACAAAGAAACTGATTTCAGTGATTAGTGATCTCTCTGCGTGACTTTGTTCTAAAGCAAATTTTGTAACACTCTCGTAACTCAGGAGTTGGAGCATTACCAAGGTTTGATGTAACAAGGACAGTGTGGGAATTGTAGAAAAAAATAATTGGGAGACCAAACGTCGATTTATGTGGAGTAGGCCTATAAGGGGTATAAAATGAAAACTTTACGGTGGGGTTCTATGAAAGACTATGGAGATGAGCCCTTCAGCCCTCTGTCTATTCTCGCCCTGATTAAGAGTTTAAAGTGCTTCAGAATTCGTGTCGTCTGATGTGTCAGATATACTCAGAACTAAGTTCTTACTGTTGGTCTACCTGCAATGGTCAATATCATAATATAGCCTATCTCTTAGCGTCCTCATAAAAGTTGTGATAGTGAAGTAATTTATATACATGTCATGGAGTTACCTTGAAAGGTGTTAGTAGGCTAACTGAATGTCCCTTAGGCCTCGCTCACATAGCCTAATCTAGAGATCCCAAACTTTGATTGGTCGATTAGAAAGGGATTTATCACCAGAATGCTGTACCGATGTCATGACTTGTTTGACGCTAATATTTTAATCATTTCATTCAGTTTGTGATTTGAATTGTAACCTACAGATTATTTCTTCGTTGTATTATAATGACGTTTTATGTTCCATTGTGCGTTTGCAAGTGTAGTAATAAAGAAAATTCTTACTTAATTTAAAACCTCTGCACTACCTCCTTTCTAGTAATAAACTTCCAATGCTATTAGAATGGGAGCAAGAAACATCTGCACGTGTCTGGCCCCAACAGTTTAGACGAGTTTGACTGGTCCCAATTTTACAGGGTTCAAAGTGGTCTGTGTTAGAGCTATTGTGAGCTCATAGGCTACTTGCAATGCTCAATATCGTATATCTCGTGTATAATTCTCTTAAAAGTTGTGATAGTGAAGTAATTTATATCTCTGTCGTGGAGTTGCCCTGAAAGGTGTTTGATGTTCCATTATGCGTTTGCAAGTGAGGTGCTAAGGAAAATACTTACTTTACTTAGCCTATTAAATTTTACTTACTTAATTTAAAAACCTTTTCCTCTGCACTGCCTCTTTTCTAGTAGGCCTAATGATCTCGCAATACTATTGTAATGAAAGCAAGAAATGGTTGTCTGGCCTCAACAGTTTATTCGAGTTTTCTGAGCTTAATTTAGGCCTACATGTATCTAAGAAAGGAGTTATTCGTTTCGTTACTGCATGTCTGACATCGTTATTTAGAAACTATCAATTTCCCCGAAGCCAATATTTATTGGAAATGTTCATGAATTCAATGATTTAGATTTAAAGTGCCGTAAATGCATAAGCGTGATAGTCAAAACTGGATCTTATACACAGACTGGATTTGGTATAAACCAAGGATGACAAGTAGGCCTACACTTAGCCTATATCCAAGAAGTTCTTCAGTAGATTGACAGCGTGTTTGACAAAGCAAGCAGTTGTGTGTGTGGCTCGGAAATGCTAATTAGGCTTCTATTATTAATTGCCAATAATTTATAAATCAACAATTGAGTTCAATCAGACGTTGACCTACAATAATAATTATGTTAGAACCACGGTAGGCTGGCATTTCGAAATTCTGCGTCTTCCATTTATCTCGTAATCGAGAGGGTGTAGAAAATAATTGTACCAAACATGAGATTATAGCCCGTATAGAAGAGATGAGATTCATTCCAAGTGGAGGGGTCTGTCACTGCATTAAACCAAAGCAGAGCTGTCACGAGGGACCGATATGCAACCGGGCGGTCTGGCTCACATGCGGGTATAATATATACACACTGTGTCCCAATAAATTGGGCACCCTTTTTATAATGTGAATAAAACTGGTAAATATTCATCGATTGTCAAAATTTAAAAACTGTTTTTATCCTGAGATAATTATCTACAAATCGGTAATTTATGAACGGCCCGCATTAAAAACTTACGTCATAGTGACGTCGTTAATTTGCATATCGAAACCAAATGTTAAAGAAAAAGTTGTTTTCGGTACTTAACATTTGAATTCTCTGATGCAAATGACGTAATTGTGACGTCAATATTCATGCCAGAAACCTCATATTAGAATCAGTACAAGATAATTATCTCAGGATAAAAACAGTTTTGAAATTTTGAAAATCGATTAAGATTTACATGTTTTATTCACTTTCTAAAAAGGGTGCCCGATTTATTGGGACACAGTGTATATATATATATATATATATATATATATATGCTGTGGACAGAGGCTTACGCTTATAATAATAAAGTCGAGAGAGATATTTGGGGCAAGGTCAAGTTGAGATTTGGCTGTATATATTATATGCCTATAACAGTTCTACAGTAAACAAAATTAATGTGTTTTAAGACATTGGGCAAATGTATGCTGAGTGAAAGCTAACAGAACGTAAGTGAAGTGGCAGACTGCATAGTTCAAGAGGTATACAACCCAACACACGACAAGTTGAAGAGCAACAGCAGCAAGCGTGGCACCTGCATATCTCCACAGTTGAAGAGCGCAACGCTTACAAACTCATACAGCTTGCTCGTGAGACCTGTACACAGAGCTCTCTCCTGATGGACGCAGAAGCTGTGTCGACAATTGAGATGCATGTCAGGTTTGTCAGCATGACCTTTTAACAATCCTTCTTCTAGGATAATGCCAGTGTACCAGGGTGTAATGTTTTAACACTTCGTTTATTACTTAACGATAAAGCATGTCCTTCTTCATCCCAGTTCGTACATAGAGTAATCCTTTTCTGACGCTAGCGCCACCTATTGTTCACTATCAGTTATATAGCGCATTTATAATTATCCTTAAACACTACAACCTTCCCCTCTTCAAATAAAGTCTTAACAAACTGAAAGTTGGCTAGGCTGGTGCAGAACGTCAACAGAACTAAGGTCACTGCCTTTTTAAAAGTGAACACCAATGCATTTGGGATCATTAAAATTAACACATTTAAATTTGGGGACATTTAAAGTTAACACAACAGATCTTGGGAAATCAACTGAACAGTGCTGAGATTTCGACAGAACTGAAGCACCATTGTGTCCTTGACCTGTGGCGTTACCATTGCAGCCAAGATGGCCGACGCCGGTTCACTCTTTGGGGATAGCGCCTCGGGAGTTGTTCAGGTGTGTCTGCAGAATTTGGAACAGGTGGAGGATCATGTCTCTGCGTCTGTTCGACTGGTGGAGGTTGCAATTCATCCTGAGGTTGCAATTCGTCTTGCCCGAGATGTGGTGTGCCGTTTCGACTGTGTGGTGCTGGTGATCTTTGACCCTGCTTAGGCATGATTTCCTCTTCCAGCTCATCGATTACTTCCGGCCGTGTTGGGTTCGTGGATGGGGCCGACATTGGGCTGTTGAATTTTTTGAAGAAAGATGCATTCCTGGTCATTTGCTTGCCTTTTCTTTCTCCTGTTATCATTGATCCTTTTATTGCAATCACTGTGAATGGATCGGGGTCAAATGGTGGCATGGTCTTGCTCTTTGTATGTTGTCGGACCAGAACAGAGTCTCCAACCGTTAGGTCTTTAACTCTTGCCCTCCTTCTGTGATCAGCATAGCGTTTCATCTTATCCTTAGATTTTTCATCTCTCTCTACGAGACCGAATTTATCCTCTGCAGATGTATTATCACTCTCAGGAAATCGTGTTCGAAAGGAATTGGAGAAGATAATATCCGCAGGCGCTTTCTGGAGTGTGGAGTGGGGAGTAGCACGATAGTTTCGTAAGAATTTCTGGAATTCTGACCTCCAATCGAGCCCCATGGTATGGGCGATGCGCATAGATTTGCCAATGTTTCTCATGAACCGCTCACATTCTCCGTTCGCTTGTGGATAACATGGTGTTACCCGTCTATGATGGAATCCCATGTACAAAGAGAATTCTTTGAATGCCCGGCTCTGGAAAGGCGCCCCATTGTCAGTCCTCAGTATCGCGGGAGTGCCGAACGTGGAAAAAACTCTTTCAAAGATTGGTATAACACTGTCTGCCGAGACATTGCTCGCCAGCTCGACCACTGGAAATCTTGAATAATCGTCGATGATGACAAGTAAGTGACCCCCTGATGGCAATGGTCCGTAAAAATCGGCTGACAGCTCGGTCCACACTCTCGACGGCAGAGGCGACATCTTCAGAGGCTCGGGTCGCTTGGTGTCTGTCACAATCTGACAGGCTGTGCAATTGCCGATGTGTTTCTCCACTAGCACGTCGATTCCTGGAAACCAAACTTTCGTTCTTAGGAATGCCTTTGTTTTCACAATTCCTTGGTGACCTTCATGAGCTGTTTGTATTGCTTGTACTCGAAGTGTTGTCGGTAGTACAATTCTTGATCCTCTTAGTACCATATCATCACCTGGAGATAGGGACAACTCATCTCTCAAGATGTAGAATGGTCGAACATCGTCAGTTATTTTATTACCTGATGGCCATTTTCCGTTGCTTATATAGTTGATCACCTTAACCAATGCTTCGTCCAGTTGTGTTTCCCTTTGAATATCATCTCTCGTCATCGCTTTAGGTAGTGTCATAGTGATTATCAGGTTTATTTCCGCTTCCATGTCTGCTTCTATCACTTCCACGTCTCCAATTTCCTTCTTCGGGTGACGAGACAGATAATCGGCTGGGTTGTCGTTTGTCGAGATAGCTTCGACCTGAAAACTGTATGGGAGCAACCGCATGCTCCATCTTTCCAATCGGATTGGCAGTTTCTTTCCAGGATGGCTGAGAATCTGTTCTAATGGCTTGTTGTCAATGATCAGTCTGAATGGTGCACCACAAAGGTACACCCGGAAGTGCTCACATCCATACACAACTCCGAGCATTTCCTTTTCTAGTTGTGAATATCTTTTCTCAGTGTCTGTCAAAACTCTGCTTGCAAAAGCAATTATTTTTCTTGTGCCATCAAGAGAGATCTGTGACAGAACCGCTCCCAGACCGTCTGGTCCAGCATCCGTGATCAAAGCTGTTGACAAACGAGGGTCGAAATAAGCCAGCGTTGTGCTTTCAGCAATCAGGTCCTTGATGTTCTGGAACGCATGTTGTTGTTCCTCCAACCAACTCCATTCCTCGTCAGCATGCAGCAGCTGTCGCAGCGGTGCCAGAACGTTTGAAATGTTCTTGACATATCGAGCACAATACGTCACCATACCCAAGAAGCTCCGCAGTTCTGATATGTTGGTGGGTGGCTTCATTTGCTGAAGGACCTTGACCTTGGACGGATCCACTGATACGCCTTCTTTGGAAAAAATATGTCCAAAAAAACTGATTGTGTCCTTGTTGAATTCACACTTTGATGCATTCAAAGTTAGACCGCCTTTATGCAATCTGTTCAAGACCTCATTTAGTGCACGATCATGTTCCTTCTGTGATCTCCCAAACACCAGGATATCATCACTTATGTTCAATGATCCTTTTATGCCCCCAATGAGTTGTCTGATGATGTTCTGGAAGCACTCACTGGCCGATGAGATTCCAAAATTGAGGCGCTTGTAACGGAACAAACCATGGTGTGTGGCAAATGTAGTGATGTATCGAGACTCAGGGTTTAGTTCGACTTGGTGGTAGCCTGAACGAAGATCCAGCTTGCTAAAAACAGTTGACCCATTTACAGCAAAAATTAGGTCATCAATGCCTGGCATAGGATGACGTTCGCGTTTCACAGCCCGATTTGCCCATCTCATGTCAACGCAAAGTCGAACCTCATCCGGGCTCTTGGGCTTCAGCGCAACTACAACTGGTGAAATCCAAGGTGTGGGTCCACTTGCTGGTTCAATGATGCCCTCGTTGAGCAGTTTCTCAAGTTCAGCTTCAACTTTAGCTCTCATATGAAATGGTATTGGACGAGCTTTTTGGGCTACAGGCGTTATGTCGTTGTTAATGTGAAGTTTAATTTGGTAATCTTTCAGTTTACCAATTCCATTGAAGAGCTGTGGGAAACGAGCAATGATAGACTGTATATTCGGTTCGGGGCTGATGGTTAGACGATTCGTGGAGAACTGTATAAGTCCCAGCTTCAGCGCAGTGTCACACGATAGCAACGAACCATGATGACCGTCCGCGACATAGAATACTGTCCTCACCCCTGTCCCACTGCTTCGTACTTCTGCCTCGAAACAACCCCGCAGCGGTAGAGCCACCTGCGTTCCATAGGAATAAATTTTCATTTGTGTATTTTGTAGATTTGGCCTCGGCTTCATCTTGTTCAGATCTAAAGTGTCCAATACGTTGACTGCGGCTCCCGAGTCAATTATTACGGATATTGGACATCCGTTCACTAGTAGTGTCGCATGAGGAAAACCACGGAGTTTGTCACTAACCACAAAAACAAAATTGTCTACACTGCTCGGTTTCTCATCAATGTTCACCTGGCGTTTTGCGTATATGGCATGAAGGCGGTGAGGTGCTTCTTCTGTGCGTGAGGGGAACGCTCTTTCATCCAAACCGTATTCTGATTTTTGTCTACAGCACCTCGAGAAGTGATTTTTTTTCGAGCACCGATAACATGTCTTTTGAAAAGCGGGGCAAGACTGTTTTCCTGCATCATGAGGATACGTCCCTCCACAATTGAAACATTTTTGTTCATTTGGTTGTCTTTGTAGACCCCGTCTATCTTTTTTACTTGAATCGTTTCCCAGGTTTAGCGCATTGAGAGCATAGTCATTGGGGCTTGTTGTCTTAGATTCGATTTCGGTTGCTTGGCGTTCTGCCAAATCCATCGTTCGAGCCATGTCTAGAAGCTCAGGCAGAGTAATTGTTGGATTTCTTAAAGCGCGACGTCTCAAGGTGTTTGAAGTGCATGACTGAATTATTTGTGCTAAGATTTCTTTGTCAGCGTCTGCAAATTCACAATGTTTTGCAAGAGTTCGTAAACGTACCTGATACTGGTCGAGGGACTCTCCTGGTTCTTGCTTCGTCGACCGGAAGACGTAGGTCTCGAACTGGATGTTTTTCTTCGGCTTGAAATGCAGCGTAAGGGCATCTTTAGCAGCTGTAAATACATTCGTCTCATCGTTTGCCGGCGTCATGGAGAGCGTTTCAGCGATTTCATACACTCTAGACCCAGCCAGATGGAGAAGAAGTGCTTTTTGTCTGACGCTGTCGTCGATCGACATGGCGGTCAGCATGTTTTCGAAACGAGACAACCATTTTTCCCACCTTGGACCAACGGAGGTTGGTTCGCCGTCTACGTCAAACTCAGGAAAGGACGGAAGAAACGTGGCCATAGTTCATTCGCGTGTTCGAATATTCCTCGTCGCCAAAATAATGTAATGTTTTAACACTTCGTTTATTACTTAACGATAAAGCATGTCCTTCTTCATCCCAGTTCGTACATAGAGTAATCCTTTTCTGACGCTAGCGCCACCTATTGTTCACTATCAGTTATATAGCGCATTTATAATTATCCTTAAACACTACACCAGGGTATGACATTATATCTCCCATACATTGAGTTATACGAATATTTGGTGAGAGATTGTTTTGTTGGCTACAACTCGGTCAGAGCAGTTGAGGCAAGGCCGTATAAATTTAGGTTTTTTCTTTGGGTGTTTGAACACCCCTCCGTATGAAATATTGTTAAAAAATAAAAATGAAATAATGGATTAGCCTACTAACACACGAAGTAGGCCTATATGTGATTAATGATAATAATTATGAAGTTGCAAAGATTTTGGAATATCAAGAAAGGTTGGAAAGAGATTGATTAACAACATTAGAGAAATGGAGAAAAGGGGGGAGACCATACTGACGCTTGCAAGTGAGGCTCTGGAATGATATAATAACGACTGTAGCCTACTACCGCATGTATATACATGTATACTGCAATGGCCGAGAATAACCTTCTACGAGAGATCACGACTCTTCTCCTAACTCCTTTAGTGTCAGTTGATTCGGCTGCTTGGCGGCTTGCTCAAGCCTCAAGATCCAGTAAACGCCCCCGAAACAAAATCCCGGGTATACGGCCTTGAGTTAAAGATCGAGCAAACACCCCTTGAAACAAAGTAATCCTGTTTATACTGCGTAACGGCCTTGAATTAGGGACGGGTTGGATATGACAGAACCGGAACAGTGGCCGACCAGAAAGGATAGAATTACAATTATTATTATTCATGCGATGAATGGGTGGAAGAGGAGGGTAAATGTTCCCTGATTGCGCCACAATATACATACTACTAATTTTTAAATACATTATAATGTATTTAAAAATTTATATTTAAATAAATTTAAATTTATTTATTCTTCAAAGAATAATTATTATTCTTTGAAGCGCTCCTGAGTAGTAACCTTGAAGGAGCGCTATATCAAATTCTTAAATAAATAAAATAAATAAATAAATAAACTACATGTATATTATATACTATGACCTACATGTAGTAGTGTACTATATTATGCAGTATACATACTATGTATATTATAGATATACATAATATA
This sequence comes from Lumbricus rubellus, assembly GCA_945859605.1. Lineage (NCBI taxonomy): Eukaryota > Metazoa > Annelida > Clitellata > Crassiclitellata > Lumbricidae > Lumbricus > Lumbricus rubellus. Next base: position 29,235,656 of record OX243826.1, on the reverse strand, counting down.
TATATTATATATATACATATACCGAGTACCGACCCTTGCATGCATTGAATTCGTCTGTGCGCAGGACGGATCAGTGTTGAAATTAAATGGTGTCACGAGTTCAGACTATATAATATTATGGTATACGTGTAATCGTGTATGTATACGAATTGAACGCTAACGGTATTCATGTACATGGATACATGTATATCGGGCATGCTAAAATCTCTTTCTCTCCCTATGAGGCTTTCTGTATTGAATATCAGATCATGCACGAGGATGGACTGTCATCTGCATCTGAATTCTGAATAGTCACTCTATCGCTTCCTGTTATAACAAGCAACAATTGCAGGGGAGCTACTTTAAGGCTTATGCATATTTATATACACAATTACACACGTGTACATTGCAATGTATTATATAGATCCATACATGATATGCATGCTTTCATGTATGTATAATTGTATATACATGCATTCGGTATAAGTATATATAGGCCATTAGGCCTACCAGTTCACGTTGGTGTATATATGAATGTTGGTGGACCATTCTAAAATCCCGACACTGCTCCTGAACCATGCAGCGGCTCGAGAGTAGGGAGCGCCTCTGAGCAGTCCATTTACAGAGGCGCTGTACAGATTCTTGCAATGAATGATTGAACCTGATTATAACGTCTTGAGATATCTCACAATGTCAGCGATGGCTTATGATCTTATGCAAGACTGCATGCATGGCGTTAGATGTTCACTATCTATATTGGAACAACGACTCCTCTGAATAAACGAAAGAGATAACTGAGACAACAGTATTACTGGAAAAGTAAAAGTTGTTGGGAACATCGTCAGGTGCAATGCAAGCATACACTGCTAAATACGTTTGTGGGTCCTAGTTACCATGAACTGTCCACCAACATTTCGACAGTGAAATATCGAAGGGGCGCGGTGGGTTAGTGCGTATGTAGTATGTACACAGTGTTGTTGAAAGTATCGGGCAAATGTACTTAAGTAAAAGTAAAAGTAAAGGGGATTTTAATTACTTAAGTAAAAGTAAAAGTACTCATCACAAATTTTACTTAAGTAAAAGTAAAAAGTATCCCCTTCCAATAATACTTTTAAAGTAAAAAGTAAAAGTACCGAGCCTTTCTATAACTCAATTGATTATCAGCCTTCAAAAATACTAAATTCTCGAAATGGTTATCATTGAGTCTAGTACGCACGCTTCCGATTCATTGTTAGCACAATGCACAGCCGAAGAACATTTCTGCTGAAGAAATGGCAGTGCATCCAGCGTGCATCACCATCGAAAATCTATTTTTAGGCATGCAAATTTGAATTAGCTGTCTTAGCTTAGCGAAACGAAATGTTAATTAGCGCTTTGAAGTAACGAACATTGTAACGAGTGTCGCATAAATTGTAACGAAGTAAAAGTACTGAAATATGGGTAAAATGTTACTTCGTTGAAAGTAAAAGTATTTTATTTTTTCGATACTTCGTTACATGTGAAAGTACTCAAACTGTTACTTAAGTACAGTAACGCGTTACTTTTACTTCGTTACTGCACAACACTGTTATAATGTACATGTACATTGCCTTGCCGGAGAGTTGCAGGCGTCTCGGATTTTTGTTCCTGTATACACTGAGAGAGATGATCATCTTCAATACTGTTCTAAACTCATTAATATTAGCCTAACATTGTTTTTTAAATGGCTAACCGTTTGACCGTCAATTGTTGGTGAAACACTAAACGTGTATCTCGACAAAGTGAAGTCAGCTTTTTGTACCGTGAGTGCTGTCCATGACTCTAAATTCTTCTTCGGGCCATGTAGGGCCTATATTTATAAATACCTCAGACCAGTATAGTGACATATTAATCTAGTATACCAGTAATGCAATATGATTCAACTGTGACTGTAATACATACTGCTGTTCTCTGATATTGCTGTAGGCCTATAACTGTTATTGATACTATACTGCATGTCCTGCTGCTGTTCATGCGTGTACGGATGTACACGTGTTCATGAAGTCCTAGTATTTATATACACAGTGCGTGTATGCGTCGTATACATATATAATATATATATATAATATATATATAGAGGCTCTATATATATACACATACATTTGTGTGGATGTGCGCGCGTGTGTATGCGTGTGTGTTTGTGGGTTTGCGTGTGTGTATGCGTGTGTGTTTGTGTGTGTTTGTGTGTTTGCGTGTGTGTATGCGTGTGTGTTTGTGTGTGTGTTTGTGTGTTTGCGTGTGTGTATGCGTGTGTGTTTGTGTGTGTTTTTGTGTGCGTGTTTGTGTGTTGGTGTGTGCGTGTGCGCGTGTGGAGTACATTGCCTACTCCCTCAAGCGAGAATGGATATTGATAAACACGAAGCACTATATAATAAAGAAGACTAAGTGTGTTGCAGTGGTTCATAAAAGTGGAGACTTGTTTTCCATATTTTATCTCTATACCACTGCATATAGTCTCATGTTATCTATTCGAGCAGCTACTAAGTCACGAAAATGTCCTGCAGGCTCCTTCCACTCTCTCTGCTCTACTTCTGCACATTTATTGGCCACCCCAACCCTCGCCTTGTGCAGAGCCAATTTCAGGCATAAGAAAAAGGTGATGGAGAAAGTTGGCGCCATGGGGCTGACATGTTTACATCTACCGCAAACCGTCTTCCAATGCATTCACTGTTGTGTTCGACCTGTCGCCTGCGGTAAACATTCTCAAACTGTCCTCTTAAAATGCAGTAAACTGTTGTTTATTCTAGACAGATAGCCGTGCGCTCAAAGCTTTTGTGTGGTGCACGCAGCATTAAAATATCTTTATGTGCATACAGATTGAATAGAATTAGAATGCATGGCGACTTTAATAATAATAAACATGTTGATGTAGCAGGTGTTAGGCAAATTTGGTTGCTGTGTTGGAAGATTTTGACCTGAGACAGCTGAAACCTTTCCTACCTAAACAAAACGAAGCCCATAATATACCCTGGACGTCTTTCTAACTTGTTGGGATATACAATCATTTCTTTATCTTACTCTTGCTTAATACATAATGTCTTCTAGATCGTATAATTATCCAGGGTCGGCGCCGCATATTCTCTGTCACCAGGGCATCTATGAGTATTATGAGTAACCAGGGCAGAGGTCGATTTGAACCCTAAATAAATTCTTAGCAGGGAAAAGGTTCTGGCCGGGAAACGACCAATGCAAAAGAAATTTGCCAGTACACAATTATAGGCAGTGTTTAAAGTGTAGAAAAAGAAGTGCTATAGACGCCCCCGTCACTTCTCCATGCTCTGCCGTCCAAATAAGTGGCAGGATGGCGTTAAGATTTTGAAACAAGTGCCTGGACGCCGTCCATGACCGTCCATGCAGCCACACTTTAAGCCCTGCATATTGTGGCGTTGCCTCTCCAATAATCGTATATTGCTTCTTTTCAAAATATATAGACCCTCTTTACCTTTCTATTTAAACCGCATCCAAAATTATATTACTGCAGGGGGCGCGGTGGTGTAGTGGTGGCGTCGTTGCCTTGGAGCCGGAAGGTTCGAGGTTCGAATCCACCTCGCCGCGTAAGGACCTTGTGTAAGTCTTTCACTCACAATTGCTCAACGCTTCGGCGTGAAACTCCGAAGCAGTGTCCGCTCTCCATTCGGGAGCGCCTCTGAGTAGTTAGAGCTTGAAGGGGCGCTGTAACAAGTGCACATACAAACAAACAAATTACTGTTCACCTTTTCACCTCTTGCATAAGATATTTATAAGCACTGATGGAATGCATGTGTTTATATCCTGGCCTTGAGTTGACTGGCGGAGCAGTTCAGTGCACTTTCGCTGAGTTATTATTGGGCTACTTGATAAGCAAATCCATTTTAGATTCGCACAAGACAATAATAAAGCGTACGCTGTAACCTCGGTTTAGCCTTCTCTGACGCCAGAACTCGCTGAAACGTTGTTCCTGCCTTTCATATAATAAATAACATTGTAATCTCGTAATAAAAGCTTATCAGGTAACTCGAGTCAAAGACTCAAAGTCCAATGAACCTAGCTCAGTAAACCTCCACGAAAAAGTTTTTATAACGGGGAAGTCTGTATAAGATTACGAATTAACCTGGTCTTTGTCAGTTCTGCTTTGCATCAAGTCAAAGAAAATTTAATGGTGTCTAATTGCTACATAATTTTGCAAAGTCTATCTTATAAAAACTTAGATATCGTTCTCTTTGATGTTGACTCGGTTATATATTTAGTAGCTTAGACCCACGAATAAATACCCGAATTTCTTTGCAGATAAAATTCCTTTCACAATGCAGGTTATACATGCAAATGGCAGATAAATTTTGGTAAAGTTTAAATTATAAATTCATTCAATGCCACTGCCCTTTGTGTGGCGTGGTGGTGTACTTGCCTTGCAGCCGGGTTTTGCAGGTTCGAATCCACCTCAAGACGCCGCCTAGGAACCTTGGTCAAGTCCTTTACATGCAATTTGTTCGGGCACTTCGATGCGACGTTCGCGCTACAATCGGGAGCGCCTCTGAGTAGAGTGCTTGAATGGGCGCTATAGAAATGATAAATAAATAAATAAACATGAAACACTATTGGGAGGCGCTCGCTATAATGTTAGACGTCATTGAGAAATGAAATTTGACCAGTAGCAGTAGTCTAAAAAACGAAGCATATAGAAAACTTGATGAGTCATCTTTGGCTGACTCATACACGAAGTGGGGGAAAGGAAACCAACCATGGATGACCCTCTGGTTATTGACAACAAACTGATGAATTTCCAACCTTAGTTGGCGTGTTCAGAGTGCATCTGCACTGAAATGTAGACCGACATGGTGACAACACGCAGTATTATAATACAGATGAACACGTTAGCGCGAAGCAAGCAGTCGTCCGGTATTGATGGAAGATGACGCCGCGCTTTCCATAGAGAGCAGCAGCAGCCGCTGGGTGCACTAAAGGAAAAGGTATTCATTGCCTTCGAGTTGGTGGATCGAAGCCAGAACACTGAATGATTGATGGCCGAGGTCATAACACTATTCTCGCTTCTCCCCTCAGAGACAAAAACAGCGAACGTAGGTCCACATAAGAATTATTATTGATCCAATGATCCAGGGCTATAATAGTGGCACATTTCAGATTAGACGTTTATCCTTATTATGGTTACGTAAATGCAATATTAGGCTTTAAACGTGAAGAAGCTGGCGTTAGCACGTGCAAAATTCGCTTCAGTCTAAATTAATCAGATCGCATAAGCTGTGCTGAGTCTCAGAAGCAATCGTCTGTTTCATCATCATCATCACCATCACCATCATCATCATCATCATCATCATCATCGTCAGCATCACCACCATTATCATAATCATCATCACCACCACCACCACCATCATCATCATCATCATCATCATCGTCGTCGTCACCATCATCATCACCATCGCCATAATCATCATCATCATCATCATCATCATCGCCATTATCACCACCACCACCGTGATCATCATCGTCATTATCGTCGTCGTCATCGTCATCGTCAGCATCAGCAGCATCATCATCATCATCATTATCACCACCACCACCCTCACCATCACCACCACCACCACCACCCTCACCATCACCACCACCACCACCACCACCACCACCACCACCACCACCACCACCACCACCACCACCACCACCACTGTCACCATCATCATCATCATTATCATCATTATCATCACCATCACCACCCCACCATCAACACCATACTCACAGAAGCCATATACAAATGTACTCAAAGTCTCAGTCCTCTTTCCATGAAAACACCTTTCACTGTCTATATACCTATTCTCAGCTGATCCATCCATTTGCGTCAATAATCTCCTTCCGCGCATATCTCGGTTAATCCCTCTCTAATCGTCGACTGTTACTTTTGCTGTCCACAGTGTCGACGTCAACATTGCAAAGCAGGAGAGGGATGGAGGAGGCGGAGGAGGAGGAGCAGGACAAGGAGGAGGACAAGGAGCAGGAAAAGGAGCAGGACAAGGAGGAGGAGGGAGTGGAGGGTCTCAGGACTTAATGAGTCCAGCGACAGCGTCTGCGACTGGCGGTCACTTTGTCGGTCATCACCGAAGAGAGTCGTTCCTCTACCGACCGGATGTCCTCGATGGAGAGCTATCGCCCACCAGATCGCGCCAGACATCTCGATGCGACTCCGCGTAAGTATATATACTCCGTGGTTTATGATGGTTCATCGATTGCTAGAAAACATGCGAAGGCGAAATATAAATGTACAGATCTGCTACGTATACGTGGGCTGTCCTCGTCCTCAGGATTACGTGCTGGCTTCTGTTCGCAAAAACAAACATGCATTTGTTCGTCCTATCATCCGTTCATTCATTTCATTCATTCATTCATTCAGTCAGTCAGTCAGTCAGTCAATAAGTCAGTCAGTCAATCAGTCAATCAGTCAGTCCGTCAGTCAGTCAGTCAGTCAGTCTGTCAGTCAGTCGGTCTGTCAGTCAGTCAGTCTGTCTGTCTGTCTGTCAGTCAGTCAATAAGTCAGTCAGTCAATCAGTCAATCAGTCAGCCAGTCAGTCAGGGATACTTAGTTAGTTAGCTAGTCAATCAGTCAGTCGCAGTTTATGCAATATGCATCCAGTCATTAAGTCAGTAGATCATTCCCTCCGACTCCATGCAGCTAATTCCAAGACTTTTCCAAGAGGAAGGAAGCCTATTTTTCCTCCTCCAGGCGTTCCTGGAAGTGGTTGTGCCGAGTCCTATTATACAGACTGCAGCACAAAGGGCACATCAAGAAGAGAAAACGCTTGAGAGTAACCGACACGAGATGACATTGTTATAGGGTCAGGGCTCCGACTCAGGGCACAGCAGAGAATAAACAGTTCTCACACTGGCTTCCGTCATATCATATTATATATTATACATTATGTATTTGCAAACTATATAGTATACATATGTATGTGTGTAAATATATATATATATTTATATAATTATGTAAACTATATACAGTATATGCATAATATTATTATGTACATAATTTTATATGTAACATAGCCGGACAATTATATTCTACTTAACTTTTAGCATGGATAATTATTTTAATTTACACTGATCAACCTGCAGTCCTAATAAGATATCGTAAATTCAACTCTACAATGTATGTATAGATCTATATAGGACGACAGCCAATGAAGTAGAAAACTCAGTAAATCACTTGTAGCATTTTCATTATATCACTAGCATGGTCAATATTGATGTAAGGATTCTTTAAAAGAAGGTCAAGCAGCTCAGTAGTAGTGTTACAGAAGTGGTTAATGTTTAAATGTTTATGGCCTGTCAAAACGAAGGTCGTCGGTTCAAATCCATGCAGGGCAGAAATCTGGTTTGAGATGCCTACCATCATCTTCAGACTTATCAGCATAGTTACTATAGATGTTCTGTTTCTGTACAACCAACATTAAGCTGAGCTATAGGGTTGGCCCTCCCCAGCGGGGCTACTGCACCTTCTGGGTCTTCCCCTTTCCTGGTTGATACAATGAAATGTGCTTCTGATAATTTTCCTTTCAAATGTGTTATATTAATATGTTTGTCAGACAGTATGAACATGTTGTCTAGTTAAGTTGCACTGTGTAAAGGTTGTGTTTGATGCTCCAAGGAAATAAATGTCAATCAATATATATTCACCCCTCATGATGGTCAACCCAGTTATAGCGAATGCACGGATGGTACACTGTCGGTGGGAAGGCAGAACGACGAGGGAGACGACTGAGCATTCGCCCTCATATGCCGAGGCTAAGAAAATGAAATCGTTGGCGATTTATGTCCATGGAGAGTTGAGAATCCTCGTCCTTTCACCTCCGAGATCACATCCACAAACGATTTCTCCTACTGTCCCCTCTACAATCTACACTTCTGTCTGGCATAGGTGCAATCACGTCCTAAAAGTTGGGGGGAACCATAATGAATCACGTCCCAAATGTTGGGGGACCATAATAATAAAGTTAGGGGACCACTCAACAGTTGGGAGGGGACGCGTCCCGTGGGTCCCATAGGGTGGTTGCGCGGCTTGCGCCTATGCTGTCTCTCTCTTTCCTTCTCTCTTCTCAAAACCTGCTTCTTTTCGCGGGGCCTTGTGCACTGGGAGTGCTTCTGAACGGTTCACCATACTAGGAGCGTTTTACAAATGCTTAAATACAATACAAAGCATCACATGATGATTTTTTTTGCTAATACAAACAGTTTGAACTCCGGCCTTAAGAATCCTTACATTGACATATCGCCTTTCAGCAGTTAACCGTGCGTGGCATAGGGACTTGGACGACGAACGAAAACAATAAACAAATCATTTGGTAGAACAATAAAATTTACTGGCATCGATTTTTAAACCTCGAGATCTCGTAACAGTGGATGCACGACGTAACAGTGGATGCACGACGTAACAGTGGATGCACGACGTAACAGTGGATGCACAGCAGGAGATACGGTAACACGGTATGGTACCGATCGATCTTGTAAAGCTTCGCTTCACAAGCGTGAATAATTGATTGGAGTGTAAATAAATTTGTATTGGAACAAGCAGAGAGCAGTCTTCCCGAAGGCTATGCTAGCCCTGAAAGGCATGTCTTTCTCTGAAATGGTAGAGAATCTGAAGCTTCACACACCAAAACCATTGTTAAGGGGATTTTGCAACACATTGAATGTGCTATATCATTTCAAAGGTGGATAGCAAGCTTCAAAATGGCATAAAAACTATTGCTTTATTCTAAAGATTTATATGATCTAAGGCGGAAAGTGATCCAATTTAATTAATTAATTAATTAACTATCTTAATTAAAACGAGACAATAGGCATATCAAGTTCATACTAAAATAGCTGTTGAGCTTGTCTTTTTTAGTAAAATTAAAGAAAAGAATTTTTAAACATATTTTTATATTAAATTTCGTACGAAAAGCGAAACACACAAACATTGCTGTTTCCCTATAGCCTATGTTTCTCAAAAATAATGTGTAGTTTCTGACAGACGGTAACACCGATTTTGGTCTGGACTGCCACAGCTGCATGCTTTCTCAGTCTCACAACATGAAAGAAAGTCCAGGGTTCAAAGTCACGACATCAAATTAATGCGCCATGCATTGTAACTACGGACGTTTTAAATTTAATACTTTAGAGTCGTTATGCATTTGCAGGATAACAAATCGCAATTCTTATCCATGTTACACAGTTTTATGCACTTGAAGCATGCACTGCGGAGGCCATGTGCTGCAGTTCCGGACAAAGATAAAAATTTAATCACAGAAAAATACTTATGTCCAATTAGTCTACTCTACAGAGCGCATGCACTTGTCCGGGCTTCATATGAAAAACCTCGTAGGCCTATAACATGCAAGGAGACATCTAAACATAACTGCAGACTAAATGCATATAGTTGAATCAGTCCGAATGAATCAATTCAGTATACCAAGTTGCTAAATAAAAAAATATCTGGTACCGGTACACAAACGCATGCACTCCCACGCTCACTTACATACACACACACACACACACACACACACACGGACAGGCGTGCGCACGCCCACTCACGCACGCACACACGCATATAATACACATAATTATACAAAATCAATGGACAAAACAACAAACAAGATTCTACCAGCTCCTATTCTCTTCTAGATGTTTATATTGTGTAAGGCAATAAAAAGCCTTTCAGCAATCACTTAGCCTATAATAGGCTAATATGGTAAGCAAAAGTCAATTAAAAATTTTGTTTATCTGTTATTTGCCAAGCTTTGTGCTTACGTAAGCTTATAGAATTATAATCATAGGCGTAGGAGACGGGGGTCCAGGGGGGGCAAATGCCCCCCCAAATTTCGGGCAAGTGTGGTTTTTCGGGCAAGCAGTCCGGGAAAAGTAAAAAAATGTATAAAGAAATAAAAAAAAATCGGAATTTAGACTAAAAAAAAAAAAAAAAGGTCGTCAGATTTTTTGGGCGGAAAAGTAACGGAAATTTTCGGGCAATTTCGACCGGACGACTAAAAAAAAAAAAAAAAAAGGTCGTCAGATTTTTTTCGGCGGAAAAAGTAAAAAGTTACGGGAATTTTCGGCCGGACGGAAAAAATTTTTCGGGCAAAAGTTTAACTTTTGCCCCCCCCACTCCTGAAATGTCCCCTACGCCTATGATTATAATAGGTCTAGTTATAGGATTATGTATAAAATTACAGGCCCTACATAGATCCGCACACACACATAGGCTACATGCTAGCCTATCGGCTACTATATACTATATAGGGTGGCCCTTATTTATACGGCAAAAATTAAATGTTAATCAACATAATTATTTTTATGTGCAAATTTTGAGCAAAATTTTTTCACAAGTATAATATCATGTGCACTGGCTCAGCCTTCTATAATAGACAAATGGCCCAAATGACAGAAGTTAAAACGTTTGCCATAAATTTAACTAAAATTATGCATAAAATAAAGCTATGCTACAATAGAAACAATCTCGGACAATACAGAACAGTTTGTGAAATCAAACTAGCTACGCAGAATAAAGTAGACCTACGTAATAATTATACGGTTTTAAAAGCATCACTAAGTCAGTGACGTGGAGGAAGTTTTCTCGACTGTACGTCAGAATCTTCTAGTGAAAACTTAATTCGAATTGTTCTTCTCTCTTTATTTCTTCCTGACTAGGGACGAAACCCTGCTTTGCATTATCATTAGTGACTGCCAGTGTATACGGACGTTTTCCTCTTTAGCCTTTAATTCATTCACATGGATTCATGTATCAGGGTCTTTGGCTCCTAATCCAACCGACTTGCCAAGCGGTACATACAAATGCACTTCTATGCATTTAAATGGCTCGTTTGCTCCTCATTTCCCTGTTCATGCTTTCAGCACGTAGGCTATACTGTACACTAAAATACGAGTCCACTCGATCAAAATACGCAGTTTACATCCCTGGGAAATGTTTCCAGACCAAACTAATGTCAGATATAATTAAGCGGACTGCTTTAGCCTATAATATTATTATGGCAGTGAAACGTATATGGGTCCAATTATAAAATTGCACGGAAGCATTTTAAACCTCATGGGCTTACAATGGGTTTCTCATAATTATATTAATGATAATGTTTCATGAGGATGATGACTGCACTCTGATATGGCAGTGATGAATGATACTGGTGGTGTTCATTATTGTTTATTACTCCAGCTATTATAGCAGTCTGCAGCATGGCTCATCTCTGTACTCAGGAAATCAGTCGAATTAAACCTAATGATGATATGAGGTCGGATCTAATGACATGCTGTCAACTACACTCACAAGCCAGTCGTCGCAGAGTGACTTTGGTGTGGACAGACGAAATTAGCGGACAGAGAATGATATTAACGCACCCCCTATCATTGCACATAGGCTTAGTTATAGTGATTGTCACAAGTCTTTTCTCTCTTCTTCTCTACGTGTGACCTTCAGTCTCTTCGGAAGCTTCTTCGTATAAGTTCGTGGTAGCGTAGGCCTATCCCTAGATAACTGTTTCATTAGCTAAATGGCTAGGTTAAAGAATCTACAGTCTTTCACTGTTTTGTTAACCAACAACGACGACGTGTTTAACTCTTCTTATTATACTCCAAAATCCGATATAAAGTAAAACGATCAGCAACAACACAACAATGACTACACTTGCGTTATCATAACAACTACACGACTACTATCTTCATCAGTCTACTCTATCGCAACTCAACAACAACTCTTACAGCCTATCTCAACGGCTCTCAACACGCAACTCTCCTTCTTCACTTCCACTCCCTTCTTGTACAATTAACGTACGCTCGTCTAGACGTCACGTGCTGTCCAGACAATCACCTGTGCAGACGCCGCGCGGCAATTTGCACCTGGCCTACTTACGTCGCTGTACGACAATCGGCGTGCAATGATTAAATTAGCTGACATTACCTCCTTCCTTTCTTTTGAAGAGAGCTAATTAATCTTAAAAATTAGCGAACGTATAATGCTTAAACTAAATACAAACAATTCTTATACTAAATGCAATCACAAAATACCTTATACTACAATCTCGATAAACAGTCTGCTACTACATTCAACTTTCCTTTCTTATAGTTCAACAGAATGTCAAAATTTTGCAATGATAAAGACCATCTGACTAACTTAGCAGACTTCGACATTGACTCAGTCAAATAAACTAAAGGATTATGATCAGTGAACACATTAATCTTGGAACCAATAATGATTTCTTTCAATTTGTTTAAAGCCCATATGATTGCATAGGCTTCCTTCTCAATCGTCGCCCATCTCCTCTGGGTATCTGTCAGCTTCTGGCTGATAAATGAAACGGGACGTTCTATCCCCTCATCGTCCACTTGTGACAGCACAGCCCCCACAGCAAAATCACTGCTATCACAGTACAAATTAAATGGTTTGCCAACCTCGAACATGTACAGAATAACACTCGATAAAACAATTTCTTTAAGAGAATCAAAAGATTTCTGGTGGTCCTGAGTCCAAATAATGTTCTCAGGTGTCTGCTTGCTAGTTAAATCTGTCAATGGTTTAGCAATCTCAGCAAAATTACAAATAAATTGTCTGTAGAAACCAAAGAATATCAATCAATTAGTTAGCAAATGTTAGGATTCTTCGGGTTCAGCACCACTTCCTGTTCTACCAGTGTACATAATCCAGGTTTGTCCGAAACTCTGTCTGCATAACAGTTCAGTACATCCAGTAGCTGTTTCTGTTGCTCGCTCGTAAGATGTCCGATCTGTTCATAGTCCAATTGCAGCGATTTCTGTGTCGTCTCTGCATGGTCTTCTTTCAATGGTAGCTCTACCACTGATCCGAATTCGTCGTCCTCTTCCACGATGAGACCACACGATAATGTTCTTGCGATGAACTTCCTCATTTTGTTGGCATGGACGATTCGTCGGCCGTTTTCATTCATGTCCACCAGATACGAATACTTGGATCTTCTTTGTAGCACTGTACATGGACCATGCCATCGTGAGATCAATTTATTGGTTGACGTTGGATACAGGACGATGACGTTTTCTCCTGGTTCGAATTCTTTATCCTTGGCCCTCTTGTTGTATTGACTGACGTATTGTTTTTGCTTTTCCTCTGCACAATTCTCAGCAAATATCAAAGCTTTCTCCATGTCTGCTCTTAAGTTCTTCAGGTACTTTGCTGGTTGTACTCCAATGTTTGGCGGTAGATTTATTTCTTTGGTCCAGCTTTCCTTTAAGATAGTTAATGGTCCTCTTGGCATTTTTCCATACACCAGCAGATATGGTGCCACTCCTGTCGTTGCGTTAGGAACTTCTCTCAATGCCCATACGGTAAACGGAATGATTTTATGCCACTGTCTTGGATTTTCCACAATGACATGATGTACCATCTTCTTGAACGTCTGGTTCCATCTCTCGACTAATCCGGCTGCCTCTGGATGCCCCGGTGAATCGAATCGTGGACAGCATCCCATCAATTTCAAAAATTCTCTTGTAAGACTGGCTGTAAAATTCGTGCCTCTGTCGCTGGTGATCACAGACGGCACCCCCACGTCAATGAAAAGCTTCATCAAAGCTTCGCACACAGCCTTAGCAGTCAATGACTTCAGCAAGAAGATTGTCGGCCATCTTGTACATGAATCCACTATGCACAAGCAATACTTATGCCCAGCTGCTGACTTCGGTTCTATTGGGCCTACCACGTCCATAGTCATCCGTCGGAATGGAACATCTTCCCTTGGAATTGGTGTAATCGGCACTCGATCCATCACCAAACTTCGTGCCTTCAGCTGACACTTCTCACAGGACTTACAAAATTTCACCACGTCTCGACGCATCTTTGGCCAGACAAAGGACAACTTGATTCTCTCTCGTGTCTTCTCTTCTCCCAAGTGTCCGCCAAATACTGACTCGTGAGCTAATTCCATTACTTGAATTCTTCTCTCTTTCGGTAACACCAACTGATACACAAGCTGATCCAGCATTTGATGCTTCTTATACAGCAATCCATTCACCACGATAAACTCTGATCCTTGGTCTTCAGCGATCCTCCACCACGATTTCAGTGACTCGTCATTTCTCTGCTGCTCCTCGAATTTCTTCGCATCTTCCAGCTGTCTTTCATCGTTCGAATTCTCTGTGAACAAGTCCCTCATACTTGTCTCCAGTTCAGCGTCGCTTCCGGAATCTTCACTATCATTTCGTTCACATGCAGCCATCTCTTCTTCAGTTTCATTGTTCTCAGATGTTGTTCTTTCGTCATCTTGGATGCTGAGTTCATCTTCGCTTTCCGTGTCATCTTCTTGCGAACTTTCGTTTATCGTTTCATCTTCTCCGTCTTCGACTTCTGCTCTCCGACTTTGTGCTCTTGTAGTCACATTCGCTTGTAGCTCTCCTTGCAATATACTGATTGGTGGAACCTCTTTCAGTTCTGCAATTATCTCTGGATGTAGCAGGAACTTTTCTGGATTTTCTTTACACAGTTCTGCTGAAATGCTGGCACACACTAAAGTTAAATATGGCGCGATATTTATTGTCCTGTCCTCTGTAGCTGCTCCTTCGTTACGACCGCTCATCCGCACTTCGATTTTCACCAACTTAGCTGGAATCGGCTCTCCAGCTACACATTGCAAATGAACTCTGCCGATTTCTTCTACTGTCGTTCCTTTCAGTAGTTCCTCGTTGATTACTGGTATCTCGGTCCCCGAGTCAATCAACGCCTCGACTTGCACAGGCTGCCCATCAGTCCCACGTATCTCCACATTTACATGCTGCAACGATATCTTCTTTATGCGTTGACACTCCTCTTTACTTTTTGTTTCTCGACAACTTTCTGCAATGGAAGTAGTCTTTATCGCTTCTTTCAGTATGGTGAACTGCGGCGTACACTTCATCACTGACTTTACTTCTGTTTCTTGGTTGCATTGTTCTTCCCAACCAGGAGGTGCATTTATCACTTGTATCTGGTTTACTCGAAGATTTTCTGCACTTCTGCTAAAGTTCTTCCTCAGATTTGCCGCTCCTGGTGCTTGGCAATGTTTTATTAGGTGTTTATCAGAATTGCAATTGTGGCAACGCTTCTTGATAAAACTTCTTTGCTCCTTGTTCTCCCACTTGTTGTACGGCGTGTAAGATGCATTACTTTCTGTTGGGCGTCCCAGCGGCGGAGTTCGATTGTAGGCTTGTCTGTCCCACGTTGACTGTTGTTTATCTTGCGACCACTGCTTTCCAGAATAATCATCTTTCTTTGCATCATTACTCTTGGCTTGGCTTCCGGTGTCTTTGCTATCCTTGTTCCACTTGGGTTGCTTTGGACTATTGTCCCATGCTTCAAATTTCGGTTTGTCTTGGAACATCACACCAATCCGATTGTTTACATGTATATCTGCGAGATCTGCAACATTACTAGCTTCCAAGCATTCTGTGCCCTCTTTTGCTAAGACAAACTGCAGTGGACCTGGTGGTAAACATTCTTTCAGCTTATCCGCCACTAACAAATCAAACAGCTTCTCGTAGTCTTTGTCCACTCGTCTACTTCGGACATAATAATTCAACAGGTTCTTCAGCCTAGCCGTGAACATCGTATACGTTTCTTCGGCTGTCTTCTTGGCATCTGCAAACCTGGACCTGTACTCACGAGCTGTTAACTTGAATTCCTTCAACAAGTGCTCTTTCACTGCATCGTATTTATCTAAATTCTCAAATGACAATCGATTCAATACCGTTCGCGCTCTCGGGGTCATCAATGGCAACAACAATTTCACCCAATATTGCTTTTCCACAGCGAAGCTATTGAATGCATTTTCAACTGTTTCAAAATATAATGGCACTTCCATCATATCATACGGCATCTTCGGTAACACATGCTTCATTGCGTCACCTATCTTCTTAATCTTGGACACCATTGTCTCACTTTCTTTGAGTCTAATCTGTTCTGACACTTCTCGGCTCTTACGATCATCTTCGTCTCTCTTCTTCAGTCGATCTTGATCTTCGATTCTCCGCAGTTCTTCTTGTTCAATCTTCTGCTGTAATAGTTCTAACTGCTTTCTGCGTTCTTCTTTTTCAATGGCCATTTCTTTAAGTTGAGCCTCCTTGATAGCAAGTTTCTTTTGTTCTAACTGCATCTGCTCTTCTCTTTCTCTTTCTGCTTTTTCCAAATTGTCTTTTCCGGCTTGAAATTCTTCCTGACGAATTTCTTCTGCTCTCTCCAGTTCTTGTAAACGCATCTTTTCTTTTTCTTCCTCGCGAGCCTTTTTGTCCTCAATCTGCTGCTTTCGTATTTCTTCATCGCTTTTTCTTGCTTTTTCGTACTCTATCATTAACTCCGTCCGTCTCCGTTCTGATTCATCACGATCGAGTCTCATTTGTTCTAGTTGTATCTGGAACTGCTGCCTCTGCATGTCTATCTCTTGTTGTCGCAATTCTTTCTCTTCTTGCTTACGTTCTTTCTCCTCTTGTCTGCGCTGCTCTTCTTTCTCTTTTTCTTCTTGTTTACGCTCTTTCTCCTCTTGTCTGCGCTGCTCTTCTTTCTCTTTTTCTTCTTGTTTACGCTCTTTCTCCTCTTGTCTGCGCTGCTCTTCTTTCTCTTTTTCTTCTTGTTTACGCTCTTTCTCCTCTTGTTTACGCTGCTCCTCTTTCATTATCATGAATTGCAGCAACGCCTCCATAGACATCGGTGCCTCAGGCTTCTCCACTGGCTTCTCCGCAGCGCCTCCGACAGCACCTTCTTCTTCTTCTTCTTCTTCTTTCTTAGCCCAAACCTCGGCTAAATTTCTCATCAATTCTTCCCTCGACATCTGTTCAACTTCTTCTGCGTCTACGCCTGCTTCAATTAATAATTTTACTAGTCTCTCCGAAGACATCTTCTTAATAGCCGCTTGCTTTTGCTCCGTAAGTTTCTCCATCTTACTTCTTTACTTTACAGATGCTCGATAAAATAGTAGGCTACTCTTCAAATGTTTGCAATTGACTGACTTCAATTCTTTAAGCAAACTTCAATAGACAAGCAAGTTTTTCTACCTTGTAGTCGTTGTGTTGTCGTTTCTCACTGACGTACGGATGCTCGATGTATCGTTGCTTCTCCCGTGTGCTCGGCTCCTCGATAAATTCACAGCGTCCGTTCCTCCACAACGTCTGTTGATTGAATAGAATCCCTCCGTTCGTAACTACGATCGTTCTCCTGCAACTTGGATCGTTATCCTGCAACTTGGATCGTTATCCCACCGCTGTCACCAAATGTCACAAGTCTTTTCTCTCTTCTTCTCTACGTGTGACCTTCAGTCTCTTCGGAAGCTTCTTCGTATAAGTTCGTGGTAGCGTAGGCCTATCCCTAGATAACTGTTTCATTAGCTAAATGGCTAGGTTAAAGAATCTACAGTCTTTCACTGTTTTGTTAACCAACAACGACGACGTGTTTAACTCTTCTTATTATACTCCAAAATCCGATATAAAGTAAAACGATCAGCAACAACACAACAATGACTACACTTGCGTTATCATAACAACTACACGACTACTATCTTCATCAGTCTACTCTATCGCAACTCAACAACAACTCTTACAGCCTATCTCAACGGCTCTCAACACGCAACTCTCCTTCTTCACTTCCACTCCCTTCTTGTACAATTAACGTACGCTCGTCTAGACGTCACGTGCTGTCCAGACAATCACCTGTGCAGACGCCGCGCGGCAATTTGCACCTGGCCTACTTACGTCGCTGTACGACAATCGGCGTGCAATGATTAAATTAGCTGACAGTGATAATGTTAGTTCCATCAACTATATCATCATCATCATCAATAGCATAGGGCTCAATGCCCGTAAGAGTCCGACGCCACTCTCTGTCTGAGTCTGTCTCGCGTCATGCTGCCCAGCCTCAACTTGTCCGGTCAGCAGGTCTGCTCCATACCATTAACATCTTGGAGCATCTAGACCACATTGTCCGATTGAAGAGAATCGTGAAAAAGAGGCATGAAGGACAACGTGGGTCAATGCCCGTTGTGTCCCACGCTCTCTCCCCCGACTCTCTCCACCAGTCTGTCCTGACCGACCTGTGCATGTCTGCTTCACATCATGACACCTTGAAGCATCTGGGTAGCCATGTCACTTGTGTCGTGGTTTTGGCGGATTACAATCGTCTTGGTTTTTTACTGCCAGAGTATCGCCACCCATCTGGCAAACCTTCCTCATTTTGTCCGGGCTTAGGACCGGCACAGAGACGTTGTTGGTTCCCTGTGGCAGAGGATGGATGCAGTTTAACGTCATGCCCAGGACATATCAACTATATACTGAAAGCCTAATAACGATTTGTCTGCATCATGCGGGCATTTGCGTAGGTCACGCCGGAGGTGTTAGTATCGTGTGTGTCGCACGGTGCCTGCAATGTGCACGGCTGTGTGAGTACCTGTATGTCCTTGTATGTATGTCTGAGTAGGCTATCTGTCATCATTCTCTGTATGCATGCATGTATGCATGTATGTATGCATGCATACATGCATGTATGTATGCATGCATACATGCATGTCAAGCACGCATGCTTGCGTGCGTCCGTATGTATGCATGCATGCATGCATGAATGCAATATATACATACTTACATGCATGTATGTATGTATCCATGTATGCGTGTATGTATTGTATATGTGTATAGTCGTATCATGGATCAAAGTATACCAGGTGTAACGCAATGCATATCAAAGGACGCGTGTTAACTACGAAATCAAAGTGAGCGTTTCATCGTTGATAACACAGAGTGTTTATTCTGATAAGTAGTTTTGGTTTCTGCAGACCATTCAGTAGACTAGAGTCACTAGACTAAGTAGAGCAATGATTGTCAGGCGCGGATTCAGAGAGGGCGGAGCCGGCGTACGCCCCCCTAAACCTCCGCAAATGTTCTCAAACTAAACTGACCTAAAACTAATATAATTGCAATTTGGGAATAGGATGTTTGAAGTAGCTGGACCGGCAGAATGGAGCACTCTTACCGGAGCTCTCTTACCTACATGTACTTACCTGAGTTGCTATAGCAGACGTTGCCCACGTGACCAATGACTTTTGCCGTTACGTCATTCACAGAGTTCATGTACAGACAAAATTTACGTAAATAGAAATTGGTCAATTTAAAAATAATTTTTATGTCGAGTCGTCCGCCGTCAAAACGGCTTAAACAAGCAGTTTTATCATTCGCGAATAAGCCGACTGCCGTTGGCAAGACATAAGCCTATCTTAGGCCTAAATCTCAAAAGATGGCATATGATTATCATTATAATTTTGAAATTCGTCGTGCTGATTATAGCCGCCGAAAGCGTTCAGCTGCCGATATTCTGGACAAAAGCAAATCAAGGATATAGAACTGCAATTTCAGCAGGTCGGGTCATGGGAGCTCTTCAGCAGAAATTAAATGTATCAAAGATTACTCATAATCATTCTCTTAACGCTCAGTGGCGTGCGGTCCATGGATGAGGCGCATCCCTTGCTTATTAAATCTATTTTTATACAAATACTAGTGTATTCAATTTCTATCATTACTATGTTAATTATCGTATGATAAATTGGCATCGACTATATTATTTTTACATACATACAGTATACATACATACATACATACATACATACATACATACATACATACATACATACATACATACATACATACATACATACATACATACATACATACATACATACATACATACATACATACATACATACATACATACATACATACATACATACATACATACATGCATGCATACATGCATACATGCATACATGCATACATACATACATACATACATACATACATACATACATACATACATACATACATACATACATATATACATACATACATACATACTATAATAATTAAGCCTATACCCCTTCACCACTGCGCCGAACAAATGCATGTATCTGTGTGGGCTTATGTATGTATGACATACTTATGTTTGCTTGTATGTATGTAGGCCTATGTATGTATGTATGTATGTTCGTATGTATGTATATATGTATGTATGTATGTGTGTGTGTATGTATGTGTGTATGTATGTATGTATGTCGGTATGTATGTATGCATGTATGTATGTATGTATGTATGTAGTATTTACGCCCCCCCTAACCAGAAATCCTGGATCCGCCCCTGATTGTGTAGGTCTATAGCACAGATTAGGCAATTGTACATTGGCCTGCGTTGGTGAGTCGTAAGATATCATTAAGCACAAACATAGATTTTTGTGGAGCGCGGTGATGTAGTGGGTATGTTCGTCGCCTTGCAGCCGAACTTGGTTGCAAGTTCGAATCCACCTCGGTTTGGACCACGAGCTCCATCTTCGCTTATGTTTTCAAACTGATATAACGCAAAAATAATAAATTATTTTATATTATGATTACAATAAGTCATGAACGGATGATCACAAGTTATTACAGGAGTCTAAGCTAACTGTTCGGCAGCCATGCAAGGTGCCCACCATGTATGGTACCTACTATTTAGTTTAACAACGCCATCTGCCGAATGAAAGGTTGAGTGGACCTTTTCGGAAGAGTATAGCGGGAAGCGATCCGGCAACCGTGCGCTCTTCGTATCAGAGTGTTTGCCCTTGCCTTAATAAGTCTACCATTACCCTTAGACCCTCCCTAGGATGGAAGGGGGCGTTGTTCTCCCAATACAGTCGGGGTTTATACGCCGCTGGTTGGGGAATTTGCACGGAATTCGATATTCTTATCAAATCCTCAGATTGGTAGTTAGTAGGGTACCAGGATCGTTAACTTTCCACCGCAAATGACCTCAGGGTTGAAACCGTTGAACTTTGTTTATTAGATTCCGTTTACTTCTTCAGGCCTCCTGGTTTGTTTATAATTTAATTATTTGGACCCTATGAGAGTCTGTTCTTAACTGTTGCTTTATTTCCAGATGTCTTCAAAGTATACAGCACACGAGCGAATGTTGCCAACTTTTTAATAGTTCATAAAATGATCGTAGTCTACGTACTCCATAAGCACCCAAAGAACCTAAAGAGCTCCCATGCCATAGTGGAATGCGGAAGACACGCTGTCTGGTTCCCCTATTTTCATCCTATGAACAGACAATATGCGGATCACTAGATGCTGGGTAGGGGACCAGCGTACAGCAGACTTCTTATGTACTGCTCAGTTTATGCTGGACCAAATTCTACTATATATCTAGTTTGCACAAACAACCTAGCCAGGGTAGTTGCACTAAGATTTTTTGAGCAGACATGCTAACAGAACCAACGCGCTCAAACACCAAACCTTGGGAAGCAATCGTCCAATAATATTGCGATATACTTACCGATACTGTATCAGTGGCGGTGTCAGAATGGGTCGCAGCAGATCATTTGGTATACTGTCTAGTTTACTCTTGACTTGCTCTTTGACCTGCCGAAAGTTCTCTGGTACTTTTAGTATCTTCTGTACATTTAATTTATTCGACCTGCTGAATAACTCTCACGACCCTGAAGGCTGAAGCGACCTGCTGAAATTGCATAGGTGCCCTCCCCAGTGCACTGCACTTAACTACCAGGTACATACAGGCTACAGCGCAGTGGTAAACGCTCATCTTGTAAAGGTTGAGCGATTGTCTTGTGATTTGTGGGGTGCGGTGGAGGGTTGCAGGTTCGAATCCACCTCAAGTCGCCGCGTATGCACTTGGGCAAGTCCTTCATTCGCAATTGCTCAGCGCTTCGGCGTGAAACTCCGATGCAGTGTCCGCGCTGTAGTCGGGAGCGCCTCTGAGGAGAGAGAGCTTGAAGGGGCGCTGTAACAAGTGTACATACAAACAAAACAAACAATAGAGATTACTTACTTACTTACTTATTTTATTCACACACACTTTTTGAAGCAGATTAATGTATGAGACAGATAGGCCTAGTACATGTGACATTTCAGGCGACTATAATTATAGTCAGGCATGCACTAGCACAGTCTGATCGTTTTGACAAGTTTTTCATTAATGCAAGCAGAAGCAGCAGATGCCCGTATGAATGGATGAATGCAATGCATGTTTTGCGAATTGTATGGAACGCCTTGCGATTAATTATTGCTATTTATTATGACCAAATACAGAGCGATGCGAAGTGTCTCCCATGGTTTTTAACTGCACGGTGTGTTTTGTCTGTTTTGAAACAAGGCCTCTGGAGGATTTGATTGTCACGCCCCTCGCTCAGCTTATCGACAGCCTTCGAAAGGTCAAGAGCAACTATCTTATGCTACTCAAGATTCCACAGATAAGGTATAAGCTTACTCTTCGCTTACACAAGAACTTAACAACAGTAGGCTACTCTCGCTGAATACTTCTTGGATTTTATGATACTTTGACGGAAACGTCATTCATAAAAAATTATTAACATTATAAAAAATTATGGCTTTCAACATTTTATACGTCATAGTTGTGTGCATAAGCATACTTAATTTGATGAAATAATTATTATTCATGAGCGTTGGTGTTTAATGACTGTGATTTAAACTGTTGTTGTGTTAAGGGTTTGTCGGAAACTGCCATTTAATGGCACTTAAATCGTCATAATAGCAGGCCCATCAAAGTAAATAAATGCTGTATAAAATATTGTCGGTTGTGCAGGCCCGGCCCTAGGGTTTGCGGGGCCCAAGGCAGCAGCGGGTCCACAAGCTTAAATTTACGCAGTTGATTTCCTGTCAATGCGGCACTGGTGGGGGAGAGCCACCTAAGATGGGACACGTAACGTTATTTCCCAAATTTCTTTTGAGCTAAGAGCACTAGGGCCTATTTTAAAACAAATCACATTGATGTGGCCTGTACATATTTGATTTTCAATTGATGCATGTTAGGTCTGCGTTTTGGCTTTTGACAAATTTCTTTGCGCCAAAGCACTAACGATGCTAATTATTCACTAAGTGAAAGGGATAAATTTAGGCTACATTTAGGCCTAGGCATCTCTCTGAAAATATCCATGTTCTAACTTTCCTGTTTTGCATTTTCTAAGCTGTCTTTAAAATTGTCACCACTATCATTGTGTTTTGCCCTCTCCAGCACAAGTGTATATGCAGATGTCCATTTGCAACTTTGAAGCAAAATGAGTTAGGCTCTGATCAGTGTTTTCTGGAGAGAATTTTACATGCAGGTCAAGGCTAAAAAGTAGGCTAGCTGTGAGTCGCCTTACGTAATAGCGAAGTTTCGTTCTTTCAAAATCACCATGTCACATTCGCGTTGCAAATTCACTGCAAGAATAATTGTTATACGACGCAACCATTGTCAATATCGACAAAGAAAAAATTATAGCCAGCAGCGCGGGGCCCCTGGAAGCGCGGGGCCCAAGGCGGTTGCCTCGCTCGCCTTGCCCTAAGGCCGGGCCTGCGGTTGTGGCTGCATTCTCTGAATTTTGTATTTCCTTCTGACGGTATAAGATTGATGCATTCATTCATTCATTCATTCACTCACTCATTCATTCATTCATTCATGAAATGAAATGAATGAATGGCTCGGCCTTAAACTCGTTAGGAACAACTGCAAAATGAACAGTTTATGACAGATGAGAGTCTTGCCGGCTGCCATACAGTTGAATTCAACTAATGTTACACACTTTTTTATATATAAAATAGCTAGTCTTAGAAGAATCTTTAGCCGGGTTTTACCTTACAAGGTGAAAAGATAGATCATCCATCTAAAAGTGTCTGTATACTAGGATTCTTATTAGGAGTTTTTTTAGATGGATGATCAGACGTGATTCTGTTATTTATTCAAATACAACTAGACCTCAAAATCTCCTAATAAGAATCCTAGAGCACGCAAGAGCCTATAGAATGTGCTCAGATACGTTTTTTTGTCGCAGCCTTACAACCGTCCTTTTCAGCCGATGTTGGACCCGGAGCGCTCCTGTGTAGTAACCTCGATGGGGCGCCATATAAATCTCCACAATGAAATTATTTAAACTCTACATGTCAGACTTTTAAAGTGGACATGTCGCCATTGAATCAATTAATCCAAAAAAATTATTTCCAATGCAGCAGGCCTATATCAAAGACGCAACTCAAGATAAAAGAATAGTCATTGAAATACATTAATGACAATCGTTGAGAATAATTAATTATATAAAAAGTAAGTTTCTCCAAATCTTCAAGCGACATCTAGTAGCGATAACTTTTCTGTCCGGCGCCAATCTCAGTTACATAATCACAACGATTGTTAATCTGAGTATGATTAATAATAATAATAATTAGGCTAAGTGCTTAATCGACTTAACTACGCAGTTGCACGAGTCACGACAAATGTATTAGGTTTTTTTATTGTGTTATATAAAAATTTAAAAACTGTGTTGGGGTGAATGAGGAAGGCATTAATTTCTGATGATGTCTCGACTGTTTCATTCCATTCGTTCATTCATTAGATGAATTTGTATAGCGCCTTTTAAAGAGGACTACTCAGAGGTACTTCCAACCCCAGCGCTGCCACGTAAAACTGTCTCAAGAGGAGAGAGAAATGCGTGAGAAGGAGTTCTAGAAGCAGTTTCGTTAGCAAAGCACTGTCAATGAAGAACAGGGGCACTATATATAGGCTATACACACACACACACACACACACACACACACACACACACACACACACACACACACACACTATATATATATACATATGTGTATAGTGTTACATGCATAGTACATTATGTAAGCTTATAATAGGCTATACATGTAGTTACGGACTTACGGAACATTAAGAAATATATACAGTAGGCCTATGTGGTCATTCTGCTTTCAAGATTTAATTTCTAGTTGCATCCAGGCGCTGTCTCCCTAATCGGTGTGTACAGTAGTAGCCTACTGTGTACTATAAACAGAAAGTCAGAAATTGGGCTAAAACTGACTTTAAACGGGCTCCTAAATAATAGTAATAATAATAATACTAAATAATAATAATAATAATAATTATTATTATTATTATTATTATTTTAAGCATCGCAGAACAATGGTATCCGTAATTTGTTTTATTCCTGAGTGTTTACATATAGACCTATTTCAGGTAAAAATAATATTGACAATGATAATAATACTTGTTTATTAATTTAAGCGGACAAGTAGGCCTATACGCAGCATGCTTAACCCTACATGCTATTATTGTAGCGGATGACAACAAGCTTAACGATGCTTAATATAATTTATGGCAACCGACAAAACGCTCATCTGTCCTGCTGCTCGGTTTACAGTCGCCCCCTAGCGAATTGATGCCTTAGTCACCTTATAGCTGTAGGATAGATTACAAAATGCAGACAATTTATACAGCATTAATTTATGTAAGCTTACTTCATGGGAATAATTAGGTTAGGCCATTCAGATCAGGTTAAAAAGCATTTGTACAGCCAAGGCCAATTCCTGCATATATTATTATTTGACTGTTTCGTGGATGCGAGAGCGTCATTAGAAGAGTCATGTATACAACCGAGGTACGTGGGCACTTCACGTCTCAAGGCCATGGCCGGATAGTAGCCTGATTACCATTCTGGATCTGTTAGTGGAAATGTGTAATTGTGTATGCAAACTATACAATGATCACCGTTCTCTGGTTTCAGTTTTGAAGTCCACTATAATTATAGGCCTGTAGCCTATATTCAGTGGCGTCACCAGCAAATTTCAGCAGGCCAATAATGTCAGGGTCACGGGAAATAAATTAATCTAAAGAAGACAGGCCTACTAAACATTTCAAAGAATTTTGGGCAGGCCATAAGGCAGATCAGGAGTAAAATAGGCAGGCAGGTCAGCTGACTTGTCGCGACCTACGGTAGCGCCGCCACTTTATAATGTATATATTGTGTGTGTATATATAGATATAGTATATATATATATAGCGCTTGCAGGGCACGGTGGTGTAGTGGATCTTTTTGTTGCCTTGCAGCCGGAGGGTTGCAGGTTCGAATCCACCCCAAACCGCCGTGTATTTAGGGACCCTGCCATGCAAGTCCTTCACTCGCAACATTACTGCTCAGCGCTTCGGCGTGAAACTCCGATTCAGTGTCCGCGCTGTAGTCAGGAGTGCCTCTCATTATAGTAATATTGAAGGGGCGCGTTAACAAGTGCACATACAAACATTATTGGTCGCTTCCCAAAATGTGGTCATATCACCGATTATATGCGAGATGTTCTGGGTTGTCTCCCTATCGCGCCGCAAATCACGTATAGGATAGCGGGTCACTGCTTGCATTGTACATTACATTGTATGTGCGTGACGCTCCTGCATATTTGCAAGAACTCTGTATCTCTACTCTGCGTGTGAAGGTGGCGTCTTTTTTGTTTGTTTCTATGTGCACTTGTTATAGCGGCCCGTCAAGCTCTCTTCTCAGAGGCGCTCCCGATTACATCGCGGACACTGCATCGGAGTTTCGCACCGAAGCGCTGAGCAATTGCGAGCGAAGGACTTGCTCAAGGTCTCTACGTGACGTCTTGAGGTGGATTGGAACCCGGAACCCTTCGGCTGCATGACAACGAACATAGGCTACCCACTACACCACCGTGCCCCACTGAATAATGAATAATAAATCATATATAAATTATATATACACTGTGAGCCATAAAAAACCGTGCCACTTTATTTTTAGCTATATCTCGGTCGGTATTTTAACAATTTTTTTATAGTTTTTGTGTCGTTTGAAAGAAAAATTAAATCTCTACGATTTACTTATTTACTTGCGCGATGACGTCATATCCGTTTCGCAGCATAATGTAAATAAAGTTGATGGTTGAAAATTTGAGTAAAAATTTTCAAATTTAAACTTTGAGGATAAAATTTTAATTAAAAATCTCCGGCAATGCAAAAATTATTCTTCTAAACGATTAATTAACCCTTTACCTGTTTGCCCCGAGAATATCCACTGAAAACGGGCTTAACGGGAAAAATGAACGGGTAAAGGGTTAAGGAGTTTCCGAACAAGAATTGGAAAAGAAGAACATTAGATGACTTTCTGCGAAAGTTGAGAACTACCGGTTCAGTTGAATGCGCTGCGGAAAGTGGTCGGCCAAAATCGTCTCGTCATTTTCCAACAAGATTCAGCTCCGGCGCATCGGGCTCGTGAAACAATTGAGTATCTGTCTCGCAATGCACCATGCTTCATAGGGCCAGAGATATGGCCACCCAATTCGCCTGACCTAAATCCAGTCGATTATTCCATCTGGTCCATTATGGAACAGCGCGTGTACAAAAAGCGCATTCAGAACACTGATGAACTTCGGCAGTGTCTCGTATCCGTCTGGAACGATCTGGAACAACATCGTTTTGACACTGCAATTGATCAGTGGCGACGTCGCTTGGCAAAATGTGTACGTGAAAAAGGAAGTAATTTTGAACACAAACTTTAAACAAATAAAAGCACTGAAGAATTGTTTGCATTTAAGTAGTAAAAATGCAGCATTGATCGATTCACACGTGTTTTTTAGGGTCTTCAGTTTCGCAAGACAAGTTTAACATACATGTAGGATGAAATCGATAATGTTTATTTCTGCCCTTTAGAGTATTGATTCCTGTTTAAAATAATGCAAAAAGTGTAAAAATCGATAAAGAAATGACAGAGATATAGCTAAAAATAAAGTGGCACGGTTTTTTATGGCTCACAGTGTATATGATTTATATATGTTTATTGAATCTGAATGACAAACCGCAATCACTATTATAGCATAAAAATCCTCTGCTTCGTACTATAAATCATTTACATTTCTGTCATAGCTTTTGTCGGTTGATTTTTTATGGATGTTTTGCTTATTTTGGTTTAGTCATAATAGCACCATTATAAATTATATACCAAAACCTGACATATAGGCATATCAACTTTGCGTTCCATATTCACGGTTACTGAACATAGTTTAGGCTACATGGAACAATCATATTTCTTATAGGCATTATAAAGTCTAACATAATTATCAGGGACGTCATTTGGGGGGGGGGAGGGGGGGGGCATTTCCCCCCTGAATTTGACCGATTGTTCTTACACATGCCATATTTTTGCAACGCCACACGTTGTTCAAACGACTAAAAGGCCTGTGTCTTCACGGCCTCTGTAATTTTGTATGTGAGGGTGGAATCCAGCTGCACACAGTGCACAGTTCATAGGCCACACTTGCGCCTATTGTGGCTGCAGGCGGTCGCATATTTTGAGCTACTGATTTCAGCGCCCTTTCCTTCGGCCTCGGCTGAGCTACGGCGCTATATAAATCGTCTTATTATTATTATTATTATTATTATTATTATTATTATTATTATTATTATTATTATTATTATTATTATTATTATTATTATTATTATTATTATTATTATTATTATAGGTTCATGTGTATATTGTCTGCACAGGGAATGAGCAGCATTATGAGCTCTGGCTGATACTTCCAGGTCAGTAAGGTCACCAGATGTGTGGGTCCTGTGGCTGTGAGGCACACAGTGCAAACCGACACCCAGTTAGATGAAGCAGCCAGGCATGGTCTACATGCACCCCACCCCGTCTGACCGGGAGCTGGAGTGGTTTCGCATTCCAGCACCGGCGACCTCCCCGCATACGACGAATGAGCGGGAAATTTTGAAAGAAGACAGCAGAAAGATGTAGGCTATTACAAAGGGCTGACTACAACAGTTGAGGAGGAGGAGGAGGTTAATGAGTGTCAGTTTCCACAGCAGAGCTTATGAGTGGGCTTTCTTGTGAACTGAAGAGTGGATAAAAGCTGACCAAAGAACATGATGATAATCAAAATACCGAAACCGGTCGTCTATCGGTATTTGTCTCGTCAATCTACCATAAAGCACTCGGATCCACGGTAGGCCTAATATTATGTGACATCCAATAAGATTGAACTGGAATGTGCACAGACTGGCTATAGGTTTTTTAGTGCAATGGTTAGGCAGGTTTACTTCTTATAGCCTACATGAAGTCCTGGATATTAAAAATGTCTTTGAGTCGTATATTTTCCAAGTTAACTCATGATTATCTGCTTGCTCTCCCAACTCATCTAGTTCTTTATGTTCTTTATGTTGATTACACTGGAGACAGTAGAGATAAGACATTTAATGGTAAATATTATATTTTTGCAAATATTAACAGTAAATTTTTCTCTATTTCATGATAATGTCATATATTATTATAGCAAATAATATCATTATGATTATATAATAATAAATAATATCATGGTAGTTTATAAGGGTCCAACCTAGTCTATGTAATGCAGTTCCATGTAATACAATAATGTAAACTAGAACGTACAATAGCCACAAAAAATTTATCAAATATTTCTGTGGGTGAAGGTTATTTCTGTCATTTTAATTTATTGTACAAAATAGTACTTGTACAAATATTAACAATAAATCCTACTCATTTAATATGATATTATCATATATCATAATAAATAACAACATTATTATAACCATATAATGGTATAATATAACATTATATGGTTATAATAATGTTGTTATTTATTATGATATTATATTATAATATCACGGGATATAATAACAAGTGCAAAGCACTTAGTCTATTTAAAGTAGTAGGCATTTTAATTAATCCCCATAGTCTATTTAAAGTAGTAGGTATTTAAAATATACCATACACTGAATTAAATAGGCATAAAGTAAGAAATAAATAACAGCATGAATAAAACATCTCATTTAACCGCAGTTTTGCACATGTTGGCTAAATACAGAACTTAAAAAGCTTGTGGAGTTTTGCCCGTGAAAATGTTTTGCCCCCCCCTGGAAAAACCTGAAATGACGTCCCTGATAATTATAATCAAATTTACTCCTTCGTAGTCGAAAACAGGGTCACTATACATTACGCAGTGTCAGCATGCACAACCATTACTGCTTCCATGCAGGGCTCATAATGTCAAGAGGCTTGCTTGTCAATTGAAACATTTCCAGGTTCCAGATTCCTCTTTGATAGATGCAGTGATAAACGTGCAAAAGGAAGTGCCTGCATGCTTGGACGCCCCTTACCTTTCCAGGCTGTGTTGAGCAGAAAAGTGTCAGGACGGGTTCATGAGTTTTGAAAATATGTGTCTAGACGCCGTCCATGACCGTTCATGGAGTCACACTTTAAGTTCTTGGATGGCTTTCTTGTTTGGTAATCGACCGTTTTTAATTAAACAATGGTGATTTCAGGACTGTGTCATTGTCCACGATTGCTATCACCCTCATTTTTCGTTATGAAAGTCAAATCCGTTATGAAGAGATTAAAATCATTTATATCAAATGATTGCGCCGATATTATTATAGTAATGGCTGTTCTTTGTTTTGATTGAAGACAAACGTCGTCGAAAGACTTCGAAGCCGTGCATTTCTCCCTATCTACAGACTCTTCTTCACCAGGTACAGAACGAGACATTCAAATGCATAATTGTAATGTCTAATTTTTTCATGACGTTCTTTCGTACAAAACATGATGCAATGCGATGACTTCGGGGTAAATTATTATCTTTTCGACTCAATATGAACATAGAGGCAAATTCGCAGGTTATAGGCGAGCTAGCCAATTTTGGAACAGTAGGCCTATTTTCTGTAGATACCCCCCCATAATAGTCAGATTACTTTTCGTTAAATAATTATATGACAAGACCTTGGTTCTTCTACTTGGTAGGCTAATATTATAATAGGCCTATCATTAGGCTATGGTACGCATCAAAGCCTTTGTCAGAGTAGAATGTCTATTGGCTAATGAGATGTAGACTTATTTCAGATTCAAAACACAGCTTAGCCTACATACTGCGCAAGTTAAATTAAACAATTTTAATATAATACAAGTATCCAAATGGGAAAGCATGACAACACCGTTGTTGACTCGCTGTTCCAACAACAGTTACTGACGGTCTTACGCTTTGATTCATAGATTGCTCATCTAACATCTTCAAGACTAATATTGACAAAGGACCACGCGATTGAGTAACTATGCAAGGAAAGGCTATATATATATGCACTGCCTTTCATTCTGCCGAGCACTCTATATCGAGAGCAAACGGTATCATGTAGTCTGAACGTTTCAAGAGTGTTGTTACACAAAATCTGCTTTGAAACTTGCGCGGTAGACATACACTGCTCAGTTAAATAGGATGCTGCTGGGTCTGGTCTAATATTTCGCTGGAAAAACAATGCTACTGAATCATTGAGTAACTTAACTGCTTCAACTGCGAACTATTAAACGGAATTTGCATATTAGCGCCCACGTGAAATAGCAAACCCTTAAAAATGAAGGCGACATTGTAACGCACTCAGAATCGGAAACCTAATTGACTTTGCAACAGTTGGCTGGTCGAGTGGAATTTGCATTGACTCGAATAATTATTGACTGGAAAGAATAAATTAAAGCAGCTTCACTTAAAACCCATGAACTATTTTACTTTGAAAGCAGTTTTTTTAGCATAATTTAGGCGATCCAGTTACATAGTCTATACAGCGACAAAGCGGATAGACATCGATACAATAGGATACTGGCCTTATACCAGTGCTTTGTTTGCATTAAATGATGGCTGGATACATATTATTAGCCTATGTAAACACAAGCTTATGCTTTTATGTGTGATTTGCAATAAACCTGTCAAGTATAGATTAACGCTGTCCACAGCATAGCTAACATTGCCGACTAACATAGGCCTATTCAATTGGATCACAAAGGAAACCTGTTTGCCTATCCAAGTAAATACACTTTCCAAGCGGATGAATGCAAGAATCTTCTATGGATGCTTGCACAACAGCACAGTGCAAACGTAGGTATGCCTATAACTTTGTAGGAAGATGCGTACATGTATATGCACTTTCAAATCCGACTAATGCAAGTATCACCTATGAATGCTTGTACAGTGCAGATATAGAATTGTGGGAAGATGTGCACAGATGACAATAACACTGACTCAAGAATCTCAGGCGTATGCGACTCTGAGCAGGCCTACAGGCTACGTAGAATTTACTGTAGTAGGCCACCTGCGTAACAGTGCGTAAGCAGACGTCACCATGTTTATTTTAAGCAAAAAAAACATGGAGATATATTATATTGCGTGGATTCAGCTAAGCGGAAAATGTGTGATTGCTCGTGCCAGTACAAATTTAAAACTCATACGTAAGCAGTTGGCCTTTGAAGTTCCCAAATAAAATAAGATGATGATCTTACGTATATAGGTCTATTATTATGTACGAAAGGGAACCAGTTTGACGAGGGCATTAACTTGAGTTATGATGCTTCTTGCTGGTACAAACAATAAGATGGATTTATGGCTTATGAATATGTTTACGTCACGCACGATGTTCTAAGTTTTTCTGGTCTCATAAGACGTCACAGTTGACTGTTACTGTGGTGGGTCTATGTAGATATGTGCATGAAATATCTATGTGTTTGTATACAAACACATACATGTAGATATTTCATGTAGATCTGTATGCGATTATGGTGCTCTGCCCGTAGGCAGGTTCATTGGCTTTACGCCCCTGGGGATGAGATGAGTGAGGTGGTTTCCCGTTGCCTTCCCCACAGACAATGATGGGTAAGCAACATGCCCAAGGTCGCTCCGCAGCAGCTTGCGTCCCTGCGTCCAACACGTGATAGCCCGAGATAATCTAAATCTCTGAATGTCAACTTCCAGCCCGGGGTTTGAACCGCAGTCCGTTGCAACCAACAGACGAATGCCACTCTCGCTTATCGGTGTAGCTAACTAGGCCAGTTAGATCTGTATGTATTTCCTGCAAATGTCTGACGACATCTTTTGTAATAAAATTATTATGCTTTGACGTATAGGCCTACTTTTTATCGATTTACTTACTTATGTTCAGATGAATCTCGTCAACGAGTTGCGATGGAAACTTTGGAGGAACTGGAGTGGTGTCTGGATCAGCTGGAAAACATGCAGACAGATCGATCGGCGGCACAGATCACCACAAACAAGGTATACGAAATTATGACACACACATGTAGAAGGACACAGACACGTGTAGAAGGACACAGACGGAACCACACAGACGAAGGCAACTACTTAGACGGTCAAACAGACAAACAAACATATAGGTCTATAAACCTAATACTAGGAAATTTCTGAACAGAAGCGTGCAAACAAAATAGGTAACCTTTGCATTAACTTCTGCGGTTATTTCCACCACAGTCTTTAGACTGTGATTGATTGATTAATTGATTGATTGATCAATTGATTGATTGATCAATTGATTGATTGATTAATTGATTAATTGGTTGATTAATTATTGATTTGTTGATTCTTTACCTTCTTCGAAGGCCTCGATTTTTTAATGTTTTTGTGTAGGCCTAAATGTAAGCCTATGACTTTTGATTACTAATCGGAACATGTTTATGGGTTTGATTTGTAGTTCAAGAGAATGCTGAACAGTTCTCTGTTCCAATATGTCGAAGGCGATAAAGGCCGACGTCAAGTCTCTCGATATATCAGTGGCACTTTTACCAGTGAGTACAGGAAATGAACTCACTTCTTTATCATTTCTCGTATCAAGAGTCAAGACTACTACTTTACAGTTGCTTTTTAATTCGTGTAATCTCCTAAGCTCAATGTATCCAATTTCTAGACACAATGTATCCAATTTTTGTTAGGTAAAAGGCATCCAATTTATAGGCACAACTTAATCAGCTTCTAGACACAAGTATCCAATTTCTAGGTACAAGGTATCGAATTTCTAGTTTTAAGGTATCCAATTTCTAGATACAAGGTAATCAGTTTCTAGGTACAGGTATCCAATTTCTAGGTACAAGGTATTCAATTTCTAGTTGTAAGGTATCCAATTTTTAGGTACAAGGTATCCAATTTTTAGGTACAATGTATCTAATTTCTAGGTACCAGGTATCCAATTTCTAGGTCCAAAGTATTAAATTTCTTTTTCTCATACCAAATTCATTTACAATGGGCAAGCTATAGCTTTCTTTTCGAGATGCCCGATTCTCCCTTGTACACCCAAATTCATTTTTATTCGCCACATTTCTTTCAAATATATTAGCGTCTAAGATCATGTTATAGAGAACAATTTCTTTCTGAGATCCAATTCGTCTTTCCGTGTCCAAATGCTTAATGCATTTCAGATGCTAGAAATTGGTTTGCAGGCATTGGGCTTTTC
This sequence comes from Lumbricus rubellus, assembly GCA_945859605.1. Classification (NCBI taxonomy): domain Eukaryota; kingdom Metazoa; phylum Annelida; class Clitellata; order Crassiclitellata; family Lumbricidae; genus Lumbricus; species Lumbricus rubellus. The sequence continues at coordinate 29,201,594 of OX243826.1, read as the reverse complement.
CATAAGCTATTTTCATATCCTGTAACCTAATTACACAAGTCCCTATTGAAATAGATTCCTATGGAAAATAGGTAATTACATGATTTTGCATTTGTATTATGAAGTTTCATGGGATTAATTATTTGCTGAATTCTAAGACAACCAGTAGCCACAATTCTTTTCCGACAGGAGTCACATGACAGCTATCATTCTAATAATTATTTATAAAATTGATTAGGCACTTACTAACTTATGCAAGTTTTTGCAATCTAGAACTGAGTAACTTCGTCATCTTCAATTAACTCTTCTTGCGATAATCCTGTGATCTTTATATATAGGCATAATTTCGAGCTAAACAGGCGGCTGCATGTCTTTCATCAAAATATTGCTATACAAGAGGATGCTTGATTTTAATTGATATTTCCGAATGGCCTACGTAACTTACTGCACGATCATCTAGTGTTATAATCAGCTCTCGTAACGCTATAATGAAATCATTACTTTTATACAGTCTATACTTGAATATACACTGTGTCCGGAAAAAAGGGACCCATTTTGTAAATATGAAAATAAATAGTAAACATTCATCGATTTTTACAATTTAAAAACCATTTTAATCCTGACATTTTTATCTAATATTGCTGAAAATATAAAACTTCTAGTCACAATGATGACGTCATAATGACGTCATTTGCACAAAAAGTCAAATTTAAGAGATAAATGCGCAAAATCATCAAAAATTTCAATATTTTTACGATGTAATTTATCAATAATAAATGTAAGTTTTATTTTATTTTTATATCTGAATTAAATTGTGGTCAAAGTGTACATCTTTGGCCTTATCGTAAGCTTCAAAACGGTCGCGCTAATAGCCAGCAGCAGCATAGACAACCAGCGTATCAAAACCCTCCCCAGCAGGCATTAACAATTCGCTCACGGAGATCTTCAATGTCTCTTATCCTTGTCTTGTAGCCTACACCTTCTCCTCCATCAGTGTCCAAATCTTATTATCAGCTGGATTTAGGCGGGCGGTCGTTTAGCGGCCAAAGATTAAGAGGAATGAAATCCGAGTCTCATTAGTCAACAGTTCAACATATTGACGAACTCAGTGAGCTGAAGCACCATTTTGTTGAAATGTGTAGGCTATTGTTCCGAATATTCCCGGATATCAGGAACGACTTCTTTTATAGAGCAGACAATCCCTTTAATGAGCTGCATTTATTTTCACTCCTGGTTCTATTAAATGGATTTCCCTTTTACCAAAAGTCAATATACCAACCAAAACCATGCATGAATGGCTGGTTAAATGCATTTTGATGTAACTGACGTCATTATGACGTCATTATTGTTACTGGAACTTTTATATTTTCACTAATGTTAGACAAATATGTCAGGATTAAAATGGTGTTTAAAATGTAAAAATCGATGAATATTTACTTTTTATTTTCATATTTACAAAATGGGTCCCTTTTTTTCCGGACACAGTGTATACTTGTCATTACTTGAGAGTTAACGACTAGTCTTCGCTAACCTAACAAGGTCGGCCGCACACGAGACCGCAATACGGTAGATATTGGAACATGTGAAGGAACAAACCCCAAGGTCATAGACTGGGACTGTAGGCCTATAGTGTACATTAGAGGGTGGCAAACATGAGAATTTAAAAATCAGATCCTAAATGCCGAGCATATAATGTCTAATAATTATTTCTTCTACTTTAGCGTTATGGCCTTTGGCAGATCCAAGATTCCAACGACACCAGTCTTGTCTATTCTGTGCTTTTCATTGATTTCTGTAGTCTATATCCTCGTCCCTTTTCTCTGTCCATCAACCAGTCAAACATAATCTTTTCACTAATTATTTAGGGATGCGAAACCGATATTAGTTCCAGTTTGTACTGAACATGCGGGGCTGTGTATTAGTTGCGGCAAATCGAATTTGTCCAATAGACGGCAGATTGTTAAATCCACACTTGATGGCCTGCTTCTCATGCTGATGTCACTTCATACAAACATAATTGGCATTCTTCCCATTCCCCAATGAGACACGAGGAATGCATTCTTTTCTTTGACTGAGCCGATGCTTTCTCGTTGGCTTTATGGGTCAAGTTCAACACAGTGAGGTCTTCATGTAAACGATTGCGGAAGGCGATCAAGTGCAAAAGCACTTAGCCTACGTGATGCGCTCAGGTAGGCTACGTGGTTGACGCGCCTCTATGTGGCAATGAACTGAATGTTTGTTTGACCTAGAGAAACTTACTTAGAGACAGACAGGGTAGGGATAGTGGAAGAACAAGCTGCTTTAATCGCCTCTCTCATATCTCGAGAAACCGGGGGAGTCTTCCTCAGTTATAAGAAATAAAATTTGCGGAGACGCATAGGCGTATAAAGCTTAAAACGTTCCGACCCCTACAGGTAGGCTATGTGTGACAGAAGTGAGTGAAGTGACTGGCCAGTAAAAATAAAACCCACATAAGATCCTTCAAACGGTCACACGTTGGTCTCCTCCGTGACGTCTAACACATCTGTCTCACAAGTGCGTCTCTGTGTGTCTGTGTGTCTGTGTGTGACTGTGCGTGTGTGTGCTTAAAGACCTCTCTGTCCGTCTCATGATGTCTCTTTGTGTGCCAAATGTGACCTGGTATCCTACCTACGTTGTCAATGGAAGTATCTAGCACATCAGACATCAATAAGTTTTGGAGTATCATTATCATTCTGGTTCTATTCATGGTCACATTGGAATGCATTCTCAGCTAGCAATGCTGACAAGACAGGCAACTTCTCTTGGTATAGTATGCAACGCTACATGCATACCACTAAACTACTGCATTGTCAGATGTAGCTATTGGTAATTTATTATTATTATTATTATTATTATTATTATTATTATTATTATTATTATTATTATTATTATTATTATTTTTAAATTTTTTTGCCCCGAGGTATTTAGGATCCCTCAGGGACTTATTGCTAACTACAGTATAAAAACCAGTCCAGAATGACCCTACTCTTCGTTGTCTAGATCAGCGAAAGTGCCTCGAAATGCGATCGCGTTAAAACGTTGTATCGTTAAAGAGATACGTTGATACAGGAAGGAGGTTTCTCGTGGGTCCCCCGTAACCATGCTGAGCTTTTGTCCTAGGTCAGATAGAAAGACATGGCCTTCACTGTTTATCGGTCCCATGGTCTCGAATGCAAGTGGGACAAAATAGTGCGTTGTGGAGAGCTGGTGATATTTCTCATGTTTGCGGGCCGCCGCTCTTTCGGCCGCCGCTCCGACTGTCTGAGAGGTGTCTGGCAGATAAGACATGGCCATGGTGTCGGTCACCGTCACGTCCCAGACTAGGCATCGGCCCACCCGCCATGGAACCAAGGTTTGGCCATCGGGTCTTTTACCGTCAGATCTTAGCAAACCCGATGGCTCTTTACTTGATGGAAAACCCGCCCGGATCAAACCTCGATGGACCAAGTCATTCAGTGATGCATGTCTAGGGTGTCTGCCAGGTCCCAGGGTGCAGGAGAGCCCATGTAGGCCATCAGCGGCCACCGGGGCCCTGCAAGGACATTTGTGTGGTTCGCACAGACGCACACCCAGCCGCAGGCCGACTGCCACTCTGACTGCCTCGTCATCCAGCTTAAGTCCACAGTTGGCAATGGGCAAAGCCAGTAACCAATCGCCAGCATGCGGGGCTGCAGTGGCCCCGAGGCGTGCCCTGTGTTCCGGGTCAGGGAGGTTGGCATGAACACCGGATATTATTTTGTCGAGCAAGGGTTTGTCCCAGGCCGACTGTCTGTGGGAAAAGTCCTTTTCTGGGCATTGAACCGAGCTGATCTTCAGCCACTGGTCCCGTGCCGCGTCCCAATGTGGGTCAGAGGAGGTCATGTTGTTCAGCATGGTGGACTGGAGGCGATCGGTGCCCGCGGCCGAAGCTAAAAAAGCGGGAAGTGCCAGCTGTGACACCGAACGAATCCCCAGTCCGCCCATCTTGATGGGGAGCGTAGCCTGCAGCCATGCTTCCTCTGTCAGAGCGAGATTCAGAATTCTGCATAAGCCAGAACGCAGAGCCATGTCGTAGCGCGCAAGCCCCGGATGGTCAGCACAGGGGCAGCATCTCAGGGTGTGGAGCAGCTTAGTGGCGCCAAGTGAATACCTCAAGATGGTTAAGGCATCATGCCTGGCAATGTCCGCCATTTTCTCAAGTGCTTTACCCAGGTCCGCTGTGTGTGCTTCGATGGCCTCCTCTAGTGCATCTAGGGTAGAGAGAGGTGCACCCAGCAGCGATGCCTTCTGGGGACAGGTTTGCGCGAATCGACCCAAGAGGTGATGATTTGCAGCCAGATCCTGAACATGCGAGATCACCTCGCATTTCGATAGATTGAGTTGTAGACCCAAGGATTTGCATTTGAGCTCTAGAAGCGTCACATCCTCGGCCACAGTCTGCACCTTCCCTCCCAAAGAGATGTCGTCCAAATAGCCTAGCACGAGCGATGAAGTCATCTCAGCTAGGATAGGTTGCAAGGGGAGACAGAAGAGCAGTGGACCGAGAGGGTCACCCTGCTGAGGACCAACCTGAGAGCTCAGAGTAAAAGTGCCATATTTGAGATTTGAAGGTTCCGAATAGGCTAGCGAGCAGAAGGGTCCCAGTTCAGGAATTATTGTGAAGACAGAGAGCAGCATCTGATCTCTGTAGAGGCTGTTAAAGGCGTTTGAGAAATCCAATTTTACTAGGATGGATTCATCATCCATATTCTCCATGAAACGCCTTGCGGCATGCGCCGCCGCCTCCCAACCACCTGCCTCTCCCACTCCCACCTGTCTGGGGGTCAAATACGATGCCACTCTTGTGGTCGCATATGCGTTCGCACATTTGGCCGCTAGTCTGCGCCAATAATAGCCGATGACTATTGGGCGCAAACCTCCTGAGCTTTTGCGTAAAGCGAATAAGGTGCCCCCAAAAAAGGTGGCCCGGATTTGGGGAGGGCAAGTTCCAGTCAGAAGCAAGTTGATTAGAGCCGTGATGGCCGAGAGCAGCACCGGCCCCGATTCTGCCTGACCCGTTAACTCAAGAATATGCTGGGGACGGATACCATCAGGCCCCCCCGAGGAGCCGGTCGGAAAACTGCGAATGCGCGCAAGGACTTCCGCCTCCGTGATCTGTAGATGGTTTCCCGTTGGTGAAGCTGGCATTGGCGGGCGGTCAGTAGGGTGGGTGGGGTGTTTCAGTCGTAGTTCTTTTAAGGTGGACTCACTGATCAGAACCGGCTTATCGTCCGAACACAGGATCCTCGCCGCCGCTCTGATATTGCCATCTTCAAGTTTTGCGGCAACCGCTGCAGCGATCGTTTGCGTTCGGTTAGGGCCACCCCTCCCTCCCATGCACGGGCTCTCCTGCGGAGTGAAAAGTGCGGGGGTTTCAAGCGGCACCTTTGTGAAAAATTCATTAGTGCGAGCTTTGATTTTCGACGTCATATTGTGTCGTCTGCCCCCTCTGGTTGGTTGGGTGAGGGTCAGGGCCCCAAAGGATAGTAGTTGTTGCCAAAGGAGAGGGGAGTTTGGTTCCTTCAAGATGCGGTTTATGATAGAAGTCAGTAGTCCACAAAGTCCATGTCTGGCTGCTTTGGGAATGTGCTTGATTAGTTTGGTTGTCAAGTAAGGATGAGGAATTAGTTCCGGTTTGGGTGAGGCGTCTAGGTTGGCAGCAGCTGGTCCAGAGGTGTCCTGGTCGGTCCGATCCGGGATCGGAACGGGCCGCGGCGGCCCGCACGGTCCCATTATGGGTGGTTTGTGAGACCCCGGACAAGGATTATCTCTCGGGCCGTGTTTGTGCACCATACCGTTTTTATGGTGCAATTTTCGTTCAGTGAAACAGACCCCGCAAAGCCCCTTAGATTTCGACAGGGTAAGCGTGGGAGAGTTTGCATCAGTTGAACCCTCCATGTTGAGCTATTGTCTGTTAGAAACATCTAACTATCACCCAGCTCTGTGCATTGAATAAGTAGGCCACCAGACGGGGGGCGTGGCAGGCGACAAATCGCCGTCTATGGTTGTCTCTGCCTTTAAACTATCGGACAAAAGAGTTTAACGATACAACCTGGGACGTAAGTGAGGCCTTTCGCTTAGTCCAATGTGATAAAAGGTTTAAGAAACGACGGTAAAATCAAATTGGCGTCAAAAATAGATCGCTTGAAAACAAAGCCGCCATCTTCGAGCAAGGCCATTCCAGACATTCATTATTATTATTATTATTATTATTATTATTATTATCATTTATATTATTATTATTATTATTATTATAAAATATTTTAGCGCCCGAGGTATAAATGATCCCTCAGGCTTATATTATTATTATTATTATTATTATTATTATTATTATTATTATTATCATCTATATTATTATGATTATTATTATTATTATTATTAATTTTTTTTTTACCCGAGGTATCTATAATCCCTCAGGTGTCAGATATTATTATTATTATTATTATTATTATTATTATTATTATTATTATTATTATTATTATTATTATTATTATTATTATTATTATTATTATTTTTATAATTATTACATTAGTAATTCATGTATTAACGCAATATTGAAGTCGTCACTTTAATTAATTCAGTTAGACCTTCTGTTCTACAATATTAAATATATTCAAAAGTTGACGATTCCTTGAACATGATTTAATTTCTTAAAACGCAATTGCTTGGACCTGACAGATGGCCATATGCATGGGTAGCTCTTTGTGAGGTCCATAACATGTACACTGTACAATATCATCATTATTACCTGCATGCATAGATACACATGCCTACGTGCGTTGAATTGCGTCATAAAACTAGCCACATAGTTACATACATGCATATAAAATTCACATGCTTGATATCGACCGTACATAAATATAGGCCTACAGTTTAGACTGCAACTATGTGACAGGACTGACTCGTAGGCTGTTTTATAGCTCGAGCAGAGGAAGACCCGCCTATACGGTCATATAAATCCAAACCATAAAGCGCCGTGTTACCACGCTGTCACTTATGTTAGCGTGACTAACTGCTATTCTGTATACTGGTCTGTACTGCAGTGAGGAGGTCTTAGCTTTAGACGCATTTAATTCAGGATTTCAACGAGAAACGCTTAGATTGTTTCACACGCACCACTATATGACTTCGTGGAAAGGGATTAGTTGTGCGTAGGATTAGTTGTGTGTAGGATTATATGGGTATCGAGCATCTCTCTCCTGACTGCTTCAAACGTCGTCATAACATCTGAATGTCTTTCTTAATACGAGAGGATCTTATAGCTTCATAGGTCTACAGTAAATGTACAACTGTTCTAACGTTCAGAGGTTTACGACTATGACATAGTATCGATGGCGTATTGTGAGTTATGAGTGAAGGATTTGTTCAAGGTCTCTTACACAGTGACCACCTGAGTGAGAAGACTTGAGCTTGTACTCTCCACGTTACAAGAAAGCATTCTCAGCGGTCTGGTACCGCTTTCCACACGATTCAACTTGGTCAAGTTCCTCTTACACACCTGAGAGAGTAGACTTGAACTTCGTCTTCTCCGCGTTACAGGACAAGCATTTTCAGCGGTCTGGTATCGCTTTCCCCACCATTCAACTAAGTCGACTTGTAGAAGAAAATATTACACGACGCGATTATACAATCCAGTAGTCTATTGTCTCTAATTGTCTGTCTATTGTCTCTTAATGTCCATTGTCTTGATTCGGTTGATGCTCGCAGACACCATAGAAGCGGAAAACGAAGAGATGTTGGCTCACGAACCTCCGTCGGTGGCACGTGAGGACCAGAGAAAGTTGAGGGGCATCTCGAAGGAATCGCAAGGAACACCGGAAGTGAGCAGTGGACTTCTGACGTTGAAGGACAATGCGAAGTCGTTGATTCGGAAGAAGTGCTCGACATATTATCCGGTCAACTGTCCAGCGAACACGATTCCGAAGTATGGAGTGAAGACGAAAGACGAGGATCAACTGTCACAGGTATAACTTAATTTATGCACACCTTGTAAACAGATCACGGGTTATGATAGTAACCATGCAGATAGAATGTGATGAGTGGGTGGATGGATGGACTGGTGGATGAATGGATGGATGGATGGACTGGTGGATGAATGGATGGATGAATGAATGGATGGATGTATGTATGGATGAGTGGGTGAGTGGATGGATGGATTGATGGATGGTGGATGGATGGATGGGTGGGTGGATTGATGGATGAATCGGTGGGTCAGTGGATGGATAGTTGGGTGGGTGGATGGATGGGTGGATAAATGGATGGAAAAGGGTGATTGATGGGTGGGTGGGTGTATGAATAAATGGATGGCTGAATGGCTGAATGGATGGACAGGCAGATACACAGATTGATTAATCGATCCTTTGAGTAAAGTCTTAACAGCGCTATAGAAGTTTGAAGTTAATATTAGACTTTGTCAAAGTCTTGCGCAGCCATAGTCTAACTCCATGATAAGTTAGTTTGTGGCTGATTAACATACGGCGTAGTTGAAACAGGGTTCAAAAGAAAACAGAATAGTTATTATTGCAGCAATTTCTTTATCAATCGATTTTATTCATCAGGCAGACAGCAATCTGGCTGATTGATTTGTCAATCAAAATCAATTAATTGAGAATATTCATCTGTATACAGCTGATGTTTTCGTTTTGTCTTTCAGCAACTGCAGAATCTCAACATCTGGGGCATGGATATGTTCAAGCTGGCCAAAGCGGCTGCGAACAAACCACTAACCGCTGTCACATACACCATTCTCAAGGTATGGTAGGCTATCACAATTAACACCATTAACGTACGAATCGTCACTTCTTCTGCGATAGGAGATTATTAATAAATAGCGCTTTAGAAGCTCTATTGTAAGTTGTAATCGTAATAATTTCTCTATAATATGTAAAACGGTGCTGAAGGATCTCACAGGACGAATTATTATTTTTAAATGAGCAGGGTCGAAGCCAATACTGTCGTTGTTAAAATGAGGACAATTTCAGTTGTAGGCCTATATACTCTGTGTGAAACACCGCACCCGTGGATCTTTAAGGCTTGTCTGGTACAGCCGCACACACTATTTTATAAATAGCCTAATATTAGACAGAGCAGCACGATTATTTTGTTTGTAATGATTTAGAAGTGCTAAATCATACGCTAAGACTCTCAGTTAGACATTAGGATAATCATGGAGAGGAGACGTAGCGATCTCGAGATAAAATGTAGTTCAATTAATCTTCGTAGCCTGCTTCATTGTTTCTAATAAATTCATAAGCTACATAATATTATATAGCTTATTTTTAAGTTAGTTTGATATTATGTTCAGCTGCCTCACCAATACAGCATGGAGCTACTAATTCTACCGACATTCAAGATCAGGTTGCCACTTGCCAGGTTGCCAATAGGCTATATATAGCGAACCATGATATGAGTTTCTTGATTTTGCCTAAAATTCTTTGTGAAAAATATGAAAATCGTCAAGTTAGATCATGGTCTTGTACGTTACGTTAGCCTACATGTCTGGTCCCTCTATGATGAATTCTGTGAGGAGGGACTGTATACGAGAATTTGTGTTTAGAACGAAAAATTTACTAATGAAAGTCGTATATGATGCGAATGTTTGTATGAATTCTTTTCCAGGAGAGAGGACTCCTGGAGACGTTCCGGATCTCGCCCGGAGTTCTCCTCAACTTCCTCAGCAATCTCGAGAACCATTATAGAACCGACAATCCTTATCACAACAGCCTCCATGCCGCTGACGTAACGCAGTCTTCTCACGTCCTACTTCTGCTGCCAGCATTTCGGGTAAGCAAAGAAAACCTTTGGTTTACAAACTTCAATAGACTATTATTGTCATATAAAAAACTCAATGACCTTAAGAAAACGCTTAAAACACTCGTGATCAGCAGCGATGTTCCTATATAAACTGTTTATAATTTCCGGGACCGAATGACGACACTAACCCCATTCGTAACCCTAACCGACCCTCATTATTTATTTATTTTATTTATTATTTATTATTTTAAAAAATACATAAATACGCATATTAGACAAACTTGTATTGGATTTAGGATTATTATTTTAAAACATTTGACTTTGATTTGCTCTATATACTCTATAGATGATGTACGTTTAGGCTATGTAGCCTAATATTCAGCATAATGTTTGGAGGCCGACACCAAACTGCGGATAGCAATTGGTCAATTAAAGAATAGTCTATTCTTCGTCTTCTTCCATTGTTATAGTGTTCTGCTTTTGTCTTTAGAATATCTTCACCGATCTGGAAATCCTAGCAACAATTTTTGCCTCAGCTGCTCACGATGTCGACCATCCTGGATTGAACAGCCAGTTCCTCATAAATAGCAGTTCGTATTCAATTCAAATTAGGCCTATCTATCCATAATATTTATTTATTTATAGGCTATATTTATTCTATAGTCTATTCTGGATTTCTGGACTATCCTATAGCAAATCTAACCTAGTTTACAGAAAACTATTGATTGGACTAAACATGGTCTATAGACTCCAGACCATTGTTTCTTCTGTTTCGTCCAGATATTAATAGTTAGACTATTGACTTCTAAAACTAAAATAGACTTTGCTAGACCCAGGCTACGATGTAGTCTAGAAAGTATAAGCTTACGCGTAGCCGACTCGAATAGGTAACAGCTGACACGACTATAAATGTGACCGTCGCCTGTACAGTAATAAATCTCCCGTTAGACCAAGCTCTGAACAATATTTCTGAAAAATAAATCAATGACTTGCATTGCTCGTTCTTTATTCAGTAATAGAACGCATTTTCAAAACAAATATGAAAGAGTTGAAAGAAACACATGATCGTGAACTATCATAGGCCTACACGATTTATTCCCTGGTCTCAGGGAGTTCCTCTGCCTGGTACAGCCTTCACCATAGAACCAGAGCCGAGCTATCCAGCTACGCTGTCTTGTTTTTTTTTATTCCTCGAGCGCTTGAAGCATTTTCTACTTGAACGAGGATTTCCCCTTGTGGGATTCATAGAAGCGTTACTGCATGACGAGAATTTCCTTGAAGTTGCTCTTCATAAATTGTCATTCGTGATATAATAATATGCCTACAGGTGTACGTAGTATGATGACATCGCTGCTTAGCACTGTTTAAGCGATCCGAACCCAAGATAATCTAAGACATTAGATTATGTTCGGATTAGATTAGTTTATTTTAGATTAGATTAGATTAGACTAACTATAGACTGGAATAGACCACACGGGGTCCACACCAGACTAGGATAAAATAGATTATATTAGGCTAGGCTGGATTAGATTATAAGTTCATAATAGATTAGGTAAAGTTAGATTATATAGTACAAGTTAGATTAGATTAGATGAAGTTTGGTTAGATTAGATTAGAGTACAGTAGAGCAGATTAAATTGAATCAGAGATGATCTTCAGTGTATATGTCTATATTATCTGGTGTTGATTTGATTATAGATTCTGAGTTGGCATTGCTCTACAACGACGAATCAGTTCTTGAGAATCATCATTTGGCCGTCGCATTTCAGTTGCTGCAGCAGGAGAAATGCGACGTCTTCACCAACCTCACGAAGAAGCAGCGACAACAACTCAGACATTTAGTCATCGAAATGGTGATTATCATCATCAGCAGCAGCAAATGCATAACTTTCATCATCATCATTATCCTTAATGCCGTCATCATTATCAAAGATACGGGGGCCGAGATAGAGAAGGGTGTGATGGTGAACGACAGGGCTTTTTTAACGTGCAGTTGTACACAAAATGTGCAGTTCTAAATGGGTTTGTGCAGTTGAAAAAGCACTTCTGTACAGTTAATACTAGCAAAAAAGGCCATTGTCCTGCGATTGGAAGTAATTTACCTTGGATGATGGGAAAGGAAAGAAGGGATTGTGCAATTCTATAAATTCTTTAAAAACAACCCTGGTGAACGAGTAGACCCGCAGGGCTTGTTTAACGTGCAGTTGTACACAAAATGTGCAGTTGTAGAAGCACTTCTGTACAGTTAAAACTAGAAAAAAAGGTCATTGTCCTCCGATTGGAAGTAATTTACCGTGGGTGATGGGAAAGGATAAAGGAGTTGTGCAGTTCTAAAAATTCCTTAAAAACAACCTTGTAGATTCGGATGATAAGATGGTGGTAGTTGGCGAATTGTTTCATTTTCTGGGACGGGGGTGAATAGTACGTATTTAAAAAAATGCAACATCTGACGAATTTTTCTGGGGTAGAATGTCATTCCTGGGGAACTTCCTCCCCAGGGGCGTTTAGATTGAACACTGGTAACTAACTATTACTCAGTGTCATCGTTGGATAGTAGAGGCGCTTAATAAAAGTGCAAAATAATGGTAATTAATTCACCTCACCTTATATAAGCTTACCTTACATTGTCTCATCTCATTCTTGTTTTTGTGTCTGTGTGATCGCCTATAGGTTTTGGCTACCGATATGAGCAAGCATGTGGAGCATTTGGCCAATCTGAAGACAATGGTCGAACTGCGACGACTGTCTGGAAACAGTCGAATCGAACTGGAAAATCCAAGCCACAGACAACAGGTTGGTGAGACAATAGGCGCGTGATACAATAGGTGGGTAAGACAATAGCTGGGTGAGACAATAAATAGATGAGTGAGACAATAGGTGCATCATCAGGTGGGTGAGACAATAGGCAAGTGATACAATAGATGGGTAAGACAATAGGCAAGTGATACAATAGATGGGTAAGACAATAGTTGGGTGAGACAATAGGTGGGTGAGACAATAGGCGCGTGGTACAATAGGCGAGCAATACAAATGGTGGGTAACAAAAGGGTGAGACAACTGTTACAGGTGTCTTATGCAACAGGTGGGTAATACAACTGGTGGGTGCCGCAGTGCGGCAGCAGGTTGATGATTACAAAATGTGTGCGCTACAACTGGTGGGTGATGCAACTTGTGAGTGATAAAAAGGTGTGTTAGACCACAGGTGTTTTATGCAGCAGATAGGTGAGATAGCGGGTGGGTGCCATAATAAGTTGATGATTACAAAGGTGGGTGAGACTACAGGTGGGTGACAGGAAGGTGGGTGTGATAGCAAGTGCGTGGGACAACAGGTGGATGATATGACAAGTTGATTAGGTGAATGTCTTCTAGGCAAAAGGCTGTCGACCAATGTTATTGATCGCACCTGATTAATTTTCTATAACAGTTCATGTTCCTCACAGATCATATAATAGGCCTATTACCGTGCCAATTCATGTGATGTTTCGTAAAAGCAGCAGGTCTGACATATCCAGTTTCTGAAATCAGAGTTCTCTAAGTTTTATTTAATTAAACATTTGACTATTTTTTAGTCAATTGGGTCTTTGTCAGATGCGGCCATTGACTTTAATCTACCAATTTCTTTGATAGATTTAAAATAGAGATTAGCATTAAAATGGAATTCGCTATTTCTGATTTAGGCTATTTTTTTGTTTCCTCATTGATTGGATTAATGATTACAGATTCTGAAGAGTCTCGTTCATTGCGCTGATCTGAGTAATCCGACGAAGTCTTGGGAAGTCTATTCGCATTGGACGGATCAGGTGATGGAAGAGTTCTTCCGCCAGGGAGACAAGGAGAAGCAGCTCGGACTTGACGTCAGTCCGATGTGCGACCGAGATACGGCGAGGATAGCCAGCGCACAGGTATATAGGACGCGTAGGCCTATGTGTAATTTAGGTTTGGTGGGTTATAATTATAAACTCCTAATAAAGAGGACACTATGTACCTTGATTACGCTAGAGATTACAACTTCTGGCTAACTCTCATTTTTATGCCTATTATTCATCTCTATTGCCACTGATCGATAGATCGCTGATACACACAATTAGAGAAAGATAAAGAAGATGGATCGGAAACACACTCAGAGGAGACTCGATGCTAAGAACAATCATAGAGGGGAAATTGGAGGGGAAAAGAACGAGAGATAGACCAAGACAAAGACTGTTGGACTGGATGAGGAAAGACGGTTATCAGAAGCTGAAAAAGAAAGCACAGAACAGGGAAGAATGGATCGAGACGTCAAACACTCGAACGTTCTGCCTAAGTGCAGAGAACGAAAAGAAGAAGATTGCCACTGATTGCAATTTGTAATTCAATTTTTTATTAGACGAAGATATATTTTAAAATGTATCTACCAGAGGTCGTTTAACATTCAAACACAACTGTGGCAATGAATGAACTTGTTCTGTAACTAGACACACCTGCTTAGCCACAGGGGCGGATCCAGTGGGGGCCAATCCGGCCATGGCCCCCCCATTTAGAAAGCCCATGTATCGTGGCCCCCCCCCCATTTGGTTCGAACAAGCTTATAATTTGGTATATTTTCAAATGAAATGGTATCATTTTTCCGAAAATTTGGCCGGATGACTAAAAAAAAGGTCATCAACTTTTTTGGCGGATACGAAAGAAATTTTTTCATACCCAAGTTCAAGATTATTTTCCGGACCCAAGGCCTAGATTTTTAGCCCCCCCCCCGTCCAAAGTTTCTGTATACGCCCTTGCTTAGCCACACTAAGATTGCAGTATGACTAATGTCACTTGTTTTGCGTGTGTGTCATAGGTTGGCTTCATCGACTTCGTGGTTCAACCGCTTTGGGAGACGTGGGCGGATCTCGTTTATCCAGACTGCCAGAAGATTCTTGATGCCATCGAATCGAACCGACAGCATCATCAGCAGCATCTGGACAAAGACAACCAGGCGACGACGTGACGACCGTCGCCTTGACAACCATCTGTTACCTTGACGACCACCGTTGTCTTGACGACCACCGTTGTCTTGACGACCACCGTTGTCTTGGCAACCACAGTTGTCTTGGCAACCACCGTTGTCTAGGCGATAGTTTCCTCTGCACTAATCACGGATGTTTGTGTTTGAAATGAAAGAATCCTGTGCTGTTGTCAACTGGATATATGGATTATATGGTTTGGGAGAGGGTTCTGTGAGCCCATGCCCAACTGTGTTGATTACACGTGTCGTTCTATCACTGCCAGAGAACTCTCATGGTACCGGGTCCAACAGCTACACTACAAGACCGTTGGCTTCTCCAGTCTCCACTGGACCACTTCAATATTAATTTTAAAATTTCGCCAGTTTTCAGGCGAACCTTCGGGTTTAGGCAAAGGTCTGAGACTAGCATGTATGTTGACGAAGTCCATGGACGCTTGCAAGCGCCTCAGCCAAGTAGAAAGACGCGAACATTCAAATCTCATTGGCAATCAACCGTTGCAAGTCACGAAATTGGTCTCAAAATGAATATCGACCATAGCAATACCAACGTTGTTTGGCTTTTACATTCATAATTATAATGTAGTCACAATAATTGACTTCAACGGTACCATACCGGGGTACTGTTACAGTAGGTTAGTGGCGTTTAGATTATATCTCAAACCGACACTGCACTCTCTTTCTGATGGTGCCTTGGATCCAAGTCTGGATGTAGCGAGATGGCGTCATCATCGCCAAGACTCAGGGCCGTTATAGGCAGCTATTAATTAACCTATAACATTATTAGCATTTGAATTCACTGCAAAACTTAATATTTAACTTTTATTTGCAGAATGCATGGATGTTCATCGCTGACAAATATATTTATAAAACAACGGGATGCAAAAATAATGATCATCGTGTGTTTTCTTCGGATCGGTAAACTAGGGCAATAATGGTGTTGTCAGAAAGTTTTCACTGAGTTTAAAAGATCGTGCTACATGTAGGGCCTATGCCTTACATCGTGAAACAAAAGCATAGGCCCCATGTCTATTAATTGCTAATTAAGGTCTTCTGTGGTAGGCTATAATCTGACGATAGTGGCACGTACCATGACTCTAATATTGCCTTCTATGCCAGCAATGCCACCAATTTGCTGGTGGCAATAGCCTATACTATTGTCTGCTCTGCAGCATTTCCCCCAATATCAAATGTCGCCAATATCAATTACGACATCAGCCAAAATGTTTAGAGTGCAGCCTATCACGTTATAAACTCTAAGCAGCCTTAATTCTGATATATGAGTGGCATAGGCCTATGTAGGCTTAAAATATCATTAAATTAAATTTGTCTTTTCCTATAAGTCAAACATTAAATGCAACCATGTGTATTGTGTACACCGGCAGCGTTTTGATGAGCATCAAATCAAATCGATTCAAAATTCGTTTATTAGACACAAAAGGCTGACACAGATGCAACTTACATGTGTAGATAAGCGACATAGGTAGGCCTATATTATTAAGTAGGCTATTTTCCCCAGACAGTCACAGAGCGAAGTCAACAAATTAGTTTGGCGTGACCCAATCAGGGCTTAAAGTGTGGCCGGACGGTCATGGATGGCGTCCATGCACTTATTTTAAAATCTGAACGCCGTCCAGCATGGAAAGGTAAGGGGCGCCCATGGCAGGCACTTCTTTTGGAAAGGTTAGGGGCGTCCAGCCTGTCCAGGCATTTATTTTTCCACACTTTAAGCACTGAGCCTAATGGAACTTACATGTATATTTAGGCCTGTCCCATATGCGGGCACGGCATATGGGAATGTTGGTCCTACATTAGCTCCCCGCGAGAAGGCTGGCCTGGCATTCAGCGATTACAGAATTACATAATTAATATAGGCCTATGCAGTATGAGAATTTTGGAAAAATAACTGGGGGGGTTGGCCTATGATAAACTTGAAATTGGGGTATGAAAAACATACTTTAACATGGGGCTCTAAGAAAGACTGGGGGGTTGAACCCCCCAACCACCCCGGCAATTCTCACCCTGAATATATGATGATTCCAGCACAATAATATTCTCATCACCATAAGTTCTGCTGCCCTACCCTGAGTGCACCAGGTCATCGTCTTCTTCGCTTTACTTAGCAGGGTGTTTATCGTCGCTTTTGTCCGCATATCCACCAAGCAGAATCTTGTCTTCTCGGTGGTTGGCCCTTCGCATTAGAACGGGCTCCCTTAATTTGGCGCTGCACTTGTCCTGCAGATATAAAAACTAGCTGTCCTCTTTAGCCGCGCTGGGGTCGGGACCGCTTCTGAGTAGGCCTAATCAAATTTAAGGGGCGCTATATAAATCCTCGTAGTGAATGAATGAACGAACGAACGAACGAACGAACGAATGGTAACACACTGCATGGCAGGAAGGGTGCGCTGACGCGGTTTCGCTTCCCGCTACCCTCCCAAAGATTCACTTAACCTCTCAATATTCGGCAGATGGAGATTTTAAAATAATTATGCACCGCAGGATATGATGGACGCCTTGCATGGCTGTATAGTGTAGGCCTATACAGTTAAATTCGACTCCTGTAGGCCTTATATATAACTTGCGACCGTCCGCTCATAGGCCTATAGGTCTACTATGAATAATATTCAGTATGAGAATTGTCAAAGAAACTGGGTGGGGGAAGCATGATCCATGTTTTGCATGTGCACTTGCTATAGCGCCCCTTTAAGCTCCCTCTACTCAGAGGCGTTCCCGAATGCAGAGCGGACACGTACTGCATCGGAGACCAGCTTATTCACCGGCGCTATTACAAATAGGCCTAAGTTCCTTTCGTTCCGGTGCCAGTATAATATTATTTCGAGCACTACTATTTTATTATCATGCACTGAGCTTCGCTACAGCATTTTATCCAAAAAACCATAGACCTAAATATAAATTGTGTAGCCTACATTTTAATTGAATTAGGCCATTTATAATCACTTTGGATTTATAGGCACTATGATTACAGCTTGTAGCCTACATAGGCTAGCTATGAATTCCAAGTAGGGCCTAGGCTAAATCAGTCAATCAACCAATCGATCAATCAATCAATAAATCAGGCTACTAGTCATTTAGGCTAGCCCTCTGGAATTTTATGATTTTCTGGATAATTTATTCGAATGTTCACCAGTTTACGCCTTTAACTGGAGTTTTGTGAGCGTTATAATACAGTCACTTGCTCCTAAGATTCTAAGATTCTAAGACATTTTAAGCTGTAAGTACACCGGCAGATGGCAGGGAAACAAAACATACGTCAGTGCGTGGTGTACACTGCCTGCTCTTCATGATATATCGTCGACTAGAGTGTTGTACGTGTTAAATGCCGATAGACCGTAGTAGACAAGATCGCTTTTAATTAACTGTTTATTTAGGAAACGACAAGATGTCGACTGAAATAAACAAACACATGATGCCATACGAATCAATACGACTGTACGTGTTTTAATTCAACTTTGCATTGCAGATAAGAACATTTGTAAATAATTGTTGGCGGCCTACACACCCTGTTATTCGAATGATCTCGGACTTCTGTATACATCCGGCACACTCACTGAACTATGAAGTACTTCGCCACTGCTCGCACTCTGACAGTGCCAGTCCAAAGCCTGGATGAAGGAGGAGGGCGACGCTAATGAACTTTGTTATTACCCAGTGTCGTTAAACTGAAACAGCCACTGAACTATATTTCTTTGATCTCTTCAGCCGAAAGAAATACTAGCGTTTGAATCGCTCAGATTCCAAAATCACTGACGTGATAGTTGAGACTTGAGACTAGTGGGCCCATGTTTGCGCGTATCAGCCACTGGCTGATCTCATCCTTATACAAATCAAATCAGTTCTAGCAAATTTAATACTTTGAAGTTTGAACAAGATTGCAGTGCCAATTATCTTTTTTTTAAATTTATACTTAGTGCTAGTATTACCTATTTATTTGGTGTTACTATCTAATGACCAGACATCAATCAATGGTGCTTAGCATTTGTGAATGAAGGTTTTGCTCGAGGATCCTACCCTGTAATGATCTCAGAGAAGGAAGGTTGAACCCATACCTCTGTGTAAGAAGCTGAATGCTCTACTAGGTCCTACATAATAATAATAACGTTATTATAATAATAATAATAATAATAAATGATAATAATAATGATCGTTTAATTTTCAAACTACGCAGTATGATTACAATCAGTGTTAACGGATAATCACAAGTTATTGCCAGAGTCAGATTTGACTGTCAGCAGCCATGCAAGGCATCCATCGCATTCTACTGCTCAATTTATTAATGTCATCTGCCAAATGAAAGATCGAGTGAACCTTTTCGGAGGGTAGGGGGAAGCGATTCTGCATCCGTGCTCTCTTCGTGCGATGTAGTGTTTACCATTACCCTATGAGCTCCCCCCACTCCCCCATAGCCTTTCTTCATACCTTCAAACTTTTTTATGTTGTTATTAATTTAGTGAATATTCACCGGTGAATTTTGATGAGATTTGTTGATATTCTGTCGCTAGTCACATAAGTCCGTCTCATTTCTACGTCGAACCAGAGGAACAGAACAGCCGAGATCTCGTCGTTATCGACCGAGTTTCGCATGAGATCCTATTGACCAGTTAGTTTGTTGATCCACTTAATTTATTTTGTTCATTTGATTTTAATGTATGTATGTATGTATGTTCACTTGTTATAGCGCCCCTTCAAGCTCTCTACTCAGAGGCGCTCCCGATGCAGAGCGGACACTGCATCGGAGTTTCACGCCGAAGCGCTGAGCAATTGTAAGTGATGTAAGTGAAGGACTTGCCCAAGGTCCTTACGCGTGGGGGTGGATTCGAACCTCGGACCTTTAATACGCTTGAATAGTGCATATGATGCCTTGGTATGAAACAAATTGCATGAATTAGGAGTGTTTGTGTGGCTGTCATTTACTGGTGTTTAGATATGAAAGGATTATTGATAAACAGCTTGGTTGAAATGCCGAAGTTGACTTGACTGATGCTCATTTTATTGTGCACACGCAGTGTTAATACAAGTGTATTGCTATGGACAAATGCTGAATTATGACCTAACATATTGTATCGTATCGTTGGCTTATAAGAGATTTTATAGAGTACCTCTTGCAGTACCATTCAGCATGACATCCTCAAGGGAATAAGAAAGACTTCAAGCAGTGAAAGGCTGAAGATCTATGACACAAATGATAGGTGAAGAAGACCGTCTGACAAAGAAATGTTAAGACTTTCTCACAAATGATACGCTAAGACTTTCACTGACAATAAGTTGAGACCTTCTCACAAAGGTTGCGTTCATACCTTCCTCATTATTGATATGTTTATACCTTGGAAATGACATGTTTTCACGTTTCAGAAAAGGAAAACCAGATCCCACCTGGCTCTGAGGTGAAATCAATCTACGGCATTTTCGGAGTCATTCATTTGTTAGGAGGTAAATTTTTTTCATCTCAAGTTGTTTTAATTGCTTTTCAAAATTGAAAAAATATTCTGTTTCTCTCTAGTTAATTCTTTCTCATTGAAATGAATTTGGAAATATTAAAGTGCTCAATATTTTAAAGTGCTCAGTTTTTGGCTTTATGTGTGTATGTGTTCAGATGGATTGGACTGCTACCGGTTTGTGCAGTAGCTATAATATATGTTGTTTATTTATTTATTTATTTATTGTTGTAGGTCCATATTTGATTGTTATAACAAAGCGAGCGAAAATCGGCAATGTGGACGAAAAGACGATCTGGAAAGTGACTGGAACAGAAATCATTCCATATCAACGCACGCTTCTTCACTTGAATGAACAGCAGGTGAGAGAAGATTGATTGGATATATGAAAGGTAAGAAAGATAATTATCGATAAAATGTGAAGATATGAAAAGGTTAGAAAGGTAATTATCGATAAAATGTGAAGATATGAGAAGGTAAAATGGTAATGATCGTAAAAGTATCAAGACATGGCTGTTGTTTATGAATTGAGACACTGCTTCTCTGCATCAAAACCTTTATCATCTCTGACAAGTTTCAGGAGTAGAGTATCAGGTTTTAGGAGGCCATTACTAAATGTGGATGTTCCAAGGTGTTTGCTACTGATGTGCAATACAACATCTAATAATAAATAATAATGCCTATAGTAATAATTTTGCATACCCTCTGAATTATTTTCTTCAATTGGGGTAATAATAACAATATTATTATTTAAAATTATAATGATTAAAAACCATGAATTAACATTACTTGTAATAAAGTTGATAATTATATCAATAATTATAGCAAGAGTTGCTCTTTGACAGCGTCGTGCTTTGTCTGTTATTGGCTCCATAGTATGGAATGGGCTTCCACTGTCTATACACCAGTTACGTTTGCTCAGACGCGTTTTATCGCCGCCTTAAAACTGTTGTTTTCAGTCGTGGTTGGATTACAATGGTTTTATTGTTTGTTGTTAGGTTCAAGACAATGGTCGTTATCTGTTGATGGTGGAATCGGTTTTGTCGATGGAAAACTTCTATTACTCGGTGACGTACGACTTGACGCACACAATGCAACGTCTCTTCAACACAAGCCCTGACTTCAAGAATATTCCTCTCCATGAGCGAGTTAGTGTGCCTCTCTGTCTTTCTGTCTGTGTGTCTGTCTGTGTGTCTGTCTGTCTTTCTGTTTGTGTGTGTGTCTGTCTGTCTTTGTTTGTGTGTCTGTCTGTGTGTGTGTCTGTGTGTGTGTGTGTGTCTGAGTATGTCTGTGTGTGTCTGCCTGTCTGTGTGTGTGTGTGTCTGTGTGTTTGTCTGTGTTTGTGTGTGTGTGTGTGTGTGTCTGTCTGTGTGTGTGTCTATCTGTGTGTGTTTGTGTGTGTCTGTCTGTCTGTGTGTCTGTCTGTCTGTGTGTGTGTGTGTGTGTGTGTCTGTCTGTCTCTCTCCTCTCTCTCTCTCTAAAACTGATTCATGTGTTGTAGTTTCTGTATACAGCAGGTGATATTGTATTTTGCAGCTGGCTAAGATTTATTTAACTGAAGTTATTGTATTTTTAAAACAGAGGACATGTTTATAGTTTGAGTTTGCACATGTCCCAAAGGAGTCTAGGACAATACCCCCCCGGACAAAACCCCCCGGACAAAACCCCCGGACAAAACCCCCCCGGACAAAACCCCCCCGGTATAAAACCCCCCCGGACAAAACCCCCCCCCCCACCCACAACTGTCATGTGTGTATGTATACACATGTTTATTCACACATACTTACGTGCATACACATGGACATTCATGCAAACATACCGCTTGCATACATACTGATTGCATACATACATACATACATATATGCATGCATAAATATATAAACGCATACATACATACATATGTATACAATACATACGGGCATACATACATACGTATAGGCTATAATTATATACATAAATACATACCTGCATACATAAATAATGTATGTATTGTATGTATGTATGTATCATACATGCATGCATACATACATGCATATTATGCATACATACATATGTACATAATGTATGTATGTATGTATGGATGGATGTGAGGATGTATGTATTGTATGTATGCATGTATTGTATTGTATGTATGTATGCATCATACATATATACATGCATATATACATACGTGCATACATACATACATACATGATGTATGTATGTATGTATGTATGTATGTATGAGCTGGTGGGTGGGTTTGATACCGGGGGGTTTTGTCCGGGGGGGTTTTATACCGGGGGGTTTTGTCCGGGAGGGTTTTGTCCGGGGGGTTTTGTCCGGGGGTTTTTGTCCGGGGGGGTATTGTCCTGCTCCCGTCCCAAAGGTTTTTTGGGATTAGGAGAATTGTGATTTGGAAAATAAATGTGAAACGTTAGATTTGCCATGAATTTCAGAATATAGTGTGAGTATCATTTGGTCAATTCATTCGAGTATTCATTCAAGTAATTATATAGCACCTCTTCAATGAAACTACTCAGAGGTGCTCCTGACTCCAGCTAGTCAACAAGAACAAATTTCAAATGCTTATAAAATGACTTACCTATGGAACTGGCACAGCTGAAAAGGGAGGCTATTTCATACTACCGGGCCAACCAATGTACCGTATGAGCAAACTGTTTTAAACAGTGTTGTCAATGCTGGGCCTGCTGGCTATGTATAAAGGATTTCCAGTAAATTATCTGAGAGAATTGGATTGGTTAAAAGTGTTTGACAGGAATGGTAATATTAATGCTACTGTATATAATGCACCTTTGTAACTGCATGTCTATGTTACGGTGACATAGAAACTGTCATAGTTATTATACTATTAAATAATTCTGTTGTTTCACTGTTGTAGGCCGATGCAAGGTTCGTGTGGAACGGTTTTGTCCTTCGTGACTTGACGCAGCAGGCTGAATTGAGTCGCTTCTGTGTTCCAGTGATGTTAGGATGTATCCTTGCAAAATATGACCATGAGCTCAAGTTTGCCGTATTTAAAATTTGCTAATTTGCTAGATGCTCCCATGAACTCACTCGTTCATTTGATTTGTCAAACCATATGGAACTAATTTTTAGAATGTTTGTTATTTTCAAATTTCTGTTATCATCAGCATTAAACAATACAAGGAATTAATTGTCTGTGGGATGTGAAAAGTTTTGCTGAATGTGTATTCAGTTATTTGTTACTCTGTCATTATTTTCAATACATCATTGAATAATTTGTTTGTATGCGTCCCTTCAAGCTCTCTCTACTCAGAGGCACTCCCGAATGCAGAGCGAACACTGCATCGGAGTTTCACGCCGAAGCGCTGAGCAATTGTGAGTGAAGGACTTGCCCAAGGTCCTTACGCAGCGAGGTGGATTCGAACCTCGAACCTTCCGGCTCCAAGGTAACAAGGCCACCACTACACCACCGCGCCCCATGTGAAAAGTTTTGCTGAATGTGTATTCAGTTACTTGGTTACTCTGTCATTATTTTTAATACATAATTGGATAATGAATCAATCGTATTTCGTTGTTTTCCGTAATGCAACAAATAATTTCATAGTCGTTTCGATAAACCAGTGCGAGGTCAAAGGCCAAGCGTTCAAGTATACGTTGATGTCACGACGTTCGTGTTATCGTGCGGGAACACGGTACTACATGCGTGGAATGGACAGCGAGGGACACGTCGCGAACTTCGTGGAGACTGAACAGATCGTGGAATTCAGTGGAATCAAATGCTCCTTCGTTCAGGTATTGGAGGGTTTTCTTTACTGGAAAAGTCGATTATTAATGACTGAATAATCTAATCTATCTAATCTAATATAATATTTGTAAAGCGCTTCTCACAGGAGCTATTCAGAAGTGCTTTCAGCGTGATAGGTCCATGAAAAGAGAAAGGTCTTCAAGCAGCAAAAGTCGATTATTAATGACTGAAATTAACCTGGGACAAGATGATGATATTTAATATTCTTACAATATTTTTTTATTTTCTATATGCCCGTATTTTTTCTGCTTGTGGTAGAAATAATCCTTCAGGTTCTTAGAAACTATCAGAAAGGTGCTTCTGCTCTGGAGTTAGTGGTCCTCGTCTCTCCAGTTAACTGTGTGAATGTGCCTTGAAATGCAGCGGCATTGTATCTTTGCATGCAAATTTAGTGGCATGGGATTTTATATATTATGCTGCATTTTATGTATTTATAAATGTCTTTAAAAAATTATTTTTCAGTATAAAAAAATGTGGCTGTGTCTGACAGTGTCAAAAGCATCACCAAAGTCAAACAATTGCAATAGTCCTATTACTATCCGCTACATCCAGACAAAAGGAGAATAGTTTATCAAGCACTCAAAAAAAATTTTTTTTTAATGTTATAAAAAGGTATTTATATCTAACCATAAGCCCTGAGAAGTCTGAGGGAATTGTGATTTACTGTGCTCTATTTAACAATAAAAATGGTGATTTCTATGGCGTTGTGACCCATGCCGTTACAAGGCTGCCTTTCCCTACTCATTCCTGTGGTGACATAACTGGCACAGTTGTTCCATTTTCAAAGGCTCTCAAACATTTTGTGTACTCTGGACCATTATATTATTGTGTGTTAAAAAGTGAATTAGTTTCCTGCAATGCTTTTGGAAAATGCATTAAAATTAATAATGTATTTGATGTTTTGTTATTTTCAGACGCGAGGATCTGTCCCACTCCACTGGTCTCAGTATCCGGATCTCAGCTACAAACCGCGTCCTATCGTCAGCACGTCTCAAAATCATGTAAACGTAGCGTTTTTATTCTGCATAATCTTAATAGCCAATGATTCTAATTAGGTCTGTACAGAACATTCAATTTGTATTTACTTTCACTTTGGGGCCGAACAACTACATGTTGTATGCGTTGAGGAATAGCTCGAAGTTGGCCAAACAGTAAAACAGTCAATTTACTTGTTTGGTCATGCTGTTTCTCAGCCGCTAGAGTGTGGTTTTACCACCATTTACAAAAACTTTCTGCTGGCGCCCTTTGAGGTAACCTGTATCTTGAATCCTTGATGCTACGTAACATCTAGAATAGTCAATAAACAAATATACCAACCAGGCCATGGTACTTGGCCTCCAAGTATATATATATATATTTTTTTTCTTTTTCGGAAATTTATATAGCACCTCTTCAAGGTAGGCTACTCAGAAGCGCTCCCGGCCCAACCACGGCTAAATAAAACAGTTTTTAGGTTCCTAAGGAACAGAGTGGAGTGGCCTCCGGGAATTAAGCGCAATGTAACAGGAAGTATAGGTCTAGTTATAGACGTAGCTTTGTAATTTTTGTGTTATGATCTCTTATATTTGTCACATTTATTTGCAATGTAGTAATTATGAAACTGTTTCCTTCTTGTTTCAAGCTGGATGGTTTTCAGAGACATTTTGCTGCACAGATCTTCAACTATGGCAAGCAGGTCGTTGTCAATCTGGTGAGTAGTGTATTAATGCATTCATTATTTTATCTATTTATTTATTTTTATTCATCAGATTTGATATAGCGCTCCTTCAAGCTTGCTACTCAGAAGCGCTTCCGACTATAGCACGAACACTGCATCGGAGGTACACGCTGAAGCGCACGAGCAATTGTGAGTGAAGTGAGTGAAGGACTTGCTCAAGGTCTCTATGCAGCGGCTTGAGGTGGATTTTTTAAACTGCTTGCTAGTAATGTTATCATGATTGATTGATTGATTGATTGATTTGGAGTTTCTGTTCGGTTATTTCTTAGCTGGATCAAAAGGGTGCGGAGTTGAAACTTGTTGATGGCTATGGACAAATGGTGAAGTCATCAAGAAACAGCCAGATCAGGTCTCATATCAAATCAGATTCTATACTAAAACTTAATTTTGCCTCTGTTTCAGTTTACATGCATGACACTACACTGGCCCCTATCTCCCAGCGCATTGAGTATAGAATTGCTGCTCTGGTTTGGCATTGTCTCCTTGGCTTTGCTCCGGCCTATCTACAACAGCTGCATTCGAATTGTGTAAACTGCTTGCTGGCATTACTATCGTGGTGGTTAATAAATAATGATTGATTGATTGATTGATTGATTGATTGATTGATTGATTGATGCTGTCTGTTGTCCTCGCTCACAGAGCCCTTCGCTCTGCCTCTAGAAGGAACCTTTTGGTCTCTTGTGTTGAAACCCTCCACCTGTATATATATATATAGTCTGTGCTAGAGTACATAAAGCAATAGTTGGACAAGGAGTCTATATTTAATTAACTTCTCCTGGAGAAGTTAATTAAATGGTTGTTGAGAGATAAAAGGAGACAGTTTGGTACATTATTTTGTTTTGTTGTCTGCTGAAAGGTACGAACCGTTTGACTTTCACAAGGAATGTCGAAAGATGCAATGGCATCGTCTGTCCATTCTTACCGACCGATTGCAAGACGACCTCCAGAGTTTCGGGTCAGTTCAATAATTAATTAATTGCAACGAATGATAATTAATGCATGGCAAACATTAACTTCTCATTGTAATGGCTATTATGAGTTTTTCGTAGTCGTCTTTTGACTTGAAATGTTTTTATTTACAAGTGCTAAAAAGAACGGGAATTTCAAAACGGAATGGTGTGAAGGAATGGTTATAAAGGATGATGTTTAAATTTATACATTACACTTTGCTTTTCAAACAGATTTGATCTTCTAGTTCCTCATACTAGCTCAGTCCTGGTTCTATACCTCAATTGGTCACTCTCTGTGGAATATGCTGTGCCCAATGCCCATCTACTTGATCTCAAGTTCTAGCTGTACTCCATCCTCCTCATTTGCTTTTATTTGTGTCAAAACCTGTTTCTTTCGTGGCTTTGCGCACTGGGAACGCCTCTGAACGGTTCACACTATTAGAGGTGCTTTATAAATGTTTTAATTCAATACAATGCAATATAACTTTAAAAATTGGTGTTACATTGCTGTTCTTCAGTGAACGTGCTGCCAGGGTCAGATAATTTTTTTACATTTTATTTGTCTAGTTCACCAGAGATGGTGTACCAAAGATGTTGAATGTTGAAGCGATGTTGTCTTCTGTTTCTAGATACTTCATGATCCGTGATTTCTCGGTGAGCTCTCTTCAGACCGGTGTCTTTCGTACGAACTGCATTGACTGCTTGGATCGGACGAACGTCGTACAGTCGATGCTTGCAAGGAAAAGTCTCAACGACCAGCTGGATGTAAATCTTTTTAGTATAATAATAATAATAATAATAATAATAATAATAATAATAATTGACCGACAAGGATGACCGTTAACTCCAGAACAGCAATGTTTTTATTATTGATTTTAAAGCCTGAGGGATCATTTATACCTCGGGCGCTAAAAAAAATTAATAATAATAATAATAATAGCAATAATAATAATGGGATGCCACCATCGTTCATACGTGTGCCGCCTCGTACATAGCCCACCCGAACGGTTTGGTCGGGCCTGCATCAGTGCAGGCGGCCATCCGCAAAGAACAAAAATACGGAGGCCTGCCCACTTCCTACATCTTTCAGCCTGTGGCCATAGAGACATTGGGTCCGCTCAACCCGTCGGCCTCAGACTTCATTAATGAAATTGGCAGCCGCATCTCTTCAATCAGTGGTGACAGACGTGAAGCCTCTTTTCTTTTTCAACGTCTGTCCATTTGCATCCAACGCTACAACCTGGTCGCTTTCAAAGGCACTTTTGCCTCACACCCTGAAGACGAGGCCTGACCCACCAGACATACATTCTTCAGTTAATAATAGTCCATAAGTCCCTGGGGGAATGAAGTACCTCAGGGCAAAAAAAAATAAAAAATAAAAAATAATAATAATAATAATTAAAAATAGGAAACTCGTCTGTTTTGGGCACTATAGAACTAATCAGTCAAGACATCTAGAGGCCTATGACCTAGTCTGTGAATGAGCTTCTCAGTTTTTGAAGAAATTAATGTGTATCACCTGGTCACCTGGTGCCGTCAGCTTCTGGAGCTCTGGCGAAAGCCTTGGCGTATTCTCTCCAACGTCTCCTCTCTCTAGTCGCCTCTCGTAGCTCCTCCAGTCTCATGCCAGACTTTTCCTGTACCTCATCCAACCATTTCTTCCTAGGTCTTCCGCATCTTCTCCTTCCCTCACCGCATGCCGTCATCAGCTCCTTTTCCAGACCGTTAGATCTCATCACATGGCCAAAGTAGCTCAATTTTCTCCAAGTTGCTGTTTGCTGCAGTGTCTCCTCCCTCTCTATTCCAAGCTCCTCGCGTACCGATTCGTTAGTTCTCTTCTCCGTCCATGAAATCCTTAGCATCTTTCTCCAAATCCACATCTCACACGCGTTGATTTTCTTTTCCATATCCCGTGTCTTTGTCCATGTCTCACATCCATATAGAACCACTGGGAAGATCAGTGCTCTTACCAGTCTTTTCTTTGTTTCCCTGCTCACGTATTTATCCTTCCAAATCTTTTCCAGACCGTTCATTGTCGTTTTCCCCATTATTACCCTCCTCCTTATTTCCATATCACTTCTTCCCTCCTTCTCTATCATAGATCCCAGGAATGTGAAGCTCGATACTACCTCTATCGTTTCTCCATCCACCTCAAAGTTTTTGTATGTTGCAGTTGTCATAACCTTTGTTTTCTTTACATTGAAGTATAGTCCCGCCTTTTCGCTTTCCTTCCTGACTCTTCTTATTAACTCAACTAGGTCGTCCCTCTTACCCGCCAATAATGTCGTATCATCGGCGTACCTCAGATTATTCAGTATTTTCCCCGCTATCCTTACCCCTTCTGTTGCCTCCTCCAATCCAGCCCTCCTCATAATTCTCTCGGCATACAGATTGAACAGGAAAGGGGACAAAATGCACCCCTGCCTCACTCCTTTCCTTATTTTAAATTTCCCTGTGTCACCATATTCAGTTCTTATTACCGCTTCTTGATCCACATAAAGGCCCTTTAGTAGTTTAACCAAATGCTTCGGAATTCCCATCTCAATTAGCGTCCGCCACAGTAGTGTATGGTCTATGCAATCAAACGCCTTGCTGTAGTCTATAAAACACATATGCACCTGTTGCCCGTATTCCCTCTGTCTCTCCATAATCCACCTTATATTGGCGATGTGATCGCGCGTTCCTCGCGCCTTCCTAAATCCCGCTTGATTGGTTGGTAATTCCCTTTCGATTGTCTTCTCCATTCTTTTGTGGATTATTTTGAGAAGTATTTTGCTCGTGTGCGATATCATCGCTATCGTTCGATAATTTCCACACTCTCTCGCATCTCCTTTCTTGAATATTGGTATGAACACGGACCTTTTCCAGTCCTCCGGCCACTGCCCAGTTCTCCAGATTTGATTGCATAGTTTTGTAATAGTTCTCACCACTGCTTCATCTCCCGCTTTTACCAGTTCTATAGGTATTCCATCATGTCCTGGCGCTTTGTTGTCCTTGAGCTGTTTTATCGCCCACTCCACCTCTACCTCCAATATCTCTGGTTCGTTTTCGACTTCCTCTATTTTGATGTTTTCCTTCTCAACACATTCATCTTCCATGTACAACTCTTCCGTATACTCTCTCCACCTTTCCTTTATCTCCTCCTCATCTCCTATTATCTTCCCATCCTTCGTCTTGAGTGAACCCATTCTAGGGCCTGCTGTCTTCGTTATTTCCTTCATCTTTGCGAACAGTTCTTTAGTCCTTCCTTTCTTTCCTTCTTCCTCCATCTCCCTACACATTTCCTTTAGATGGTTTTCTTTATCCTCCCTTGCCTTCCTTTGGAAGGTAATGTATAATAATAATAGTAATAATATTAATAATAATATTAACAATCTTCGTTTCCTTTCAAACTGACACAACGCAAAGTAATTACAATTCATAATCTGAATGGATAATCACAAGTTATTACAGGAGTCGAATATAACTGTCATCAGCCATGTGTTCTCATCACATCCTACTATTAAGTTTACCAATGCCATCTGCTGAATGGAAGGTTGAGTGGACCTTTGATGATGAGCTGTGTTGGTTTCTAAGTCACTTCCAGTACCCACTAGTTGCTAAGCAACTAACACATTTCAGGGTTTTTACTAATGAATTTGTTGATTACAGTTTTTTGCTTGTTAGTTTATTGTAGTATTAATTTTAATGGCTCATTTTTTAACATTGAAGTTTATGAATTGATTTTCCCGTTTACATAATGAAATTTTTCTGTTTACAGAAATTAGGGATTTTGGGAAGTGGAGAAGACATCGAAAGCTATCCAGGTTTCGATGCCACCTTTCGAAATGGTGAGTGTGGTGTCCGTGTCAGCAATGTGCATTTGCTGACGACCTAGTTGGGAATCTGCGTGATTTTCACAAGTTGAAAGGAAACAATGAAAGGAAAAATGTGCCAATTTATGTTTGAAATTTATTAAAGATTATATAAGGAATGTAAAATCTAAATAGGTTCTATAACAAATGCTGAACTGAAAAAGATGCCGAGTTGTAGTGGAGGCCGCTTTTTTTACTTAGATTAATTATGGTACTTGTATTGTTTCCCCTCCACTGCCATCCTGCCTAGACATGGGACAACTCTAGGTATACCCAGGCAAAATAGTTAATTTTGTAATGAAGGAAAAAAATTTGAGTTACAGTAGAGATGGAACGATTCCATTCCGTGAGCGCAGTGGCATGAAATGCATACATGTGAGCGTAGAACTGTTCTGCATTGTGGCTCAGACCGGTAGTTCAGAGGTTCTCAACCGGTGTGTCGCGACACACACCGGTGTGTCGCGACACACTAGTGTGTCGCGAAGCGACCGGAGGTGTGTCGCGTAAAAGTGGTGTGTCGCGGGTGTGTCGCGAAGAATTGGTGTTTCGCGAATTCTCACAGTATACGACCGTCGTTCTTGCATTGCATTGACTTGTTCACTTTAGCAGTTTGGCAGTCTTAGTTTGTGAGATAAGCAATTCGAAGGACTTCATTTATCTATTCAATTTGATCTCAATCGGGAGCAGTGTTATTTTACTTCACAAAATAATTTCAGTTCAGTTCGGCTGGAAGTAATTTCAGTTTCAGTTCAGTTTCAGTTCTCAAATAATTTCAGTTCAACTTCAACTTCGCGTTCTTAAATAATTTCAGTTCAACTTCGAGTTCTTAAATAATTTCAGTTCAAGTTACAGTTCTTAAATAATTTCAGTTCAGGTTACCATTCTTAATTCATCTTACTTCGAGTTCAATCAACGTAGTTACTTGAAGTGGCTGATCAAGTTGCTCGAGTTCTTCCCTGCCAAAAATACGCCACACTCATTTCCCGTTTTCTCATCGATCACAACGCACTTCGATTTGCCAGACTCTTCACAATACTCAAAATATTCCCAAACTGGACTCTCCCTTTTCCTACCGGACAACAAACGAGCTAAACTTGACGACATTCTCGAAAAGAACCGCTGAACGACAACACTGTGAACGAAAATACCGTTATATACCAAGAAATCTCGCGAGATTAACGACTTTTTCTTAACATAGTCCAACGAAAGACTGGTTCACCGCTAATTTAAGTCAGTAAGTAAATTACTTCATTTCTATAACATAGTCCAACGAAAGACTGGTTCACCGCTAATTTAAGTCAGTAAGTAAATTACTTCATTTCTATTTTTTAGTCATAAATGTGTATAATTTCCGTTCGGATTTTAATTATCGTTACAGTTTTTATTCAGTTCCGCATCATTTATTTCCGTTTCCGTTCAGTTTTCGTTCTTAGAATATTTTCAGCTATCGTTATACTTATCGTTAACGGAATGGATTATTTTCAGTTCGACTTATCGTTTCCGTTAACGAATATAACACTGATCGGGAGCAGCCAAAATGTTTGTCTTATAAGGCCTACATGACATAAACTAGGCCTATAAGACGTCAGCGAACGCACCGATTAAAATTATAGGCCTATCCATTGCTGTATAGCCTAACCTTCGAAAATAATGGGGAAAACTATCATGAAGAAACAAAAACTTTGCGATTCTAAAATTGATGTCGCGGAAAAGTTGTTTGCGTATTCAGAGAGGGACAATTTACAATAATACAATAAGGAAGGTGCACAAGGTTCAGGGACCCAGAAGTTCCAATGGCCCGTTTTTCAACTATGATCCAAGGAAAATCCAGGAGCAAAAATCTCATTAGGCCTAACTGTTATAAGGACAGACAATTAATGAAGTCACAAAACGTCGTAGAATCGTAAATTTCGATTAGTAGGCCCTAACATTTTTAATGTTAGAATAATCAGAAAATAGAGAGAATTCATTATCAACATTCACTTATTAAAATTTGTAGAAATTTCAAATATAGGCCTACAGGCTAAGCTGACTTAGGCCTAATTTAATTTTTTAACAATATTCACATGACGAATGCATGGTGTGTCGCGAAATTTGGTTGCAAGTTTAGGTGTGTCGCGCGCCAAAAAAGGTTGATAACCTCTGCTGTAGTTGATTATCGCAGGCAATGAGAAGAGTCATTGAAATTAGGAGGGTGCTCTGGTACCAAGTGAATTGTAATTGTAATTGTAATTGTAATTGAACATTTATATAGCGCCACTTCAAGAGAACTCCCCAGAGGCGCTCCCGACCTGACACCAAACCATAATCAAAGAGAATGGTTTTCAAACGCTTGCGGAAAAGGGGCAAAGAAAGACAAAGAAGTTCATTACGGAGACTAATAGATAACTTATTCCAGAAAGACGGACCGACCATAGCAAAACTTCTATGCAGCACTGTGGAAGATCGAGCCCTAGGAACAACCAGGTCACCATGCGTTGCAGAGCGAAGGAATCTACGGCCTGGAATGGATAGCACAGGCACACAAAGTTCCATAAGATAGATAGGAGCTTGGCCTGCTAGGCAATTACGCATGAGCATTAGAATCTTAAACTCAATACGTTTTTGCATAGGCAACCAGTACAGTTCCTCCCGTATAAAACTTGATATATGCCCAAACTTTGGAATGCCACCAATCAGGCGAGCTGCAGCATTAAGGACAGATTGTAACTTATTAATGCGTGAAAGAGTTAAGCCCGCATAAATGGCACTGCCATAGTCAACTCTTGTGCAAATAAATGCATGCATCAGAGTAGTGACAGCTTTAGTTGTAAGAGAGCGACGCACCGAGCGAATCTGACGAAGATGGTAGAAGCAAGTGCGACATACATTTCTCACGTGGTCAGAAAGGGTCAATTCCTGGTCCAAGGTCACACCCAAATCACGCACAGTGGTAGAAAAAGTCATGCCAGGAAAGCAATGTTGCAGATTTTGCATATCAACTTTAGAAACTTGCATGCGACTTCCAACCCAAATAAACTGTGTTTTTCCAGGATTAAGCCTGAGGCGGTTGGACGACATCCAGGCGCTAATCGTTTCCGAGGTCATGAGAATTTTCTCAACTAGTGAGATAGCCTCTAAAGCTGGCCCCTGGACGAATGCCTGAGTGTCATCAGCATAGTGATGTGCCGCAACCCCCACAGAAGACAGGATCTTATTTAAGTCAGAAGTGTACAAAACATAAAGCAAAGGCCCTAAAATAGAACCTTGTGGAAGGCCAAAGGAGACCCTGAACCAGTCAGATCGGGTAGAACCAAAAACCACTGACTGGCTGCGCCCAGAAAGAAAAGCCCGCAACCACAGCAGTGGGCGGCCAATGACACCGAACGACGTTTCAAGGCGCTCTAGAAGAATGTCATGGTCGACGGTGTCAAAGGCCGCACTCACATCAAATAAAGCAAGGAGTGTTACATGCCCCTGGTCAACAGCAGCATACATGTCAACTAATATGCGTGTTAAAACAGATTCAGTGGAATGAAATTTTCTAAAGCCTGACTGTTGCTTGTAGGTCAAACACGTAATTTAAATTTTATTCTGAGCTCAACAGAAAGCAAATGTACCTAATGGACTAGTAATATCAGCATAAAGTGAATATTTTGAGATTTTTTATTCTGATTTGCACATTTTGTTCAGTTATGACTGTTGGGACATGCTGAGATGTGCAGGCTAAGGGAGTCACTAAAGCTGACAACAAGACAGATATGAATCGTACTCATTTCAAGCATCTGAATTCCTAACTGCATCTGCTCTGGGCAGCTGACTACTATCCACAACTCAGATTCACATTTCGGTGTGACCTTGGTGGTTTTGGCTTCCAATAATCATACATACAAATGGGTCTGCTCTCAATGGTTATAAATTCTGCTAAACCTATTTTCACTTCATGTTTCTCGTATTTCAGTGTGGGCCGACAATGCAGATTTCTGCGCTAAACAGTACGCAGGAACAGGAGCGCTGAAAACAGATTTCACAAGGTGCAACAAAATTATTTTAATTATTTAATTTTTTACTGTCCAACGTAATTATGGCATCGACTGGAAAATTGTTATCTTCGTGCTCCAAATGTTGCCATTTGATTTATTTATGTAAAACTTGTATCATTTGAGTTGTATTCTGTACTTGGTTATGCGTTGAATGATGTATGAAGTTGTCGAGAGATCATAATCATGAATTTATATGGTGCCGCATCAAGAGAAACTACTCAGAGGCACTCCCGTCCTGACAGCACCAGACCACATTCAAAGAGAATGGTTTCTAAACATTTGCAGAAGAGAGGTAAGGAAAGACCAAGAAGTTCATTACGTCGACTGCTAGGTAACTTATTGAATGGTCCTACCATTGCGATGAGGTAGTAAGAGAAATAATGAGGTGGCTATCTGTCATTTTGTCCTGAGGCTACGAGCTGAAGTTTTTGACTTTCCTGTTCTGTACATTACGTGTCTTTTGGGGATTTTTGGCTTCAGAGACTAAAGTTCTGTGAAGTGGAAATTAATTTTCTTTTCTTTTGCATTTCTTTCATTGGCAATATTTAGCGATGATTGTTGTATATACCGGTAAATAACTGTTGGTCATGACCTGTGGGTGTTTTTGAAACAGGACAGGCAAACGAACATTGCTTGGAGCTTTGAAAGATGGCTATAATTCACTCTACCGCTACTTCCTAAACAACTTCTATGACGGTTATCGCCAGGTGAGATTCAATGTTACTCTAGACGCGGAAGTTGAACTAATCTGTAAAATATGAACACTCATCAGAAATGCAAACAAGAAAACAGAAAACTTGTAGCTGTTGGTTAAGGCTGGACAATTGCTGTTGTGTATTTTGTTATTCTAAATTTTAAATGGCTGTTTCTTCGTAGTCTCAATATTTGGTCTGTGTTTTGCAGTTAGTGTACCGGTAATGTTTAACTTTTGTTCTAGACAATTGTTTTTCATATTAATTTTTGGTCCTGATGGTTTAACGTGAAGGTTTTGGTCCTGACTCTTGTTTTTACATTAATTTTTTGTTCTAATGGCTGTTTTCACACTAATTTTGGTTTGACTGTTGTGTCACATTAACTTTGGGACTGATTGTTTTCATATTAATTTTAACCGTGACCAATAATATTGTTTTCACTTAGCATGCATTATTTTAAGGCAGATGTAATTTTGATTTTAGAGCAGGTTCTTTTATTTATTTATCTTCGTAGGATTCAATGGACCTAGTTCTTGGAAATTACGAAGTGGAAGGGACAGAGGGCATTGCAAAACCTTCTCCGTTGCGGCAAGAAAGAGATTGGAAATTCTTTGCTGTAAGCAATTCACGTGGATAGATCTTATTTGGGGTTCAAAATTATTTTATATTTTGAGGGCTTTTTAAAGATTACAGTAAAGCTTGATATTTAGAATTTAATTAAAACATACACAAAAGAGATTGAGAGATTTCTAGATAGGGGAGTTTCAAGCCAGAAACTGATGGTGGAAATAAGTCGAGTGTGTGAATTTTAAAAAATTAACAGAACTGTGTTTCAAATTTCCTTAATCTGCAAGTAAAATTTTATAAATTTGCAAAGTCACTGTTTAATCTGTTTCTGAAGTCTCTCATTCCTTCATCACATTTATTAAAGACTTCGACATCAACTAAAGCAGAAATTGTATTTAAATTACTCAGTGTTTGGAGTTTTGTTTGTCATTGTTATGACAACTTTGAGATGCTATTCTTGTTTTTGTTTTAGCTGCCGGCAATCTTTGTTGTGGCCTTTTCCATGTGTGTTATCAGCATTCTCATTCCCGATGGTAAGCACACACTGCCTGCACATTTTATTGTACACCTATTTTCTCCAATGATATATGATTTTCGATGATGACTGCATGTAAGGTTAGGATCAACTAATGCCTTTTGAATTATGAGAAAGACTTTATGAAAGTCATTAATTAACCTTAACAGCTTGACCAATTAATCTAATGCTCCATTCCTGGTTGAGTTCTTGGCAGTCTATTCATGAGTTAATCCTTCCCGATTTTGACTTTACTTGATGGGGAGGCGTTTAGGGTGTTGGTAACACTCTAGCACAAAGAGCGAATAAAAACAGCTTAATTAATTAATTGAACTGCTTAGTTAAAAAATCAAATGCTCATGTG
The DNA here is from genome assembly GCA_945859605.1 of Lumbricus rubellus. Classification (NCBI taxonomy): domain Eukaryota; kingdom Metazoa; phylum Annelida; class Clitellata; order Crassiclitellata; family Lumbricidae; genus Lumbricus; species Lumbricus rubellus. Next base: position 29,164,937 of record OX243826.1, on the reverse strand, counting down.
TAAACCACCACCTCCATGTGAGATCTTTAGTTCACAGATTGCGTGATGAGTTGCAATATTTGACCATGAATTGTTTCATGTTTTTTATCGCAGAGCATCCGAGTGAGCAGGCGATGTACATTCTGTTCTGGGGAGGTGCGAGCGCTATCACTCTCGGCTCGATCTACTATTTTGGCGAGGAATTTGTTGATCGACCGAAACTGGCGCAGGGTAAACTGAAGACGGAATGAACTTTAACGGATGACTTCTCTGACCGAGGAGTCTTTATCGTCTAATTTGTAGAACTTGCTGTACAGAAGACGACTAATCATACGATGCGCAGTAGTAGTGTAAACATATAAATCAGCGGTTCCCAACCCGTGGCCCCGGGCCAAAAGTGGCGCGCGAGGCCTCAAAAAATGGCCCGCTGGTCCTCAAGAATGGCCCTCATCTCTCAAAGAATTAAGAAAACTATATGAAAAAAAATTGAAAATTTGGACAGGATAAAACTTATAATTATTTCTATTAGAAATTATTTTATTTTGACGACTATAAATAACATCAAAGTTACATTCTATTTTGAATCAATTATAGGAATTTTATATGCTTTTAGGTAATTAAATTTTAACATTGTGGCCCCCTAATGTCCTTTAGCTAAGAAACAGTGGGCCTCGTGTCCTCCAACTTAGAAAAAAGGTCAAAAAAGGTTGGGAACCACTGCTATAAATAACGTGACTTAATGAGTAGTTTCCAGCCGTTAGCAGGTTAATGTATTTCCGCTGTTTTTCGTGAAGAGTTTGAGAGGGATTGAAAGGCGTGTGATGTGAGTGATTCGTGCTTGGTGGATTTTCAGATTCAGTAGGAGTTATAAATGCAGGTTTTTAGCCTCGTGAGCTCGTGGCCGGTTTCAGCTGATCGTGGCCAATTTCGTAGCAATTGTGGAGCTGTTCTTGTTGTGAATGGTTTATGTAAGTTTTGCCTGATTTCACAAGAATTGTGAAGCTATGAGAACGTGTTGTGTATGGTTTAAATGGTTTTTTTGTCTGATTGCATAAGAATTGTGGAACTGTTATTGTTGTGAATGCATTAAATGTAAGTTTTGCTTGATTTCGCAAGAATTGTGGAGCTGCGAGAATACGTCATGAATGGTTTAAATGGATTTTTGTCTGATTTTGTAAGAATTGTGAAGGTGTTTTTGACACACATGTAGTGAACAATTGAAGTGGTGTTTTTTGTCTGATTTCTTAGGAACTGTGCAGCTAATCTAGACTTTCTTTGCCGTTACGTAACATAGGCTACAGGTTTTGGTCGATTTTTATAAATTATTTCAGCTGAGTGTTTGTTTGTAGCGGAACTGGATTGGTCATCATGGACGGTTTAGGAGGTTTGTGATAATTTTAATTGATTTAAAATTCCTGTCCTCAGAACAATGTTTATAATCATTAGCTAAATGAAGGAAAAATTGAATAAATTCTTTGTCACTGTGATCTGTGTTTGTTCAATAGTTGGTCCAGCCAAGAAGCATGGGCGGAGTTTATCAGGGGCTAGGAGAGGCTAAGCCCCACCAAGAAGACCCAGATTCAGCTTTTTTACCATGAAAATGATATCTTTCCGGGCTTAGCCTCCCCAGGCAGGCATTAGCCCCCCAAGAACGGAAACCAAACTCCGCCCGTGCCAATAAGAGAGATTGAAAGGAAATTGTTTAGTTGTGTGAAAACTACCAAAAGCATGGAACAGTGTTTGTTGTTGAATGTGGTGGATGAGAGGTTATCAGATTTTTTTATGTGGCTGGCCCTGTGACCTACAATGAGCTCGCTGTTATCCTTCGTCAAAAACCTATTGACCTTTTCTACTTCATTTCTTTCTCTTCTCAAGACTGTCTTATTCGACCAGGGTTGACTGGGAGCGCTCCTGAGTAGCAACTTTGAAGGAGCGCTATATCAAATTCTGGGTAAATAAAAAAAAATTAGGGGCGGTTCATATATGATGTACCGGATTTAAGCGATTTGCATGCGGGTCCCACTGTGGCCTGTGTCTTTTCAGTCAGCAAGAGCGAGTTAAAGGAAATTATTTAGTTTTGCGTGTAAAATAGTCAGAATGTCAAATGACTTGCCGCAACTAATGGTGAGTGACTAAGGGCTGTAGGGTGAATCGTCTGTACACTAGCTTCTGCAGCTCTCGCCTTTGATCATTCATTCCAAGAATTTATATAGCACCTATTCATGAAGCTTACATACATTCACACATTCATACGCTATATGCACAGTACATCATACATTATGACACATACATGCATACATACATACATACATACATACATACATACGTACATACATACATACATACATACAATCATAGATACACATATGCATGCATACATACATACAATCATACATACATATGCACGCATACGTGCATACATACGCATTACACACATACACGTAGGCTAGGTCTACGTGTACGGTGTACACATCCATGACAATGCAGCAGTTTCCTAGGTGCGCCAGCCTTGAAACGTAGAGCATACATGCATGTGCTTGAGCATCACCTTTGACGTCAATTGTACACCAGCAACATTGAGCAATTTTCACGCACCGTTGCTCATCGTTATCAGCCTATGATTGGTTAATGGCGCTTAGTAAATAGACTGCAGAAATCACAATAGTTGCTACATTGATGACTATCACCGAATTCGTGTAGGACACTAGATTCACATTAATTTGCTCCTTGTGCGATTCAACGTATGGACCAGTGCTTAAAGTGTGAAAAAAATAAGTGCCTGGACGCCCCTTACCTTTCCAAAATAAGTGCATGGACGCCCCTTACCTCTCCAGGCTGTGCTGGCCAGTAAGTGGCTGGACGGAGTTCAGATTTTAAAGTAAGTGCATGGACGCCGTCCATGACCGTCCAGCCACACTTTAAGCCATGGTATAGACCAAGAAGATGGTCGATGAAAAAGATCGAGGCTGTGCACTGTAGAATGCACTCTCATCCTTGATCCACTCCCGAACGTCGTCGATTTACCTATGATACGATATGGACTCTGAAACGAATTACATCCTGTGATGCTGTAGCATATGATGATGATGATGATGATGATGATGATGATGATGATGATGATGATGATGATGATGATGATGATGATGATGATGATGATGATTCTCTGCCCGAAGGCAGGGGGATGAGATGAGTGAGGTGGTTTCTGAGGAATGAATGCACACTATTGCTTTTTCAAGCACTCACATGGTATCATCTATCAGACTCGATGGGGATGAGATGAGTCAGGTGGTTTCCCGTTGCCTTCTCCACAGACAATGATGGGTAAGCAACTTGCCCAAGATCGCTCCGCTGGAGCTTGCGCCACCGCGTCCCACACGTGCTAGTCCGAGATATGTACATGTAAATCTCTGAATGTCAACTCCCAGCCCTGGGTTTGAACCGCAGTCCGTTGCAACCAACAGATGTAGCCCTATACCGCGCTCGCTTACCGATGTAGCTAACTAGGCCAGTCTGTAACATGTGAGATGTCCTTATTTCACTAGGCTATAGAGTAGGCCTAGGTCTAAATTGTAGGCTACATTTTCCAATAACTTATGATTACTGTTTACATTAGAAGACAGGGTACAGAAAGTAGAAATGAAAGAATAAGCTCGTGCATTATATATATATATATATTGTCCGGCATGCACAAATCTAGGTCAAAAAATAAAAATCTTAATATCTATCAGATTGAATTTACGTGAGTCTACCGTTTGCTATATCATATGGAGTGGCCAAGCGTATTTTATTGTAGGTCCGGCCCAAACAGTCATCGCACATGAAGCCCAATGGCCAGCACTACACCACCAATAGTTACCACTACTTGGCATCTTGCGCCAACAGTATGGTCCTCACGGCCAGTCCATAAGGGAATTCAGATGCACTAATTTTAATCGGAGAAGGGCATCCCGCTGTGACTCACACCCACCTCGATACAGATTTCACAAGGAAATCCACCCAAATTATGCCACAAAACCACCGTGCCAATAGGCCAACACACGTAGGCTACCGTTTGCTATATCATGTACGTTGGAATTCGCTTGCTCGCCTTCTTCTCTTGCACTGAACTAGACGTAACTTTAAAATTATTGTTCATTGTACAATGTACATGTAGGCTACTAAACAGACGTATTAAATACGATTGAAGGATACACCTGCAAGTTCCAAATCCTTTTTTATTGATACGGTGAAAGTCTGAAAAATTTAAGCTCATCCGATAGGCTGATAGACAATTAAAGAGCAAGATGCTGCAAGAATTAGGCTTAGACTAGGCCTACAAGGCTACAACATCGCGGTCTATCTAATTTATTGATGTTCCTAGAAATAGGCAATACGGTAGGCCTACTGTTATTAGGCCTGCGGTTCAACTCTGCCACTGTTCGCAATTTGACAGTGCCCGTTCCAAGTCTGGACAAAGGAGGAGGGCGACACAAATCATCTTTGATATGACAGTGTCTTTAAACAGCAACAACATGCAAATGCTAAAATACGGTAAATTATTTACGGTATAATTAAGGTTTGCTGTTTCAGCCTTTGCATAAAACGTAGCCTAGGCCTGCCTAAAGGCTGAAGTAGCAGCAGATGCCAAAAATAAGGTCTACGTCTATGTATAGCCTACGCAATAATATTTTCCATATTATTATGGATGTTAGAAATCAGCAAACAATTGAATGACGTCATAATCGCTTACGCTAGAGTTCCTTCATGTTTAACTGCTCATAATCGTAAACTCGGAATTTCTACAGAGCCCACATAATATGCGAAGCTGCGGGAACCAGCTTATTCACAGGCGCTGATTCACAGACTAGCGGAGAGCACCTCTAATCTCTAATTTGCTTACTCTTGTTCAATTATTTTATTACTATGACATTCCGCAAGTAGCTGTGATTAGCCTAACCAACATTGCCCTCCATTGCCCTGCACTACACTCCATTTCCTTCGATTTTTTTCCCTTCCACCCCTCCCCCCATCGGACAACGCACCGAGCATCTCAAACATGAGATGGCTAGACTAAACACTACCATTCAGGACCGGCCTTTCCCTCTCGCGAAATGAGTACTGTTTGGCTCATTTATGATTCCCCTCTGTTTTTCGCTAGGCTCAAACAACCCCCGACCTGTATAAGGATAGATGCCCCTGATTATTATGAGGATAAAGTGACTAATAACCTCAGATGTAAAATGAATCACAATGGAAAAACAGACCGATAAGCTTAGAGGCGCGAAGAAGAGCGTAGGTCTAGTCTAAGACCTGCATCTTGTTTTCTAAAGATCAAAGAAATAACTTCAAATAAGACCGAAGTTGTGACGTTGGGAATGACGTCAGAACCATGACTTATTATACGAATGACGTCAACACAGCTGTGCCTCTGTTGTGTAGGCTACTTCTGAAAGAGTATAGAGTTCCTGAATCGACTTACAAGCCTAGGCTATGTACAATAAATAATATAATTGGTGTCTTGCGTTAAATACTCCACATTGCGATACCAACAGTTTCATAACCGCATCGGTTTCGAAAAAATGCCGGGCAAGAATCTGCTAAGTCTTCAGGATTCCTCCGAATCGATCAAAGTATCTGCCCGCGAGGAAGCTTCCGTCAGCATAGGCAAGAACGTCCTAGGTCGATCCACCACCGGATATTCAGGGGCGATCCCGCACCATTCAGTGGCCGGTCCCGTCCACGACGACATAGTCAGCCACAGACGATACCGGTCGAAGAGCGCCCACACCAACAAGTTCCGTCACGTGATCGAGAGCAGCCGAGCGAAACCGAACGGCGTGCTGGCCATCCACATCAAGTCCGGCGAGATACACGACATCGATTTGTCGGGAGAGGTGTTCCCGACGGGCGCGCCGCTCTTCGTGTACCTACGCATTCTGTGCATCGACTACGTGAAATACTCTCGTGTCTACGTCGTGGAGGACACGCCAACGACGATCATCTTCGACGAGTTGAAGCATTTCTATGTAAACGTGGGGTCGATGAAACCGGACAGTTTCTGCTTCGTCCGATTCGAGATTCTCGCCTTCGAAGAGTCGAAACGCAGCGTGCACCGCGTCTTCGCCACGAAAGAGATCAGTCTCCTGCAGCTCATCAAGTGCATGTACGGATCGGCGAGCCTCGAGCTGTGGCGCGACGAGCGGCAGGTTGCAGAGATCGAGATCGAAGCTTGCTTCGCCACGGGCGCATTCGGCTTCGGCTACTCGAGTCTCTTCGACTTTCCCGATCACGGTCCGAAGGCGCAGCTCGCCTGGTCGATGTTCTGTCGTTTGCCGCCGCCTCCAGACCGCACCGAGGCCCGTAACCCCGGCAGCAACGCCGAGCTGATCGCCTGCAGAGAGACGCCTCGCCCGGGTGTCATCTACTTTACGCGCATCGCCCTTCTCAAGCCGCTCGGTCGTTTCAGCCACACGCTGCTGGCGGCCGAGCCTCCGAGTCCGCTGATCGGCGGGTTGGTAGGGAGGCGCCTGGCGGAGCGACAGGCCGCGTTCAGTCAGCTGAAGACGAGGCACGACCGACTGAAGTACCTGCGTGAGTTCGTCATCCATCCGTTCAGTCAGATGGAAGAGACGCTCATCTCCGAGGACGTGCACTACTTCGAGGAGGTAAACATTCGACGAACGACGATCCAGTCTGAGGATGGTCGGGCGAGGTTCAGCATCTTCACGAAGGAGAGAGAGGACAAGACGGACCCGGGATTGGTCCACGTCATCGGCCCAGAAATGGGTAAATCACCGGGGGTCATAAGACGCCGCCAGGGCAACGATTCCTCCGAGAACCTGCAGAAGACCCCTGCAGGACATACCGAGGACCTGCAGAAGATCCCTGCGGGACATACCGAGGACCTGCAGAAGACCCCTGCAGGACATCAGCAGGAAGACTTGAAAAGCGGTCAACAGGGAAGACCCAGCGCCGAGATATAATAGCCCATCCGGTCATTTCGTTCTCATCTCCGACCATTTGTCTCAGTCCAATGGACTTCAGTTCTGCAGAAAGGCCAGACTTTTGAAGCGCCAGCGATCGAGACCTTGCTTAGTATAAGCGATGCGGAAGTATTTATGTTTAATTTCGATTTAAACTTTCATTAATTAAAACCTGTTGATTGATGATTGATTATTAAACTTAGTATAAAACTAAAATCAGTTTTGTTGAGTTATTGTTTATTTGTATTGTATGTATGTACACCAGGGTTGTCGAAATTTCTAAAGCCACTTTTGTTGAGTTGTCAAAATTTCTGAAGACACCTTTGTGTTAGTCGTCAAAATTTCTGAATAGCCTACACCTTTTAGGTGTGAAAATTGCTGAAAACACCTTTTTTCGTCGTCAAAATTTCAGAAGACCATCGGAAACGGCTTTCTTAGTATCTTTCGCCTAATTTCGTGTTTTTTTCATTACGTTCAAGTGAACAATTTGCGAACGAAACTAAGATGGACCCATCGAACTCCTTCACTCAGTTTTTCTACTGTAAGCATTGCTGTAAAATAAGGTATTGAAATGTTTAGGCTGGTTTCAAAGTTTATAGCTGAGAACGTCAATCACAAAACTTGCAATAGGCCGACTATAAGCTTCTCTGAATGTCTGTGTAAAATAGCGAATTATTCCAAATTGGAAGACAAGGAACTTTCAAAAAGTGTTTTAACTCCACAAAAATGCTTTTACAACTACACTAATCCAGTTAGAAGTTTATTAGAACCGCACATGTAGATCTGCACGTTAAAAAAGCTCTGTTAGTCTCAATAATGACCAATTTTCCTGATGTAGGATGATAATTCTGAAAATATGTGCAGTTGAGAAATTTCCTTAAAATAACCCCTGATGTACACTTGTTATAGCGCCCCTTCAAGCGCTTTACTCAGACGCGCTCTCGACTGAGCAATTGCGAGCGAAAGATTTGCCAAGAACCCTACGAAGTCGAAGGGTTGCAGGTTCGAATCCACCTCAACCCGCATCGTGTGGACCTTGGGCAAGTCCCTCACTCGCAATTGCTCAGCGCTTCGGCGCGAAAAACCCAAATTTAGTGTCCGCGCTGCAGTCGGGAGCGCTTCTGAGTAGCAATCTTGAAGGTACGCTATAACAAGTGCACATATCAACAAACGATGAAGCTAGAATTCGAGAGCAAAAATTTGGTGTAGATAGGTCGGCATGGGGAGAGGAGAAGAGTGGGTTAGGCGAGTGTGTGAGAGTATTAAGGGGGTTGACGTGGGAGGTAAGTAGCGAAAAATAGTAGACTACATGTGGCATTTGGTCTTGTCGGAGATTTTCTTTGGTTGTAAGAAAGCGATTAAGTTGTGGCATCAGATGCCATGCAGTCGATTCCGATAGCGTTGTAGATGTTGAAATGACGCCCTTGGGATCAGCCAGATGAGACTTGGGTCGGTCCATCGCCTTACCATATGCTCTCCCTCTCTCTAACACTAACCCTAACCCCTTCTCTCTCACATTCTCTCTCATTCTCTCTCATTCTCCCTCATTCTCTCAACCCTCGATCTCTGTGTCTGTGTCTGTGTCTCTGTATCTGTCTCTCTTTATCCCCCTCTTTCTGTCTGTCTGTCTGTCTCTCTCTCTCTGTTTCTATCTGTTTCTGTCTCTCTCCCTCTCTCTTTCTGTCTATCTCTTTCTTTCTTTCTCTCTCTGTCTTTTGCTCTCTGTCTATCTCTGTCTATCTTTGCCTATTTCTCTCTCTGTCTCCATCTGCCTCTTTATGACTTCTTCTATGGCTGGTTAAATCACAGACTTATTCTTTCGGCAGTTACATCGTTGTCCTCCGTATATCGCCGATCCCTGTCTGTCTGTCTGTTTGTCTGTCTATCTGCCTACCTATCCATCCATCCATCCACCCATCCATCCACCCATCTATGTCTGCCTGTCTGTCTGTTTCTATCGGTGTGTCTGTACTCTGTATGTGTCTTCCTATGGTCTAACCGTGGGTAGGGGAGGGAGCGATTCCTGGCCGACCGATTGGTCCTCAGACGCAATTCTCGCACCATTGACCAGCAACCAAAAGAACAGCAACGCTACATCTAGTACATCATTTCCTCCTTTCTACGCCCGCGGCTAAAAAACACCCCGCTCCATCTTTTCCCCCTGCTGCCATTCCTACTGCTGCTGCTGCTGTTGCTGCTGCTGCTGATTGAGCTGATGAGGAGGCTGGTGATGATGTTGCCGACGACGATATTGGTTGTGTAGCATCTGGACGACATTTGATGTGTATCGCTTTTGCCCTCTGGCCAACGTCCAAGCTCAGCATATCTCTCTCTCTCTCTCTCTCTCTCTCTCTCTCTCTCTACGATTGCAGAGGATAATAAGGAAGAGGCAGCTATCCATCTCTGTCTGTCTTTCTGTGTGTCTATGTCCTGTGTGTCTGTCTCTGTCTGCCTGTCTGTCTGTCTCTTTCTATGTGCTCTCTCTGTGTGTCTCCGTCTGTCTCTGCTTCTTTTTCTCTTTCTCCTTCTGTATCTTACTCTGTCTATCATTCACTCGTTCAGCCAGTCAGTCAGTCAGTCAGCCAGCCAGCCAGCCAGCTAGCCACTCAATCAATCACTCACTCACTCACATGGGCAGAGTTTATCAGGGACTAGGTGAGGGGCTAAACCCCCCAAGAAGACCCAGAATCAGCTCTTTTACCATGAAAATGGTATCTTTCTGGGTAGCCCGCTCCAGTGGTTAAAGTGGTTTGGGTGAGCAGTGGGAATGCCAAATTTGTGAGCAGTGCATGGGAATGTAGTAAATCGACTTAAGTGTAGCACGTGCAAAACATTTTAGTTAGACCTGAAAACACAGAACATAAAACACTCGCTGTTGTAGGCCCTATACATAATTATGCAACCTTGACCTGGTTACCCAAGGGCCTCGGCCAAACTCGCTGAACTAAAATTGAGCTAAACGTGTAGGCCTATATCATATACCTTAGTTGAACGTCACGTTTCGCTGCATCTATGCCACTGCATGTCAGCCAAACCAAAGCAAACACTAGCCGTGTAGCCTACGGTTCACGCGAGGGTATTTGCGCGAGGGTATTTGATCACATGCAGTTCAATCTTCTGAAAGCAAAAATCCGTCTCCAGATAGGCCTAGGTTTTTCATTTCTTGGTTTTCGTCTCTGTCTCGAACCCACTTCGTTGTCATTATTTTCTGGGCTTTTCGGGAACTTGCACAAGTAGAGAAAGTCTTGTTCTCTCGTAAAATCGTTCCCGTAGTTCTCTCGAAATCTGTGTTTAGTTCTGATTATAAAATTGTTCTGTGCCGATGTGAAGACAAGTTTGAAGCGCCAAACATATCGAAAGTTTACAAAGGAAACTTTTTCACAGAGATTGAAAGGAGGAATTTTTACTTCTTTCAGATTTTCTTTTTAATCTTTTAGTGCAAACATCATAAAAATAATGCCTCGTAAAGAACCTGAAATCGTCATATTATATGGATTTACGCAATTTGAAGTCATGGACAAACGAAAGACATGGCATAGGACATACTGTTTGCCGCTGGAATAAAAGCGAAGCGATTGGAACAGCATAATACTTCATCAAGGTAAGTTATGTCGTCATAAACTTATGGAATATTGCTGGTTCCAATTTTAGAATGGTTTAGAAGATTTCGGGATGCCTGAAATATTCAACACATTTAAATAATAAATACTATTCAGATAGCTTGACTTCAATAAACAGCCAAGAGAGAAATATTATTTGAGTCCAAATTGTTTTCATTGTCTGTTGTTTGTATGTGCACTTGTTATAGCGGCCCTTCAAGTTCTCTACTCAGAGGCGCTTCAGACTGCAGCGCGGACACTGCCTCGGAATTTCACGCCGAAGCGCTGAGCAATATTATTTCGAGTGAAGGACTTGCCAAAGGTCCCTACACGGCGACTTGACGTGGATTTGAACCTATAAGTGTTGTTACCCTCCGGCTGCAAGGCAACGAACACACCCACTACTACACTACCGTGCCCCACGAAGTGTAATTTGAAATAAATGCCGAAAAACCTCAATACTGAACTGTCTTGACCTGTCTTGGACCTAGTGTCTCGGCCTCGTTCCCACTTTCTCGGGCCCTAAGTTTTAAGTCTTCAATACAATTCGGATCCACACTGTCCGGCGTCCGCGTTACAGGCAAAACAATCTATCCATTCGGCTACTTCGGTACAGAGAGTGGGACGCGGTGGTGTAGTGGTGGCGTCGTTGCCTTGGAGCCGGAAGGTTCGAGGTTCGAATCCACCTCGCCGCGTAAGGACCTTTGGCAAGTCCTTCACTCACGATTGCTCAGCGCTTCGGCGTGAAACTTCGATGCAATGTCCGCTCCGCATTCGGGAGCGCCTCTGAGTAGAGAGAGCTTGAAGGGGCGCTATAACAAGTGCATATACAAACAAATACCAATCAACATATTAAGTAAGGATCAACTCCGCCCAGGGCCGGATTAAGCAATGTAAGGGCCCTTTTCGGAAAAATGTTTGTGGGGGCCCTGTCCGGGAATTTTTTTAAAATTTTCGGGAAAACATACCATTTTATCCGCCAAAAAAGTTGATGACCTTTTTTTTCAGTCATCTGGCGAAAATTTTCGGGAAAACATACCCTTTCATCCGCCAAAAAGTTGATGACCTTTTTTTAGTCATCTGGCGAAAATTTCACGAAAATTAGTCGTTTCGTCGAAATTTCCTTTAAAAAAATGATTTTTCACGTTTTGTGGGGGCCCCCTAAAGTGTGGAAAGTGTGGGGGCCCCTGTTCGGCCGAACATGTTGAACATGCCTAAATCCGGCCCTGACTCCACCACTGGTTGCACTCTGCCAGTGCCAGTCCCAAGCCTAGATAAAGGAGGAGAGCGTCGCTACTGGTCTTTGTTACCACACAGTGGCGTTAAACCGCAAATACACACAAGCAAGGATCAAAGTATTCTATCTTCATGATAATAATATATAGCCACAACTTTGGCGCATATACGATAAGTCATTGGAGCAGAACGTGTGGCAGACAGATAGAGAAACAGACCAGACATAGACAATCTTCCGTAGCATGGCAGATGTCTTAGGTTCTACGTGTCGTACGGTGCTCGTTCGTTCTCGTCTGGTGTCGACATTGACCAGACATCGAGACTGAAATCGAATCAGACCGTGTATCACTCTGAGTCTATGTCTGTCTATCTCTCTGCATCCGTCTGTCTCTGTTGGTCTGTCTCTCTCTGTCTCTTTCTCTGCCTCTGTCACTGTCTCTTTCTGTCTCTGTCTCTCTCTCTGTCTCTCTCGGTCTCTCACCGTCTCTCTATCTCTGTCTTTCTGTCTCTTTTCTCAATGATGTCGTTAATCATCTGCGATCGGCATCACATGAAAACCGCCATCAGAGTCAGCAGCAGCAGCAGAAGCAGAAGAAGAAGCAGATCAGAGCATCGTCTTCTCTTATCTCCTTCTGAATCTGAACTCTGTCTCTCTTCTCCTGTGTCGCTACGACGATGTCTACTCGTAGGCCTATATTATACGCTTCTCTTCTCTTCTTCCGACCATTGACACTGTCTTGTCGCATAAATTGATTTATGGGCCACGTAGAGTGACGGTAGCGTAACGGACTACAGTACACCTGTCTCTGTTGTTGTATCGCTTTGTCCGTGTAATATGTATCTGTGTCTGTCTGTCTTTCTCTGTCTGTCTCCCTCTTTTTCTGTTTGTCAGTTTCTGTCTGCCTGTCTCTGTCTGTCTATCTTTCTCTGTCTGCCTGTCTCTGTCTGTCTATCTTTCTCTGTCTGTCTGTCTCTGTCTCTGTATGTCAGTCTCTGTCTGTCTATTTTTCTGTCTCTGTGTCTGCCTCTGTTTCTCTCTGACAGATCAGAGTGTTAGTATTCTATCTTCAGGATAATAACCACTCTGTCCGTCTCTGTCTGTCTGTCTCTGTCTCTGTCTGTCTGTCTATCTGTCTCTGTATCTCTCTTCGTTCTTCCATCTCACACTGTCGACGTGTACATCGCATTGTTTGATTATCTACTTTTCCGAGCCATGTCTTCCGATTTGCATTTCATTCCATGTCTCCCTCTATATCACTGCTTCTCTATCATTCAGTATCTCTCATCTCCTCCTCCTACTCCTTCTCCGCCTCCTCCCTCTCCTTCTCCGCCTCCTTCCTCATCTGGAGGCGCTGCAAAATAAGTTTCCGCGCCTTGATAAGACTGAGATGTGTTGCCGCATTTCATCCGGTAATTTTATTTCGGGATAAAACGCATGCATCGTCGCCGCCTCCGACAACGACGCCGACAACGACGCCGCAGCCGCCGCAACTCCGACGCCGACTAATTGGTTGATCAGTGCAAGGATGGGAAGAGACAACCTAGGGAGAGGAGTACGAGGAATGAGGCTGGCGAGAGGAGAGGGAAGAGAGCAGGGGAGAAAGCAGACAATTATTTGGTAAGGGAGAAGCAAGAAATGGGAGAGGCACGCTGGGGAAAGAGAGTCAAGGGCTGAGGCTGGCAAGAGGAGAGAGCAGGGAAAACAGAGGATTGGAAGGGGAGGCAAGAAATGTGTGAGGCACTCAGGGGAATAGGCAGGCATGAAAGGAGGCTGACAAGAAGAGAAGGAAGCAAGCAGGGGAAGAAGTAGGCGAAGAGGCAATTTGATGCAGGAGAGACAAGAGGTAGGCGAGTGAGAGGCAGGCATGGGATGGAGGTGCATGAGGAGACCTACAGGCAAGGGAGAAGCAAGAAACGACAGTGGCAGGCTGGGAAAAGGACAAGCAAGGAATTGAGTTGAGGCAGCAATAATGGGCAAGAGGGGGAAAAGGAAGAAACGGGAGAGGCAGGCGAGTGAGCGACATGCAATGCACTGAGGTGAGGAGGCAATTGGGCAACGGAGAAGCATGCAATGCACTGAGGTGAGGAGGCAATTGGGCAAGGGAGAAGCATGCAATGCACTGAGGTGAGGAGGCAATTGGGCAAGGGAGAAGCATGCAATGCACTGAGGTGAGGAGGCAATTGGGCAAGGGAGAAGCATGCAATGCACTGAGGTGAGGAGGCAATTGGGCAACGGAGAAGCATGCAATGCACTGAGGTGAGGAGGCAATTGGGCAACGGAGAAGCATGCAATGCACTGAGGTGAGGAGGCAATTGGGCAAGGGAGAAGCATGCAATGCACTGAGGTGAGGAGGCAATTGGGCAAGGGAGAAGCATGCAATGCACTGAGGTGAGGAGGCAATTGGGCAAGGGAGAAGCATGCAATGCACTGAGGTGAGGAGGCAATTGGGCAAGGGAGAAGCATGCAATGCACTGAGGTGAGGAGGCAATTGGGCAAGGGAGAAGCATGCAATGCACTGAGGTGAGGAGGCAATTGGGCAAGGGAGAAGCATGCAATGGGAATGGCAGGAATAGAGGTGAGGAGGCAATTGGGCAAGGGAGAAGCATGCAATGGGAATGGCAGGAATAGAGGTGAGGAGGCAATTGGGCAACGGAGAAGCATGCAATGCACTGAGGTGAGGAGGCAATTGGGCAAGGGAGAAGCATGCAATGCACTGAGGTGAGGAGGCAATTGGGCAAGGGAGAAGCATGCAATGCACTGAGGTGAGGAGGCAATTGGGCAAGGGAGAAGCATGCAATGGGAATGGCAGGAATAGAGGTGAGGAGGCAATTGGGCAAGGGAGAAGCATGCAATGGGAATGGCAGGAATAGAGGTGAGGAGGCAATTGGGCAAGGGAGAAGCATGCAATGGGAATGGCAGGAATTGAGGTGAGGAGGCAATTGGGCAACGGAGAAGCATGCAATGCACTGAGGTGAGGAGGCAATTGGGCAAGGGAGAAGCATGCAATGGGAATGGCAGGAATAGAGGTGAGGAGGCAATTGGGCAAGGGAGAAGCATGCAATGGGAATGGCAGGAATAGAGGTGAGGAGGCAATTGGGCAAGGGAGAAGCATGCAATGGGAATGGCAGGAATTGAGGTGAGGAGGCAATTGGGCAACGGAGAAGCATGCAATGCACTGAGGTGAGGAGGCAATTGGGCAAGGGAGAAGCATGCAATGGGAATGGCAGGAATAGAGGTGAGGAGGCAATTGGGCAAGGGAGAAGCATGCAATGGGAGTGGCAGGAATTGAGGTGAGGAGGCAATTGGGCAAGGGAGAAGCATGCAATGGGAGTGGCAGGAATTGAGGTGAGGAGGCAATTGGGCAAGGGAGAAGCATGCAATGGGAGTGGCAGGAATTGAGGTGAGGAGGCAATTGGGCAAGGGAGAAGCATGCAATGGGAGTGGCAGGAATTGAGGTGAGGAGGCAATTGGGCAAGGGAGAAGCATGCAATGGGAGTGGCAGGAATTGAGGTGAGGAGGCAATTGGGCAAGGGAGAAGCATGCAATGGAAGTGGCAGGAATAGAGGTGAGGAGGCAATTGGGCAACGGAGAAGCATGCAATGGGAGTGGCAGGAATTGAGGTGAGGAGGCAATTGGGCAAGGGAGAAGCATGCAATGGGAGTGGCAGGAATTGAGGTGAGGAGGCAATTGGGCAAGGGAGAAGCATGCAATGGGAGTGGCAGGAATTGAGGTGAGGAGGCAACTGGGCAAGGGAGAAGCATGCAATGGGAGTGGCAGGAATTGAGGTGAGGAGGCAATTGGGCAAGGGAGAAGCATGCAATGGGAGTGGCAGGAATTGAGGTGAGGAGGCAACTGGGCAAGGGAGAAGCATGCAATGGGAGTGGCAGGAATTGAGGTGAGGAGGCAATTGGGCAAGGGAGAAGCATGCAATGGGAGTGGCAGGCGGGGAGAGAGACAGGGATGTGATGGACTAATGGGGGAAAGAAACCCAGATTCTTGCAGACTATCGATTCTTTTCGATCTCAACGTAGAATTGGATGGTCCCGTGAGATAGAACAGTGCGCTCATAATACCTTCACACGCCGGTAGCAGCAGCAGCAGCAGCAGCAGCAGTAGCAGCAGACATATTAATGATATATCGAACCATCGCATATTACGAATCGATTATGTTTTCTGTATAGATGGTCTGTGTGTGGATGGTGGGCGCCGAAGAACAGCTATTATTATAGACGGCAGCGTTTGGTCGGTTGGTAATGACTGTAGATTGAAGATCAGGTTTTTAAGAGTTTTGATACAGCGATAGAGAGATGCAGGCTTGGAGAGACAGAGGGAAAGATATAGGCTCAGAGCAACAGAGAGAGACAAACTTACAGAAGCAAAGATAAAGACAGACAGACTGAAACAGAGAGACAGAGACAGAGAGAGAGACAAACTTACAGAAACAAAGAGAGAGGTAGACAGACTGAAACAGAGAGACAGAGACAGAGACAAACTTAGAGAAACAAAGAAAGAGACAGACAGACAGACTGAAACAGAGAGACAGAGACAGAGACAGAGAGAGACAAATTTACAGTTCTAAACAAAGAGAGTGAGACAGACAGACAGACAGACTGAAACAGAGAGACAGAGAAAGAGACAAACTTACAGAAACAAAGACAGAGAGAGATAGAGTCAGAATTATAGAAACAGAGTGAGACAGACAGACATACAGACAGACAGAGACAGACGGAGACAGAGACAGAGAGGCAGAGAAAGAGAGAACTTGCAGAAACAGAGAGAAAAAGACAGACAGACTGAAACAGAGAGTCAGAGAAAGAGACAGAATAACAAAACCAGACAGACAAACAAACAAACAGTTGTGATATTGTCGACAGAGAGAGAGAGAGAGAGAGAGAGAGAGAGAGAGAGAGAGAGAGAGAGAGAGACAGAGAGACAGAGAGACAGAGAGACAGAGAGACAGAGAGACAGAAAGACAGAGAGACAGAGACAGAGACAGAGACAGAGACAGAGAGAGACACTTGCAGGAACAGAGACAAAAAATTAAGAACCTAATTCTAATTCTGCATCTTAAGTAGTTAACCACTTGCAGAAAAAAACAAAACAGACAGAGACAGACACATAGAGAGACACAGAGAGAGACACACAGAGCAAGCGTTAGAAACCTACTGTATACCGGTACATGATATTTCACGAGATTTACTGTCATGCTCCATCGTAAACATCAACGCCGAATGTTGTCGTTATTAGCGTTCTGTCAAATAAATTCCGACCCAATGTCCCAGTAGCCTTCCCAATATCCACGGCGTTGGCCTTTCTGCATCGGATGCCGACATACCGTATAAACCAAACAGCCAATGGGTTAAATAACGCAATCATAATCCTATAGATCCAGTGGCGTAGCAAGGTTTTGGGGGCACTGAGCAGGGCTTCGGGGTGTCACGGGTGGGCCCTCCAATGCTCGAATCCTCCTCGATTTCAGACAAATAGGTTGCGCAAAAACGCTTGGCTGTTTTGCTATGAACACTGTAATTGTATTTGCATATTTTGCACTCGAAATTAAATATAAAATTAGCTTATGGCAGTTTTTATTATTTAAATATAAAATTAGCTTATGGCAGTTTTTATTATTTTCCCCCATTTATCTTTATAAAACATTTTTAATTTCTTCAGTCTACCGGAGAAATTTGAATGTTTTATGCTGTAAGCTTAGTGTTGTGCCATTTATGTTACAATAATATGCAACATAATTATTTATGGTGTTGGTTATTATAAGGTCAGAATTCGTCTCTTGACTATGCTTCCTATTGTACGTCTGTCATCCTTTTGTATCATGCTCACAGGCATAAAGAAAACCACTCGACTGTTGCCCCATATAATAGTATACGTTCTGAACCTGAAAACTGACAGGAGACCGTCAAAGCTGACTTGAGATGTCTGGAGATGTCATGGGAGGAGGAGAAGGAGGAGGAGGAGGAGGAGGAGGAGGAGGAGGAGGAGGAGGAGGAAGAAGAAGACCTGGCGATGGACAGGGAGGGGTGGAGGAATGGAGTTGCCCGAGTCATGACCTTTCGGCCGTATAGTCTTCTGACGCAACGAATTACTAGGATTGACCAGAAACAGGTTCAGCAGGGTGCAAGGTCATGACATTGAACTCAATGACGCGTTACAAGAGACATTTCCCCTCTCGCCGATCATCCATACACACACAGTCGAATGGAAACTTCAATTACATCAATTTTGCACCGGGGATCATTTGGGACGGATTAACTCGTCGGGTTAAGGTAAGAAAAGCGCATAGTTCGCTTACGGCTAATAACTGATCCCTGTGGAGACATTGCAATATTAGCCGCCTGATTGGTTCAGTGATATCATGGGATATCGTGGCTGATTGCTAAGGGCGCTAGGCTTTGTAGGTCCATCATAATTTCTCAATGTCATATCGGTTGAAATATGGTCATTGGATGCAGTAGGCCATGATGCACAATTGCACATTGTATGCTTCATATTGTTCAGAGCAAAACAGAAAGTAAAAGGCTCGAAAGGCGAATTTTTTAAAGTTCCTTCACAAACATTTCCAACTAACAACTCAAAGCGAAACTCTTCTGGAAGCGTAGGCCTATAATTTGTTACAGCACCGTGATTTTTTTATTTATTGAAGCAATCCGGCTGACAGCCCGAAACCTGTCACAATGTATGCCTACAGTTATGCAATCAAAACAATTCATAAGAACGCAAATTACAGAAGACATAAATCTTAACTATTATACAGGGTGAGCCAAAAAAAAGTAATCCCCTACGGTTTTTAGCCCATATCTTGGCCAAAAATATTAATTTTTAAATGAAACTTTACAGTCGTAAAGGCAATTCATATTTACGTATAATGGTTCAAATTTCATCAAAATATTTCAAACGGAACAAACGTTATGCCACTTTTAGGGAGGCCACCCACCGTTTTTTGACGCTTGAAAAACGAAACGCAACAAAAACTAGGTTTTTCCCAATATCTTGGCCAAAAGTGAGAATTTAGTTATGACATTTTACAGACGTAAGGACAATTCATATTTACACATGATGGCCAGATTTCATTAAAATATTTCGAGCACAACAAACGTTATACCACTTTTAGTGAGACCACCCCACGATTTTCGACGATTCAAAGACGTAACGCAGCGAAAAGTAGCAAAAACACGATTTTATTAGGTCTCAGCTCAAATAATAATAATAAGTGTTGGCACTGGTGGTGGGCACATTGAACACACGTTGTGAAGCACAACCATGTTCATTTGACAACAGTTATTTCAGATGAGACTTAATCAAATCACGTTTTGTTACTTTTCGCTGCGTTACGTCAATGAATCTCAAAAATCAGGGGTGGCCTCACTAAAAGTGGTATAACTTTTGTTGTGCTCAAAATATTTTAATGAAATCTGGCCATCATGTGTAAATATGAATTGTCCTTACGTCTGTAAAATGTCATAACTAAATTCTTACTTTTGGCCAAGATATTGGGAAAAACCTAGTTTTTGTTGCGTTTCGTTTTTCAAGCGTCAAAAAACGGTGGGTGGCCTCCCTAAAAGTGGCATAACTTTTGTTCCGTTTGAAATATTTTGATGAAATTTGAACCATTGTACGTAAATATGAATTGCCTTTACGACTGTAAAGTTTCATTTAAAAATTAATATTTTTGGCCAAGATATGGGCTAAAAACCGTAGGGGATTACTTTTTTTTGGCTCACCCTGTAGACTACTAACAGAACAGACAGCCTGCAATACACGGCGCTAATAGCAGCCTACAAACCACGTCCGCTCTACGAGGTTGGTTTCTCAAAAGCGATGAAATTAAAAGTCGACTGTATACCTGCAATTGTAATTGCTCTTCTGAATCATTTTTACAGTCGCCAACCGTTTGTGAAATAGAGGCATTTAATATGGAAATTAGAGGATGCCATTGTCACAGGCTGCATAAGGATAATAATAAATATTATAGCCTAGACAGGCAAAACATAAGCCTCATGTATCGTTAAACAACCGCCATTTAAATGTTTTTTGACTAATTAATTAACGGTGCCAGTTTGGCATAAGAATATAAAAAAAACTGAGAGCTGTAAACAGAAACCTCATGCAACGCTTAAATATTGTAATTAAAATGTTTTAGAATGATTCACAGTGCTTCATAAGCTTATGAATAGGCCTAATGGTTGAGGTAAACAGAAACCTCATGTTACGTTCAAATAATGTCAGTAAAATGCTTTATAATAATAAATTCCAGGGTTTGTTTAAAGGAATTTTTAGAACTGCACAACCCCTTGTTTCCTTTCCCATCCTCCATGGTAAATTACTTCCAATCGGAGGAAAAGACCCCTTTTTGCTAGTTTTAGTTGTACACAAGTGCTTCTACAACTGCACAAATCCATTTAGAACTGCACATTTTGTGTAGAACTGCACGTTAAAAAGTCTTGATAAATACACTGTGCCATTTTAGCTACACTGAAAACAACCTTCGTGCTTCTGATGAGTGTCTGTTGGGTCTGAGTCGAACCTCTGTCTGTCTGTCTGTCTCTCTTTCTCTCTCTGTCTATCTCTGCCTCTCTCTCTGTCTGTCTGTCTGTCTCTCTCTCTCTCTGTCTCTCTCTCTGTCTGTACCATCGTCTGCTTTTCATTTATCTTTCTCACATTAAATTCCGCCCTCTGTCGTCAACGACTGGCAATCGATCTTCTCGCAAAGATCTGCACAGATAGCAGAAGTCAAAGATATCGAACGCCATTGACAAACGTCCTACGCTCTCTTTGTCATCAATTCCATCTCTTGCATGCTACGCGTCGCTCTCTGCTTTTCCTCTTTCTCCAGGCGCAATACTCTTTCCTCCTCCTCCTTCACCTCCTCCTCCTCCTCTTCCTCCTCATCTCATTTTCCTCCTTCTCCTCCTCCTCTCCTCATACTTCTCATTACCCTCCTTTCCTTCTCCTCCTCCTCCACATCATCGAGCTCCACATCCTCCTCCTTCTCCTCTTCCTCACCCTATACTCCTCTTTTCCTTTTCATTCTCCTCCTTCTTCTTCTTCACCTTCTCCTCGTCATTCTCCTCCTCCTCTTCCTCTTTTTACATCGCCTTCACCTCCTCGTTCTCCCTCTTCTCTTTGTTCTGCTTCTCTTTCTCCTAGAATAGCCTTATCTATTGTGCTCCTTCTATCCGATTCCCTTCTCTTTCTTTTCTTCTTTCTAACCTTTCTTCTCTTTGATCTTCGTCCTCTGAAACATTCCATTTCCTCAGCGCCTCTTTATCTGTTTCTTATCCCATCCTCTTCATGGCTTCTCCACTTCCTACAATTCTCTTTCTCTCCTATTTCTTGCTTCTGCTCATTCATACTCCGTCCTCCTTCTTTCAACCTACTCTCCATTCTTTCTTCTTTTACTTCTTCCTTCCCTTAACTCTTCTTCAGTCCATCTCTCCTTCCTACTCTTTTCTTCCTCCCCATCTTTTCTACTCTTTCCCATTCCTTCTTGCTACTCTTCGCTCGTTCTCATTCTTCTTCCTCCTCCTCCCTCTCCATCACATTTTTTCCTTTCTCGTCCATTCTTCTCCATCCTACTCCTCCTTCCCTAACCTTCTTCTCCATCCTACTCCTCCTTCTCTAACCTTCTTCTCCATCCTACTTCTCCATCCCTAACCTTCTCCATCCTACTCCTCCTTCCCTAACCTTCTTCTCCATCCTAATCCTCCTTCCCTAACCTTCCTCTCCGCTTCTCGCATCTTCTCCATCAGAAAGATGAAACTCTTTCCAATAGTAACAGCAGCAGTAGACATCAAAGTATACATCCGCACGAAATCATCGGGCCCTTCGCCCCCTCAGGCCCTTCAGGGGCGGCAGCGTCTACGGCGACTGCACCCCGCTATCCGGGCGGCGGCTGGAGGGGGCGGCGAGCAGGGGGCGTCGTGGCCGGAATCCAAGTCTCTGATGAATCTTTCCTGCGAGGGTCTTTAAGAGCCGCTGGCGCAGTATAAATTCTCCCAATTTATTGACTTTTCGTCGCCTGCCGCGAAGAATCGACTTTGCGCCAACCAAGACGCCAATTGCCGACTTGCCGACGCTACGTGTTTAGACCTTATAAGCACGGTTTATAAAACGCCAATTGCTCTCCGCGGACCTACGTGTTTAGACCTTATAAACACGACTATAAATGACAATTGATCTCTACGCGTATACGTACTAAGACCTTTGCAAACACGGGTCATGCTTGTATATACGAACGCCAATTGTGTGTATACCGTATTGTTTATACACGTATGAACGAATATTTTTGGCCATGTATAGGCTACCGTATGGTTTATTCATGCATATAGCCTATTTATAAACGTTCATTGTGCTTATGGTTTATTATGGCTTAAACGTCAATTGCACTTGTGATAATTATTATGTACAATTGTACATGCATAAACGCCAATAGTGCCTTATTGTTTTTAATGTCTAAACGTCAATAAATTGTGCATTATGTTGGCTATGAATCAGAACTTTAGGCAGACTTGATTATCAATGTTTGTATGTGCACTTGTTATAGAGCCTCTTCAAGCATTCTACTCAGAGGTGCTCCCGTCTACAGCGCGGACACTGCATCGGATTTCACTCCGAAGCACTGAGCAATTGCGACTGAAGGACTTGCCCAACGTCCCAACGTGACGGCTTGAGTTTGAATTCGAACCTGAAACTATCCACACCACCGCGACCCGCATGTATACATATGCACGTTTGTATGTATGCTTAGTCCCACACAGATCGTGTGCATATCTTCTGAGTATACATAATATCTTGATGCGATTGTTTATCAAAAAGGTTTTTTTTCTGTTTGCCTCCTCTGATTGCCTGATTGGATGAGGAGCGTCGTATTGGATTTACGGCATTGCATAATATTGGACATGTTGTATGCGCTGCTACTGCATCATGCTACATGCTGTGCGGAGGACGACCAGAATATGAGTTGCCACTTGCAAGAAGAGTCTACATCATGTCGCAAATACAAGACGCACCTGCCAATGCGAAAGATTGATCAATTATTATTTGCCCGAAGAAGAAGAAGAACCGATTCCTCTCTTCTGCATATGCATGCCGCATGCAGTTGTTGATTGATATCGATCTATCTATCGATCTATGCGTGCGGCTGATTGGTTCTGGTGTTTGATCAGAGCAATCAAACAACACCCCCCCACTGGACTTTCAAGTGGGACTAGTCGTCACTGAAACGATTAACTATCAATTTACTGAACGATGTTAGCATGGACAAACCCCACCCGACTGGCACACGCACTGCAGACAGGGGCGGATCCAAGGGGGGGGCAATCCGGCCATGGCCCCCCATTTAGAAATGCCCATGTATCGTGCTCCCCATTTGGTTCCAACAAGCTTATAATATGGTATATTTTCAAGGATTTTAACTTAATGACTAAAAAAGGTCATGAACTTTTTTGGCGGATGAAATGGTAAAAATTTCCCAAAAATTTAGCCAGATGACTAAAAAAAGGTCAACAACTTTTTGGCGGATACGAATTTTTTCCCCAGACCCAAGGCCAAGAAGTTTTGCCCCCCCCCCGTCCAAAGTTTCTGCATCCGCCCTTGACTGCAGACAAAGTAGACTGTTATAGACAGACAGGAGCATACGGACAAGCGTGCAATGACATGTAGACTGTAGAGTGAATCGTGAGTTGATGCTCATACAGATGAAGAGATATACAAAGTGTAATCTGATTCGATGTGTAGTTTGCTTGCTTTTGAATCAACGGAATAATATTTGCTTATAATGATTGATTAATTGATTTATTGACTGAAACAAAACACATTAATTATCATAACTTTTTAAACTCCCGAGGTACCGGTAGAAAAATCCCTCAGGCTTTAAAAACTATGAATTTCCTTTATTTAAAATTTTTTGATTTTAATATAATAATAATTATTAGTATTTTTGCCCGAGGTAGATTTGACCCCTGATGCTCTAAGAATCTATCTATCAATCTATCAATCTATCTGTCTGTTTGTCTGTCTGTCTGTCTGTCTGTCTATCTATCTTTCTTATAAATTATCATCATCATCATCATTATTATTATTATTGTTTTGGCTCGATATAAAAATTATCCCAGGCTTTAGCAAAACAACACGAAGTGCTGTCTTTTGGAGTTAGGCCCAAGAGCGGATACAGAAACTTTGGACGGAGAGGCCAAAAATTCTGGACCTTGGGTCTGGAAATTTTTTCTTTCGTATCCGCCAAAAAAGCTGATGACCTTTTTTTAGTCATTAGGTCCAATTCCTTGGAAATATGCAACACATAAGCTTCTTGAAACCAAATGGAGGCACAATACATGGGCATTTCTAAATGGAGGGGCATGGCCGGATTGCCCCCTGGATCCACCCCTGGTTAGGCCCAAGGGTAATCCCCACCGATTATTATTATTATTGCATTGATTAAGCACAAATTGACATCGCCGCTCGATTGAGCATGTTGGACAGGTTCAAGTACCGTATACGCAGTGAAAGTCTAAGAGGAACTTAAACCACGTAGCGTACTCTCCACGAGACAGGCGTCCTTAGATATTAGCTACGGTGTTCCACATTATCAATAGCATGGCTAAACCTGGACTCGTTGAATCACCGAGCACGCCCAGAAAATAAACAGCCGACACCTGGTGTGTTTTTATGCCACAGTTCCTGGACGCAGCGCTTATCGAAACCTGGACTGCTAAGATGATAATTATGACAAATTTTCAAAACCAATGACTGCCGAGATGAGGCCGGTGTCCCTTAGCAGAGTCGCCTAAAGGTAGGCCCTATCTCCAGAATACTCTATTTTTTAAACAGATTCCCCAGCGGATCTGTTTCAGAAAAATTAACTCCCAGGAGACTTTATTTAAGCATAGTTATTGTCTAAGAGGAGACAATATTATTTTAGCCCCTGCTGAAAAATAGAGTTTCCCCGTTTATTTCAACATGAGATAATCTACAGTCACATAATACTTTTAGCCAATCAGGCTAAACCATATTGTTTAACCAGAAAATACGCTTCCAAGTTTTGGGTCATAGAAAAAATATAGTGGCACCGGCTACAACAGCTGACAGTGATAACAAGTGATTGCAACAAAGAATGGTGCATTTTATATGCTAACACTAGACCTGGTTGTCATGCAACTGTACGCTTAGCATACACATATATAAATTATATATATATATATATGACTATGATGATGATGATGATGATGATGATGAT
The DNA here is from genome assembly GCA_945859605.1 of Lumbricus rubellus. NCBI lineage: Eukaryota > Metazoa > Annelida > Clitellata > Crassiclitellata > Lumbricidae > Lumbricus > Lumbricus rubellus. The sequence continues at coordinate 29,139,911 of OX243826.1, read as the reverse complement.
GATGATGGGTTCTCTGCCTGAAGGCAGGTTCATTGGCTTTACACCCCTGGGTAAGATGAGTTAGGTGGTTTCCCGTTGCCTTCCTCACAGACAATGATGGGTAAGCAACTTGCCCAAGGTCGCTCCACAAGAGCTTGCGCCCCTACATTCCAATATATATACATAAATTATATAAATATGTATGTATATATAAATTCAAAAGTCTAATTACACAAAACGGAAGACCAAAAGCCAGACAGAAATAAATGCGGGAAATTCATATCCGAAGCCGTTTCAATACATCTCAGATTTCACCAGTGATCATGGGAGTCGCTATATTATGTGACACCTAATACCTACGATTCCACGCAATAATAACAATTGCAATGAAACAAACAGGAAGCTACCCTCGCGGCGCGAACAACCGTACAAGAGATTGATAACAACGACTACGACGACGATGATGATGATAAATTGCGACAACGACAACGTTTACAACGTTTACAACGTTTACAACGACACTCTCAAGTAGTAGTTGTCCGTGGCGGCGGCGCTTCTTTCGTTCGTGTGCAACTTGGCAATTGATCAATTATGTTCAATTTCGTCGCCGCGCCTCTAAGAAGCGTCTATGGAGAGCGCCAATTACTTGCGATGATTGAGGATTCGTCGCTTGGGGCGCCAGCGGCCAGCAGCACCACACGCCGCCTGGCGGCCGGTGCTGCTGCTCTACACTGCCGCTAAATTCCGCAATTTGCTGGCGTTTGTGGACGTTACGTTCTCACGCTGCTACTGCTGATGGTGAGCCGGTGGAGGCAATTTCGCACGATCGAATGAGTCCTGTGTAGAGGGAGAGGGACAGACGAGAGTACGCAGTGGTACATTGGAAGAGATGTATACAGAGACGTGTCTGTACGATTGTGGGTGATTGCGTCTGGGACGGGGAGAAGGTAAGGGGCTACTGTCTATGGGGAAGACGGACTTGGAGGAAGGGAGAGGAATGGTAGGCGGAGATAGAGAAAGATACGCGCGTACAGACATACAGACCTAAGTGATTTTCGGTTCCGAGAATTTGGAGAAGACCAGTAAAAGGAGAGATAAATAGACTGGCAGACAAACAGACAGGAAGAGAGACAAACAGACAGACATACAAACCAACAGACAAACAGACAGACAAACAGACAGGTACACAAACAGACGGGCAGAAAACAGATAGACAGGCAAACAGACAGAGAGACAGACAGAGGGACAGAGCAGAAAGCAGGAGGTCGTAATGTGAATACGTTTTTTATGTTCAGTTTCGTGTGCTACAGGCGTGCGAGAGAGCGTAGGCGTGAGGAAACCATTAACCATTTCAAAGTACAGTAACCTATGTGAAGCAATGAAAGTATCTATTATGGCATCATTAAACCGGTATAGAGGCCGCAGCTTAAAGCTTTCTTCTACATGTATAGCACTGCACATCACGTGCCAGGGTGCAGGACTCACAATGCCTTTAAACCGTGTTATATCCGACCTGCTAAAGAAAAAATAGTACTATTATATATCATAGTATAAAATACTATACAACAATAGTATACTTCGGAAGCCAACAGTGTTTAGTCTACCGTGCCATTCTTCAGATGTTATAACTACAGCACTTTTCAATGCCATTTTGTGCAGGGCTATTTTTTTAATAATATGCTATAGTATACGTTTAATTTTTTCATGACGCTATAATTATTATAGGAGCGCTATATCTACATGTACGGTGTAAAGACTATGGTGTCATAATTTTATGAAGTGAAACGTTATTGAGATAGTTTTTTATCTTCCAAATCTCCATTCTTCACTCTTTTACTCATGCTCTCTTTTCTTCTTCTCTTAATTGGCAACTTAGATTTTAAAATTCCTTTTAAAGTCTTTGAAGTTATATTTGAAGTCTTTGCAATTCTATCCTTGGCAATGGCATCATGCTCAAGCGTCTACTGAAACGAGAAGGAGAGATCGAGAGTAAAGCAGATAGGTCAGAGTTTGAGCCAAGTGCAATGATCAGAAACTATAATACTGGACAATGGACGAATAAAAACGAAGTCCCCTGGGAAAAGTAAGACGCGTTGGACTTCATGAAACGCTGTTCAATTCCCATGTTATTTCCTTTCACTGCACCAAGAGGACGGCAATGGATTTCGCCTTAAACTGATTTCAACACTGTTTCGCTCTATGTATTGTGTATGCCACTGTTTCTCTCCCCGCCACTCTCCTTCTGCCTCTCTCTCTCTGCCTCTCTCTGTCTGTCTGTATGTCTGTCTGTCTGTCTCTCTCCGTCTGTTTCTTTCTTTCCTTATCTTAGAACTCCTTCTATCCAAACCTGTCTGTGTCTGTCTCTGTTTGTCTAGCTGTCTCTCAATTTCATTTTCTCCTTTTCTCCGTCTCTCTCCATCTCTCATTCCGCCACGCTGATATCATTGGACCCACTTCTAACGCTCAGTTCTGCACACAAAATGTGCAGCTCTATAAATGAATTTGTGCAGTCGTATAGAAGCACTGCGCGCATTTAAAAATAGTTTTAAAAAGTCATTGTCATTTATGTTACACAAGATTTGGGGGATGGGAAAGGAAAGAAGAGGTTGTGGGGTTTTAAAAATTTCTTAAAGGAAGTCTTGCCACGAAGGTTAGCCTACTTAGTTGCAGACTAATCAGTTCGGCTATTCCCCCCCCCCCCTCTCCAAAGACCCTTCACCCTGAAATATTCAAATTCGTGCTGCACGTGCGATCCACTGTGCAATGTGTGCATATACTATTATTTGGCAAGGCATTTAAACCACACTATACTCAACCTCTGTATTAAATATATATGTCTCTGAGTAGTTCCTTGAAGGGGCGCTATGTAAATGCTCTGAATGAATGAATGAATGTCTTGGCCGACTTCTTTATGTACAAACTACTATACTCTGGATTTCATTCGGTGCTGATGACCAAAGGATGTGTCAAAACCCGTCATTCCTTCTCCCACGCAATGGACCAGTCATCAAATGACAGGACGCGGCTTCTTCGGCGACGTCGACTTCGGCACCGGATCTCCCCGGAGAGAAGACCGCACGATGAAGAAGCGTTCGTAGTGAGATCGGTCAATGCTCCTACTCCATCCTGGATTAATCCGTGTTCCTCTCTCGCACCGCTAACCAATAACCATGTGACAGTAGTACACGAGCTGCTTCCATTCTCGGCAAAAGAATATAATACATTCTGTCCTTTCTTCCGATCTCTGTCTATGTCTATGTCTCTCTGTCTCTGTTTCTCTCTGTCTATTTCTGTATGTCTCTTTTCCCCCTCTCTCTTTGTCCCTCTGTCTGTCTGTCTCCCTGTCTTTGTCTCTCAGTCTCTCAGTCTCTGTCTGTCTGTCTGTCTCTGTCTATCTGTCTCTGTATGTCTCTGTCTCTCTGTCTGTTTGTCTGTCTCTCTCTGTTTGTCTGTCTGTGTCTATGTCTGTCTGCCTGCCTCTGTTTCCCTCTCTCTCTGTCGCTAACCATGTAACAGTAATCCTCGTTATATACCTCCAGTCAAGAAAGAATACATATTCCGACCTTCCTTTCGCTCACTTCCTCTTTCTCTCTTCATCCGCTCCTCTCTCCGTCTCTCTGTCTCTCTCCGTCTGCCTCTATCTCTCTCCGCTTCAGACGTCCTTACACACTGCGGCCTCTTACTGTGACACCCGCCCCTACTCGGCCACCACCGCCACCACCACCGTTGCGTTGATGCATGATGGATGGGCGTGAGCTCGTTCTGTCCGTCGAGCATAAAGATTCGCGTCAGTGCTAATGAAATGACATGCTTCGCCAACGACCTCTTAATCTCGCGACCCGTTACAACCGGACTCCCCTACGTACAGTGGATCGAGGAGTAGTCGGAATTGCGCCGCTTCCTCAATTGCCCCCTGCTCCCCTATACGTATCGTTTGGTCGGTCGTCGCAATCGCGACCACTCCGTCGTAGTAGTAGTGGGATAGTCTTCCGGAAGTCCGTTCCACCGCCTTCTCCTTAACCACGTCGCTTTATCCGCTAAATCCGAACGCGTCCTTCGCTAGTTGCAATCGTCAATACGGTGTCGGATGAACGGAAAATCGCATTGGATCGAGTAAGGTGTTTGTGCTGTGTTGAGATGGTTTCGTGCTGTGCTTCATTCTACACAGGTGGAATAACCGAAGAGTCTGGCTAAATGTGTTAGAGTTTTATTGAGGTCATCGAAGTGTGGAACGTGGTGGTGCAGTGGTGGGTTCGTTGCCTTGAATCTGGAGGGTTTTAGGTTCACATCCACCTTAAGCCGACGCGTAGGAACCTTCACTTGCAATTGTTCGTGCGCTTTGGCGTGAAACTACGATGCAGTGTCCGCGCTGTAGTCGGAAGCGTCTCTTGAGTAGGGAGATTGAAAGAGAGGCGCTATAGCAAAATATGAGAACTGAATAATAGAAAGTAAAAGATCGATTCGAAAAGAACATTTTGTTTCTTTTATGGATTATCATATTCCATTCGTTTTGGTATTCATTCATTCATTCATTCATTCATTCATTCATTCATTCATTCATTCATTCATTTATTCATTCATTTGAAAGATTTATATAGCGCCTCTTCAATGCCATGTATACCCAGTAACGACAGAACTAAATCAGTCGGTATACATGCAGATCTAAACTAGAGTTGGACCACAGAAACGGGAATAATCCCAGTGAAAGCACCTAACCGTAAACATTCCTAGAAATTTAACAGTGTTAAGGCCATTGCAAAACGAGCACCATTTATTTGCATGGTAAAGCAGTGTGAAAGAATAGGTTCGTCTAACGTCATGTGAAAACCAAGTAAGACTCTTAAATAAAGTAACAGATGATTCGGTCTATCCACCCATACTTGGTGAATGTCTAGTAGTAATGGGAGCGCTATGCGACAGGGCGAACCATGAACAGAGGTGTCTAAATCTTTTACATGGCTGCCGGTGGCAATAGTTTTAAAAGAAGTTGCGCTGATTGCTTTTTTTATTGCTCTGGGTTTGGTTATAAAAAGTCTGGTGCCGCCTCCGCTTCCCTGTGAGAGGTAGGCCTATTTATTGTAGTACGGCGATGAAGAGCACTGTGGCCGATTAGTCAGAGGGGTCTGCCTGTGACGCGTAGAGTACGGATTTGATCCCCGTTTGAGGCGGTTACTGCGGATCTTGAGCAAGTCCTTCACTCACAATATTTATTGCTTTCCAACATAATTGCAATATTATTGCGCCGTCGAGGCGTGAGCACTTCCGAGCTTTTGTAAGTAATAGGGTAAATCAAAGTGCAATTGTATTGTTTTGTAATGTATTGCTGTATTGAAAAGACTGCGTTCTTACTGCAAGACATCGGTTAATTCGTCTAATACATACCTAATGTAAATAACCGTTAAGTACTGCGTGCGATTTAGCAGCTTCTTCATTTGTGGACAGATATCCCGCAATGAACTCTTAAACAGCACCAGCACCACCACCACCATCACCCCCACCACCACCACCACCACCACCACCACCACCACCAGTAGCCAATCAATGATCAGATAAATTCACCGATACTGCAGCAGCAGCAGCAGCAGAAGTAGTGGGGAGAAACGAGCAGCAGCAGAAGCAACATTGATGCCTTCGAAAGAAACTGCCACAGAAGAACTATACGACGGTTCAAACGAGAGTCGATAGATGTCGGTAGGATGATATAATGTATGGCAAGATGTATTGCCTGTTGTAGATCCGATATATGTGACCGCCGGCAGATCCCACTTCTCCTACTCTCTGCAGCAGCCACCTCGATAACCAACAGAAACAAGAAGGAATCGTTTGTATTTGTCGAACGAACGGACGGACACACAGACAGACAGACGGACGGACGGACAGACAGACAGACGGACATACATACAGACAGACAGACGGACAGACAGACGGACATACATACAGACAGACAGACGGACAGACGGACGGACGGACGGACAGGCGGTTGCCCTCCGGCAAATATAAGACCAGCGATTATGGCTCGCGCCGGCGGTGGCGGCGGAGGAGGATAGGAGACTTCGGCGGTGGCGGCGGCGACGCCACTTGCGCGGCGCACGGGTCTGTCGTCGCAATTTCGCTTTTATCAGATGGATGAGATGAGGATTTGCCGATTGGCGGGATTGTCAGCAGTCGTGGCTGTCAGAGAAGAAACGTCTGTTTGACGGAGGAGGAGGTGGAGGAGGTGGTGGCAGAAGTCTATTGTCTGTGTGTCTGTCCCCCCAAATCGAAGGATTGCACTGCTCTGGACGGATTTCTTTCAGAGGTGTCGAGATTCGGGTGAGTTAACCCATATAAATTTCTGTCATGGGTTGATATGGGTTAAAGTGAACTGCATGAGGTATACGTTTGCAAAAGGAGTTTTTGAATAATGACTTGATCGACCTGTGTGTGATTACAAAAATTGATTGATTGATTGATTGATTGGTTTATTGGATTGATAACATTTTGATTAATTGATTGATTGGTTGATTGATTGATTGGCTGATTGCCAATATAGTATAATTTAATAGGGCCTCGAATAACTCGAGATGATTTTGGGCGCACTTTTCTGCAGTGAAGTTATCTAGGCAAGTGAGAAGAGTACAGGAAGGCCCAGATTACGTTACGGTTTGAAAGATGTGTGTGTGTGGGGGGGGGGTATGGCATCAATCTGGAAATACTTATTTATATGCAGAAGCTTTTCCCAACTTGCTGAGTGAGACTATTAGCTCAAAACTAAAAACTTAGGTCAACCTGTTCCATGCAGTCTTCCTATATTTCATAATGGTTTTCCGATTTCAATAAGAACTGTACCACTGGCTGCACTCTGCCAATGCCAGTCCCAAGCGTGGATAGAGGAGGAGGGCGACATAATCATCTTTGATATGGCAGTGTCATTAAACACGTAACAAGTCGATTTCAAATAATGCACTACTGAGCTGTGTATAAGGATGGCATTATCAGATCTCAATTGTATTGTATTGTATTGCATTGTATTGTATTTCTCGCTTGATAACTGCCGATATAAAGAAGTACAATAGCTGGACTGAATGACAGACATAATGTTACAGTATTTTAAAAGATTTTTCTCTGAAGGACCGCCCACTCTGCACCTTGACAGTTAATACAACTTGTTCTTTGTAGCCGTGATACCATAAATACTCATGGCACTTACTTAACTGCAGAACAATGTATGTATACCATCAAACTAAATGAATCTGCTAAGATAAACTAACTGAACATGTGCAAAGCAGACGCTTCTAGTAAAGCCTAGACACGTCTGTACTCTGTACCTGCATATAAAAATAGGATCGCTGTTTTGTGTGCAGCACAGACATTTATTGGCATTTAAGTAGCGCCTTAAAAATGGCGAACCGATTGGCCTTATTGTTAAAGAGTACGAGTTCGCTTCTCTTTCTTTTAGACTGATTTTGTTTAGGGACCTTGAGAAAGAGACCTTCGCTCAGAATTAATAATAAATATAAATAATGTTTTTATTTTAATAATTAGGGTGTAAGTCCCTGAGGGATCATAATATTATGTACCTCGTATTTATTTACAAATTGATAATACTACTACTAATAATAACAGTTTTAGTAACAGCAGCAGCAGTAACAGCAACAGCAGCAGAAGTAGCAGTAGCAGTAGCAGTAGTAGTAGCAGTTATGGAGCTATCTATGGCAAGGGCGCTGGAGGGATTTGTGGAGGGAGCTGTAATTGGAGGAGAGGTGATAAAAGATCTTAGATTTGCAGATGATATTGGTCACCAACAGGTACAAACGGAGAGTTTCGTGGATCTGCATGTGGGGAGTGTACAAAAAGACTCAACGGCGGATGTAATGAGAAGAATAGGGCTGGAAAGAGGGATGCTGCAGGCAATAGGGGAAGGTGTGGAGTTCAAGGGAAATAGGGAGAGCAACAAAAGTGAAGATTATGAAAATCGAAAGATAGCGCTTAACGGATATGTACATGGGAGAAGATCAAGGAGGAGAACAAAGATAAGAAGGATCGACACGATAAGAGAGGACTGTGAAGCAATGGGAATGACGATACAGGAGGCGACCCACATGGCGCAGGATAGACAAAAGTGGAGAGCTACCATGGGAAAGCGGCTGACGCGTGCTGAAGGCTTCGCCGGACGGCCATCAGTCAAAAAGTAAGTCAAAGAGTCTACGCTGTAAGTTGAAAGGTCCGGGGTTAAATCCACGTAGGTACAGACATTTGGTTAGAGAAATATCTGCACCATGCATCCATGCAGACAGCGCAGTTATAATGAGTACACCGACCGTACACTGTCGGTGGGAGGATAGGATGGCGAGAGAGAGGACTGGCTAGCCGTCTTCATACGCTGAGGCTAAAAAAATGAAGTCGCAAGCACTTCGTATACCCATGGATTAGCAGGATTAGCTTAAATGACGGCTCTGTGGTACTTCCTCTAGTGTCACTGGCGTGCAGCATGTGTGTACACTTTTGTCTGTACAGTTTTGTGTATTTTTGAGATTTTGTTTCTCCATTGAATCTTTTCCACGCCAGATATCATCATCGTCATCATCATCATCGTCATCTTCGTCCTCATCATCGTCGTCGTCGTCGTCGTCGTCATCATCATCATCATCATCATCATCATCATCATCATCATCATCATCATCATCATCATCATCATCATCACCATCATCATCATCATCATCATCATCATCATCATCATCATCATCATCATCATCATCATCATCTTCATCATCGTCATTTTCGTCATCTTCGTCATCATCATCATCGTCATCTTCGTCATCATCATCATCGTCATCATCGTCATCATCATCATCGTCATCTTCGTCATCATCATCATCATCATCGTCATTTTCGTCATCATCGTCGTCGTCATCATCGTCATCGCCGTCGTTCATTCATTCATTCTGATAATTTATATAGCGCCTCTTCGTCGTCGTCGTCGTCATCGTCATCATGCATCCACTATCCTATCATTTGTTCCGATATTTCGGCTCAGGTAATAGGCTACGAGACACTATATTTAGAGACGCTATAGACATTCCAAAATCCGATTAGATACAATAAATTCATTTTCACCAGAACTACAATATCTGATACAATCAGACATTGCTTTCTCTCTCTCTCTGTCGTCTCCATTCTTTTACATTTCACGCAAGCCTTTTCAAACCGACTCGCCATCCTTTCTTCTACGCAGCATTCCTTTCAACAAAACGTCCGTCATTGTTCTTTAAGCGATTCAAAACCGTCGCTCACACACAAACACCGATCTGAGGCTTTCGCTACAAATTTCCTGAATGACCAAATCCCGAAGACCTGCTGCTGCTGCTGCAATACCTGATTCAGCAGCAACACAGTGATACATTGTTCGCGCTCTGGCATTCTTTCCTCCTCAGGCGCATACAGCCTCCCGGTGCAATTACCAGAAAACAAGCACACAGGTAGTATAAGTAGCCACATGTAGTAGGTAGTGCTTAGCAGAAGTGGGGCAAACACGTTCGCTTCTCACAGCGCCCGCCACTCACTCGGCCGCATTGCTTCATCGCCCACTCGCTCATTGACCTCGCTCATTGATGAGGACAGAATGTACCGCTGCAGCAGCGCTTGACATGTACATTGTACAATGTACATTGTGCAATGTACAATTGTACAATGCAGGCATGCGGAGGGACGTGTAGCAGCGCTCGCATTCGTTCAATAAGAAAAAGATTTCCGGTGGACGCAACTACATGTACCTTCTCCACCTCCGGCTCCTCCTCCTCCATCTCCTCCTCTTCCTCGTCCTCCTCATGTTCTCTTCCTTCTCCTCCTCTTCTTCTTTCTCCTCCTCTTCTTCTTCTCTTCCTCATCCTCCACCTCCTCTGATCATCCTCCTCCTTCTCCTTTTCCTCCGCCTCCTCCTCTTCCATCTCCTCCTCTTCCTCGTCCTCCTCATGTTCCCGCCCTTCTCCTCCTCTTATTTCTTCTTTCTCCTCCTCTTCTTCTTCTCCTGCTCATCCTCCACCTCCTCTGATCCTCCTCCTCCTTCTCCTTTTCCTCCTCTTCTCTTCCTCCTCCTCCTTTTTCTCCTCCTCCTCCTTCTTCTCCTACTTCTTCTACTCCTCCTCTCCTCTCCTCCTCCTCCTCTGATCCTCCTTCTTCTTCTCCTTTTCCTCCTCTTCTCATCCTCCTCCTTTTTCTCCTCCTCCTCCTCCTCCTCCTCCCCCTCCGCCACAGAACAATTCCCCTCGGGGAGGTGGAATATGGAAAATGGAACTCGTCTCTGATCGATTATGCTTGCGGGATAATAATTATCTTCTTCGCGCTCAGCAATGGCGACCATGGGAGACCGACAGACGGGGTCGCTCCCAGGCACCGAATGGTCTCACCAGCCCCCCACCCCACCCCCACTCCCACCCATACATACACTGTCACGTGCACCCACGAGTCTTCTTCTTGTCAATCACATGTGCTGCAGTTTGGTATCTGATTCACGCCGAATCAATCTACAACACGTGCAATAACAGCGCAGCAGAACTGTTACAGGGCTAATCCTTTCCGATACAATTCAAATCTAATCCTTCCTGATCTAATCTAATCTAATCTACTCTGGTCGAGTCTATTGCAATGATTTACAAGAGCACCGGGCGAGGTTGCAGCGAAGACTTTGTCGATTGCAAATGGATGATAGATACACGTATTGTATAGATACAATCTGATACATGTATTGTAATTGTATAGATACATGTATTGTAATTGTATAGATACATGTAATTGTATAGATACATGTATTGTAATTGTATAGATACATGTATTGTAATTGTATAGATACACGTATTGTATAGATACATGTATTGTAATTGTATAGATTCAATGATTCATGTATTGTAATTGTATAGATACATGTATTGTAATTGTATAAATACATGTATTGTAATTGTATAGATACATGTATTGTAATTGTGTAGATACATGTATTGTAATTGTATAGATACATGTATTGTAATTGTATAGATACATGTATTGTAATTGTATAGATACATGTATTGTAAGTAGTTGTATAAGAGCGGATTCTATGCCAGCAATTAAAAACCCATTAAAAACCCATTAAAAACCCATTAGTCACACCCCAGTGACGTCATTAGCCACACCCCCTATTCATTGAAAGGTCATTAACCACTGGCGCAGCTCATTAAAACCGCATTAAAAAAGCAATTAGCCTCTGGCGCAGTGATTAAGAAAACAATTAGCTACTGGCGCAGTGATTAAAAAAGCAATTAGCTGCTGGCGCAGTACAGCCTCACCTACTAATTAATATTCATAGTGCAGTGACACCATCCCTCGATAATTACCTATTGTTCATTGTCCGACTGGTTGTCCATCTCTATACCTAGGCGATAAAGATCTTGCTAATGTCGTAGGTATGCTGCACCCTCTATAATATTATATATATATATATTAATTAAAGAATAACTCATCGAATCTTTTGTTTGTGATTTTTAAAAAAAAACATGCTTGAAGTGAATATTCTTGTTTTATCCCTCTTAGTATTTCCCCACCATTGTATCTCCAATAGCATCCTACTCCATTTCTTTTCTATCTTTCCTGAAAATTATGAGTACTCTACCAGAAATCCTACAATACTATATTGAATTCTACCAACTCATATGTAAGTAAAAGAAACACAAAGCCCACGAGTTGATAATGTGTGTGTGTTTTTTTTTTGTTTTTTTTTTAAACACAAGCGACCAATATTATGCAACATAGTAAATATTACAACAAATCTAACTACAATCGAATGTTGCAAGTCGTTATTTCGAGAATGTCTTTCCATCAAACAAATATCCTCAGCAGATGTAGGCTATGCGCCGTCTTTTCCATCAAACGAACAAGCAAAGTTTAGCAACAATTGAAATTGTCTTTCGCAAAATCTATAAAATGTAATTTTCATCAAACGAACATACAAAATTTAGCAACATTTAAAATTGTCATTCTGCAAATCTATACAATGTCTTTTCCATCAAACGAACAAGCAAAGTTTAGCAACATTTGAATTTCTACATAGTCTTTTCCATCCAACAAACATACAAAGCTTAGCAACATTTAAAATTGTCTTCCTAAAAATATGTACAATATCCTTTCCATCCAGTGAACATACGAAGTTTAGCAACATTTAAATTTATGTACACACCCTTTTTCATCAAACGAATCATACAAAGTTTAGTAACATTTAAATTTCTATACAGTCTTTTCCATCAAACGAACATGCAAAGTATAGCAATATTTAAAATTTACAGACAACAATGTCTTTTCCGTCATGAATATTTCCATCGCATAATACAAAGCGCAAGTAAGAATTTGCTGGGAATTTATGAATCAGAAGGACTAGCATTTAAGCGACACATGGCCGTAGGCAAGCGAAGCGCTATTATTCAACAGATATCTCTTATCGTCGTACGGCGAAAGAGCAGATTTCGAAATTTCGGCGGTATGTAATTGATGTTTGACACTCCGAATCGTGTAAAATTTCGCAGTGGTCGACGATTCGTCGAACAGACAGTTTGCGTAATCTTGGTGACGGATGTATTTGGACACGCACGACTTCTTCACACCTTTGGCTGTTTTCTTTTCGTAATCGTTGGGAAGCAAAAGGCTATACATTTTTGATCGTAACCCCACAAATTCCAAAGGTGGTTCCCCATTCGACTCATCTTTGAACTTGCCAATCACTTTCATATTAGCTTTGCTATGCAGAAAGTGATCGGCGGGGTAGTCGGATGTGTCGTATTCGGTCAGATTTTGACGCATGTCCAAATACACGTCGTCGGTCCGAATATGGTAGCACAAACTGTCTGTATCGGTAAATAATAATTTCGCTCTTTCACCGTACAACTGCTGTATATGCTCGTAGTGAAACCGATACATATGCAGCTTCGAGATATCCAGAATACTCATACCGACGTAAATCGGTTTGTCCAGCATCACATCGGATTTTATCATTTGGATGGCAGTAAGACCTTCATTTATGATGCTGAATGATTTGAACGTCGGCTGAGCTATGTAGCGTTTCGCTTGCCTCTCGTTCGTGACTAATCTAACATTCATATGCTTACGATTGTTTTGCATCGTCTTCCCAAACACTGCGTTGTTCTGCATCTTGAAAAAGTCTTTATCGAACGAGTTAGTGGCCATCTGCCGCTTAGTAGTGTTAAAATCAATATATGGCTTCAACCACCGAGATTGGTCAAACTCTAGGACCTGATGAATTTTGGTAAGTTTAAGACCCATTGCCATGTAAAACTGCAAATTTTTGTAATGGAGAACGTAATTTGATTTCGTTTTTAAATTTGGGATCAATTTCTGAATTTTAGATGAGCAATTTATTCCTAACTTTGCGGCCAATTCATTTGCGTACGGAGAAAGCATTTCCTTCGTTATCGCCATCTTCTCAGGAGCTAGGGGGTAGTCGTTGTGAGGATTGTGCAGATGATACGGATATTCCATATCCACCTCCAGAATGTACCCTTTCGAATCATCTTCTTGTTTAGAACTCACATCGAAATTCTCGATTTCTTCGGGGTTCAGGAATCGGAACTTACCTGTTGGCAATGGTTCGCTCATAGCGAAACCATACAGGTTATTGCAGTCCAAGTACATTATGTAACTTGTTTCTGCTGTGGCATCATATCCTTGAGCGAGATATGGGTTGTTTGACTTGGCGTATCGATTCGTTATCATGCTCACCCCGCCTCGCATTCCCTTCTCAACGAAAAGGAACATATCAGGATCGACGATCAATTCCAGCGAGACATTGGTCATCTTGAGACATGCATCAAAACTCAGACCTGGACTTGAAAAATAATGTAGCGCATCCAGCCCATAGAAATTCGAAGACATCTTACGAAATTCTTCGAACACATCGGCCAAAAGCACGACATCAGTTTCCAAGTACAGATCATGATAGTCTTTCATCGAACGCATGTCAAATTTTGACCAGATGTCTCGAGCATGTGAATAATCGTCATCGCTGATATGTTCATCCGCCAAACGACTGAAGAATTTGTCCTGCGGGGGCAAGCATGACTCGTACATTCTTTCCGCACAATCCATATATTCATATGGATAGACTCCTTTCCGAAGCAACGACTTGAATTGATCGTCGTTCGGATGGAGTCTACGCATATGAACAAATTTAGAATTTCCGCCTTTTGATAAATTGTTCACCAAAGTGTCAAGACTGCAATTAAGAAATTGGAGGGAATCCACGAAACGTAGGCCGTCGATTTCAAACGATAGATATTTCTCCATGTTGGTGGCGATAACGAAGATGTCTTTCGAAGCGAAAAAACGAGACAGATGTTTGAGGATGATATGAGAATCATATCCCCTGAGGTTGTGAAACACAACTGGGATAAGATAGCTGTATTCATTCTCACCGACTTTCGTCCTCTTGAATTTGTATTGCAGGTTACAGTTGTTGCACAGTGCGGAAATGAATTGGCCGGTTACATGGCAATGGTGTCTTACTTTGTTTTCTTTCGTAAGGTCGACGTCGCACGACGGGCACTTGGCGCAATTTTGATATGTTTCCAATTGTAATTTTGAAAGGGGCGTCATCGGTTCGTTTTTCGAAAGAATTTTATTTATTCGAACTTGCTCTGATTTCAAATGAACAAAGAATCGGTCAACGACATTGTCGCCGCTGTAAACGTACGGTTGTTCGTTGTTATACTCGTCGATAGTCGAAACTGTGAGGCAGCAAAAACCGCTCGGAGTATGAGTATCACAAAATTTGGTCGATTTACCAGCGTCGATATCGGTTTTGCCAAGGAATGACTCGAAATCAGCGTATATTGTAAACGGAATCGGCATTTGGTTTTGTATGTTTGAAAATTTCAAGATATTATTTTCGGGTGAAGGATAGCGAACTTTCTGAACACCATGGGTACTGCATTCTGGGATGTGATTTCGCATGCCCGCTTCTGTCGTGAAGCTGTGGAGGCAAAATGGGCATGGAAATGATTGACTATGATGTGAATTTCGACTGGATAGAAGTCGAGATAGGTTTCGAATGAGTATGTAATGCCGTTTCTCGCCTTCACTCAACAACAGCAAGTTTACTGTATGTTTACGGTCTCGGTGTTCGGACGCGAATAAAGGTACGAATGTATGGTCATCGTTCGAATTGATGCAAATTACATTTATCGCGAAATCAGGATTATTAGTTTCGAATATGGGTATTTGACCAATCTCGATGGGAAATGCCAGCCCTTCATCGTGTAATTCTTGCATGTACGGTATGTATTTTGAGACGCGGTCTGGATGAATCGTTTGATGGTGGACGTGTGCGAGTACACAATATAGAAAGCACCGGTTGTCGGTATTCCTAATGTTCAAAGAAGCCCTCTTATTCGCTAACCATTTTGGACTTTGGATATATGAGGATCCCCCAATGGGGTCGTATTCGGCTGTGTGAAGAACGAGATTGTCTATTCGGTCGATAGACCAGCCGGATCCGACGTTCGTGAAAGTATCGGCCAGCGTTTCCATTCTCGCTATCGCATCCTCGAGATGTTGATGAGATGGCGATTGATTCAAAAGAATTGCCGGATTAGATTTGAAATAAGCCGTGGTCGACTTGGTAGCACCTTCGGCGTCTGCTCGATTGAATTTAAAGTCCGCCGCGAGGTACCATTTGATAGGACTGAAATAGAATAAAGTTTCGCATATCATCGAAATGATGACACAATTAATTAAATATAGGATTAAATAATACTTTCTTATGATGATTAGGTTTCAAATTGTGAAAGAATAGCATACCCTTTTCCGGCTAGCTTCTGCTCCAAAGTTGATGAGATCCCGTTTTCGAGGCTGTTAATGAGCATGCGGACGTCTGAGGCGTTCGGATCTGTTGGAAGTTGCTCCTGCTCGAAGACGTTGCGCACGGATGTTCGAACATGATTGGGCGATGGTTTAGCACATGTGCTGCAGATTGGCGAATTATCGGTGAAGTATTGCGATTTCCGACGCAGATGACAGACGCTGCAGATTCTCCTATTTACGCAGATTTCGCACAGACCGTTCTCATTCAATTTCGTCTTCTTGTACGCGGAACAATAACGACAGTATGTGTCCGTTTCTTAAAAAGATACAAAACATACCCATTCAATTATCTAAAACTTGAAAGTTCGGGATAAATAACAAACTTGAAATCATAAAATAATCTTTCGCATGAGATAAATTTGAAATCATAAAATAATCTTTCGCATGAGATAAATTTGAAATCATAAAATAATCTTTGACATAAACAACATTTCCACTTACTTTGAAACTTCGCCGAGGTTGATGGTTCGTCTTCTGTGCGTCTTTTCATTGCTAAGTAGAACATAATAACAAAAATAAATGTATCAATGTATTAATTTAACATCGAATGAATTGGAAAATAATGAAAACTTAAACGAATATTTTATTTATTTTTATAATATTATTTTTTTTTAAATTTAAATTTTTTTTAAAAAATTTATTTTATTTATTATTTTTTTTTATAAAATATTTTTTATAAAAACTTAAATTAAGCTGAAACTGGAACGGAACTTGAAAATAATTGAAACCTATAATTGGATCAAGAACTTAAAATATATG
This sequence comes from Lumbricus rubellus, assembly GCA_945859605.1. Taxonomy (NCBI): domain Eukaryota; kingdom Metazoa; phylum Annelida; class Clitellata; order Crassiclitellata; family Lumbricidae; genus Lumbricus; species Lumbricus rubellus. Next base: position 29,123,294 of record OX243826.1, on the reverse strand, counting down.
AAACTGAAATTATAAAGTTGCAATAAAACTAGATTTCGACGAAATGTTGTTCAAACAAACAGTTAATGTCATACTTTGATTCTTCGAATCTTTTCGCTGAATCGAGACTTCAGAAGTTCCAACATCCATTCTCAGAGCCCATCGTCGGTCCAATTCGTCCGTGACTCTCTGATATTCAGAATCTGATATATTCCCGTCAATAAAAGCTGAAAATGATATCACACAAATAGAATAATTTAACCATGCATATTATAGAACTCTTATGGTCGCAGCTCAATTGTGTGATAATTTGAAATTATTTACGCTTTTCCGAATTTTGATTATGCTGGGTTTTATTTATTTTTATTTATTTTTGTTTTTTCCCCCAATATAATGATGATTGCTAAAAATTGTAGGCCTACAATACTAAAAATGTCAGCATCGTACTTTGTTGTTGAGCGAAGACTAAAATGATGATGGACACTGCATCTTAACTACGATTGACTTAAACTGAAATTTAAAAAAATGAAATCAATGAAAATTTAAATTAACGGAAACTAAAATTATCGAGAACCAAAATTAATATATATTATATATATATATAAATATTATATATTATTTATATATATTATATATTATGTATATTTTATATATATTATATATATATTATCTAAATATATTTATTATATTATATATATATATATATATTAAATAAATATTTTTATTATATAACAAATAAACATATTTATATAAATAAATAAATATATATATTATATATATATATTATATATATTTTGAAAATATATATTATATGTATATATTATATATTATATACATGTATATATAAATTATATATTTATTTTATATGTATTATATATAGTATATATATATATATTATATATATTATCTAAATATATTTATTATATATTTTATATATATATATATATATTATATAAATATTTTTATTATATAATAAATAAACATATTTATATAAATATATATATATTATATAAATATTTTTATTATATAATAAATGAATATATTTATATAAAAAAATTATATATATATTATATCTATTTTGAAAATATATTTTATATATTATATTATATATATATAAATTATATATTATACGTATTATATATATATATTATATAATATATATATATAAACATATATTGTATATATTATATATATTATATAAATATATTATATATTATATATATATATATAAGATAAATATATATTAGATAAATATATATTAGATAAATATATTTATTATATATATATATAAATATTTTTATTATATAATAAATAAATATATTTATATAAATAAATATATTCTATATATATATATTATATATTTTGAATATATATATTATGTTATATTAATATATATTATATAGTTTGAAAATATATTATATAAATATTTTTATTATATAATAAATAAATATATTTTTATAAATAAATAAATATATTATATATATTTTGAAAATAATATATATATATATATATATAAATTATATTATATGTATTATATATTATATATTACATATATTATATATAATATACATGTATAATATAAATATTATATCGATATTATATATATATATATATTATATAAATTAATTTAAATTAAAATTAATGAAAAATGAAATTAATGAAATCTGAAATTAATGAGAATTGAAATTAATTAAAATTACTTACAATAATTCTCCATCGTAGCTATCGTCCAAAATGCTTATGATGTATAACACATTCGAAAATTCAAACGTCGTTGATGAAGATCGAATTCGAAGTCCGATAAATTATCTGGTGTTAAGCTGCGTAACTGTATCTCTATTGGCCTTGAAGAAAACCCCCAGCAAAATCCGAGTCGAATGACCAAGCCGGCGACCGACGAATTTTTTATAGTTGTTATAGCGTAGGAATACAGCGAAGTACTCACTGTTAGGTTGTGCGCCTACGCGCATAGGAAGCGTGTGGCGAACTATTTTCTCATTACACACGAAACGTCGGAACTACTTTTTGTACCCGGTGCAGACATACTGGCGCCAAGGACCCTCCTGTCCCGCGGTGACGTAGACATTGTTATGGCGCGCAGTAAAAGCATTACCCGAGAACACATCAGAGGTACACAGATGGACAGGCAGACGCGAGGCAGATGGACAGCTACATGCACAGATGGGTGGACAGACAGACAGACAGACAGATGGGCCAAGAACAATAGGACTTTCTGGAACGTGCTCGAATTTTCGAGAAGAATGACGTCACTTCATGAATATTAATGAGGATTACTATATCAGTGTTGATATAGAATCCGTAGTTGTACTAGGGATACTATATCGACGCTGATACAGAGCATGGGTTTAGGCGACGTATAGAGATTGTTATCGACCTCCGTCTGGCGACGGAGAGATTGTTATCGCCCTCCGTCTGACGACGTATAGAGATTGTTATCGCCCTCCGTCTGGCGACGGAGAGATTGTTATCGCTCTCCGTCTGACGTCGGATAGATTGTTATCACCCTCCGTCTGGCGACGTTTAATGTAATGTAAAATGTAAAACTTCGAAGATTTCTCAGCGCCCGCAAAAGTCGCGTCAGAGAGAACAGCCTATTCACTGGCGCTATAGAGATTGTTATCGAGATTAAATATAAATATATAATAAATATTATATATATATATATATTATATAGCGAACAATAGAAGTGGTATGGAAAGATAAAATTTAGATAGTACAGCTATATAGGCAATATTTTCTACATGTAGCCTATTATTGGAAGAATGGATTGTCGCATATGCTTATGATAGCTTTGACATCTCACCTAAGCATGCGTGATGTGTGTCGCATATGCAAATTACAATTGCCTTCGATCGTGGGAAATGTCAGACTGTTGACATTAATGTTATGCGTATACACACTAACAGCCTGAGGCGTATGTAATGGTCAATAGATCTTCAAATATATATATATAAATATATATATATATATATATATATATATATAATAAATTTCTCTATCGAAGCCAGTCTCAAGCGTTCATAAAAAGGTTGGGCGTCGCTGCAAGTCTTTGTTAACACGACGGTCTTTGTACAGCACACCGACAAATGCTCTGAAATTTTCGACGGTTTATAGCGATCTAATATATACATATATATTATTATATATTACATAAATATATATTATATAAATATATATTATATATTATCTAAATATATTTCTTACATATTCTATATATTTATTATATAATAAATAAATATGTTATATATATATATATATATTATATATATATATTATATATTTTGAATATATATATAATAAATATATTTATGCAATATATACATAATATATTTCTTATGTATATTATATAAATATAATTTTCGACGGTTTATAGCGATCTAATATATATATATATATAATATTATATATTACATAAATATATATTAAATAAATATTAATTATATATTATCTAAATGTATTTTTTACATATTCTATATATTGTATAAATTGTATAAATATATTTATTATATAATAAATAAATATGTTGTATATATATTATACATATATATTTTGAATATATATTTTAACAATATACAGGGTGCGCCAAAAAAAAGACCCCCCCTAAGATTTTTGACAATATCTTGACCAAAAGTAAGAATTTTGAGATGAAATTTTACTGTCTTAAAGACAATTCATATTTACACATGATGGCCAGATTTCATCAAAATATTTCAAACAGAACAAAAATTATGCCACTTTAAGGGAGGTCACCCACCGTTTTTTGACGATTCAAAAACGCGACGCAACAAAAAGTAATAAAAATTCAATCTAATTATTCTGGCCAATATCTTGGCCAAAAGTAAGAATATCGTAATGAAATTTTACAGGCTTAAAGACAATTCATATCTGCATATGATGGTAAGATTTCATCAAAATATTTTCAACACAACAAACGTTATACCACTTTTAGTAAGGCCACCCCCCAATTTTTGACAATTCAAAGACGCAACGCAGCAAAAACACGATTTTATTAAGTCTCATCTCAAATAATTATTATAAAATAGCCTTGATATTGACAGATGATCATTATTATTACTATTTAAAAAATAAACAGGGTACCAGCGTAGCTGCACGTAACTGAGAAGTCACTTAGCAAGATGACAATCAAATTCTTAAAATAAGAAATAATAAGGAATCTGTCAGATAGTCAACAGGTCCATCAAGAACTCTGCATAGAGACTCAAAATAAGTTTTGGCACGGGTAGTGGGCACATTGAACACAAGTTGTGAAGCACTACCAAGTTCATTTGACAACAGTTATTTGTGATGAGACTTATAAATCGTGTTTTTGTCACTTTTTGTTGCGTTTCGTTTTTGAAACGTCAAAAAACGATGGGTGGTCTCACTAAAAGTGGCATAACTTTTGTTCATTATTAAATATTGTGATGAAATCCGGCCACCATGTGTAGATATGAATTGTCTATAAGACTGTAAAATTTCATTTTGATATTTTAATTTTTGGCCAAGATATCCGCAAAAAACCTTTAAAAACTGCGTTTCGTTTTTGAAACGTCAAAAAACGGGGGGTGACCTCCCTAAAAGTGGCATAACTTTTGTTCTGTTTGAAATATTTTGATAAAATCTGGCCATCATATGTAAATATAAATTGTCTATAAGCCTGTAAAATGTCATTCGAAAATTCTTAATTTTGGCCAAGATATTGTCAAAAAACCTAGGGGGGTCTTTATATATATATATATAATATATTTCTTATGTATATTACATAAATATATTTATTATATGATAAATATATTTATATAAATAAATATATATTATATATATGTATTGTATAAATATATTTATTTTATAATAAATAAATAAAGAAATATATATATATATTATACATAAATATATTATATATATATTATAAATATATTTCTTATGTATTTTATATAAATATATTTATTATATAGATAAAAATATTATTATATTATCTAAATATATTTCTTACGTATATTATATAAATATATTTATTATATAATAAATATATTTATATAAATAAAAATATTATGTATATATATTATCTAAATATATTTCTTATGTATATTATATAAATATATTTATTATATAATAAATATATTTATATAAATAAAAATATTATGTATATATATTTTATATATTTTATTTTATATATGTATATATATATATATATATATATATATATACTGTCTTTATCGCTTAGTCGTAAAAGCATCACCCAGGGGTATATCATTACCGAGATCTTAATCACCTAGGTATACAGACGGACAACGAATGGTAGGTGATTATCGGGGGATGCTATGTCTGCACTATGAATATTAATTAGTAGGTGCGGCTGTACTGCGCCAGCAGCTAATTGCTTTTTTAATCACTGCGCCAGTAGCTAATTGTTTTCTTAATCACTGCGCCAGAGGCTAATTGCTTTTTTAATGCGGTTTTAATGAGCTGCGCCAGCGGTTAATGACCTTTCAATGAATAGGGGGTGTGGCTAATGACGTCACTGGGGTGTGACTACTGGGTTTTTAATGGGTTTTTAATGGGTTTTTAATTGCTGGCATAGAATCAACTCTTATACAACTACTATTGTAATTGTATAGATACATGTATTGTAATTGTATAGATACATGTATTGTAATTGTATAGATATACGTATTGTACTTGTATAGATACATGTATTGTAATTGTATACATGTAGATGCCTGTATTGTATACATGTAGGTACATGTATTGGATAGATACACGAATTGTATACGTCCAAAACAGGAGTACACGTCATGTTGACAGGCATGCTTCCTGACGTCAGTCTAATGCACATGTCCATATCAAATTATGTCTGCATAATTATCCGAGCTTGTAATTGGATATAATTATGTAAAACTGGAGACAGATGGATGTATATATCGAGAGATGGACGGACGGATAAATGGATAGATGGATAGGTGGACATATTGATATACAGGTGGATAGATGAATAGATGGATAGATGGATTGAACAGATCGAGAGGTGGATGGATGGGCGGACGGAAAGATCGATAGATGGGCAGATGGAGTTTGATGGATATTATGTATAGTTGGATATATAGATGGACAGAGAGAACCGACCAAACACCAGTGTAACTGTTGGTTGTTTAATGGATCTATTTGTAATACTTTCCGCTTTAAGATCTATATGTTGTGTTGGTCTAACAGACTCTAGTTTAGTCTATAGGTCTTAATGACACCTTTAGGTCTACCTCTCGATTATTATGAGGCAACGCAGAACACGCCTCTGGTGTGAAATGGCGCTATATAAATCTGATGAATCACGGTAATTTTACAATCCAAATCTCGCAGTCCTAATTGCAAACTTATCAATAATTCTAAAGCGCCGCTCGAACGCATGCGCAGGGCACCAGCTTATTTACGAGCGCTGATCTAAACACGACAGCGCTTGCATACACTGTTAGAAATCTCACCGTATTTTTACGGGCATTTCCTGGCAGCTTTGTACAGTGGAAATGACCGTAAAATTACGGCAGACAGTACTTTATTCTAGACCGTAATAGCTACGATCATATGACCGTAAAAGTTTACGGTCATATCTCTTATTTTGATGTTTTTGGAATGTATTTTACCGTAATTTATACGGTCATATCTCGTATTATTTGTTATTTTCGAATGTATTTCACCGTAATTTCTACGGTCACGACTCTCATTTCTTGATGTTTTGAATGAATTTTACCGTAATATTTACGGTCATATCTCGTATTATTTGATATATTCGAATGTATTTCACCGTAATTTATACGGTCATATCTCGTATTATTTGATATATTCGAATGTATTTCACCGTAATTTCTACGGTCACAACTCTCATTTCTTGATGTTTTGAATGAATTTTACCGTAATATTTACGGTCATACCTCGTATTATTTGATATATTCGAATGTATTTCACCTTAATTTATACGGTCATATCTCGTATTATTTGATATATTCGAATGTATTTCACCGTAATTTATACGGTCATATCTCGTATTATTTGATATATTCGAATGTATTTCACCGTAATTTCTACGGTCACGACTCTCATTTCTTGATGTTTTGAATGAATTTTACCGTAATTTCTACGGTCATGTCTCGTACTTTTAGGGTTTTTGAATGTATTTTACCTTAATTTATACGGTGATGCCTCGTACTTTTAGAGTTTTTAGAATGTATTTTACCTTAATTTGACTTAACAAACTATTCCTTCAATATAGCCTACTAGGACATAAGGAATCTTTACAAACCCGTAACAAATAATGATTGAAAGCCCTGAACATTTAATAAAATTATTCCTCTATACTTTACCTACCAGAAGCTCTTTTTGTTAGATAAACTGTCTACACAATCCAGTTTTAAACAATTTTATTTGCAAAACAGCATATCTATATAAAATGATAAGCTCAGAATCCTACAATAAGCAGCATAAGCACTTGCAAGCAATACAAAAAGAACCAACACTAAATTATAAACTCTCACGTCCTACTATTTAAAGAAAGGAATGAAAGGCTTCAACAATCATTCTTCTACAAATAAACTACCGAGGGCACCATAAACACTCATTACCTGAAGGTAAATTTAATAATGATCCATTTTGATCACATTTAATTTCAACAAAAGCATCCAAAATAAGAATATTCGCTTCAAAATCCTCGAAATAAAAGACACAAACAATCCCTAAGCAAAAAATCCAACGTTATCTTTTAAGCTCGAGTCTTATTTATTTTATAATGTTCAAAAGCAGAAGAAATCGTTACTAACCCATAACAAATCATTATTGAAAGCTCTAAATATTGAATGTTCCTTTAAACCTTATCTAATAGACGCAACTTTTAAAATCTAGAATTGTTACACTATCCAACTTTGAATACTTTTATTTACACAACAGCATCCTAAAGTAAAACGGTCTCCTTAAAATCCTACGAATAACAGCATAAACACTGGAAATCAATACTTAAGCGCAAAACACGAAATTACAAACTTTAAGGTCATAATGTTTTAAAAGACAAAGAGAAAAAACGTCAAAAAGCCAATCTTCAGCAAATAAACTAAAAAAATTGTAAAAATCTCAACTACTGAATGCAATTTCAATAATGGTCCCTATCAAAACCACATTTAGTTTACAAAAACAGCATCTTAAAGCAAGCAATCGCCTTAAAATTCTAGAAATACTGCACAAACAAACTAAAGCATAAAATTATAATTTAAACTCGAGTCATATTTATTATATACTGTTCGTAAGTACATAAATAGGTCTATATATGTGTACCTTAAAATCCTAGAAATACTGCACAAACAAACTAAAGCATAAAATTATAATTTAAACTCGAGTCATATTTATTATATACTGTTCGTAAGTACATAAATAGGTCTATATATGTGTATCTATACACCGGCACGTCTCTTATTGTTATGTTGTTGTACGCATTGCACCAGAATTTCTGGTATCCAGAAACAGCCTGTAGGCATCCTGCTCAAATTCCCGCTTAAATTGCAAAAGTTGATAATTACACTATCGATACATCGGGTGAAAAGAAGAGAGTTGCTGGGAGTATGATTAATTTACTGCACGACACCAGGGTCACGTGCACGAGGTAGGCCAGAAACGAAATGGATGGCCAACATGAGAACATTTTCTCAACAGCAGAACTGGCAAAAGGGGCCAAGAAACAGACAGCAATGGAGAAATATTGGGCACGACGCTGCCAATCCTCTTATCGAGGATGGTTGAGAACAAAACAGGTGGCTCAAATCTTGCATAAGTGAATGCCATAGTACTCTCTTCCATGTTTCCTCTTTACTTTCAGGAAGCACATAGATGCAAGCTATTCCTTAAAATTTGCTTACAATGTTTGCAACCTTGACCTATCTAGAACAAAGTAATACTGAATGCAGAATTTCTTTTCTGTGTTACTTATAACAAAATATTTTAATGACGTGAAAATGACTGACAATCCAGTTCAACTAATTTAATTTGCAAAGCAGCTTAATTGGAAAAAAAATCGCTTTTTAAAATCTAATCAAATTGCGCCCACACTTGCATACACTCACAACATGACGACTACAATTTTTGCAATCCTGAGAACTAATATGTGCATCGCGAAATAATAGCAATAAAAATATAAACTATTTCTATGCACATGAGCAGCGAACTGTCAACTCCACCGCCGTCTTAGGAATCGGATCCTGACGACTTCGCATCGAAGTAGGGATGACGAGGTAAGTCTCATCCAAACATGACGATTTTGTTGTGCTGGTATACTGGGTGCAGATCAGCGGCGTTGACAACCCACGACGATGGACCAACACCGGCTCCTTGCACCACGCTGGAATTGATAGGAGCGGACGCACAAAAGCCCAACGTAACGCGTAAAGTAACTCCGACCATGCAGCAACGTCATCAGGAAAGTCGAGTTTCGATAGTTTTGTGGTGTCGAAAGCCTTTGAAAAACCGACTGAGACGAAAATCGCGTAATAATAGTAATAATAATAGTGATAAACAAAAATATTAATAATTCATAATTTTAGGCTACTTCAAGTTCAATTTCCGTTAACAAAAATGTAACTGGGCCAAACTGCAGTAGAGAACTTATCCCCATTAGTTCATCCATTCAAAGTCTGCTATACTTTGAAACAATGTTACAACTTTGGGGTTTAAATTGTACTTCTTTTTTTCTCCGCCTTTTCTACACGACTGCCTCGTTCAGGGTTAATCTTGAAGAAGCACCTACAGTAACAAAATACATAGCAATGTAGGTCTAATACAAATCAAGCAGTCAGCAAAGTGTCTATTTTATGTAGCAAGTGAATGAGGCGTATGGAAATGGATTGAATTGCTCGTGGGTAAACCACTTTTTTTATTAAAGTATTTAAAATAAAGAGCTACATCTACGGAAACCACGCCTTCAAACAAATCGTGTCCAAGACAAGGTGGAAGGCCAGGGAGGCAAACATGGAAATTTGTTAATTTATTGAAAAAGGAGGCAAACTTAATCCCTCGAGATTCAAATAGGCCAAGATCGGACTTCAGAGCATCCGAGTCATAATTGGTCGTATTTCTTGGTGCTCCAGTTTTATATGCAGGGCCATTGACAAACTGCTTTCTCTCAATCAGGCAAAATCTACAAAAGTAAGCAGTGCTGCTAAAATTTTCTGTAAATCCTCCTATCATGTGCGACCCCAAATTATCACCAGTTAGGGAAACAACGCTTCCCTTAACAAGTTGTCCACCAATTTCAATGCCAGTAGTCTCTAATTGCATTAAATCTTCAACTAATTTCTTGAATATTTTTTCTTGTCCAAATAGTTTCAAATCTTTTTTTGTACACAATAAAATCAGCTGAATGTGATCAATGTTCGATTTGTTTTGTGGCATTATATCAGCCAAGGTGTAATAAACTGCTAGCAATTTATGTTTTGATTTTGCCGATCGTAATGGATTAACCACCTCAAATGAATCTTGATACAAAATTAGTTTTAAAGCTGTTGGGTTACACTGGACAACAGTGATTTGGTTTCCTGAACACTTTCAGTTGTTTCTTATGCAGTTTCTGCTGCTGATCACGAAAATCACCTTGAAATTGTCCCATCACGTAACGTTTTTGAGAAATCGTCAAATTTTCGTTACGTTTTGGAATCGTAAAAAAACAGTGGTTTTAGGCATTAGGCATCCATAAAAGTGGTATAACTTTTGTTCTGTTTGAAATATTTTGCTGAAATTTGGCCATCTGGTGTAAATATGAATTGTCTTTAAGCTTGTAAAATTTCATGTCGAAATTCTTACTTTTGGCCAAGATATTGGCCAAAAACCTAAGGGTCCCCCCTTTTTTTGCTCATCCCGTACATTGTACATGTGCAACTAAACAAGAAATAACTGTAAAACATTAGTTTCATGTTTCCAACTTTTCTAAGTTATACAGTCATCATCAGCATCTATATTATGAGGAAGAACTGTTATAAAGATTTGTTTTCCAATGAAACTAAATTATAGTATATTGTAAATGTGTACAATAGGCCTATAATGTGAGCGTGTAAGTTAAAATGTTGCATGCTGTTTTTTCAAAAACCTTACGTGATGCAAAAAATCTGAGCACACCATCGTGTTCAGCACGTCACATTCTATAGAAAATAGTGAAATATTTTCCGGAAATAACAAAACTTAAGTTATAGCATATTGTAAATTATATGCAATAAAGTGAATAAACGAGCATTTAAGTTAGAATCTTGCATACTGTTTTTCTCAAAAACCTGACGTGATACAACAATTCTGAGCACACCATCGTGTTCAGCACGTCAAATTCTATAGAAAACCGTCAAAGATCTTTTGGAAAAAAAAATTAAATTATAGCATATTGTAAATTATATGCAATAAACGAGCATTTAAGTTAGAATCTTGCATACTGTTTATCTCAAAAACCTTACGTGATACAACAATTCTGAGCATACCATCGTGTTCAGCACGTAAAATTCTATAGAAAACCATCAAAGATCTTTTGGAAGTAAAAAAATTAAATTATAGTATATAGTAAATGTATGCAATATGAGTATTTAAGTTAAAATCTTGCATATTGTTTTTCTCAAAAACCTTACGTGATACAACAATTCTGAGCACACCATCGTGTTCAGCACGTCAAGTTCTATAGAAAACAGTCAAAGTTTTTTTGGAAATCAAAAAAAAGTTAAAATTTGTTGTCCAGTGTTATCTACATAAAATGCATTGTCTTTGAACACAGATCCATCTGTAACATCTTCCAAGATATCAGAACTTACTGATAATTGCCTTTGTAAATACTGCTCTTAAATGGATTTGAATGTGAACAAGTTTTGTAAGCTCTGCTGAAGAGGCACGTATTGGTAATATCTCAACTGCTGGCAATTATTGTGTCAAATGTACATATCTACAGGGCTGACATAATGAAACGTATTTTTGAAATATTTTAGTCTGGTAAAATTGGTCCTCAAAGTGCCTTCTGTAAATGTTGCTTTAAGGAGATCTCTGTCAAATTCATTGGCAAATTCTTTTGCTTGATCATCTGACAGCCCATACGCGCGTGCCTTTGTCATTATTCTGGACTCCACGAATCTCTGGCTAATACTGTGGATGTCTAGAAAATCATTTACAATATTTTGAATTTTACGTTCTGACAACAGATATTTGGCTTGAAGTTTCAACAGAAACAAACCAGCACTGTTAACAAAACTCGACTCGTTATTATCAAGATGGACAGCAGTATCTGTGGCATTTACATTTACGCTTACGCCATCATCATCACTCAGCGTTTCTCTGTCTTGTCGTAGCCCATTACTTTCCAAAGTAACGGGATTATCGGTAAAAAAAGAAAGTTCTCTGTTTCTGTGATGTCGAGATAAGTGCGATGAAAAAGACGATTTGTTTCTAAATTCTTTTGGACAGTTTGTAAAGGGACATTGAATTGACTCTCCTTTACTAATGTGGTCTCTCAAGTGAGACAAGTGGTCTTGAGCACTTCTTGAAGAAATTCCACACAGCGGCAGCACACAATTCAATTTCGCAGCATTGCCGTCTAATGTTTTTCTTCTCTTTATGTTATGATGGCGTATTGTATGAACTCGCAGAGCATCGTAAGTGACTAGAACACTAGGACATTCTCGAAAGCCACATTTGAAGGAGACATTACTGATATTAGAATGGGATCTACAATGAGTCAACCACACCAATGCAGAAGAAAATGTGCGATCACAAACAGAGCAAGTTAGAGTTACCATTATGATGTTTCTAATCCCTCTTATTAAGTTTATTCAAGTTAGGATATAATGCGATAGTTTTTCGGCAGCAGATGTTAAATTGCACACTTTTTCTTTAAATTAATAATTCAGAATAGTGATTTCATAAAATAGTTTTAACTTTGAGGGAAATTAGGCATGTCCTCAAACGTACTCTGAGTTTTGATCTCACAATTACGATGGATACGGTCAGATTCGTGTAGATTCCTCGAAAACGTTCCTACAAAAAACATTAAATTAATTCAATAAGATCACAAAGCTGAGTGGTCAATAATAATAATAATAATAATAATAATAATAATAATAATAATAATAATAATAATAATAATAATAATAATAATAAAAATAATAATAATAATAATAATAATAATTAGCACTTTTGTTCTTCCTGATCTTGACATGGATGGCCACTAGGCCATTGCAAAAAAAAAATTTACGATTTTTCTTGTGCCCCCCTGCCATATTGTTTCTATTACTGAAACATAATTGCCTGCATATTTTCGGGTCTGTAGGCCATGTTTTGACCCCCGCCCACCTCAAAAGTAGTTTTATGTTCAAAACGGACATTGACAACATGGTAGGAAATAGTAAACTTTTTGCATTGCCTTTTATAGGTTGTAACCAACTAACCATGGCAGCAAGGAGTGAAAATATGGAAAAAGTACCACTTAAGGAAGTAGTTCCTCCAATTTCATCCACACCAAACCGCTTGGTACTTAGAAAATATGATATAGAAGTACCTATACTACGTTGGAAACTGGCTCTCTTCATCCATTGGGGCCAATGCAGCGTATAATGATCTCAAGCTATGGCATGACTTGATCAAGTACTGCAAGCATGATCCACAAGTTACAAATGCATCCATAAAGCCATGGAAAGGCACTTCTGATACTTAACAGAAGAATGTGCTATGTTCTCTCTATTTTGAAATAGACTTTCCTATTCAGAACGACAGAAAATTGCTCGAACATTGCTCAGAATTCCTAGATCAAGAGAGTTTGAAAGGGGTCATCCAACTGTTCTTATTTTGAGCCGCAGTACAAAACTATCATTCCTTATTGGGTCTAAATCCTGGTTCCTG
>OX243826.1:28999410-29104410 GCA_945859605.1 Lumbricus rubellus | reverse complement strand
AGAGTCGATGTCGGGGCGTCGAGCTCAGTCGCAATTGATGTCTCACATGTGAGTCGATATATGACCGTCCGCCGCAGTTGAGGTCCGAAAAATAAGATAATAATAATAACTTTTAAGCCCATACATGAACATTCATTGCTTTTTGCTTTGGGATGAGGCTGAGTCATATTTAGGGACTTAGCCCCCCCCCAACCCCTCCCTGGTGCCGCCAATGGCATAAGCATCTACAGTTCTACACTATGATATTAATATAAATGATATCGTTGCCGTTGGTCATTGTCTAGTTTCCTTACTACGAAGTAAGCCGTTTTAGACATTTTCAGCTTTTTGATTTGGGGGGGGCTGAGCCACGTTTAGGGGGGCTTAGCCCCCTCCTGCCCCCCTAGCGCCGCCACTGAACACCCGCCATGACGGTTGAGCCTGAAACGATTCTTTTATTTTGAATATGAATCATTATGCGTCTGCCTACTTGTCTCTCTCTCTCTCTACGATGCGTCCAGGACTTAAGTCAGGCACAAATTCGCATTAAACTTGAAAAAATGCTTCATTACACCTTGTCCTTAACATTAATCCAGAATAGAACGTAGCCTATTTTCATTTTTAAATATTCTATCCATCTGTCAGATGGATGGACATTTGTTGGCGAAATAGAGCAGAAATGCAGTTGCAGTTCTTCTCTGGCAGTGCTTGCGCACTGGACCTATAATAATAGCCTACGCTTTTAGAATTATTCTAGGCCTAAAGCAAGTATTTGTGATGTGGAACACCAGAGTGCAAACAACTATTACATAGTTTACTACATATTACACAATTTAACAAAATTTAATTACTAAGTAGCCTACTGTTACAAGGCTATGTAGGCCTATTTCTTGAAATACTGGACGAGTGAAACGCGAAAAGTTCCGCGAGCGAATTCGTGATTTGGAAAGGTTCCGCCACAAGAAAAAGGTTGAAAACCACGGCATTAGATAGACGGGGAACGGACATTAGCCCCCTGGACATTAGCCCCCCCGGACATTAGCCCCCCCGGACAATAGCCCCCCCGAGGTAGGACATTAGCCCCCCCCCAGTCAAGCTCAGACGTAGTTAACTGACGTTAACAAACCTTCGTTGTAGCAAAAGCTGACACTAACAAGTAGGCCTAGTTACTGTATACGGGGAACGGACATTAGCCCCCCTGGACATTAGCCCCCCCCGGACATTAGCCCCCCGGACATTAGCCCCCCCGGACAATAGCCCCTCCGAGGTAGGACATTAGCCCCCCCCCCAGTCAAGCTCAGACGTAGTTAACTGACGTTAACAAACCTTCGTTGTAGCAAAAGCTGACACTAACAAGTAGGCCTAGTTACTGTATACGATCCCTGCAGTCATTCATTTCCCTTTGGCATCGTGAGGGTCGGTTAGGGTCAGGTTAGGCATCGTGAGGGTCGGTTAGGATCAGGTTAGGCATCGTGAGGGTCGGTTAGGGTTAGTGGTAGGGTTAGTGCAGTCATTCATTAACATAAGTTAGACATCGTGAGGGTCGGTTAGGATCAGGTTAGGCATCGTGAGGGTCGGTTAGGGTTAGTGGTAGGATTAGTGCAGTCATTCAAAAATAGGGACCTTATGGGGGGGGGGGAGAAATGTCCTAGGTCGGGAGGGAAAACGTCCGGGGGGTAAATGTCCGGGGGGAATATGTCCGGGGGGAATATATCCAGGGGGAAATGTCCTACATCCCAATTTATCAGTTACGGCACTATTCAATGATTTGCACAAGAAGGGGGCTAATGTCCGGGGGGCTAATGTCCTAGCAAAAATCGGGGGGGCTAATGTCCGGGGGGGCTAATGTCCGGGAGGGACTATGTCCGGGGGGGCTAATGTCCAGGGGGGCTAATGTCCTACACTCACTGTATACGATCCCTGCAGTCATTCATTTCCCTTTGGCATCGTGAGGGTCGGTTAGGGTCAGGTTAGGCATCGTGAGGGTCGGTTAGGATCAGGTTAGGCATCGTGAGGGTCGGTTAGGGTTAGTGGTAGGGTTAGTGCAGTCATTCATTAACATAAGTTAGACATCGTGAGGGTCGGTTAGGATCAGGTTAGGCATCGTGAGGGTCGGTTAGGGTTAGTGGTAGGATTAGTGCAGTCATTCAAAAATAGGGACCTTATGGGGGGGGGAGAAATGTCCTAGGTCGGGAGGGAAAACGTCCGGGGGGTAAATGTCCGGGGGGAATATGTCCGGGCGGAATATATCCAGGGGGAAATGTCCTACATCCCAATTTATCAGTTACGGCACTATTCAATGATTTGCACAAGAAGGGGGCTAATGTCCGGGGGGGCTAATGTCCTAGCAAAAATCGGGGGGGCTAATGTCCGGGGGGGCTAATGTCCGGGGGGGCTAATGTCCGGGGGGGACTATGTCCGGGGGGGCTAATGTCCAGGGGGGCTAATGTCCTACACTCAGATAGACATGGGGCCCATTGCAATAGAAGCTGCCAGTGTGCAAAGGAAACTAGAACCCCTCCAAATAAGAAAGTGGTGCCTAATGCTATGAAAATGAGCAGGGCCGGCCTTAGCCCAAATGGCGCCCTAGGCAAGACATACATTTGGCGCCCCAGGCATAGGCCTGCATTTGGCACCCTTAGATTATCACTCAATTGTTCATCCCATGTCAGAATCTAAAGATGAATTAGCCAGAGCCGGTTTACGCTCACAAGGCCGTAACCATGCAGGATTTTATTTTCTTGACCGTGAATTTTGAGGTGCGCGTACACGCTGCGGTCGACTTTTTTGGGCGAAGTTTTCTGATGACTTTTTTGTTAGTCGTCGAATTTTCTGACGTCCAAAAACATTATTTTCCGCGGTTTTCGACTATTTTCTGCTCAAAATTAGGCCTACATTACACACTGTCATGGGCTAGCAAATGCATAGGCCTAATTATTTCATTTTTACATTATTTCATTTCGGGGGTGTTCAAACACCCAATTAAAACATCCCCCTAACTACGGCCTTGTACGCCCAACTGAGTAATTTATTCTAATTTCTTTATTAGTAGCCTACACTGAAGGCTGGATAATATTCAATTTTGTGGAGAATGGCATAAGTTTAAAAAAATATTAAAATAAACTAGCATATTGTTTAAATGGCGCCCTCTTTTATGGAAATGGCGCCCTTAGAACTTGGCACAAAGTCGGATAACAGTTAGGGCCTACCATTACGAGATGTACATTCATAAACACTAGAGACGGCGGTTTATTGAGGAAGAATGAAAGGGAAGGGAAGAGAAGGGGGATCGCATTCAACCCACACAGACCGGGTTTCAACGCCGAAATTATTAATTACCCCCCCCACGCCGACCAGACGCCCGGCCGAGAGGCAACTCTGGAGTCCAGTAGACGGAAAGTGACGTGTGACGAGCGGCAGTGAACGGTTATAGGCTTATAGCCCAGTCGTGAAGGCCAAGATGCAGAACGGTTTAATTAGACTAACAAACAGACCCACCCATAAGACAGAGAGAGGAACACACAGGTATATAGGCATAGACATACATGTATGTAAAGTAAGGAGCGATAACAAAATAAAGATGGAAGGTAAGGTGGAGAGGAGGCTGGCAAGAAAACGGACACAGAGAGCATGACAACAACACCACGGGGCGCGGTGGTCTAGTGGTGGCGTCGTTGCCATGGAGCCGGAAGGTCCGAGGTTCGAATCCACCCTCAAGCCGCGTAAGGACCTTGGGCAAGTCCTTCACTCACAATTGCTCAGCGCTTCGGCGTGAAACTCCGATGCAGTGTCCGCTCTGCATCGGGAGCGCCTCTGAGTAGAGAGAGCTTGAAGAGGCGCTATAACAAGTTAACATACAAACAAACGACCATCACCAATACAGGAACAGCCACTGCCACTGCAACTACAACTACAACTGTCACTTTTTACTACTACAATCACCACGACTACTTCTATTGCAACTTCGTCGACTTTCTCATCAGCGTCGTCGACTACTTCATCATGATCATGATGATCATGATGATCATCATCCTCATCATCATCCTCATCATTTTCATCATCCTCATTATCCTCAGCCTCAGCCTCAACCTCATCATCCTCATCCTCATCGTCCTTATCGTCCTCATCATCCTCATGCTCATCGTTCTCATCCTCATCTTTTATCGTCCTCATCGTCCTCATCATCCTCATCCTCGTAGTCCTCATCATCTTCATACTCATCCTCCTTCTCATCATCATCCTTATCATCCTCATCGTCCTCATCCTCATCATCCGCATCATCGTCATCGTCCTCATTGTCCTCTTAGTCCTCTTCATCCTCATCGTCCTCCTCCTCATCATCCTCATCGTCCTCATCGTCCTCATCATCAACATCCTCATCGTCCTCATTCTCCTCATCGTCTTTATCATCCTCATCCTCATCGTCCTCATCGTCCACATCGTCCTCATCGTCCTCATACTCATCATCCTCATTGTCTTCATCGTCCTCATCATCCTCATCATCCTCATCGTCCGCATCGTCCTCATCGTCCGCATCCCTATACTCATCATCCGCATCCTCATCGTCCTCCTCATCCTTATCGTCCTCGTCGTCCTCATCATTTTCATCCTCATAGTCCTCATCCTCATTCTCATCATCCTCATCTTCATCGTCATCGTCATCCTCCTCATCCTCATCTTTTATCGTCCTCATCGTCCTCATCATCCTCATCCTCATAGTCCTCATCGTCCTCATCATCTTCATACTCATCCTCCTTCTCATCATCATCCTTATCATCCTCATCGTCCTCATCCTCATCATCCGCATCATCGTCATCGTCCTCATTGTCCTCATCGTCCTCATCATCCTCATCCTCATCATCCTCATCGTCCTCATCCTCATCATCCTCATTATTGTCATCGTCCTCATCGTCCTCATCGTCCTCAACGTCCTCAGCCTCATCATACTCATCAATCATCATCCTAATCATGTTAATAATCAATCGCCTCCTCCTTCTCCTCATCATCATCATCCTCGTCATCCTCATCATCATCATCCTCATCATCATCACAATCGCTTCTGGAAGGTATACTAGTTTTTGTGCAGCTCCACAGGCGGCGTGTCACATTTGTTGCTGTTTAAACAGCGTTCACTAGGTGGCAGCCCTATTTACATCCGGTCTACGGTCAGTTGACCGTAATCACAGGTCGCAATGGAAATTCAATGGAGATAGTCGATCTTTACGGGGACTGACAGTAACTGGTCTAGGATAGAAAGTAACTGGTCAGATACGGTAATTGCCATTCAAGTATTAGTGGCATATCCATTCATACGGCCGTGAATTGTTACAGTGTACTGTTAGCAGAATGGCTGTTCCATCTCGCTTTCTATAGCGTGCAGTTCTACACAAATTGTACATATTTCAATAGATTTGTGCAGTTGTATATATATATATATATATATATATATATAAGTACTTCTGTGCAGTTAAAAATAGTAAACAAAGGTCATTGTCATCCGATTGGGAGTAATTTACCATCGATAATGGACAGAGAGAAATTGTGCAGTTCTAGAAATTCCTGAAAAGAAGTCTTGCAATGGTTGAAAAGCAAGTTGGTGTTGTTTGATTACTCCGTAGGTTTTAATGACCGACCAGTAGGGGAGCCACCCGCCAGACCCACCGACGACCAACCCTCAGAATGACACTTCCGCTGATGTGGAAGCGACGGAGGCGTCCTCTGACAACACTTCTTCTCGCTTCTCCGTTCATTCTCCTTCTTCTCCATCTACCCAACTCAGTCATCTGTAACGATGACCTCATCGTCGCCACGGAAAACGGACGCGTCCGCGGAATTCGCTACTTTCTTCCGTCCCTCAGCAAGGCCGTCGACACATTCCTCGGTATCCCGTTTGCCCGGCCCCCCGTCGGTCACCTAAGGTTCCGCCACCCGCAGCCCATCGACCGATGGAACGGGATCTACAATGCCACGAAGCTGCCCAACTCCTGCTACCAGCTCCCGGACGTCGTCTTTGGGAGGGACTTCACCGGATCGAACGTGTGGAATCCGACTACACGAGTCAGCGAGGACTGTCTCTACCTCAATGTTTGGGTTCCGAAGACCCAGCCAAGACTCCGCAAGTCGGCCGTTATGGTCTGGATCTATGGTGGGGGATTCTACACAGGAACAACGACCCTCAATGTCTACGATGGTAAGATCCTTGCCGCTGAGAATAACATCATCGTCGTATCGATAGCGTATCGCGTCGGATCGTTCGGATTTCTGACTTTGAACCACAACACGGCTCCTGGCAACGCCGGGATGTTCGACCAGTTGATGGGACTGGAATGGGTCCAGCACAACATCCGGCATTTCGGAGGCGATCCCGACAACGTGACGCTCTTCGGAGAGAGCGCCGGGTCGGTGAGCGTCAGCCTCCATCTGTTGTCGCCCCTCAGCCACAGCAAGTACCAGCGAGCGATCCTCCAAAGCGGAACGGCCAACATGCCGTGGGCGACGCTGACTATGGACCAGGCCAAGCACCGGTCGCTGGAGCTGGCCGTTCAGTACCTCGGTTGCGAGGACACGGGGGACATGGAAGCCGTCGCCGAATGTCTCCGTCTCTTCCCACCGCAGAAGCTCGCCGAGGAGCAGTTCATCACGCGCGGTCCGCTCCAGTTCCCCTTCCTTCCGGTGATCGATGGAACCTTCCTCGTCGAGTCCCCGGAGGAGACGCTGCGCCGGAAGAACTTCAAGCGGTGCCCCATCCTGATCGGCGGCAACCTCAACGAGGGTTCGTGGTTCGTCATCTACGAAATCCAGGACTACCTTGGTCTGAACAAACTGACGATGAACCGCGAGCAGTTCCTCTCCAGCATCAACCGTCTCTTCTACTTCTACCCTCAGTACAACAAGACGATAAACACGTTGGCACTCGAAGCCATCCGCTTCCAGTACAGCAACTGGTTGGACCCCGAGGACTCCCACATCAACGTCCAAGCACTGGACTCTGCAGTCGGGGACAGCCAGTTCATCTGTCCAATGAACGACTTTGCTCAAACGTTCGCACTTGCCAGGGAGAACGTTTACATGTATTTCTTCACGCAGCGCTACAGCACGAACCCGTGGCCGAAGTGGATGGGTGTTCTGCACGGGGATGATGTCATGTTCATGTTCGGGGAGGCGCTGAAGCCAGGCCAGAATTTCACACAGGACGACAAAGACCTCAGCAGAGCCATGATGACCTACTGGACCAACTTTGCGAAAACTGGGTAGGCAAACTTATGTATGTGTGTGCACTTGTTATAGCGCCACTAAGGAATTTCTACTCAGAAGCGCTCCCGACTGCAGCGCGGACACTGAATCGGAGTTTCACGCCGAAGCGCTGATCAATTGCGACTCTGCGAGTGAAGGACTTGCTCAAGATCTCTACGCGGCGGCTTAAGGTGGATTTGAACCCCTGCAACCCTCCGGCTGTATTATTATCAATAGGATTCATAGGACCGAACCAAAAGACTAATATGAGATATATTATTAAGAAAGATTCTTAGCGATCGGGAAGCTAAATAGGGCCTATTGAACCAAGTGTTGGATCAACCTACATATTTCCTAATAACGTTTGCATTCAACACGAGATATATGTCTCATTTGGAAACAGTAATTATATGTAGTGAATCATTTTGATTCTATCGCTCTTGTGATATAGACAGACAGACACACACACAGACAGTCAGACAGACAGACAGACACGCACACACAGACTAACACGTACTGGAAGATACGGAATCACATTCTTCTGGATCGGTATAATGTGAACTGTCGGATGTCAACCTGATTTTTTCCCGTTGAATTATGAAGTGACAACGCATAGGCGACAATAAAACTGCGCTATAAAAATCATTAGATTGGATATTTCAGACAGGCAAATACAGACAGACACACAGAGAGACGGATGTATGTGACATAATTATGAAGAGACAGACAGACACACATACACAGAGACACAGACACGCAGACAGACAGACAGACAGAAAGACAGATAGGCAGGCAATCTTAGAGAAAGATGAGGACTGACAAGTATATAGTGCTTCTTTTGACAATCAACCAGACCAGAATATAATTGTCTCACTACAGTCTACAGCTGCTATAGCAATTGCTACAGCTGATGCTGCAGTATCTACAGCAATTGCTACTTCTTCTATAGCAATTGCTACGGCTGCTATAGTGATTGCTACAGCTGCTATAGCAATTATTGCTACAGCTGCTAGAAATTGCTACAGCATCTACAGCAATTGCCACAGCTGCGAGCAATAGCTACAGCTGCTATTGCGAGGAACAAGCATAGAATAGACGAAAGTTCTATATGGCCATATTCAGTGTTTTAGTTGTCCAAAATTAACTGGGGGGGTCAGTAATTTTGTACAGATTACCAAAGTACACAAATACATGTCAAATCCCTGCCGTTACAGAAATTAAAAACGGTGATTTGTAAAAAATGTTACTGTAAAAGAGAAAGGTTTCGTTTTGTCTTTATCGTAAGCTGCCCCAGCGGGGTCTGGGGCGGAGCCCCAGCGACCAGCGCATTTTTGGCTGTGTTGACCTCAAATGGAGCCATTTTTAGGCAGTCATGGCCGGTCGTCCGTAACTGCATGGACGCCGTGGTTGGCCTGGACTGCCTCGCTGGACATATCGGCACATCGAGACTTTTTTTTATTAAAGTCTTTTTCTTCTTCGTCGCCACCATCGCCGACGATCTTTCGCTTGCTTTTCGCGAATCCAAACGCAAACAAACTCATTTCTCTGCAACTTTTCAAGAGAAACTGGACGATTTAACATGCAATCAGTAGCTGACAAACAGGGAAAAAATACGTTGAAGAACATGAACATTACTAATATTTATTTGAGAATGGCTCCCTACCCGCGTCATAAATTATAGGCTGGTGTCTGGTTTCCTACTCTCAGTCACGCATTGTATCGACAAGTATTGCAGCCAATTAATTTGAGACACGAATCAAGAATCATACGAATATGGACGAAGGGGCCAAGGAACTGGGGGGGTCAGAAGCTGACCCCCTCAACACATTTTTAGTCACTTAACTGAGGGGGTCAGACAACGAACTGAGGGGGTCCAACCCCCCCAGCCCCCCCGACAACTAAATCACTGGCCATATTATTATGGACTCGAAACACTTGTGGTCATAAATTGCAGAAGTCGAGAGAGAGTCAAATCACCCTCGATGCTTTATATTCTGCCTGCGGTTTGATATTGCAAAATGTTGCTGTTGTCCTTTTAGTATCGGACGGTAGGATAATGTTTGCCCAAAGGTTATGATCTCGGCGGAATAGAGCCACAGCATAAAGGCGTCGGTTTTAACGCGCTAGACAAATTGGATCGTGTTTTGACGGAAAACAGAAATCATCTCTTATTTCATTTGATGTCGTTCCGGTGGAATTGAAATTTCCGTGAGAGTTCTTTTCGGTTTTTTTTTTGGAGGGGGGGGAACCCGGAGTGTTTGCCAGGCACACAGTTGCAATATTTGTCCCGCGAGCAAGGACTTCTCTTCTTGGTCTCTTCTCCTCCGTCAGGCATAGCCTACGCCAACGATGAGGCCTCTACAGTCATGACATATCTAACTTGGTCTTCCTGATTTTGTCCACCGTATCTCTCACATCCATGTTCTGTGCTATTAGATCTTCTTTTATCTTGTCCATCCAAGTCTTCGCTTGTCTCCCTCGGCATCTCTTTCCCTCCACATACCCGTGCAGAACTGCGACTGGTATAGGACTATTATACTACATGTATATGGATAAAACGTGGAAGTTTTTTTGCCTTCATCGGTCATGCACTTTGAAATCAGCGGAGGGAAAAGAAGCCAGTGATAAGAGTGCGCGGATCGCATACACTGTTGTTGATGACAAGATCCGGTGGCAATGTAGAGCAATTGTTTCTTGATGTTATATGCCGAGATAAAAAAAACGAGAAGTGGTCAACATCATCTTACACTATAGCCACCAGCTTAGCAGTTCACTCATCTTCTTCAAACTTATCTCAGTATCTCAGTATACCATAATTGATTTATTGAGATTTTAGACTAGTATTACTGACTATTGTTGCATACTGGCACATACATGTAGTCAGTAATAATATTCACAGGTAGATTGTTTCACTTTGATCTTAGCTAATTGGACTCCATTCGGGGAAGGAATCAATTCCGAATAGTCCATCAGATATTTCTGACGCTTATATACGGTCAACCAGACGCTTTAAAAAAGTATCTAACGGGACCATCAACTTGCTCAGTGTTTAGCAAAATTTGCCGGTGCAAGACACTGGAAATTTGTCCATACACGTGAACTACAATTTTTCCCAATTAATGCGGTACATTTGAACAGTTTTTAATTACCCATAATTACAGACAAAATTGAGAAGTTCTTTATAATATCTAACATAAGTTAAAGTTTGCGTCCGTGGAGACGCCATGCGGCAAAATGTGGTACGATGTCGTTAGATATCAAAAGCATTGTAGCTGCTAATCAGAAATCAACGACTAATAAGTAAATTTTGCGTTAACTTAATTGTATCCAAGGCCTCTGTATTACAGAATTGGTTAGGCCTACTTGTAAGCATTTTGTGGTCATCTAAATAGAATAGAGAAAAGCGATTAAACTGTTACTAAAGCAGAGCTCAGAGAGCGTTGGCAATGTTCTGTTGAATGTGACATAATTATTTCAGTCAGTCTTTGGACACCACCGTTGCCTCTCCAGTCCTTGACAAACTGAGTTTGCGATTAATCACTTTTCTATTCTTTCTTCGTAAACGTCGGTAAGCTAGTTTCCCATCTTATTCCTTCTCTATGACATTGGTAAAACCTTAATTTCTATTAGCAGAGATGACCGAAAAACAAATAAATCATTAACGAATGAATGTGGCATAAAACAATGAAAAAATATAACTGAATAATATGCTTGAGCATTCCGAGTCTGCCCCTCTCCTTTTAATGACCCCCGCATTCCATTCCTGCAAAGGCTGCAATACTGCATGATGGAGTTGTCCCAAGGGCGTACAAGTTAATGGAAAAACGTATTTTTAAAACAAGAATTCATGCCCTATGAAGCTCAATTTCATGTAGGCCCAAACGAAAGTGCGGTTATGTAGGCCTAGTTTGATAAATATAGAATATACTTAGGCTATTTTAATATTTATTGCTAATTTGGTAACCACATGTGAGGGCAATAATCATGGGCGGAGTTTGGTTTCCGTTCTTGGAGGGGCTAATGCCTTCTTAGGGGGGCTAAACCCGGAAAAAGATATAATTTTCATGGTAAAAAGCTGAATCTGGGCCTTCTTGGGGGGGGGGCTTAGCTCCCCACAGCCCCTGATAAACTCCGCCCATGACTATAATACAAATACATCACTAATATCAGTGAAGATAATATAACCTGGTTACACAAGGGAGCCCAAAGATGTCGTGGACCCTGCCACCCAGGACCCTGCATGTGTACAATTGTGTAGGCCTAGAGTATGAAGCAAGACGCAGGTGCGCCGAAGCAAGAAGAGGCCACCAACAAAACACAATGCGGTTAAACAACCAGTAAACAACTCTTAACTACTTAACTAATGACTTAACTAATGAATAGGTGGAAGTGGAACCACTGAGCAGAAACCCCAACTAATTAAGTGTTTGAAGCAGCTGTAAATGAGGGTGTACGCAGGCATGCAACGTGTACTCACTTCACAAAATACATTGTGTGTAGGTCTATAGCGTACGGGAATATGACCTGCAGACAGGTCTATAGGCAGATGTAGCGTGCACTGATCGCCTCTAATTTTGCCAGTGTATACCGTAGCCTTGGTTTGAAGTAAACATAGGCGAAGCTTATGTTTACAATTAAATAATAGGGTTTGGTTGGCATAGAAGATATTATTATAGGAAGATAATTGGCTGCCTGCTTGCTTACTTACTTGCTTGCTTACTAACTTTCTTGCTTGCTTGCTTACTTACTTACTTGCTTACTTACTTGCTTGCTTACTTACTTACTTGCTTGCTTGCTTACTTACTTACTTGCTCACTTACTTACTTACTTACTTACTTAATATTCGTTTGGTAAATGACGTGGTGTTGATCTTGCAGAGATCCGAATCAGGTTCCGGGGCAGCGGCGGGTGAACGAGTGGCCCCTCTACACCCCGACGGCCAGAGAATACCTGGAGTTGAACGCACGTTTCCTTAGGGAAGCCGACAAGTCACTGGCTGTGGGCAGAGGACCAAGGATCAGGAAATGTGCCTTCTGGAATGAATACTTACCTCAGCTAATCAATGCAGGAGGTCGACGTCATCTCATTCATTCAGCCATTCATTCGTGTCAAGAATTTATATAGCGCCTCTTCTAGAAGTCCACTTAGATGCGCTCCCAATCCAATTCATTTTCATCTATCGGTGTTTGTGTTACTTTCTTGTGATGCATAGCAATGCTTTGAGTCTAAATGCACCTCGTATATAGGTTCGTAGCAATTGATATAGCTCGTTTCAATTGTTTAGGCCCACAATAGTATTACGTAGGCCTATAAATTGTAGTGAGCGTTCCTGAACGAAGAGCAGGTGTTATAATCATGAACATGAACAGTCCAGAACACGGTCTTGCGGCCTGATGCAGTATTACAGTTAGAGGAAGCAGTGTGCATTCAGGGATATGCTACTGCTTAACGACGCTATGTCATGTCAGGGATGAATAGTGCCACTCTTCCTTTCTCCATGCAGGTTTGGGCATGGAACTGCCAAATTCGAACCTTGGCGTAGATCGTATAGAGTACCGAATTGATGTCATATAATACGACATCAATATTATTATACTGCGAATATTTGATGCAAACAAAGATATTGCTTTCTAAAAATTAAACCACTGTGATTTATTGGGCCTCAGTTAACGAGGTTTGTTACTTTGTTCTACCAGAACGTTGCACAAAGGAGAGGCTGCCAAAAAACGTCAGCCCTACAGTCCCGTTCAACTCGGCAGCGCACGTTACAGGCCATCTGCCGCTAAACTTCTGGTGGTCATATCTCGTCTACATTCGCATCGTCTACAAGGTGATACTCTGAGCGGAAGTACCAACAACAGCCACATCTGGTTGGGGAGTAGGAGGAATGCATACACAACATCCGGTTGGGGAGGCATGCATAGACAACCCGCGTCGGCGCCCATGCCACGTGACGTCAAATACTCGACGTGTATATCGATCTTGCTAATCTTTCACAGCATTTTGCAATGCGTTTTCGGTCGCTGGTAGCATCAGTAATATTAATTAATATCCGTTTATATATTTAAGATATCGTAGGATCAAGAGATTGTTGTATGTATGTATGTTTGTATGTATGAAACGGACCTGCTTTCTTCAAAGCATACCGGTAACTGCACAGTGCACAATTTTAGGGCCAGGATTGGGGATTAAAAAAGGAACAATTTCCACCACGATAATAATTTTGTTTTTCATAGTTTTTGGGGTGGGAAATAACTAATTTCTGCATGGAAATTTTGTGCACAATTCACAATTTTAGAATCGGGGTTTGAGATAGAAAGAACAATTTCGACCATAATTATTGCCATACTTTTTTGAGATGGGAAATAATTAATTTCTGTTGGGAGATTTTGTGTGCAATGCCCAATTGTAGAACCCGGGTATAGTTTGGGATACAGAAGAACAATAGTTTTTGACCACAATTACTTATTATTTGCCATAGTTCTAAGATGGGATATTTCGCAACTGATAGACGTAATTCAGATCTGTCTGTTGCGAAACGTCATTGTGCACTGTGCAGGGAGAAAATCATAATAGGTTTCATGACAGTTGACGTTTTATGTGTGTAACGCTGTCTATGTCTATCCTCCATCTGTTTTCGTCAAGAGTTTTGCCTGTCGCAAGACAATGACTCGATGACGCTACTTAACTGGGAAAGGGAGCTCTCGCCGGGTTAACCACGAATTTTTGATTAGTTTGGGGCAGTGGCGTAGCTGGCTTTTTTGTGGGCCCGTGTGCAGGGGTCCCGCATGGGCCCCTATTAATTTTTTTGGTCCTATAAGAATGGTATCTTTTCGTTCTTGCAATCAAGATCACAAATTTAATCTATGGCAATAATTGCTATTAGGTGCAGCACATGTAATACAACTCACTCAAAGAAGAAACACGAAGGCTGCAGCTGCAAGACTGCAGTGATTTCCCAGAAGAACTCAAAATCTATCACGTTGCACACTTTTCAACTTATTATTAGATGCCTACTTAAAACAATGCCAAGACATCACAGAGTTTTCTTTGTAAAATATTTTCAGCAAAAAATTTCAGCCATTTCTCAATTCCGGTCCATGATTTGCAAATTGCATACCAAAAACGATACAATCATTAATTTTTTTATAGCAGGCCCTACCTGCAAATAAATTAGCAATATTCTTTACAAGTGCAAAAATTGGGGGGAAAACGTGATTCTCTAGAACCCTGATCCACACTTACTAAATTTGGTGTCTCCCTGATTTTGGGGTGAGAGTTGAGAAGATTTGAGAGCAGTGTATTGTTGACAAACAACTGGGGATCAGGCTATGGTCCACGTGAAAAGGTGAAAAGAATTAACTATGTGGCTCTACGAAAGGCTAGCGAGGGTTGAACGACCTCAAACTCCCGGACAATTCTCACTCTGGTTGAGGGAGATGTCAGTTTACTAGCGTTACTATATCCAGCATACGACCGGAATACAGGGGCGGATCCAGGGGGTCAAATCCGGCAATAGCCCCCATTCACAAATGCCCATAGAACGTTGTTTTCCCCCCAATTTGGTTTGAAGAAAGACCCATCCATTAGGTTTCAATGGTATATTGGTAATTTTCCAGAAATTGCGACGAAATAACTAAAAATGGTCATGAGTTTTTCCGGCGAAAGACAAAAAAATTGCCTTCGCGGACCAAACATTTTGGCCCCCTTCGAAAATTTCCGTATCCGCTTCTGCCGGAATACACTAGCATGTCTGTGACAAGTATGAAGTTTCTGCGGCGCACCATTAATTTTAATTGCAATACAAGAACGTGGCAGAAACACGGATATGATCACACCTGTCCTAAACGACAGCATAGGCCCGCCTTTGACCTTTGCATAGGAAAGCTTGTGAACGAAAATCATATGCGGATACAATTCGTTTCATGTTCTCAACTTAAAACTGAATTAGACCTATTGCTTATTATCGTTCACACACATTATGATTAGCGCCATCGTGCAATCAAATTTTGACCGACATGACTCGAGACGAAAAACAAGTTAAAAGGAATTCAGTAGACCTATAGCCCTGCCTGTCTGCCTGCCTGTCTGCCTGCCTGCCTACCTGCCTGCCTGCCTGCCTGCCTGTTTGTCTGCCTGCCTGTCTGCCTGCCTGCCTGCACGGCGGTTGACAGGCGTCAGTAAAGTAGCGAAATAGCCTAATGGAAGTATGTTCACAAAAACTACATCTGTCACAAAATAATGTCAATTACTAATTAGGCTAGATTATAGGCTAATTATTCAACAATCTCTGCGGGTCCCTGGAGGTCGTGGGACCGTGTGCTTTGCACACATTGCACACAGGGTAGCTACGCCATTGGTTTGGGGTGAATTACGGGATGCTTGTGAGTAAGTATTCATAGGCCAACTTAGGGTGAACTACGGGTTAAGGGATCATGGGAGTTCCCTGTTTCTGTGATTACGATATGCGTCCATATTTCGCCCCAATGGGAGTTCAAATTTAGGGTAGCGTTTGAGATTATTTAAGCCTCAAATAGATATTAAATTCGAGTTAGCGTTTGGGGCTATTTCGAATCAATAGCAGGTGTTTTTTAACCGAAAACTCAACCTTTCGCCATAACCCCACATCTTTCGCTCGAAACTGAAAACACTGCTTTTTCACAGATCCTGTTCTGATTCTTCCACTTTCCTCAACCTTCTACGCCGTTTCAACTCTAAACATCATCCACCCTAGACTCCCTAGAACCGACTGTCTAACTCCTCGCCTGACTCTCTGGATCTCGACCCCCTGCCTATTGACTTGATTTTGAGTGAGCGCCTGTGAATAAGCTGGTTCCGGTGACTGAGTTTAGAGGGTACTGTAGAAGTAATTCCGAGTTCAGTAGGCCTACAATTACAATGTACGATATGACAACGATTTATTTTGGGGTATCGTTTCGGGTGCTATAAGCTGAGAGGGAGAGGAGCAGCTTAAGATAATTATTATGGTCTCATTTTATGCGAGACTGGTTCTAACGCTATGCATTCTGCCCGGTGCTGGTTACTGTTACCCGTCCAAATATATCTTGTTAAGTTACCGTAAACCAGGTTGAGACTTATATTGAACAAGAGGATTACCGTAACTGCCTGATTGTTTCTGTCTGTATGTCCATCTCTATGCTTACGTGTCCTCTTGTGTCTTTCACTGTGTTTGTCCATCTCTATGCTTGCATGTCCTCTTGTGTCTTTCACTTTGTCTGTCTATCTACGCCTGTTCTTCATCATGTGGGTCTACTATGTATAGGCATATGTGTCTTCCTGTCTGACTTTGTCTGTCTGTGTGTGTGTGTACGTCCAGAATGTCTTCTTCTACATAATATTATTATTATTATGTTAACTTATAAAATGCTGTTGTCTGCTGTAAATGCGTGCTCATAAAATAGCAATAATGCACTGACGATCAAGACCAAGATCAGCACCACTATACTATCACCACCACCGCTACCCCACCACCACCATCACCACCACTATACTATCACCACTAACCCCACCACCACCACCACCATCACCACCAACACCACCACCACCACCAACACCACCACCACCATCAATACCACCAACACCACCAACACCACCATCACCACCACCATCACCTACACCACCACCATCACCTACACCACCATCACCATCACCACCACCACCAACAACACCACCACCATCACCACCACCGCCGCCACCACCACCACCACCACCACCATCACCACCACCACCACCACCACCATCAATACCACCACCATCACCACCATCACCACCATCACCACCATCACCACCATTACCACCATCACCACCATCACCACCACCATCACCACCACCATCACCATCACCACCATCACCACCCTCACCACCACCATTCCCACCGCAACAATACCATGCACAGTCTCGCTGTCAGTAGTTTTACTACCGAAAAAATTGCACAAATTTCAGTTACCTGGTTTACTGAGAGAGCTCGTCATTTAATTAAACGTAGAAATTAAAGACTTTTTAATAGGATAAATGCTTTTCTTGGAACTTCTGACTAATAAAGTACTTCGTACCCTGGTGATCAATTTAATTCATTCATTCATTATATGCATTTATATAGCGCCTCTTCAAGGAGGTTACTCAGAGGCCCTCCCAACCTCAGCGCGGCCAAATAATAATAATAATAATTATTGATGTTAGAATAGGAACTTGTATGTTTTGCAATAAAATGAAGTTGTTCTATAAAAAATAAAAAATAAATAATAATAATAATATAATAATAATAATAATAATAATAATAAAACTATTTATTTCAACGCTTCTCGTTGGCGATTCAGCACATCGACGGTGTGGCCTTTATTGATAGGCCTACTTCTTCCAACTGGGACCTTGTCCAATAGGGTCCATTCCAGACAGGTCTGGTTTTATAGTAGGCTTAGCTGACCCAGACATAATTATGAAAGTCGTAATTATTGGCATTTCTGTCGTCATTGGGAACTAAGACTTAGCTACTACTTCCATTGTTAATTGTACTCCCTTCCTTCACTGAGGCTGTTTTTTAGGATAATAAATGATTATAATAACAGTAAAATTTAAAATAATAATAAAATAATAGGGTCAACCGGGGGGTTATGGACCCCTTAAGCATTTTGGCTATTATATGCTTAAGTTTAAATAAAGATTACAATGTGAATATTCCTTTTCAAGGTACTCTAAGAGAGGTACTTGGAACGTTATTAAAAGCTAAAAAATATAAACAGGTTTTTGTGAAAAATTCGAAAATATAATTTTTGTTTTGTGTCCATATCACCCCGAGGTTGGGGGGATATGGACATGGGGTGTCCATATCACCCCACTAATGTCGATATCACCCAAAAGCACCTGATTGATATGAAAGTTCTTAAGAAACATTAAACAGTCATTAACTTTTGAGAACATTGGTAACCAGAACAAAGGCAACACTTTGTGTCCATCTCTGAAGACACGGACATGGATGCTGGCCCTGGGAAATCTTCCAGTTCGTTGAGTAGCGTAGACATGGGCAATAGATCCAATGCCATCGCCGGTACATTAAGCTGCCCAAACATTGGGGATGGATAGGCCTATACCAGATGTCTCTTCCTGTAGACCTACATTGAGTGGCACATGTGATGGATCCAGTGCCTCATCCGGTAAGTTCAGCAAAACTGACATAGATGATGGTCCCAGTGGCTCCTCTGGTATACCGCATAAAAAGGCATAGGATTGATTCGGTGCCATCACCGGTAGGCCCTACATCAGGATGCCCAAACATTGGGGATATACCAGATCTCTTCCTGCACTGTAGGTGTACATTGAGCGGTACATACGATGGATCCATGCAGCGCATCAGTGGTGCACCTGCTAATTTGGCATTGTCTAAAGACCACTGAACCCTAATGTGTCTATTCTGGAACTCTCGTAGCATTGTTTGCAATAATTATGATCACAAAAAGCAATTAAATTATACCAACATCATTAAGTCTGTTTAAAACATCTTTAAAACACAGCTGGGGAGGTATGAACATTCAACCGGGGTGATATGGACATTAGGGTGTCCATATCACCCCACTATGTATTATATATCACCAGATGTGATATGGACAATGTCCATATCACCCCGGTGTCTCAGTGTCCATATCACCCCAATAGCAATGGTATATCGGATCGTTGTTTTCTCACGTTTAGGAAGCACATGACGTGAAATAAAAGACATACATACAATGTCAAATAGCCTTTATTTAAAACTGCCAACTTCTAAATTTTTCCTCAAAAAGGCACATTTTTTACAATTTTCATAATCAGGGTTAGCTATTTTATAGAAATGGGATAATTTTAAAAACAACGCGTATAAATCTTAATTTTACCATCAGGACATCAGTTTATAGTTGAAAGGTGAAAGACGAATGTGCATAGAGCTATAAACAGATTAGAGTTTATTATATTATCACATTAAGCTGTAGAAGAGGGGTGGCCATAACACCCAGGATGTCCATAACCCCCCGGGTGACCCTAATGATCCCAGCCATTGCAGAATGAATTTTCATGTCTCCTGATAAGTTTTTTTAAAATCCGAGACAAACTGAGGTAATAATAATAGCGTGTACAGTCGCTAGGGTGCTTTACTGCAGGACGTATAGTAGGCGTTTTGGATACGACAGAAAGAGTGTGTGCACTGTGCACCATATCATAATCTTCATCACTGAAACCAGTTATTTGACGGTGAACGCTGATGCAGATATCCAATCTCCATTCGTTTCGATTGCTTCCTGAGAAGTGTGGAAAGCGTCGCAAATCGCCTCTGTAATGATACAGCATTGCAAACAGACACAAGCCATACGTGACTCTTTTGTGGTCTTACCAGTATAGATCTAATGTACACGTATTATTGGATAGCCTCGGGGGTGCATTTTTATCCCACATTATTTGAGGCATGTGATATAAAATTAAACCATAAATTATGGGATCAATATCGGTAATTATTGTACCAAGTTCAACATAAAACTATTGCTGCGCATCTGGGCAACCTAACTAAAGTCAAATATCAGCTCAATCGTCGAGACTGCACGTGGTCCAGCGTAAATGAACCAACGTTGCCATGCATAGGCCTATAACTCCTCTAATTTTTTGAAATTTATTTATAATTTATGCGCCAAATTAAAGCTATTTCGTTCTAGTATTAACCTTGAAAATCCGAACAGGTGCTATTTTAGGTTTTAATTATAATTATGCTCAGAACAGTGCTAGCTACCATATTTTGTTGTCATTTGTGGCGCAATCTGGCGCCGTTGAAAGACAATGATAGCGTTTTGATCATAATTCTACGACTTGATAAGAGAATTAATAGCCTACGTTTGAAATGATTAACGAGTTTCCTAACAGATGCGGAATCTTAAAAACACCTTGAATCATCTACTAAGGAAAATTTATCAAACAGGACCTTCTACTCGTAAACCTTGGGAATCGGTGCGCACGGCACGCAAATCCGCTAACATTGCTCGTGTGGGTCCGAGGAAATCTGCAGTCAAGACAATGACACGTTTAAGCCCTACCAGCAAAATTAATCTCCCCGGGAAATTCAGCGACAACAGATAGTAGTAGTATAGAGTTAACAAGCTGGATGTCTTTTATTATTTCCTAAGGGGGGTGCTCGGTAGTACAGTGGTTAGCGAGCTAGACTGTCGACCAGTATAGGGTTAACAAGCTGGATGTCTTTTATTATTTCCTGAGGGGGGTGCTCGGTAGTACAGTGGATAGCGCGCTGGACTGTTGACTCAGCTATGATGAGTACACGGTCAGTGGATGATGAGACGGCGAGAGAGAGGGGATTGACCACCGCCTTCATATGCCAAGGCCTTGAAAATGAAGTCTTTTTAATTTTCTGGATGTCTTTTATTTTCCTGAGGGGAGTGCTCGGTAGTACAGTGGTTAGCGAGCTAGACTGTCGACCAGTATAGGGTTAACAACTTGGATGTCTTTTATTATTTCCTGAGGGGGGTGCTCGGTAGTACAGTGGATAGCGCGCTGAACTGTCAACCAAGAGGTCTTTTGTTATTTCCTCCTCTTCTCCTTTGGGGGTCTTTTATTATTTACTGATTCCTCCTCACGTCTCTCGTCATTTCAACTCTGGATGGATAGACAGATAGACAGATAGACAGATAGACAGATAGACAGATGATTGGATGGATTTTACACAACAACACCAGCACCTGTAGCAAACGCCACGTATACCGTAAGGAAATCAATAATTATAAATCAATATTTTTTTTCAGCAGCTGTCTCTGTTCGCTCGCCGTACACGTCATGCAACAGCTGTTGTTCGTTCTATCGACGTGTCATACAGCAGCCTTAGCAGCTGTCTTAGCAGCAGTAGCCATCTAACGTCAAGACAGAGAAGACTCTACGTGGCGTGTTCGCTTCAGTCTATTTTAACAACGCATTAGTATAGTAATCTTTCTGGTTTGTCTGTTAGCTACAAGTACTTGCTCTATAAGCTTATTATACATGTAGAATGGCCGATCTCAGTGATCTGTTTATAAAAATTGGGACAAACTCTAAAGAAGTAATAGATAGAGGACTTATTAAGAGATCTTTAACAGTCGCTAAAAGAACGAAATTAATGGAAGAATTAAAGAAACTAGCAACCTGTATCGATAAACTAAAGAAAAGAAAACGTCATATTAAAACACCTCGTGGCATCGTTCATCCACCGATTCCATCTGCTGACAACCAACCACCGATTCCATCTGCTGACAACCAACCACCGATTCCACCTGCTGACAACCAACCGATTCCACCTGCTGACAACCAACCGATTCCGTGTGGTAGTAAGACTCTATCTAACATTCAACCCGTTGAGTCTCCAACTCCACCCGGACGTAAGTCAGACAACTACAGCTTAAAAAATTTCGAAGAAAATATAGTTCCCCAGATACGGGAACGGATCGCGGAATACGGAAGCCTTCATCCACACTTGGAATGGAATTTGGAGCTGAATTTTCTGGACAACCCTTCTAATTTAAAACCGACTGACCTAGCATCAATTAAACAACTTCATGAACAACTTGTAGATAGCGAAAAAACAGCGTTGAATCTGCGTCTCCTCATTGCCTACCACAGAGGAATGTGCTACCTCTCTGCATGTGACCACATGCCAACTAACATCCCTATAAAAGAATGGTTACCTCAAGAATTCGGCTTGCCCTATATAACAATTAACCGCTACCGCCAATTTTCAACCCTTATCCAGAGCTATCCCGGGTTGATCTATTGTGGTCTATCCTTTTCACAACTCACAAAACACCACAGCAGAATCGAAAACCTTCTCAACATCGACGACGGTCTTAGGATGAAACTAAAATCTCAAGTCGAAATCTGTGCTCATAACAGTACATCTACCATCGATCCTGTAGAAACGCAAGTCGAAAACGAATTGAATCTGAACGTTGATCCTGGTTACAAAGAACGTTTAAACAGTACTGCGAGTTCTCCAATGGAAGTCGAAGACGAAGATAGGCTGCTGCAGGATGATTCTTAACTCTTAAACCGCCACATACTTTTGAGGTGTATGCACCCCGGACGCCAAATACTTTTTTGTTGCAATATACTTTGAAACGTCATGACTCATTCAGAAACATTGAGACATATGGGTATATATAGGTATATACAGGTATGAAGGTACATATATAGGTATATAAGTATATAGGCATTAGGTATGTATATATATATATAGAAATACATAAATATATTATAGGCCGTACCGGCGTTCAACGCATATGTGTTTCCAGCGTTCTGACAAATCTCTTCGGGAAACACACATTTGTGTTTCCGGCGGTTTAAGGGTTAACCTAATTGGATACTTAGCACAGAGTCATAAAATGTTCTTATTTAGGAGTTTTTACTTCAGCGTGTTCATATGACCTACTTTTGGTATCACTACCATTGTACAGGACAGCATGACGCATGGACAAAAAAGAAATCGATTACGTCTACGTCGAAGCAGGTGCAGCAGCTGCGTCCATTAAAGCACAACACGCATGCGCGTGTTCATTTGACCTACATTTGGTATCACTCATGATACCAAAAGTAGGTCACGAAGACACGCTCTTATTTATAGAAAAGTAATGATTACACAAGAGCTGTTTTGATGTACTAAAGCTTTTGGACATTTGCTAATAGTAGTAGTATAATTAAGCTTTTTGGACATTTGCTAATAGTAGTAGTATAATTAGACCTCTAGCTCTTGGTGCTATAATAATTCTAGGGACACCGCTAAAAGTATATTTTATAATTAAGACCATAAATTCGTATTATATCACAATGATATCAAGTCTTTATTATTAACCCATGAATTGAATGAATCATCATAGCCTAACCATTTAACCAAAGACCGATTACCACTTTTCCTAATAATCTTCTCTATTTTAAATGTATCTTGCGTTGTCAGTTGTAACTCAGCTTCATAAAATGTCCCTTTTATTTCTTCTCCATGATAGTCAGAGATTTTATAGGTTATAGGGTCTGTGTATTGAATGTGTGTTATAGTAAAAACCTCCTGTGTCCAACGATTTGTGTAGCCTTTCTCAAATGTCTTTTTCTTCTTAGAAATTCTTACTTTATCTCCTACTAAAAATTTAGGTTTAGCAGTTTCAGGTACAGCATCACCATACAGATTCATCCACACAACCCATTCGTTTGCTTTGATACTCGCTTTAACAGGAGTCATTTTAATGGAAGAATGTCTTGTGTTGTTGTATAAATTAACCATATTATCTAAAACATCGATATATCTCTGAGTTGAGTTTGCTGTAAAATATTTAAACATCTTCTCTTTTACTGTTCTATTAAATCTTTCTACGATACAAGATTTCTCTTCATTCTCAGTTGAGTACAACTGCATACCTAATGATTTTACCTGTTTATTATAGAATTCTGTTCCCTTATCGACCCAAAGTTTTTCCCCCCTTCTTTTGCTCGTATTAAATATTTTAACGAAAGCATCTGCCACAGATTCTCCGCGCTTATCTTTTAACGGCTGAATAAATGCATACTTGGAGAATATATCAATGACGCTTAACAAATATTTCACACCAGAATTAAATTTAGCAAAAGCCTGCATATCAATTAAGTCAGCAGCCCAAACTTTGTCCACTCCCTGCACATAAACAACTCGCTTCCTGAACTTCCTGACTATAGGTTTATGTAATTCGTCAGCAAGTTGGTCTGTCCATCTCAGAGTTTTTTTTTCAACCCCATTCCAAAATGGGTTTTCGTTGATAAAATTGGTTTAACTATAGATCGTTCAATTCGTTCGCGGAACGAAGGATTAGGTATATTATTTAATTCATCTATCATAGCTCTGTCAGCGACGTTTCTCCCTGCTGTATCAGTATGTTTAGCATAAGCCATGTCATGGCGATAGGCTGCTGCATCAACCCTATCTACTGGTTTACTCCAGTCTTTTGGCGTCCCATCACTATTCAATCGCAAATCCAATCGAGTTCCTGGACCTGTGAAAGAATGTCCTGGAAGATGCATTTCACCCGGGTACTTTGCCCATGGAAGTTTAATGTTAGAAGTAGCAGAATTGAGAGCTGATACCAAATCACCACCTGTAGCAGTGGACATTTTAGTAAACTGAGTTTTTCTAGCGCCACACTCAACGCACACACCCCTAAGCATAGGTCTACCATTCTTACTGACGACTCGTTGAACATCTTTAGATTCAGTTTGTCGCTTACATTTTACACAATACGAGTTGTGCTCCATTTTAATATAATATAATTAAAATGGAAGTCCAAGACCTATCGTGGAATGAAGAATCAAGTAAACGCTTTAACAGTCCTCTCTTACCAAGAAGCATCAGAGGTTTGATCGTAGGTAAGTCTCAATGCGGCAAGACAATATTACTACTTAATTTATTACTGAGACCTGGTTGGTTAGACTACGATAACCTGCAGATCTTTGGAAAAAGTCTTTTTCAATCAGAATACAAGATACTCAAGAAAGCATTCGAAGAGAAATTACCAAAGGAAGCAATTATAAGACTTTTTGATAATCGCGATGAGATAATGAAATTAAATGTATCACCGACCGCCGTAGTCGAGGAGATGTCTAAAAACATAGCAAAAAAATCGGATATAGAATGCAAGTTCTTTGAAACCTCTGAAGATGTTCCAGATCCACGAGACTTAAGTCGAGATAAGAAGAATCTCATGATTTTTGATGATTTACAGTTAGAGCGACAAAATAAATGCGAATCGTATTATATAAGAGGTAGGCATAGTAATGTAGACTGCTTTTACCTAGCACAAAATTATTTCAAACTGCCTAGACAAACTATAAGAGAGAATGCTAACTTTATATGTCTATTCCCTCAAGACCTCAAAAATATTAATCATATATACAGCGATCATATAGGCGTAGATGATATGACTATTGAAGAATTTCGAAAACTATGCAAAACTGCGTGGGATGAAACGCATGGTTTTGTGGTTATTGACTTGACTAGCAAAACAAATAAGGGCAGGTACAGATCTGGATTAGATACATTTTACATTAAATAAAAGCAATAATAAAATGATAACAAAATTTAAGATTTTATATTCTAGGTTTAAAAATAGCTATCTAAAATGGAAACCCTTCTTGACGAAATTTTATCTACTACTCAAACGATTGCACGCAACACAGAGGCTAAAGAATCCTTTTGCATTTTGTTGAGCGAAAGGAGCACACGAATTCGAACGAAATTTAATCCACTAATCGAACTGGATAAAAGTAAAAAATATGAAATGGCCCTTGTTAATCTTGAAACTTACTACAGTTTTCCTAATATAGATGAAACAAATAATAAATTCGTATATTCGTCAGATAACGGTGTAACATGGGAAGATTTAGACATTCCAACCGGTTGCTATGAAATCGAAGACTTAAACGATTACATACAGAGAATTCTAAAAGAAGAAGGTCATGGTCAATGTATAAAGTTGCAACCAAATAACAATACTTTGAAGGCTGTTTTGGAAATTGATGAGAACTATAAAGTTGATTTTACAGTACCAAATTCAATTAGCACCGTTCTAGGATTTCAGAGTCGTGTATACTCCGAAGGATATAACGAATCCGAGCACATAGTCGATATAAACAGCGTGAATAGTTTACGAGTTACGAGTGATGTAATAGGATCATCGTATGCCAACGGAACTACGGAGAACATAATTTATTCTTTCTTTCCATCGGTCGGGCCTGGTTACAAGATAATCGAATCTCCTCATAATCTCGTGTATCTTCCAATAACGCTATACTCTATTTCATCGATGGAAACAAAACTAATAGACCAAAATGGAAAACTAATTAATTTAAGAGGTGAGGAATTGTCGATACGATTTCACATAAGAGAGGTTTAATTTAAAGTTTATATTTAATATAAGATGAGCGCTTACGCTAAGGTCAAAGTTAATATTTCTGAAGGGCAAAAAGAGAAGATTAAGCGAGCTGTTCAAGTCGGAACTGGGGTGAGTATAAGACTTTCTCATGAAGATATAACTGGTGAGCATGTATTAGCTCTAAACCAGAGGCAAATTAACAAGTTAACTAAAGCGTATCAGAATGGAACTGGTGTGACAATTAAAATGGGTAAAAAGCAATTAGAAGACAATGCGAGAGTCGAAGGCGGATTTATTGGCGCTATTCTACCGTTTTTAGCAACGGCAGGAAGGTTTCTTCTGTCTAATGTTCTTCCGAGTTTAGCCACAGGAGCCTTAACAGGATTAGGTTCTGCAGCTGGTTCCAAAATTGTCGATAAAATTAGTGGATCTTCGATCTCACATCCGATAAGTGGATCTTCGATAAGTGGATCTGGCGTGCTCTACGTTAAGAAAGGAGGAATATGCTGTAAGATAAGACCTGCTGGCGAAGGTCTTTTTCTATCTCCGTGGAAAAAGGGTAGTTCGATATCGGGTTCTGGTCTGTTTATGAAAAGAGGAGCAGGATATATCAGCGGTGAAGGTCTTATCTTGGGACCCAATTCACCATTTAAAAATATTCCTATTCTTGGAATGTTACTTTAAAAAACCACTTATATAAATGTCTGGATACGGTCACCCAATACACAAATTTATCACCAAACGGAAGCCTCGTGTGAGTACGATAATTTGGTTGCCCAAAGTGGTCACTCACGCTCCTGCAAGACAACGAGCAGGCGACAGATATGAGATTTTTGCTCAGCAAGCGATAACGATTGAACCAAAGACAAATATTACAGTAGAAGTAGGCCTTGGAGTCCGAATGACCAGTGGAATGTGTCTAGTCTCTCTTAGACAGAAGTTGAAACAACTCAGACTGAGTCTTCAAGATGGTACAGTACTAGAGGACGCAGAGGATATAATAATTACAATACAAAACAACTCCGATTCACCAGTTACTATAAACGAAAAAGACTCCATATGTTATGTTAATTACTACGATGCATAAATTGTACGTTTTATGTTTACGTTTTATGTTTACGTTTTATGTTTACGTTTTACGTTGCGTTTTAAACATTATAATAAAAAATGTCACTACTGAAAATTAGCGATCCTGCAAAAAGAGATTTTATTATCGAAGAGTTTTTAAAAACGAAAAAAAATATTAAACAAAACTTTCTCTCAGAGAGAATAGATGATCTTGGACTTCAACGAGAATTAACGAAAATCTACAAACCAATAGTCGACTCTCAATCAGCAATTTCGAAAGAACAAAACGCTTTGCTGTCGACAATAAAAGATAACTCTGCAGCAACATCACTCGCTCTAAAATCACTTCCAGATTCGTTGAAAACTATTCAATTTCCTCAGTATCCGTCTATAGAGGCGTACGATGACGATGACCCAGTAGAAGACATTAGAAGGTTAGAATTAGGAAATATTGCAGTTGAATACCTTAAAAAATATGCTTCTGATAAAAGACTTGTGGATACAACATTCGGATTAAGATCAAGTGATGGAAAATTCTACATCGGTGACAGCGAAGCCTCAATCCAAGGAAATGATATTACAGTTGGAACCACAACTTATCAAGGAACTCCAGGATTATGGGAATTGTTAACGTTAGCTAGTCCAAACAGTTCAATTTATGATAATCGTGATCTCGAAGAATACGCCGAGATTCTAATTAAAACGAATGCCATGAGTCAGCCAAATAAACCAAACAAACCTAAATCGTCTAGAAGTGTAAAATATGCAAAGATAATTAAACCCATATGGGACGATTACATGAAGTTAAGAGGTAAAACAGGAAGCGGAATAATTACCATTCCTTCAGATCCAAATGAATTAGTAAAACAATTAGAGTTGCGAATATATAGCTACAAAGCGGGAAATACGGGTGTAAGGAATGAAATTGTAGGTATGACGGATGAGTTACTAAGACAGGGAGTGATAACCAAAGATGAATA
This sequence comes from Lumbricus rubellus, assembly GCA_945859605.1. Lineage (NCBI taxonomy): Eukaryota > Metazoa > Annelida > Clitellata > Crassiclitellata > Lumbricidae > Lumbricus > Lumbricus rubellus. Next base: position 29,076,248 of record OX243826.1, on the reverse strand, counting down.
TAAAAAATTGATGATCTAATTTAAAAATTGATGATCTAATTAAAAATTGATGATATAGAAATGCTGGTCGTTGCGAGAAGAAGTTATAAAAAAGTACACGTTGTCGGTGGAGCAGGAATATTCGATTCCATTGCAGGATTTCTCAAGAGACTACTGACATCGAATGCAGCCAAACAAATTGCGAGCACAGCTGTCAAAGAGATTGGGGGTGTTGCTAAGGATAAGGCGATCGACGTTGGAAAACGATTACTCAATAAGATACTCCCTAAAGCTCCCGTTCAGCAGCCGATAACTCAGGAAACTAAAGTCATTCTAGCTAGATTACTAGGATCGAATCCGCAAATGACGGGAGGAGCTATTAGAATTCAGGATCTCGTAAAACGCTTAAACGGAGGTGGTTTGAAAATGGCTTAAGTTTAAATTTATTTTGCTTAAGTTTATTTTCTTATTTAGGTCTAAAAATTTATTTTCTTATTTAGGTCTAAAAATTTATTTTCTTATTTAAAAATATATGTATATAAAATGCAATCCGATATTCTAAGATTCACAGAGCAACCATTGATCGATGAAGGTATCGAGCGATACGAATGGCATGAGTACGAACCTGTAGCGAGAACTAACCTTAACAGTTCTGGTGAAATAAGAATAAATATTGAATTACAAGACTTATACAGTCACCCAGCAGAATCGTATCTGCAATTCGACGGAAGACTAATTAAAGCTGACGACACCGCATACGTTAATGCCGATTTAGTCGCTCTTACGAATAATGGGCTTATGTATCTATTCAGTCAAATATCCTATCAGTTATCTAATCAAGAAATCGAAACGCTATTTCATCCGGGTCAAGCTACAACGATGCTCGGTTTACTTACGTATCCAAACGATTTTCAGTTGACTCAAGGCTTAAATCAACTGTGGTATAAAGACACTGGAGCGACTGCTGTTATTGCGGACAACCCCGGATTTGCCACTAGACAAAGCTTTCTCATTCGCAAACCAAACACTAAAGGAATGTTCAGCTTTATTGTTCCGTTGAAGCATATTTTCGGGTTTTGCGATGATTACGACAAGATTATTTACGGCTTCAAACAGACGCTGACTTTAGTTCGTAAAGCGGACGATGATGCCATATTCCGAGATAACGCTGCGGCTGCTGGAAAAGTTGCGATAAACAAAATTTCATGGTTTATTCCACACGTTATTCCTTCCGATATGGAACGAATGCAGTTGTATAAGACGATTGAATCGAAATTAACGTTGCCAGTTGCGTACAGAGCTCGTCAATGCGACACGATAACAGTTCCTCAGTCGACAAGTTTCAGTTGGAGATTAAGCGTTAAAACTTCACCGGAGAAACCTAGATATATCATCGTTGGATTTCAGACGGACCGTAGCGGTAATCAGGAAAGTAATCCGTCGCTATTTAATCACTGCGACCTTAAGAACATATATGTGATGATGAATCAAGAAAGATATCCAGCTGTCGACCATAACCTGTCGTTTCCTAATCAACAATTCTCCAGAGCGTACAGAGACGCGTCCTCCTTTAGTCAAAAATTCTATGGTATGGATAAGTTGATTACCCAAAGCAATATAACACCTGTAGATTATAAAGAATTATACCCGTTGTTCGTGTTCGATGTAAGCAAACAATCCGAGCGTTTGAAATCTTCAGTCGTTGATATTCAAATTAAGGCTCTTTTCAATGCAGCAGTGCCAGCCGACACAGAAGCGTATGCTGTCGTAATTTCAGATAGGTTGCTGCAGTTCCAATCGGATGGACAGAAAATGAGTGTTGTGTATGGAAAATTGATTTAAAGAATACTTATATATTATGAAGCTACCAGAGCTTAGAATGTTAGCCAAGCATCACGATGTTACAGGCACTTCGCATCTCAACAAACCTCAAATGATAGCTGTATTGATTGAAAAGAATATTCTTCCGACGGACTACAAGTGTGTGTCATATCGACATGACACGTTGGGTAGTATCAGGAAACAACCGAGAAGAGTAGATATTATAGATCGAGAGACTGGCGTTGTTACCTCGTATCCATCGATGTATAAAGCTGCTAAGGCGTATGGTCAGAGTGCTGGCATAATAGCTTATCATAACGGAAATGTCTGGAGAGATAGATACGAAATTAAAGTGTTCGAGAGATAGATACATGTATGAAATTGAAGTGTTCGATAAGTGGATCTTCGATCTCACAGATAAGTGGATCTTCGATCTCACAGCTAATGTTTTAATATTTTTGCGTGGTAAGATAAAATGGATTTAAAGAAAAGTAGTTTAAGAAACATGAACCATGTTGAACACTTGCTCGACTCATCGGTTCCTGACATTAAGGTTCCTACGCTTACTCCCACACCTGGTAAGTACAAACCAGTAGCGCCTAAGAGAAAATACAAAAATAGGGTTAGAGCTAAAATAAATGATTTTGCGGATTGGTTACTTAGTTATGTACCTGAACGAGATAATAAAGCAGTTAATGAAAAACTGGAATCATTGAAGTTAACTGTTTCCAGGATATTTGATAAACATAAAATTCGAGAAACGGCGTCGGCTATTAAAGGATTCACCAAGCAGTATAGAATAGATGGAATTAATGGAATGGATGTCTCGTCGTTTCTTGATTTCGTCAGACCGCAGGTAGTTAATCTGTTGTCGAACAATCGCCAGACAAAGACTAATTTGGTTCTTACTTGTACTATGGAACGAGTAGATATGAAATCTGGAATAGTGACTTCTGAGGATATACCATTCGTTTCCAGGGCAGAAGTTATTTTAGAAGCAACCGACTTGAATGAAATATACAGCAGAAAGAAGGATAAAATCATGGAGTCTATTGCTAGTTTTCAGATGCAAGGAAGTAATTGGAGATTTAAAGCTGTTGTAAAATTAGATATAAATACGGTAAAGTATACCCCCTTAAGAGGTAGTTCTTACATTCCACTTCCCAGCTTCTTAGCTAATAAAAAGGCTATTATAAATATGAAAAACGACGACGAAGAATGTTTCAAATGGTGTATCACTAGAGCTTTGAATCCGGTTGTGAAAAATCCGGAAAAAATAACGAAAGCTTTGAAAGAACAATCGAAAAAACTTAATTGGAGTGGTATTGAGTTTCCAGTTGCTGTTGATGCTAATATGATAGGTAAATTCGAGAGAAATAACAATATTAATGTTAATGTATTCGGTTATGAAAAAGAAGTATACCCGCTTTATCTGTCTAAGTGTGAAAGTAGTATTGATCTTTTGCTTATATCTGATGGAGAAAAAAAACATTATTGCTGGATCAAGAATTTTAACAGATTGATGACATCTGGGACTAATTCGAGGTACTATTGTAAAAGATGCACGACTGGTTTCTCAACGACCAAAGCGCTTAACAACCATAGTGAGTACTGCTCTCAACATAACGCACAAAAAATAGAAATGCCAGAACCAGGAACTATGTTAAGTTTTAAAAATTATAACAATTCTATGAGGGTTCCTTTTATAGTCTACGCAGATTTCGAGTCTTTTGTGAAACCGATCGATACATGCCAACCAAATCCAGAGTTGTCGTACACTAATAAATATCAAAAGCATACTCCTAGCTCCTTTTGTTACCACATAAAATGTTTCGACGATAGTGTATATTCTCAAGATCCTGTGACGTTTACGGCTGAAAGCGAAGATGATGATGTTGGTCAAATATTTGTAGATAAACTAGAAGAGAATATAAAACAAATATATAATCAGTTTAAATTTAAGAAGAATATGATATTTACAGAAGATGACAAGAAGTGTTTTGATACAGCTACAACATGTCATATCTGTGAAAAAACGTTGGGTGAAGACCGAGTGAGAGATCACTGTCATCTTAGTGGTAAATTTAGAGGTGCTGCTCATAACAGTTGTAATTTAAACTATAAAGTCCCCAAGTTTTTCCCTGTAGTGTTTCATAATCTTTCCGGGTACGATTGCCATCTGTTCATCAAGAAACTGAGAGGTGATAATGGAGAGAAAATTAACTGCATACCTAACAACGAGGAAAAGTATATATCGTTTAGCAGAGAGGTCGTTGTCGGTAAGTTTGTAAAAGATGGAAAAGAAATACTAGTCCGACGAGAACTGCGTTTTATCGACAGTTTTAAATTTATGGCTTCGAGTCTTGATGCTTTATCGAGGAACCTAAGCAAAGACCAGTGTAAAAATATTAGGAAACGATATACAGGAAAGAAGCTCGATCTTTTGCTAAGAAAAGGCATATATCCTTATGACTACGTCGATTCATTTACTACCTTTAATGAAACCGAACTACCACCAAAATCCGCTTTCTATTCTAAGCTAAATGATTCGAATATTAGCGATGAAGACTACGAGCATGCACAAACGGTATGGAAAGAATTTGGATGCAAAACATTCAGAGAATATCACGATTTATACAACGTTTCGGATGTTCTGCTACTTGCTGATGTTTTCGAAAACTTTAGAGATGTGTGTATGAAGAACTATACGCTTGACCCTGCATGGTATTTTACATCTCCTGGTTTAGCCTGGGATGCCGCTTTAAAATTGACAGGCGTGAAATTGGAGTTATTGAATGATTACGATATGATTCTGATGCTTAGGCAAGGGATGAGAGGAGGAGTGAGCACAATATCAAATCGTTACGGGAAAGCGAATAATAAATATATGAGCGATTTCAATAGTAACGAAAATTCTACATTTATTACTTACCTGGATGCGAATAATCTATATGGATGGGCTATGATCAAAAATTTACCTACTCACGGGTTCAAATGGATAAACGAAGATGAATTAAAAAATTGGAGAAGTATTCCATGCATATTGGAAGTTGATTTGGAATATCCTAAAGAGTTACACGACCTGCATAACGATTTTCCGTTAGCCCCCGAAAGCATTGAGATTAACAAAGTCAAAAAGTTAATTCCAAACTTAAACCATAAAAAGAAGTATGTGCTGCATTACGATAATCTGAAGCTGTACGAGAGCTTAGGTCTGAAAATAACAAAAGTGCACAGAGGCATACTATTCGAGGAAAGCGATTGGTTGAAAAAGTATATCGATTTAAATACAGCTCTTAGAACGAAAGCTACTAATGACTTTGAGAAAGACTTTTTCAAATTAATGAATAACAGTGTCTTTGGAAAAACTTGTGAGAACATTGAAAATCGTGTTGATATAAAGTTAGTGTGTCAGGAGGAGAAGGCTATTGAACTAGCCGCTAAACCTAATTACGAGAGATGTACTATTTTCGATGAAAATCTAATAGCCGTTCACATGAAAAAAACTAAATTGTACTATAATAAACCTATATATCTTGGCATGTGTATATTAGACTTGAGCAAAACGTTGATGTATGATTTTCATTACAATTACATCAAGACTAAATACGGAAATAGAGCTAAATTATTATTTACCGATACAGATTCTTTGACATACGAAATTAAAACTGAAGACTTTTACTCAGATATCGCAGGCGATATTAAGACTCGATTCGACACGAGTGAATACCCGAGAGATCATCCATCTGGTATTGAGGTTGGAGTAAATAAAAAAGTTATTGGAATGTTCAAGGATGAAGCTAGTGGGAAACAGATAAAAGAATTTATTGGACTCAGAGCAAAGTTGTATTCTTATAAGATGGCTGCTGGAGATGAGCACAAGAAATGTAAAGGTATTAAGAAGAATGTTGTCCAGAAAACTATTACTCACGAAGATTATAAAGACTGTTTATTTACTAAAAAAGAACAACAACGAACGATGAATGTTATTAGATCTTATCATCACGATATTTATACAGAAGAAATTAATAAAGTTGCATTATCTGCAGATGACGATAAACGGGTAATAATGGAGGATGGAATTCATACTTTGGCATATGGTCACTACTCGTTGAAAATTTTTAATTAATGTTTATATTAAATAAATGAGCGTCAAACAAATCGATGTTTGTGGAGTAGTGCTACCGAATCATCCGTTAACGAATTTTGAATTATTGGATGCCGCGAAGAAGCTGAATATTCCGAATTTTAGAGGCGTTTTCGTGCGAGACGAGCTGCCGAATAAACCTAGACGGATTGAATGTGGGATATTGAATCTAGACGATTCTAAAGGAACCGGTCAGCATTGGTGCGCTTTCTTAAAGAGCGGTAATGAGAAAATATATTTCGATAGTTACGGCCTTCCTCCCCCTCTGGAACTGATAAAGTATTTACGCCGTCCAGTGTTATATAACAGTGAGCGAATACAACCCGATAACGAAGTATTTTGTGGTCATTTATGTTTGTATGTGACGAAGATGGTGGGTGATGGAATGAATTTCCAAGAAGTTATAAACGGCTTGCATTAAAAATTATTATATATAAATATATATATAAAATGCCTATCGATAAATTTGGTCACACCGCTGCTGGAGGAACATCACGAAGAGTAATCGCTGGAGGTGTTACTCTTAGCCAAGTAAATGCTAATTTTCTTCGATTGGATGGGACAAATCTGCCGACTGGAAATTTAAAAATGAATGGACATGTGATAAAAGGTCTCCCAGTAACGAATACTTCGACTGCCGGAATGGATGAAGCTTTAAGTAGGGGACAAGCTATTGATTTGATAACGAATCACGATGACTCTCCGTCCAACGATAATCATTTGACGAATAAGAAATACGTTGATGCATCGAAGGTGTCTAAGACTGGTGATACAATGGCTGGCGACTTGTTCTTAAACGTTGGCTCCGATCGTCTGCGTTCAATGGGTTGTAAGGACTTGAGAGGAGAAAATAAAGAATTCTCTATTTTCTTAGGTAGTATACGAAATAAACTACAATGTTCGTTAAACAATCCTATTACATTACAATCGACGGATGGATTTCTATGCAAAATAGGCGCAGAAAATATAATGAGAATCGGTAGAGCGTCTAACGATCGAAAAATCGACGTTTACCAAAATATCCTAATGAATAGTAATAATATCAACGATTTAAGCGATCCTCTTTCAGCTCAAGATGCTGCTACAAAGAATTACGTCGATAAATCTCTGAAAAAGTGTCGTGTTGGGTATATTCCTCCCTTGGAAGCTGATGAAAGTGTGACAGGATTCGTTGCTAGTGCCGGTTTTTGTTTTTCCGGAAGCAAAGCCTACCATGCTTTCACTAATCTTACCGATGATGTGAACGCAGCTTGGATTCCAGGTAAAGGTGTGTTCACTTGGTTACAAATTAAATGTCCTGAGCCAGTTAAAATTTGGAGAATTGCTTTGAAAACAGTAAATGTATCTGATTGGAAATTCACCGCTAGCATAGACGGAGTAGTGTTTGTAGACCTACCATTAGACCTTTCTTCAACTACTTCACCGGGTTTTCCGACATTTTTTAAAAATTCTACTACGGATGCGTATCAATATTATAGAGTTGCAGTAGTCACAAATGATAATGATCCTACAGGAGGGATTCAGGTAATGCAATTATATGTATACGATGACTAATCTACATTAAAAATTATTATTATATATAAAATGCCTGTCGATAAATTTGGTCACACCGATGTTGGTTCATCGCAAAGAGTAATCGCTGGAGGTGTCACTCTTAGTCAAGTAAATGCTAGTTTTCTTCGATTGGATGGAGCAAACATCGCGACTGGAAATTTAAAAATGGGTGGTCACAAAATTAAAGGACTACCAACAACGAAACCTTTGACAGCAGCAATGGATGAGGCTTTAAGTTGGGGTCAAGCCATTGATTTGATAACAAATCACGACGATTCTCCGTCCAACGATAATCATTTGACGAATAAGAAATACGTTAATGAACAAGTTACATTGAAGGTGTCTAAAACTGGTGATACCATGACTGGTGATCTAATCTTAAACGTTGGCTCCGATCGTCTGCGTTCAATGGGTTGTAAGGACTTGAGAGGAGAAAATAAAGAATTCACTATTTTCTTAGGTAGTATACGAAATAAACTACAATGTTCGTTAAACAATCCTATTACATTACAATCGATGGATGGATTTCGTTTTAGAATAAGCAATGAAATCATGTTAGAGATGGTTAAGTCACTCGATGGCACTCCTCCGTCTAAAATAAATGTGTATAAGTCCATCTTTATGCATGATGCTTACATTACAGGACTACACGAACCCAACAACGCCAGCGATGCAGCTACGAAGCAGTATGTAGATTCTATCTCAATCGGTCCCGCGCTTAGCATTCATTCTTTAACTTGGCAATTCTTAATCGCTAAAACTCACACAAGAGTTACTTTCGATAGTGTAAGATTCAAAACCGATGGTGTCATAAGTGCGGGACTGACCCGTTTCACTCCCGGTAAAGCCGGATACTATTTCGTTTCGACGTACATAGAATTTGGTAACAGTAGTACCGCTCCTGGTAACGTCTACCTGTATAGAAATGGGGCGAATTACATGCAAATTGCGGGCGGAGGGGGAACGGGAGCTGCGTTTAACAATTCAACCGGTAGTTGCATAATTTTCGTAACCAATACCGATTTTCTCGAGATATTCGCTTATTCGCACATCGCACTAAATATATTAGCTAGAGACTTTTCGGCAGTATTCTTACGACCTTAATTTCCTTGCTGATCGAAATAATAAAAGACTTCCAAAGGGCGGTGACCAATCCTCTCCCTCGCCGTCTCATCATCCACTGACCGTGTACTCATCATAGCTGAGTCGGCTAGAGGAACAGAAATCTCGTTACAAATTTCTGCCCCGGCGGGGAATTGAACCCCCGACCTCTTGGTCGACAGTCCAGCGCGCTATCCACTGTACTACCGAGCACCCCCCTCAGGAAATAATAAAAGACATCCAAGTTGTTAACCCTATACTGGTCGACAGTCTAGCTCGCTAACCACTGTACTACCGAGCACTCCCCTCAGGAAAATAAAAGACATCCAGAAAATTAAAAAGACTTCATTTTCAAGGCCTTGGCATATGAAGGCGGTGGTCAATCCCCTCTCTCTCGCCGTCTCATCATCCACTGACCGTGTACTCATCATAGCTGAGTCAACAGTCCAGCGCGCTATCCACTGTACTACCGAGCACCCCCCTCAGGAAATAATAAAAGACATCCAGCTTGTTAACCCTATACTGGTCGACAGTCTAGCTCGCTAACCACTGTACTACCGAGCACCCCCCTTAGGAAATAATAAAAGACATCCAGAAAATTAAAAAGACTTCATTTTCAAGGCCTTGGCATATGAAGGCGGTGGTCAATCCCCTCTCTCTCGCCGTCTCATCATCCACTGACCGTGTACTCATCATAGCTGAGTCAACAGTCCAGCGCGCTATCCACTGTACTACCGAGCACCCCCCCTCAGGAAATAATAAAAGACATCCAGCTTGTTAACCCTATACTGGTCGACAGTCTAGCTCGCTAACCACTGTACTACCGAGCACCCCCCTTAGGAAATAATAAAAGACATCCAGCTTGTTAACTCTATACTACTGATAGTCCTACAGAAGCACCGTATGGCGTATTGAAAAAGATGATCTAAAGTTAAAGTTATTCGTCGAAGTGAAGTCCCAGAAGCTCTCCAACACTGGCGCAAAGAAACGGTTGGTAGCACGCAAGCGTCTGAAGTCAAGTGTAGACGTGGGCCAGCATGGCAGCTGATGAAATGGAAGTGTTTTAACCATGAGGATATTTTCATTTACAAACACCCAAAATGATCGTGTCTTTGCGCGTGTTAAAAAAACACGATAGGTCTATGTGAATATTGCGGGAAAACAATGTCGATACATTGTGGGGCGCGGTGATGTAGGCCCTAGTGGTGGGTTCGGTACCCTGGAGGGGAGGGTTCCAAGGTCGATTCCACCTCAAGCCGCCACGTACGTCGAAACCTTGAGCAAGTCCTTCACTCGCAATTGATCGTACGCTTCGGCGTGAAATTCCGATGCAATGTGTCCGCGCTGTAGTCGGGAGCGCCTCTGAGTAGTGAGCTTGAAGGGGTGCTATAGTAAGTGCGAGAAATAAGTTAATAAACATAGGCCTAAATGAAATTTTAATTGCGCCATATTTTGGGATATCTTAACGGTACAATCATTGTCGTCATGTTCATTCACGACATGGCTGGGCTGGGAGCGCCTCTGAGTAGGCTTCTTGAAATGCCGCTATATAAGTTTTCAGAATGAATGAATGAATGAATGACATTGTCTAGTGCCTACGCTGTTCATTAGTGCTTTGATTACACAATTATGTTGCTTGGTGAAGGAAAATAAAGGTTATAGGCCTAATCATAAAGATAATAATAATTAATATTGGCTGAATGTGAATGCATAACGCTTGTAAGCTACATGACATAGGTTGTTTATTATAATCATAGCCTACATCATGACTCGAAATAATATTTTTCTATGAGAATGATTACATACCTACCAAATGGGCATGTTACTTATAGGTAGGGTAGCGTAGCCCTATACTAAAGTTTGAACTGTTGCGCTTTATGCATTTGTACCGGAATGCGTTTGTTAACTGGTTTGAATAAAGAATACACTTACACTTACTTTATAGATAACAGCAGCAGTTTATGCGTCTTTAGAATTATAGCACATAACAATATTTTCTTACGGTTATTAAGCTGTAACTATCTTTTATGAGTCCATTTCCATGGAAACCAGCAGAAAGGTATACTGTTGTACCAATCTTAAATAATATTATCGTTGACATTTTCTGGTAAACGTCTATAGGGAAACGTATTTTTCGTTTTGATTCAAAATATTTGTACAAGTAGCCTATATCTGAGTTAAGGCGGAAGTCTGTTCTTGGAGCACAGCATCGAATCTTGCGCTATATAAATAACATAAAACGTGGTCATACATGTAGGTCTACTATTCCATCGTTGTGTGTTCTTGTCGACCTGAAACCAAAAATCGTTTTCCATTCTTGTCGAATTAAAAGAATGGTACACTTTCCATGGTCTAAAGTCTAAACGGTGGCGTAATTGCTGGGCTCTATTGTCGCGACTTTCAAAGAAAGACTGATCCACGCGCGGACCGTGTAACTGGCGGTCCATTCTTCTGCTACTGCAGGGACTGCGTGGGATTAGCGCAAAAGCATCTGATACCGATTGCTCTTTCGGGCAGAGTCGGGGGCTGGTCGGCCGGTTGGCTTCAGGTGCCATTGTGGGACCCTATATATACACGGGCCATTTTTGCAGCATTAGGAACGGCTTTCAGTTGCAATTGATCTGCGCGGCACCTTTGTCTCCACTCCTCTTTATGGTTCCAGGTACTGCGACGGTGCCGTCGTAGACAAAGGAATCGATTTCGGTCTTCGACGGAGCGATCCTTTGATGCCGGATGCAGTCCGAAGGGCGGTTCCTCAACCTCCCACTTCCGGTTTCAGTCAAAAGCCGCAAATGGCCGCCGTCGCTATAAAGCTAAAGAACTCTTCTGCATGTAGCGACGTACGACTAAGTCTTTGTCTGCACGCCTTAGAAAAGCAAAACCGGTCGCAACTATTATAGACTCTGATTTCTGAGCCCAGTTCACTGTTTAGATGTGCAGGCAAATAGTCTGTCTTTGTTTGTCTGTGTGTGTGTGCCTATCTGTCTGTCTGTCTGTGGACGTATGTCTGCGAATCTGTCCGTGTCCTTGTGCGCGCCTGATGATCCAATTTTGTCTGAATATCAGATATAGACCTACTATATCCCGCATGCGTCTGCTTATAGGTATATTATATATGGAATGGACCCGTACTTATAATGTACTGTTGTGCCAGTGGGTACCAGAGCTGTTTTAAAGGAATTTTTAGAATTGCGCAACCCCTTCTTTCCTTTCCCATCCTCCATGGTAAATTACTTCCAATCGGAGGACAATATGTACCTTTTTGCTAGTTTTGATTGTATAGAAGGGCTTCTACAACTGCACAAATCCATTTAGAATTGCATATTTTGTGTACAACTGCACGTTAAAAAAGCCCTGGTGGGTACTTGCTTTCATACCCGTCCGTACGTCTGTCCATCTCTCATTGCAGGTGTAAGCGCATTGCATGGGTAAGACTTGAGGTACACAAAGTTCTTTGAGTCACTCAAAGAGCTTTGTGTACCTCAAGTCTCAAACCTATTAAGTAGTTATTCCGAATATGTTGCGGTCCATACCGAAATTGGTATTATATCGGAAATAACAGATCAGAGATATTTAGGGAAGTAGGCCTAATAGGCTACGTTTATGCTTTTGTGTTTTTGTACAAAATTTAATCTAAAAATATGCTTTAAAAATTAATTTCTTGATGAAACCCCAAAATAGAACCCCAAATTGGTAATCTAAATGGTAGCCCGTAAATGACAACCCCCAAAATGGAAACGCCAAAATGATAACCCCCACAAAATATTTTCCTGGCTACACATCCAGGAACATCAAGGAACAGCTTCCAGCGTCTCTTCCTCTTCTCCATCTCATCTCTGGTGACGAAACTCGGTCGATCTCTAAGCTCAGCGCTCGCGAATAACCTGGTGCCCTGAACTTAGCTTTAAAGTATTGCTTCAGAATTCGGAGTCTATAGGATCACGATTGCGCTTTCAAACCTATCTTCATCCAATGCGATTGTTCTGTTCCATGTGGCATCGATCTAAACTGCACAGCGTACCTGATGATCCATTGAGACTGTACAACCAGTAATTGGCATCTCAACGAGAATATTGTTCTCCACGTGAAATGAACAGCGAGTTGACATCGGAGATTTTTGTGCGCCTTTTAATTACAATGAATCGGATTTTTTGCAAGGTCTAATAGCTTCTAATTGGCAACCGAGATGGTCATTCTTTTAGGGGCTCAGTCTGTAGCCAATGGTTAGAGAGCCTGGCCTGTAGCGTGGAGGGTGCAGGTTCGACCCTTCACTCAGGCGGTGAGTGTAGGCTACATGCATGTATAGGAACCTTGTACCAGTCCTTTACTCACAATTAACTCCGCCACTTTGGCAGCGCCAGTCCCAAGCTTGGATAAAGGAGGAGGGCGATGCTAATGATCTTTGTTATCACGCAGCGTCGCTAAACTGAAACTACTTGACACACAATAGCTGCTCAACGGCAAGTTACGATCGTGTGGCAATTTTGAACGTGGGTAGGATGGCAATATCAAATGCAGCTGCATTGTATTGTACTGAATTTGAGTCTCTATAGCTCACAGTTGCAGTAGGTTCTTGATGCGCAGCGCTCGTGAATAAGCTGGTGCCCTATGCTTGGCTTTCGAGTGGTGCTTCAGAAGAGTGGAGTTGATGCTTGCAATTACGATATTGTTTGTGCTTAAGACTTTCCATTCATACAATTTTAGATCGTATAAGCCCTAACCCTAACACTGTGTATAAGACTAAACAACTCTTCATTGTGCATGTATACATGTAGGCTAGTCTTGTATGTAGCCTACATGTATGTGTGCGAACTTGTAATAGCGCTCCTTCAACAATGCTACTCAGAGGCGCTCCCAACAACAGTGTGGACACTGAATTGGAGTTTCACGCCGAGGTGCATGAACAATTGCGAGTGAAGGGCATACTCAAGGTCTCTACAAGGCGTCTTGATGGTGGATTTGAACCTGCAACCTTCCGGTTCCAATGCACGAAACACACTATACACCACCGTTTCATCGTTCCAGCTTCTATTTAAGCAAAACTACTCTTTTTCGTCCAATTTCTATTAAAACCATTTTTTTCACCACAAAACTTCTTTTTTAAGCGATGAAATATTTTCACCATTCCCACTTTCATTTTTAAGGAAACCCAATTTTCATTTGGTCCTGGGCACGACGTTAAACTGCACCCATCCTCCGCCACAGAGAACCAACAACGTCCCTGCGCCGGTCCTATAGCCCCGGACAAAAGGAGGAAGGTCTGCCAGATGGGTGGCGATACACTGGCAGTAAAAGACCAAGACGATTGAAATCCGCAAAAACCACGACACAAGTGACATAGAGACCCATAGGCTTCTAGGTGTCATGATGTGGACTGTGGAGTGTGGAGCATACATGCACAGGCCGGTCAGGACAGACCGTTGGAGAGAGTCGGAGGAGAGACAGTGGGACACACACGGGCATTGACCCACGTTGTCCTTCATGCTTCTCTCCCAATATTCTCTTCAATCAGGCAAGGTGGTCTAGGTGCTCCAAGATGTTAATAAGTAAGTAAGTAAGTATGGATGGAGCAAACCTGCTGACTGGACCGGTTGAAGCTGGGCAACATGACGCGAGACAGACTCAGACAGAGAGTGGCGTCGGACTCATATGTACGGGCATTGAGTCTAAGGATATTGATGATGATGATGATGATGATGATGATGATGATGATGATGATGATGATGATGATGATGATGATGATGATGATGATGATGATATTTGCATTAATCCCACTTTCATGTTACGAGAATTTCTTTCATCAATCCGTTTTTACTCAACCACCGCTGGACGAATCGTCCGTAGCCTAAAGGTCTTGCAGAAAAGTAAGTTTCACAGACGGGATCCTAATTATTACAGACCCGGTCGTGCCATTTAGTGCAAGTTGGACGGGAGCAACAGCAAGCTTGTGTTGACGTCAAGCTCAGCGGTGTATCGTCTCAAGTGACACCTCTCCTTTGTTGAGGAGCAGACTCGATGAAAAGAGTTGTCAACGGCGATGGTTGGGCAAGTGTGAGACGACACGAGAAGCGCTTTGATGGTCGACAAAATGGCAAAGACGATCAAAGATTCAACGTACTTCTAACAATGTATCATCGGTCGTAATTATAATTTTATAGGAGATTCGATCTCACACTGCAAGTGTCGCTCCAACCATCATCCTCTGACTGCTTGTCTCTGTCTGTCTGTCTGTCTGTCTGTCTGTCTGTCTGTCTGTCTGTCTGTCTGTCTGTCTGTCTGTCTGTCTGTCTGTCTGTCTGTCTGTCTGTCTGTCTGTCTGTCTGTCTGTCTGTCTGTCTGTCTCTATATCTCTGGCGGTTTATGCATCTGGCTGTATACATATACATATGCCTACCTGCCTATACATGCCTGCCTGCCTGCCTGCCTGCCTACCTGCCTACCTACCTGCCTACCTACCTTCCTGCCTACCTGCCTGCCTACCTACCTACCTACCTACCTATCGACCTTCCTGCCTGCTTCCTGCATACCTACCTACCTACCTACCTACCTGCCTGCCTGCCTGCCTGCCTGCCTACCTACCTTCCTACCTACCTGTCTACCTTCCTACCTACCTGTCTACCTACCTACCTTCCTGCCTTCCTGCATACCTACCTACCTACCTACCTACCTGCCTGCCTGCCTGCCTGCCTACCTACCTTCCTACCTACCTGCCTACCTACCTACCTTCCTGCCTTCCTGCATACCTACCTACCTACCTACCTACCTGCCTGCCTGCCTGCCTGCCTGCCTACCTACCTTTTTACATACCTGCCTACCTACCTACCTTCCTGCCTTCCTGCATACCTACCTACCTACCTACCTGCCTACCTGCCTGCCTGCCTACCTGCCTACCTACCTACCTTCCTACCTGCCTGCCTGACTACCTACCTATCTACCAACCTTTTACCTACCTAGTCTATCTACTTGTATACCTATACCTGACTACCTATACCTACCTACCTACCTACCTACCTACCTACCTACCTACCTGCCTGCCTGCCTGCCTACCTACCTTCCTACCTACCTGCCTACCTACCTACCTTCCTGCCTTCCTGCATACCTACCTACCTACCTACCTACCTACCTACCTACCTACCTACCTGCCTGCCTGCCTGCCTGCCTGCCTACCTACCTTCCTACCTACCTGCCTACCTACCTACCTTCCTGCCTTCCTGCATACCTACCTACCTACCTACCTACCTGCCTGCCTGCCTGCCTGCCTGCCTACCTACCTTCCTACATACCTGCCTACCTACCTACCTTCCTGCCTTCCTGCATACCTACCTACCTACCTACCTGCCTACCTGCCTGCCTGCCTACCTGCCTACCTACCTACCTTCCTACCTGCCTGCCTGCCTACCTACCTAGCTACCAACCTTTTACCTACCTAGTCTATCTACTTGTATACCTATACCTGACTACCTATACCTACCTACCTACCTACCTACCTACCTACCTGCCTGCCTGCCTGCCTGCCTGCCTGCCTGCCTGCCTGCCTGCCTACCTACCTTCCTACCTACCTGCCTGCCTACCTACCTACCTTCCTGCCTTCCTGCATACCTACCTACCTACCTACCTACCTACCTACCTACCTACCTACCTACCTACCTGCCTGCCTGCCTGCCTGCCTGCCTGCCTACCTACCTTCCTACCTACCTGCCTACCTACCTACCTTCCTGCCTTCCTGCATACCTACCTACCTACCTACCTACCTGCCTGCCTGCCTGCCTGCCTGCCTACCTACCTTCCTACCTACCTGCCTGCCTACCTACCTACCTTCCTGCCTTCCTGCATACCTACCTACCTACCTACCTACCTACCTACCTACCTACCTACCTACCTACCTGCCTGCCTGCCTGCCTGCCTGCCTACCTACCTTCCTACCTACCTGCCTACCTACCTACATTCCTGCCTTCCTGCATACCTACCTACCTACCTACCTACCTGCTTGCCTGCCTGCCTGCCTGTCTGCCTGCCTGCCTACCTACCTTCCTACATACCTGCCTACCTACCTACCTTCCTGCCTTCCTGCATACCTACCTACCTACCTACCTACCTACCTACCTACCTACCTGCCTGCCTGCCTGCCTGCCTGCCTGCCTACCTACCTTCCTACCTACCTGCCTACCTACCTACCTTCCTGCCTTCCTGCATACCTACCTACCTACCTACCTACCTACCTACCTACCTGCCTGCCTGCCTGCCTGCCTGCCTACCTACCTTCCTACATACCTGCCTACCTACCTACCTTCCTGCCTTCCTGCATACCTACCTACCTACCTACCTGCCTACCTGCCTGCCTGCCTACCTGCCTACCTACCTACCTTCCTACCTGCCTGCCTGCCTACCTACCTAGCTACCAACCTTTTACCTACCTAGTCTATCTACTTGTATACCTATACCTGACTACCTATACCTACCTACCTACCTACCTACCTACCTACCTACCTGCCTGCCTGCCTGCCTGCCTGCCTGCCTGCCTACCTACCTTCCTACCTACCTGCCTGCCTACCTACCTACCTTCCTGCCTTCCTGCATACCTACCTACCTACCTACCTACCTACCTACCTACCTACCTACCTGCCTGCCTGCCTGCCTGCCTGCCTACCTACCTTCCTACCTACCTGCCTACCTACCTACCTTCCTGCCTTCCTGCATACCTACCTACCTACCTACCTACCTGCCTGCCTGCCTGCCTGCCTGCCTACCTACCTTCCTACCTACCTGCCTGCCTACCTACCTACCTTCCTGCCTTCCTGCATACCTACCTACCTACCTACCTACCTACCTACCTACCTACCTACCTACCTGCCTGCCTGCCTGCCTGCCTGCCTACCTACCTTCCTACCTACCTGCCTACCTACCTACCTTCCTGCCTTCCTGCATACCTACCTACCTACCTACCTACCTGCCTGCCTGCCTGCCTGCCTGTCTGCCTGCCTGCCTACCTACCTTCCTACATACCTGCCTACCTACCTACCTTCCTGCCTTCCTGCATACCTACCTACCTACCTACCTACCTGCCTGCCTGCCTGCCTGCCTGCCTACCTACCTTCCTACCTACCTGCCTGCCTACCTACCTACTTTCCTGCCTTCCTGCATACCTACCTACCTACCTACCTACCTACCTACCTACCTACCTACCTACCTGCCTGCCTGCCTGCCTGCCTGCCTACCTACCTTCCTACCTACCTGCCTACCTACCTACCTTCCTGCCTTCCTGCATACCTACCTACCTACCTACCTACCTGCCTGCCTGCCTGCCTGTCTGCCTGCCTGCCTGCCTGCCTGCCTGCCTGCCTACCTACCTACCTACCTACCTACCTACCTACCTGCCTGCCTGCCTGCCTGTCTGCCTGCCTGCCTGCCTGCCTGCCTGCCTACCTACCTTCCTACATACCTGCCTACCTACCTACCTTCCTGCCTTCCTGCATACCTACCTACCTACCTACCTGCCTACCTGCCTGCCTGCCTACCTGCCTACCTACCTACCTTCCTACCTGCCTGCCTGCCTACCTACCTAGCTACCAACCTTTTACCTACCTAGTCTATCTACTTGTATACCTATACCTGACTACCTATACCTACCTACCTACCTACCTACCTACCTACCTGCCTGCCTGCCTGCCTGCCTGCCTGCCTACCTACCTTCCTACCTACCTGCCTGCCTACCTACCTACCTTCCTGCCTTCCTGCATACCTACCTACCTACCTACCTACCTACCTACCTACCTACCTGCCTGCCTGCCTGCCTGCCTACCTACCTTCCTACCTACCTGCCTACCTACCTACCTTCCTGCCTTCCTGCATACCTACCTACCTACCTACCTACCTGCCTGCCTGCCTGCCTGCCTGCCTACCTACCTTCCTACCTACCTGCCTGCCTACCTACCTACCTTCCTGCCTTCCTGCATACCTACCTACCTACCTACCTACCTACCTACCTACCTACCTGCCTGCCTGCCTGCCTGCCTGCCTACCTACCTTCCTACCTACCTGCCTACCTACCTACCTTCCTGCCTTCCTGCATACCTACCTACCTACCTACCTACCTGCCTGCCTGCCTGCCT
Source organism: Lumbricus rubellus (assembly GCA_945859605.1). Classification (NCBI taxonomy): domain Eukaryota; kingdom Metazoa; phylum Annelida; class Clitellata; order Crassiclitellata; family Lumbricidae; genus Lumbricus; species Lumbricus rubellus. The sequence continues at coordinate 29,057,537 of OX243826.1, read as the reverse complement.
GCCTGTCTGCCTGCCTGCCTACCTACCTTCCTACATACCTGCCTACCTACCTACCTTCCTGCCTTACTGCATACCTACCTACCTACCTACCTACCTACCTACCTACCTACCTACCTGCCTGCCTGCCTGCCTGCCTGCCTACCTACCTTCCTACCTACCTGCCTACCTACCTACCTTCCTGCCTTCCTGCATACCTACCTACCTACCTACCTACCTACCTACCTGCCTGCCTGCCTGCCTGCCTGCCTACCTACCTTCCTACATACCTGCCTACCTACCTACCTTCCTGCCTTCCTGCATACCTACCTACCTACCTACCTGCCTACCTGCCTGCCTGCCTACCTGCCTACCTACCTACCTTCCTACCTGCCTGCCTGCCTACCTACCTAGCTACCAACCTTTTACCTACCTAGTCTATCTACTTGTATACCTATACCTGACTACCTATACCTACCTACCTACCTACCTACCTACCTACCTGCCTGCCTGCCTGCCTGCCTGCCTGCCTGCCTACCTACCTTCCTACCTACCTGCCTGCCTACCTACCTACCTTCCTGCCTTCCTGCATACCTACCTACCTACCTGCCTGCCTGCCTGCCTGCCTGTCTGCCTGTCTGCCTGCCTGCCTACCTACCTTCCTACCTACCTGCCTACCTACCTACCTTCCTGCCTTCCTGCATACCTACCTACCTACCTACCTACCTGCCTGCCTGCCTGCCTGCCTGCCTACCTACCTTCCTACCTACCTGCCTGCCTACCTACCTACCTTCCTGCCTTCCTGCATACCTACCTACCTACCTACCTACCTACCTACCTACCTACCTACCTGCCTGCCTGCCTGCCTGCCTGCCTACCTACCTTCCTACCTACCTGCCTACCTACCTTCCTGCCTTCCTGCATACCTACCTACCTACCTACCTACCTGCCTGCCTGCCTGCCTGCCTGTCTGCCTGTCTGCCTGCCTGCCTACCTACCTTCCTACATACCTGCCTACCTACCTACCTTCCTGCCTTCCTGCATACCTACCTACCTACCTACCTACCTGCCTGCCTGCCTGCCTGCCTGCCTACCTACCTTCCTACCTACCTGCCTGCCTACCTACCTACCTTCCTGCCTTCCTGCATACCTACCTACCTACCTACCTACCTACCTACCTACCTACCTACCTACCTGCCTGCCTGCCTGCCTGCCTGCCTACCTACCTTCCTACCTACCTGCCTACCTACCTACCTTCCTGCCTTCCTGCATACCTACCTACCTACCTACCTGCCTGCCTGCCTGCCTGTCTGCCTGCCTGCCTGCCTGCCTGCCTGCCTGCCTGCCTACCTACCTACCTACCTACCTACCTACCTACCTACCTGCCTGCCTGCCTGCCTGTCTGCCTGCCTGCCTGCCTGCCTGCCTGCCTGCCTGCCTACCTACCTACCTACCTACCTACCTACCTGCCTACCTACCTACCTACCTACCTACCTACCTACCTACCTACCTACCTACCTACCTACCTACCTACCTACCTACCTACCTACCTACCTGCCTACCTACCTACCTACCTACCTACCTACCTACCTACCTACCTACCTTCCTGCCTTCCTGCATACCTACCTACCTACCTACCTACCTACCTACCTACCTACCTACCTACCTACCTGCCTACCTACCTACCTACCTACCTGCCTTCCTGCATACCTACCTACCTACCTACCTACCTACCTACCTACCTACCTACCTACCTGCCTACCTACCTACCTGCCTACCTACCTACCTACCTACCTACCTACCTGCCTACCTACCTACCTGCCTACCTACCTACCTACCTACCTACCTGCCTACCTACCTACCTACCTACCTACCTACCTACCTGCCTACCTACCTACCTACCTACCTCTTTATCTTTCGCCTTCTCTATGTCTGTTTATCTGTTTATCTGTTTATCTGTATTGTCTGTATTGTCTGTATTGTCTGTATGTTTGTATGTCTGTCTGTCCATCTCTCTATATCTCTGGCTCAGTCCAGCCTTTATTTAGTCAATTCCATATATTATTCTATAGCTTTGACTAAGTTTCTCTAGAATCTATAGATGATGATACAGATTACCGACTCAGAGAAAAATAATGATCCAAAAAATTGTCTCTATAATAGATACTACGTTCTCATCATCAGCGCCATCGTCGTCGTCATTATTACATCCTTATCATCAACCTCAATAATTTATCAATTATAATAACAACAATAAATCAATAGTAACGCTATCTCCTCCATCGCTTTTAATAGTCATTGTTTTCATGTGTCATGATGCTTTGTTTCCAGCGTCTGAACCACCAGCAGCATATACAGCAACAGCTGCCGCCTCATCTAAGACAAGCAGTTAAGTATAGCTTTTATATCTGTCCGATATGATCGCACATGCATAGAATAGGTCATTCAGGTAGCTGGGCATGAGTGCATAAATATTGGCATAGGTCTATGGGTGGACCCTATAGAAAAAGCATGATTGTTCCCCGCAGGGCTGCTTTAAAGAAATTTTTGAATTACCATCATCATATTTTAAAAACGGTGTCCTTTCTTTCCTTTCCCATAGGCCTACTCCATGACAAATTACGTCCAATCGGAGGACAATGACCCTTTTTCTACTACTTTTGGCTGCACAGAAGTGCTTCTACAGCTGCACAAATCCATTTAGAACTGCACATTTTGTGTACAACTGCACGTTAAAAAAGCCCTGGTTCCCCCACCAGAACCAGTAACATTTCTGTGGAGTAGGCACAGACATCAGCTAACTGCAGTGGAAAGACATCTTGTTGAGCTCAACCGGCAGCTGTCCAGAAAGGAGATTGAGTTTTAATTGTTTCTGAAGTTTATGGATATAGGGGAAGTAGGGGCGAGATGGACCCTTGGGGTATGATGGATCCCGTCAATATAAGGTATTTATGATATCGCCACCTTCCGAATGAACATTAATTACTGTAATACTGTAGGCGCTTTGGTGATTTGTCCAAAGTAGTCGACCGAAACGACATTTTTGCGTGTTTTATGATGAAAAGTTGATTTTCGACCTGTCCGATCTTTTTTTGTGGAAACAGTTATTTGCTAAGTATTCAATTGCACGTTGTGACAGGCTTTTGATAAAAATATATTTTGTTAAACACCCTCTTCTGCTGTATTAACGAATCCAATATTGGCAGGATACCCAGCAGATTTAATTTTTTATTGATGAAAAGCTTATACCTTACCCATGGGGGCGAGTTGGATCAGTCACCGACGGGGCAAGACGGACCTTGTGATCCATCTTGCCCCGTTAGTGTGATTTTGTCGTGTGATTCCACTTTTTTCATCTGATTTCAAATATTAATTAATTATTATGTTATTATTACTGCAACAATTATTGCTGGATACAATAATAATGACAATTAGCGCGAAATACACGATTACAGTGGTGTATTTTGTTCCACCATGGGGGCAAGATGGACCACTAAAATCATATGAAATTTTAAAAATGTACTCCAATGTAACTTCTGACTTATTCTTAGTGTTTTACTTTATAGACGATCACATTTGTGCATAAAATAGTATTCTACATGTGATCAGAACATGCTATGATGAAAGCCTAATGCGTGGGGCATGATTTATTAGACTGGTCCATCTTGCCCCATAGTGGGGGCAAGATGGACCATTACGACTAAGTTTTTAAAATTTTAAAATCTTATTATCGAAAAGAGATGCAATTAAATTTGTGCTGCCCTTAGCTAGGGCACTGTATAAGCTACGAGTAAAAAAAAAAAGTTTTGCCCGTGAAGCACGTTTATGGTGTCTTAAAACCAAAAATCCGTTACGGGGTCCGTCTTGCCCCTACTTCCCCCTACACTGACATAGAGATCACGATGATGGTAGGCCTAAAAAGGCCAGTGTCCTCGTGAGTTTCTAAAAAAAATTAAAACGGTGTCCTTGTCTTTGCTTCCAATTGCAGGCTGAAGTTTTCATTATTTTCTGAAGAGGATTACTGCATGCAGACCAAATAGAAATACAATGATGTGTCTATAAAAAAACAGGAGCATTATTAGCTGTGTTATCGATCGTATGACCATGACCATAACCGCAGTTTTAAAAAAAACATAACCACAATTTGTATTGCTTTTACTGATCCTTATCCAAACCGCCAGAGAAACTTAGATTTCAATCTGTAAATGGTGTTGTAGGCTATTGTAGTTCTATTGTACTTATGCCAATTTCTAGAGCAAGCTATACTGTTCTATAGGATGCTTTACGCACACATTATAGGCACACGTTAGTATATTAAACGTTAATTCCGACAGAGAGTACAATTTCACCCTTTTTTGGTTTCACAAAAGTCTTTTGTCTCCTGCATGGGTGATACATACTATGTATGCTCGACGTTGCTTGCATATCTGTGTATGAAAACATTGGTGTGTTTGCTTGTTTATGATTTCTACAAAATTCAGAACTGGAGCCAGGAACTATATCGACTGACAATCCCTGCAGCACGCTTGTGACCTCTTGTCAGTGATGGGAAGTATTTAAAATACTAGTATTTAAAATAGTATTTTAAATACAATCTAAGTATTTTGTACTTGTATTTTAAATACTTTAGTGATCAAGTATTTTTACATTTACTTAAAATACTTTTTTGGTAGTATTTTGTACCTAAAATTATTATGATGTCAAAATACTTTTTCAAAATACTTTTAAATCTCACCAGCTGCAATTAGCTGTGCAATATTGCATGCTCCATTGCTCATGCACTAGGCTTCTTCGTAACTCAAACAAAGGAGCCCTTGAACAGAAGGTTTAAGACACAATGGCCAGTTAAGCAGGCTGATAGTGGTTAGTCATTGTTATGGATGGCTGGGCACCGCTGACCACAGGACGAGCGAAGTTAATTACAGGTGTATTTGATGTGTGGGGTAGGGGAAGAGTTTACGGATCACATGTACAATTGTACACGTCTATATCACATGAGGCATCAAATTGACATGCATATAATTATGTTTGAAATCAGTTTGATGTTTGACACCACAATGGACTTGTCTATGCTGTTAGAATAGGACTTAGGCTAGATGTTTATCAATAGGACAAATGAGGATGGCATTAGATGTGTCTTACTGGCTGGTGGCAATTGGAACTTCTGTGACCTTGGAACAGGGAGCAGAGTTTCATTACATCGATCTCCATTTAATTTAATGGATCACAGACTACATACTTGACAAAATACAGCATACAGGAAGACATCTATAACAACTAGTTGACCTGTGCTGGTGCATTGTATTATCATCACAAGGGATAGGCCATTCCCATACCACATACTTCGAACACTTACTTAAAAAGTAGCATAGAGGGTCTTGCTGAAGGAGAGAATTGTGACAGGAAGTCTCAACATAGCAGACTTTATAAGGTACGTATACGCTGAGCTTGTGTTCAGCAGTGGAAGAATTTTTATCCATCCCATTGTGCCAGGCTACTGAACAAAACTTCATCTAATTTAGTGTTTTCAAATTTTAAATTTGGATAAATTACATTGACCATTTTTTCTGCATAAACAGTAGGCTTCCGATATTTGTTATAATTATGCCATTAAAATAATTGTGTGTTTCTGTGGATCTTGATGTTAATGAACTTTGACTAGAACTTGGACCACATCTCTAGTCATCTAGCCTAGTGTCTTAGAATCGAACTCGAACATCTTTGGACCCAGAAATTGTTTCTTTTTGATCAAAATTTTATGTTAAGAATTTTTTGTCACAATTTAATAGGACTTCTTTATTTTTTATATAGTTTGGCAATGAGTATTTTGTACTTAGTATTTTAAATACTTTTCCGAGCCAAGTATTTTATACTTGTATTTTAAATACTTTGGAAAAAGTATTTTTACTTGTATTTTAAATACTTTTTTGACCAAGTATTTTTACTTATACTCAAAATACTTTTTGAAAGTATTTTCCCCATCACTGCCTCTTGTTTTAGTATACTCATGTGTAGGTCATTCGTTTTCTGCTAAAACCAAACCATGGAACTTGAAGAGGAGCTTAGATAGATGGTTAAGTCTCTCTAAGTGATTGCAGCAAGCGAGAAACCTCGCATTGTAGCAGCAGACGAGACTACTAGAGTATTACACAAGAAAAATTCATTAAACATTCCAACTTCATTCTTCAAAGCCATATTTTATAGTAACATCCTATTATGCCACGTGTAGCATTATAAGTCAGTCAGGCAGGCAGGCATAGGCTTAAGCCAAAGCCAATGAAATAATTTCATCGCCATCATCATTGTCGTCATCGTCGTCGTCGTCGTCATCATCGTCATCACCACCACCACCACCGTCATCATCATCACATCATCATCGCCATCATTATCATCATCATCATCATCATCATCACCACCACCACCACGTCATCATCATCATCACCACCATCACCATCATCATCATCATCATAACCATCACCATCTTCACAATCAACACCACCACCACGTCATCATCATCACCATCATCATCATCATCATCATCATCATCATCACCATCACCATCACCATCAACACCACCACCACCATCATCAGCCTCATCATCATCAACATCGTCGTCGTCGTCGTCGTCATCATCATCATCATCATCATCATAAACATCATCATCATCATCACCATCGCCATCTTCATCATCACCATCACCACCACCACCACGTCACCATCACCCCGTCACCACACCATCATCATCATCATCATCATCACCATCACCATCACCATCTTCATCATCACCACCAACACGTCGTCAACATCCCCCTCCCCGTAACCATCATCATCATCATCTTAGTCAAAACAATGGAATAATTTTCCCATCATCTTCATCACCTCATCATCACATCGCGAACCTGATTCACGTCCTCTCGAGTAGCGCACACGCCTTCCATCAAAAACATCTACATCTACATGTACCAACCCCGCAATGCTCTGGCTTCGAAGGCACGAGGCAGGTCGCCCTGCCACAGCCACTGCAAAGCCACTGCAGGTGCAAAGGCAATTAATTTGAAAGAGACGTGCAGCTTTTTTGCTGGACACCTGGATGTTCAGCACCGTTCAGCCGTCCGATAGAATCATAAACGTCGACAATATTGAAATGATGATTGATCACGCGAAGACAACGACAACGACGACGACGACGACGACAACGACGACGATTTTCAATTCGATGAATTCGACGAACTGCAGGAAAATTGATTTATTAAATTTCAGACGGCGGCCGAACCGGCGAACAATAACGAACGGAGAGATGAAGCCAAGTGCTTTTGCTGCTGCTGCTGCTGCTGCTGCTGATGCTGCTGATACTGCCGTTTGATTCGTGCTTTATGCTGCTCAGTCCCTCTCAGACTATACTCAATTCCCTTTAGGTTGTGGGGTGCGGTTGTGTAGGGGTATATTCGGTGCATTGAAGCCGGAGAGTTGCAGGTTCAAATCCACCTAAAGCCGCCTCGTAGGGATCTTGGGCAAGTCCTTCACTCGCAATTTGCTCAGCGCTTCGGTGTGTAACTCCGATAAAGTGTCTGCGCTGTAGTCGGGAGCGCTTCTGAGAGGCGATCTTCAAGGGGTGCTATAAGTGCACATACATGTACAATTTTTGTACATACATATACATGCGCGTATATCATGATAGATTATGATGATGGTGGTGGTGGTGCTGGTGGTGGTGGTCATGATGATGATGATGACGACGAGGATGATGACGATGACGATGACAACGACAACAACAACAACCAGAGATCTAAAAGCTAAAAATTAGTAGGTAGATAACTTGGTTATTCACCGCTAGTGATCTCCCACGCACACACGTAGAACCCATGCAGCAGTTGACGAATGTTCCACGTTGTAGAGTTGACACCTGCAGTATAGGACCCACAATGTAGATAGCAACACATCATTACACATGTACGCATGGTTCTGCCTCAGTACCCATGAGTTCCTCGCATATTGCAGCGCCTTCACCTGTAAAAGAAACTCAAAATTGCTTCAATACCAAAATATAAAAACAATTAATTACTCGTTTTAAAAATGTCTTTTAATTCCAAGTGTTGTACATTGTTTTTATCCATTGACTTATAAATAAAGTACTTTATCATTGTATAGGCCTAGGCCTGTACAGAATGAATACTGAATATCAATGGTATACCTTCAATTGCATGAAATGTCAGTCAAAGCCCTAATTAATCCTAATTAATCAAGATGCCAAAGTCTTATTATAGGCCCTAATAAGTACCGGTATATAAGAAACCCGTCTTTCGCTTTGGTTGCGCTAACACTAACAGTGCACATGCACGCAACCAAAGAGGAGAAAGTTCTACAAATAACGATTTCGTATTTAAAGCAAAAAGCAATATCAAGATTATATTGACTTAGATTCAAGACTTTAAGTCGCATCACAAGTCTCTCTAATGAACAATAAAATATGTTATTCGACTTTAATGTCTAAGTAGAACATGACTGTATCATATATAATGTATCTATTTAACTTAAATGCATGTATCTTAGAGACACCATTGGATAATCCAGTATGAAATCTTGCGCAGTTATCAAACACTGTGTTAATCCGAGGTCCACCGAAACACCTATAACATTGCAGTGTTTATTATAATATTTAATATTATAATATTTAATATATTATAATAAGTGTGAGAGTTGTGGAAAAATAACTAGGGAGCTGGATTATGATCCACTTGGAATTGGGATGTGAAAAACAGACTATACTATGGGACTGTATAAAATACTGGAACTGAAACCCAACCCTCCCCCGGCAACTATCACCCTAATTGTAATAATACTCATGCATGAATATATCGGAACATTGCTTAAAATTAATATTGTTGCCCAATGGTACAGACTATAGAGGTTCAATGTCAATATTATTTGCAAAATCAACAAAATGAGAAGTCAACTTGTCTGATAGATTATACTCAATATAAACATGGAAGGGAAGGTATTCCACTGCTACTATTTAATTGATTCCAATTCTGTTTCCTGATCTATTATCATTTATCATATTATAATGAAGAATTTTTTCCTTGGTAAATAGGCCCCAGTAGCGGGATCACTCCATTCGGGTAGCCTATTGCTCCCTACATTTCACAGTTCTGTAATGATTGTACACAAAGCGTTACCATCGCAATTATTAACTGCAATTAATCACTTCGTGTACTATTATGAATGCATAATTGTCTGTTTGATATTCTTGGGATCAATAAACAAGTTGAAGTTGAAGTTGAAGATACACAAAAGCTTAGTCGTATATACATATAAGCTCTGTGCCAATATTGAACTACAGCAAACGAAAGGGGAAATAATCATGAATGGTATGAGGTGCGAACACACTGCAGCTATTCTGCATATATTATATAGAACGGTCACAGGGTGTTGAAATGAAAGCATAGCCCTATTAGAGGATAAAAAGTCCATTGTAACACCTGCAGGTGATTGTCGAAACACCTTCGCCCTGTCTCACCTGCTCATTAGAAAATGAAAGGCGCTTGTCAAACTCCGTCGCTGCTCGTATGTATACATTGGCAGTGCCAGTCCCAAACCGGAGAAAAGAGTAGGGTAGCATTAATCATCATTGATATGGCACAATATACATGTACATGTCGATAAACAGCAGCAAGGAACCAGGATTTAATAATAATAATAATGTATGTAAAATGTGTACACGATGCCTGTTACAGTAGACGAGCAGCAAACATGTAGGCCTATACCCTGAATAATTAGGATTAAATTGGACTATTATAGAGGAGCAGATGCATGTCAGCGAATTCATATAAAATGTCTAGATGCATGACACTCTGATTAATAAGATCGATAATTTACATTGAATGATTGATTGATTAATAACGCGTCTCAATTAGCTTTTAACTTTTTTATCCAGTGACAATTATGTGGTCACGTGTCCGGATCCAATGAAATTGATAATAATAATATTATTATTATAATCAACGTCAAAGCACACGATATCAGTGTCCTGCCTTTCATCGAGGGCATTGTAAGGCGCTATATAAATGTTCGTATACGTACATTCATACATACATACATACATACATACATACATACATACATACATACATACATACATACATACATACATACATACATACATACATACGTAAATACATACATACAAACATACATACAAACATACATACATACAAACATACATACATACATACATACATACATACATACATACATACATACATACATACATACATACATACATACATACATACATACATACATACATACATACATACATACATACATACATACATACATACATACATACATACATACATACATACATACATACATACATACATACATACATACATACACATAATTATTATAATCAACGTCAGTCTCTGCTGTTTTTAACAACATCTTATATCTGTCGTTGCTGATTCGCCACCCTCCTTTCTCCAGGTTGGTACTGGCACCATCTGAAAGAGGCAGTGGATTGTATATACTGTGTATAAAAATATTTATGCCACCATGTTTCAAATCGGTTATTAAGGTTGCGTAAAAAGGCCGTCTGACACACTCATATATAGCCTAAAGAGGAAAAGAGTGTGGAGATACATAGGCCTACATACGAGACCAATATTTTACTATAGATTCTTACCGAAAGAACATTAATCATCTAAAAAAAAGAGTTTGGACGTATGTATACCATGTACTCGAGACCAATATTTTACTATAGATTCTTATCGAAAAACATTAATCATATAAAGAGAAAAAGTGTTTGGAGGTATACCATGAACTCGAGACCAATATTTTACTATAGATTCTTATTGAAGAACATTAATCATGGTCCTGTCTGCAAGAAACTTAATAACTTATTATGTTCTTGTCCAAAAGATGGTTCTTAAAAACTTTTGCAAGGCTTACTTTGGCGTCGCAAATATTGCTTGTGACGATTTAGAAGCAAATTTTGAATGTGCGATACATGCACGTGGTCTATTAGACGCACTACAACCTGGCGTTTAATTAATTAGAATTAATCGCCAGGTTGTAATGCGTTTAATTATTGAGGTTATAATGTAACCACTGCAGGGCATTCTTCATGATTTTGTTGCATCATTTACTGGTGTAAAGGAGAACTGTGCTTGACATAATGCATGAGACCGTGAATGTTTAGTCTTCTTCTAAACTATTATAGTGCTAGCTCAGTTCAATTCTATAGCAGATGTCAAAAATACTTCTTTAAATTTAAATATCATTAAAGAAACAGATTATGAGAGCCATAAAAAACACATTATGTAAGCTTATATCAGACAACGGTCTCCTTCGAACCACTCTTTTGGACAACCCTTTCGGAGTAGACACAGCGCTCGTGATTCAATAAAATATAGAAAAGAAAAATTGTGATGGAGACAAAATGAAAAGAAGCAAACACTATAGTCGGCCAAACTCTAGTAACATGGCGATGGCGTTACGATTTGAAATGTTGAAGGACCATGGTCTTGTCCCTATGACTCGAACTTCCAGTGATGTATACATGTAAAACCCCATCTTCCTGGAATTAGTTAAGTACTGTATACATGTATATTGTATAGCAGTCTACGTAATGAACTGCTTTGTTTTTGTTTCTTTCTTTGCATCTTTCCGCAAGCGTTTGAAAACCATTCCCTTCGATTGTGGTTTGGTGTCAGGTCGGGAGCGCCTCTGAGGAGTTTATCCTGAGGTGATGCAATTATAATATTATAAACTACGATCACGAGTGGCGAAAGTTTGTTTGTAGTATAAAATATAGGAAACAATAGTACCCGCAAACAATAGTAAACGATATAGCAAACAATTACACAGCTGTTATCGTTCTTGAATGCTGTCACAAACAATATTCCCATTTCTTGTTCATCAAGTTCACTTATTAACAATTCTTCTACAACTATTCATCGTTCATGTATGAATTTCGTTCTCGTTTGATAAGTGCTTCCAATCAGCAATTATAATTCGCCGGATAGAGAGGGGGTTTACCCTTACCCCTTGCATGGTTGCCCCAACCGTTTGTGCGTTTGACAGGACCAAGTACCATCCGGCCTCATGAAAGAAATCCATTCCGCCCGCTCTAAGTTCCTTTCTCTGCAGCACAATATTAGTGTCAATCAAACCCTCCAAAGACGCCATTAGGACTATTTCAAGTCGTCGAGCAAGCCGTCAATTAAGCCTGCAAGAGTTAGTGGGAGGGTGGTACGGAGGGGAGGGTGGTACGGAGGGAGAGGGTGGTACAGAGGGTCGATGATTACCACAATCCTTCTGCGTCTCGTCTGTAACAATGGTTGGCGTCTAAAAGACCCTATTTGCTGACGCTGCTTTGGAAGCGTATTAGAGGGTGGGAAATATTTCTCAGACACTTCAAGGGAAGGACGTGAGGGTGTGAGAGACACCTGGATGACCTCCCTGTACGGTGGACAAAAATGTATGGCCATCAAATACATTTCTCTCTGTCTCTCCCTTTCCACTGTCTCTTTGTCTGTCTGTGTCTGTGTCTGTATGTCTGTCTCTGTCTCTGTCTATCTCTCATGACCTACACACAGAACGCGGTGGTGATGTGTCATATTGAATATAATAATATCAGAGGTCGGTTTCTAATTAGGTCAATCATTCATTCAGATGTTATTTATTCTCGCTAAGAAGCATTCACAATGAAACTGTCACAATCAATTTGAAACCAATTGAATATTGAATATTGGAAAATGGTATAAATCGGTCAACTTAAACCTTTACAAAGGAATGTATGAACACTTGCTATAGCGCCCTTCAAGATGTACTACTCAGAGGCGCTCTATCTCTGTCTCTATCTCTCTCATGACCTACATACAGAACGCTATGTTGATGTGTTATTGAATATAATAATTTTCACTGGTCGGTTTCTAATTAGGTCAATCATTCATTCATTCAGATGTTATTTATTCTCGCTAAGAAGCATTCACAATGAAACTGTCACAATCAATTTCAAACGAATTGAATATTGGAAAACGGTATAAATCGGTCAAATTAAACCTTTACAAAGGAATGAATGAGCACTTGCTATAGAACCCCTTCAACATGTAGGCCTACTACTCAGAAGCGCTTAGGACTATGTACAACGCGGACACTGAATCGGAGTATCACGCTGAAGCGCACGAGCAATTATGAGTGAAGGACTTGCTTAAGGTCTATACGCAGCAGTTTGAGGTGGATTCGAACCTCAACCTTTCGGTTCCAAGGCACAAAACATACCCTGCCCGTTGCACAAACAAATGCAAAAATATTCAAAATGTTTATTTGAAATTCATTGAAATCCAGACAAGTGCAACTGCTTTAATTTTTACGGTATACAATTATATACCAACAAATGGATTAGATCATGTAATTATAGTTATTAATTTGTTGTCACCATATTTATTAGTCAGGAGAAAAGTTCTACAGTTCTACGTACAATGTAGATGAAGTGTGCAATACTCGGAACAATACGTACCAGTCGTAGGCTATACCACAGACGATGATCATGTGCATTTGCATACAGCACGAGTCAAGAGAATAGCCTTATATAAGCTTACTGTATATACAGGTCAATATCTTTTGAAATTACGCCGAAGGAGAGTTACTCCTACAAAACCTGACCTCCTGTTTGCCGATTCGAAGCTACGGATGAAAATTTTGATTGTCACTTTTTGCCATTTAAATTTAAAATTATGACGGCAATATTATTACCAAAATACCGACATAATCTGGTTCTTCAACAAACTATAGGAATGTATTACTATACTCGATTGTGTGTTAAGAACTCACTTGAAAGCATATTATACTCCTCAACGTCCTTCGATGTTCATAGAGCAGGTAACAACAACATTGGTGTATATACACAAAGAGACATAATAATCATGTCTATAGGGGTTCTCGTACGTTTACATAATTAAGGTGACGCCTGTTTCCGAGTTACATCCATGGAGAAGCGAGTATTTCACACTATAGATCCAACCACGAGTATTTCACACTATAAATGTACATTGTACAAGGTATTATAGAACATCCAGAGTTCATGCTCCATTGATCTATAAGGTACATCGTGTGTTCTTCCAGTTCAGCCGAGGTGTGACAAGGGAAGTGTGTCCCCTGCAGCGGCGCCCAACCCGTTCCCAATCCCCACGGAGTTCGGATAGGTCATCTCGGAATGGTGGTGACCCTGGAGTAGCCGGGACGTCGTTGCCGAATGGGGAAAGTATGAGGAGCTGCGACCACCCGCTGCAACCCCGCTCGCATGCATGTACATCCCACCGAGCATATCGCGAAGCTCTCCCGGACACCCTCCGCCGCCTCGTAGCCTGTCGCCCAGAGAGGACGCCGTGGTCGTCGCCGCCGCCGACCCTGCCCTGGAGGGGACAACCGTCGGGGGGCTGTGGTGCTCCTGCTTGATGTCGGCGGCGATCTGAGGGGAGAAGCAGTAGGGAGACATGGAGTAGGAGGAGTACCCTGAATTCGATCCTGTCGTCGTGGCCACCACGGAGCCGTGGGCACCCTGGAATTGATATCCGTAGGCGCCGGTCACGGACGGATGGTAGGCCATCTGGATCGGCGCTGTATCCGGATGATGAACCATGTATCCGCCGGGATGGATGTATCCGTGGTGGCCTCCGTAGAAGTCCCTTCGATCCAGCGCCTGCGACAGCGCTCCGGCCGCGGCCGGTGACAACCCCGAGACGACGCCGGGAAGGGAGTAGCGATCCTTCCTTACCTGGAGGGTCTTGGTCTTTCTTCGAGGGCGGTACTTGTAGTCCGGATGATCCTTGAGGTGGTTGGCTCGAAGGCGTTTCGCTTCATCGATGAATGGACGTTTGTCGGACTCGGACAGGAGCTTCCATTCGGCGCCAAGTCTCTTTGAGATCTCAGAGTTGTGCATCTTCGGATTGTCCTGCGCCATCTTTCGCCTCTGTCCCCTCGACCAGACCATGAAGGCGTTCATCGGGCGCTTCACCCTATCCTCAGTCTTTCCGTGAGACGTCACCACCGCCTTGGACCGATCACTGAGGGTAACTCCCCCGTTGTTGTGGTGAATGGACGCAATGGATGTTGATGGGTCCTGAGGTGAAGGAGGAACGGGAGATGATGATGAGGGTAGATGGCATCGTCCATGCATCTCATTACGTGACGACTGCATCTCTGGCATAGGAGATATTGACCGACCGGTGGCTGGTCGGAAGCTGAATGGACCAGGATAGACCGGATCAGAAGGGTTGGAACCTCCTCCTGCTCCTCCACGATGGTAGTTGTGCCCCCACATCGCCGTAGAACCTGTCGTCTACGGACACTATTTAAAGTAATATCCGAAGTTAAACAGAACCCAGGAATTACGCGTATAACTTCTGTCTTGTGATGTTCGATTCTAGAATCAAAGACCTGTTTTTACGATGCGGAATCAGATGATGAAAAATCCTATCGAGCCAAACCCGAACTTGAATTTGCGTCTAATAACTCAACTTTTCAACAAAGAACTCGGTTTTTTCTTGTCGTTGCAAGATAAGCACGTGCTTAAACTTCCAATTCACTCTCAAAGCTTAAACATAGAATCTTATCGATCGTTTCAAGAAGCTCGTGTGTAAACTTCCAATTCATCTGCTGAGCCTCAGTCGCTGTTAGTTTAATTCTCCAAATCCCACAACATGCCGCACTCACTTAGAACAGAATAGCCTTGCTACGCAAGTACCCTGCGCTTTGGAGCGTGACGCTGGCAGCTGTAACCAGAATGCACCTATAGTCGGTCCTAACAGAACGGCTCTTTTGGCACCAAAGTTGTTGACGTCATTAATCTTCAGATGCTCTATAGCCTTATCTTTAGAAGTGGCGAATGCAGCACTGTTCCACTTGAATGACTTCGCAGGTTCCAGCAGAATGATCTCGCACGTTTCAGAACCGTTCCAGATGAGTTGGCACATCAGCCTAAATCATCTTGCCAATGATTTGTCAATTAATACACCTTTGATTCTTCCTCCTCCTTTGACTTGGCGCCAAGCAATCTCTGCCTCTGAATCTTTCGTTCCGTCCATCTTTCTGTCGATCCGGTCCATGATTGTCGTTGCGTGGAGGCGGAGTCACGCCTGGCGACAGCCAATCAGAAGGAGGAGTGGGCGTGGCTTGCACGGGATGTCGTTTGTCTTCGTCGTCGACCACCTGTTGGATTCATCGGTGCTAAACGACTTTAATTCTGATGCCTTCAATTGTTGCGGCTGTTTTCAGACAATAATCATTTTACGATTGCGTGGCGTTTCACGTGTTGCGCCCTAAAACGTTGGGCAGTCTTCGGAAACCGTTTAAGCGAACGAGTTAATACAGCAATCAATAAAGCCATTAATCAATCAATTGTTTAGTTTATCGCTAAATCAATTAAACAATCAATCAATCAGGGAGTCAGGCATTCAGCAATTGCGGTAGAAGTCAGTTTACGAATGAATGCATATATGTCGGAATGAACGAACGAGTGTATAAGCTTCGTAGAAGTCATGTAGGCAAAGCAATTTAAACATATATGCAAAGGTGCAAAAAAAGAATATACCCTCTCGCGACCTTGCACGGGCACGTAGAGGGAGAGAGAAACAGAGTAAGACAACCAAAAACCTGGATGGACAACGTCAGGGAAGACCTGAAAGAGATGAATATTGACATGTCAAGAGGAAAGGATCTCATCAGAAACAGAGGAATTTGGGGAAGTCACGTGGGAGCCTCATCGTCGTCACTCGACTGACCGAAGAGAATAAAGAAGAAGAAGAAATGTGCAAGCTTACAAGAAGAAACTACTATTAGTACAACAGTAGTTGCTTCTTGGAAGTTTGCACCTTTGCCTATAGCTACATGTAGCTATAAGTCGCTTAAACCGTGATAGCTACATAGCTGCATGTTTAACGTTATTCACGTCATGTATAATTTCTCAAGACAACGTTTGGGAGTTCGGACTTCAGAGCAGTCAAGCATATCCGTATCTGCAGAACGAAAGATAGGGCATGCAGAAAGATCAAGATTCTGATGTTTGGAATAATGAAGGGCGTCAACAAAAGAGGAAGGCTACCTGAAGAGCGCATGGATGGATGGATATGACATTGAAGAGTTGTGTGGAAGCTGCAGGGGCATGTGACCCAGAACAGAATCGAGTGGAGAGACAATACGCACATGAAGAAGGCATTGGGCACATTTTGACACCCGAAAATTTGAGCCCACGGTTGCTGATGTTGCTGCTGCTGCTGCTGAATTTTGATGATGATATCCGTTTTATCATGCATTTTCGATAAACTGTTCACCCTCAATGGCTTTTCTCACTTTGTATAGGCGTGCATATTGACTCACCTTTATTGCTGGAGTCACACTGCAGAGATCGTCTCAGCTAGATTATTGCATCGAGTCGAGTCAATGATTCAGGAAGACAACATCCGATTACACTAACCATAGACCAAGTTACTGAAGCCCGATTTTTCAATAGAAGATCCCCCCCAAAAGTTTCCGAACAGGGCCTCCATATTTCGTCCCTGGGAGCCGTACAATTCAGAGTGCATGGACAATTCGGAGCACACCATATATGCATGGAGCGGCCAAGAATTAGATCTATTATAATCAATCCTACTTCCAGGACCATAGCAACAATGAACCTGGCCCACTCCGAACATATAATGTCCGGGGCAGCGGGCCCCTTGCAATGCAGAAACTTGTATATGCTACTCGGTATAGTAATTCTGTAATGTGCTTATTGTAAGTAATTTCGTTTCACAATTATCAGGAAGCTCTAAATCTAATATTATTATACTCTATGAACTTTTCTAGAATAATATTGGTATCAAAGTGTCTTGAGCCAGCAAGCCTATACTGCGCATATGAAAATCCGTTGCATTTTCAACGTTCAAAAGTCGGCTCTTAGGGCCCTTACAATGCAGAAATTGGAATTCCGGTATTTATATTTATACAATAAAATAATAATAAGGTTCATATTATGCATAGTCTAGGCTATATATATATATATATATATATATATATATATATATATATATTTATATGAACCTGTATACATTGTACATGTATTCCGTACTTACGACTGCTGAAGTCTTTCTGACAGTGCTTTTCAACATGGATTGTGCAAAGCTTCAATAAATTAATGTCAATTAGGACTACCTATAGCCACACCTTACTTTTTTGCCACTTTCCGGGGGCCCCTTTCTTGCGGGGGCCCCTCCGGTCGGAGGGTACGGAGGGCGGTCGCAATAGTATACGCCTCTTCCAACTTCTATTGAAGCAAGAGTTATTTTCGTCAATCCAATTTCTATTTGAGTACAATTATTTCCATAAATTCAACTTCCATTTAAATAAACTTTTATTTAAGCATCATGATTTTCATCAGTCAAAGTTCTGTATTAGCAAGAATTATTTACATAAATCTAACTTCTGTTTGAGCAACAATTTTTTATCAACCCAACTTCTATTGAAGCATGAATTATTTTCATCAACCCATCTTCTATTTCTAATGAATAGGCCTATAGCAATTGCTTCCATAAGTCCCACTTTCATTTAGCCACATTCTAGCTCCAAAATGTCCTGCTCTAAATTGTCCTGCTCTGAATTGTCCTGCTCCGAAATGTTCCCCTCTAAATTATTTTGCTCTGAATCGCTCTGCCCCGAAATGTCTCTTCCGAATTGTCAAGCTCCGAATTGTCCTGCTCTGAATTGTTCTGCTCCGAATTGTCCCCTCCGAATTGTCCTGCTCTGAATTGTCCTGCTCCGAAATGCTCCCTTCCGAATTGTCATGCTCCGAATTGTCAGCTCCGAATTGTCCTGCTCTGAATTGTCCTGCTCCGAAATATTCCCTTCCGAATTGTCATGCTCCGAATTGTCAGCTCCGAATTGCCCTGCGCCGATATGTCCTGAATCCTGATACCCTTCACCGGAGAGCTCTGTAGTCCAATTTCAAGGCAAGGCGACCGACGATCATTGCTCTCTACTAGCGGTGGAGATATGCAGGTGCCGCGCTGCCACTGCAGTCAACTCGAGCCCACCGACTCTTTTCGTATTGTATCGAAGCATGCTTGATCCTGGAACGGTATTTGTTGCATGTATAAATAATATAATAGTTGGACTCAACCCTGTATGTGCAGCAAACTCTTCTCAAACTGTCTTGAAACGAACTTAGGTCTATTTTAGCTCAGTCTGATGTACACGGTGATTCATAAAAAAACGTTACCCTACATATTTCACTGTAACTCCGCCAAACATCGGGTTATGTTGACGAAATTTTAGGTGCAGATAGAGGATTCATTTCTAAACATTATGGAAGTCAAAATTTATTTTCGAAATTACCCTCATTGGGCAGATACGCATGCGCGAAGACGCATACGCATTTCTTGACCGTTTCATCAATGATGCGCTGATCCATTGTGTCCGATGCCTCCACAATTCGACGACACAACTCGTTGACATCACATATTCGAATTATGTAGACATTTTCTTACATGACACTACATATCTTATAGTCTACTGGATTTAAATCAAGACTGTTGTGTGGCCACAAAGTATAGGCGGGATGAAATCACGAGTTTCCATTACGCAACGGTCTCTCGAGCTCTGTGCGCACGAGCGCTTTACGATGGACGATGAAATAAGCTTACTCCTTAATGTCACGAATGCCTGGCAAAGTGGAATATCTCTGTAATATTGTCCGTTGACCTCAACATCTGGTTCAATGAAATGGATATGTTCTTACGACCAAGTGCAGAGACCCGACCGATGCCATGATGGATTTGCTGAAAATTGGTCGATTCCGCAAAAGACGATTTACTGGAACGTCCCTCTTCTGTGTACCGGTAGAAACGTGATTGTGAACATTCTGATTGTTAACGGGTGATGACACGGTAAAATGTTCTCATCAGGAGGCTAAACCAGATGAAATAGACCAGGTTTGCATGGTACAACCTCAGTGACTGACAGCCCGTTGAAATCTTGCTTGTTTCTCAAGATTATCATGACGTCATTGTTTTCGTCATACGCGTTACGTCATTATAGCTCTGAATGTGAAATAATTTATGTAGCACTCGGCTAGATCATCAGGCCATATTATTCTGAAATTTCATTAAATTTGATGGTCATCGACATGAGTTACGCTGACTTATGTAGGGTAACGTTTTTTTATGAATCACCGTGTATACATAGTGCTGCTAAAGTTTGTTTGTTTTTGCACTTGTTGTAACGCCCCTTCAAGCTTTCTATACTCAGAGGTGCTTTCGACTACAGCGCGGACACTGCATCAGGGTTTCACGCCGAAGCGCTGAGCAATTGCGAGTGAAGGACTTGCCCAAGGTCTCTATACGTGGCGACTTGAGGTGGATTCGAACCTGCAACACTTCGGCTGCAAGGCGACGAACGTATACTCACTATGCACCACCGCGCCCCACAACTATAGTTAATGTGCATGAGGTATACACTCATACTACGGTATTTTAAGGATATAGGCTTACTAAGTGTAAACGTAAATTTTCTACCTAATTAATGGCAAGTGAGTTCCATGGATTGCTTTTTTTTTATTGACGATGATGGTTCTCTGCCCGAAGGCAGGTTCTATGGCTTGCGCCACCCGGGGATGAGATGAGTGAGGTGGTTTTCCGTTGCCTTCCCCACAGACAACGATGGGTAAGCAACTTGCCCAAGGTCGCTCCGCATGCAGTAGCTTGCGCCCCTGCGTCCCACACGTGCTAGCCCGAGATATCTAAATCTCTTAATGTCAACTCCCAGCCCGGGGCTTGAACCGCTGTCCGTTGCAACCAACAGACGTATGCCGCTCTCGCTTGCCGGTTTTGCTAATTAGGCCAGTTTTAGGCTTTTTATTGCGTATTAATAATTATAGGCGGCTCTTATAGTTATCCTGCGAGCACATGTTTGTCACTGGCGAAGTTTCGTCCTCAATGACAGTCAATATAACTTGTGCTATAGATGTATAGCTGTCTGAATGGTCTAAATGATGATTAAAAGCAAATCTTTAGATTTTCACCTAACCATAACTAACTATAGAAATTGTATTTAATATACCAAACTGCAAACACAAAATATTATTGGGATATTGGTTATGTAAAACAAACATAAAACATCAAAGTGACAACAATGGTAATAGTATAGCCTATAGATTATAAATTAAAATTAGGTTGATTATTGAGATTGCTGCCTGCTGACCTAAAAGCTAATTTTCTCTGCAATATTATATTTTTAAAGGGTATAGAGAATAAACTTTTCTACATGTATATATTTTTTGTTTGTATGTGCACTTGTTATAGCGCCTTTTAAAGCTCTCTCTACTCAGAGGCGCTCCAGAATGCAGAGCGGACACTGCATCGAAGTTTCACGCCGAAGCGCTGAGCATTTGTGAGTGAAGGACTTGCCCAAGGTCCTTAGGCGGTGAGGTGGATTCGAACCTCGAACCTTCCGGCTCCAGGGCAATGACGCCACCACTATACACCACCGCGCCCTACATGTAGCTAACTATAGCCCGGGTCCTAAAAGTCGCCAGGCCCTTGGCATTTGTCCCCCGGTCCCATCTCGGTGGCGCTGCCAATATATTTAGTGATCCGTGTATAGGCTATAGGCACTTGGTACGGTGGCAATGGCAACGTACAGTGGCGTAGCCAGGAATTTCTGATGGGGGTTTATGACCGGATGCATGTTTTTCTTATATAATTGGACAAAATATAGCATTAAAAAAGTTTTCCCCTAAGCCATTGGGAGGGGTTGGTTCTATGCACCCAAACCCCCTGGTTACGCCACTGGCAGTGCCTAAGTAACTATAGACTAAACGATGTAAAAGTCTTTCAATAACTAAATTTCATCAACAGTATAGGCCTACTCAGATAACTAGAAATGCCTTCACTGACGGACACCCACATACTTGTAGAACCAAAGCGACTTAGTTTGTATATGCATACGATATAACCTATTGACAAACTTAGGCTTTGCTAAGCATTATGGGAAACATTCACAATAGTATATTAAATTCAAATACCCCTACATATACAAACCGAAGATATTTCTTGACTCCAACAGGCCATCATCGAATGTCACCTGCATTCAGATGCATTCATGTGATTAACGCCAATAGGGATAACCGAAGAAAACGTCTTGTACACTTCATGTGAGCTTAATCCCTCACGCCTGTCCAGTCTTTTAAATCGTTCAGCTGACCGTTATATGCCATACAAAATTAGCTTACACTTCAGTAAGAAGTCTCAATTATACAAGTTAGCTCAATTATACCTTGGACTCTAGAAGACTTAATTGCCGCCGATTAGTTGTTCGATAGAGAAAAGTTTTGCCTTCACAGAGAGATGATTTCTGTTCGTCGATCCATCTTCGCTTCCAGGACTTGTCGACCTTTTCCCATCTGACAGACATGGCAGCGACGATTCCAGAAACTGCGAGAAACTGGAAGGATGATTATCGTAGGTCGCCATTTCAAATTTCCTCTTGCCTCGATCGAATTTTCTCTGCTTTCTCCCGCTGCAGGACTCCGCAGTTGTGACGTCAGATCCGCCATCTTGTCTGACTGAGACTAGACTGGTGTCCGGCCCCGTCGACGGCCCACTTCCGGTGTAGTCTGAGTCACTGTTTTCGAAGTACTCGACAGTCTGATCTCCCGCTACAGAGTATTTCTGGTTGCATCTGTCATTAGGTGGATTGGCGGAAACTTCAACCTTCGATGGCACGTCCAGCTCTCTCCCGACCGCTCCATCTGTCCAGTATACCCTTCCGTTCGATCTATCGACCTCTGCGGAAGGACTGACCTCCAGACGACCTTCACCGTGTCCCTGACCTTGACCCTTGTGATGTGAACCGAGTTGTTTCGCCTCTCTCGGACGTCTCTTGCGTCTCCGATAGTTGTCCTTCTCAAACATATCGTCGTACCTCTTGTCCAGTGTCCAGTAGCTTCCCTTTCCCGGCTGTCCCTTGTCCCTCGGGACCTTGACGAAGCAATCGTTCAGACTGAGGTTGTGGCGGATGGAGTTCTGCCAGCCCTGCTTGTTGTCATGGTAATACGGGAATCGCTCCATGATGTACTGGTAGATACCGTTCAAGGTGACCTTGCGATCCGGGGCGCCGTTGATGGCCATGGCGATCAGAGCGATGTAGGAGAACGGGGGTTTCTGCGGCGGTGGCTCTTGGATGTAACTGCCGCTCTTCCCAACGTTGACCAGACTCCCTGCCCTTGACCGGAAGAAGATGTTCTCTGCTGAGTCGGGGAGACCGGAAACGAGGTGCTGTCTGGGATAGAAGGGAGTCTGATGACATCCGTTGAGATGGATTCCGTTCGGAACCCAGCACGGCTTCAGTGGTGGACAGAGCTGACAGGGAAAGCCAAACGCTGGACCATGGTACAGCTCCCAGGAAGACATTCTTAAGATGAGTATCCTTCCAGGTACCTTTTGAAAGTTTTATTTAGAATAGCTTTGCGTATCTTTCAATCTGTCTTTTAAAATATCTTTGTGTGTCTTTCAATGTACCTTTCAGAATAACATTGTAGTCTATTATAATAGCATTCAACGTTTCTTTCAGAAATTCAGAATAACTGTAGCCTATGTGTCAGTCAACGCACGT
Organism: Lumbricus rubellus; assembly: GCA_945859605.1. Classification (NCBI taxonomy): domain Eukaryota; kingdom Metazoa; phylum Annelida; class Clitellata; order Crassiclitellata; family Lumbricidae; genus Lumbricus; species Lumbricus rubellus. Next base: position 29,033,912 of record OX243826.1, on the reverse strand, counting down.
TTCAGAATGTCATTGTGTATCTTTCAATGTGTTTTTCAGAATATAGGCTATCAGTGCGCACCCTTCTATTTTTTATATCAGAAAATCCTGGTGCATCTCTCAATGTATCTTACAGAGTATCTTTATGTATCTTTTAAGGTGCCTCTCAGAATATCATCGTGCATCTTGCAATGTATCTTTCAGAATATCTTGTGTGTACTAATGAGTACTTCAGTGCAAGCATGCAAAACATGAGAACATAAAAGTTAACATTACTCTCTCAAGCGGTGTCCAAAGTATACAGACACGCGCAAACATTGCTTGCTGCTCCACGAGATATACAACTATACTGAAGTACTCAGTTACAAGCAGATCAAAGTATAGCAGCAATTCTTTAATCTTCTTCGATGACGAAAGTAAATGGATGTTCCTGTTGAGGAAACAAAAAATGAATCCAACAGCTAGTGACGTAATCGTACGAGAATTCATTTAATGCACTATACCAGTTGCACTTTAAAGCGCATTCTCCATGCAGCAACGATTTCTATAGCGCAGAAACAATTTCTATAGCGCGGCACCGATTTCTATAGCGCAGCAACAATTTCTATAGCGCTTCACAACACTCGACAACTTCCGAATATAAAGTTAGGTGTGAACCAAACTGATGACAACAATAATAATTTGGTGATAACACACAACGGCGAAAGACGCCGGTGGAGTGCGACTTAGCGCCGCAGCCGGAGAAGAATAAGCGCTTTTTGAGTGAAAGTGAAGAGTTGGATGAGATTGGCCGCGGGAGACTGAGGGACCTTCACCACCCAGCGAATAAGAAGAACGATTTCCCCCATCATCTCGACCAACAGCAGCGCCGACGATCAGAGTGCTGCTGCTCATCCCTCCATCACATTACGAGCCACCGCCGCAATCGCATACAAATACAAACCAACAGAGCGTTCCTTGTTAGAGGAAGGACCAGTGTTTACCTAATCGTCGCAGCTCGCCATTCCATTCCCCGAACCGGAACCGATAAATGCCCGACCGGAAGTGAAAACAAATACTCCGACAGCGACGGCAACTTGGCAAAATGTTTATTTACGAGAATGCCGCCACCGCTGCCGAAAGTAGTCAGCCCCCTCCTATAATACACGCAAGAAAAACGTTCCCAACAAAATGGAGTTACCCAATTTACGAACACTCACTCGCTCTCAATCTCCTCCCACGTTTACCGATGGGTAGGTAATGGGGGGAGCGGAGGCAAGACGGGGGTGGGGTGGGGACCAGGGAAGGTAAGAAGGATCTGGCCGCCATCTGAGATAGCAGACCTGTGTCTACCGGTGGCGCTAATGCAGTCGGGGTCGCGACCCGGCACTAGTGTTTGTTTATTTTGGCGAATCTGTCGAGTAATATTTCTCCTGGTCGCGTTTGGCTTTTTAGAGTCGCGTCTGTATTTGTTTCCGCAAATCGCCTGATTATCCTGCAATAACGTTTTTATCGGGCCCACCCAGGTTGCCGATCAAAAAACGCAGTGGGAATTATAGGTGTCGTGGGTGGGAAAAACGGAAGACGGGATGCAGTGGAGGGAGGGACTGCTTTGATTAATGCAATTCATTTTGGGGTCAATGCACGTGAGCGATAATGCATTGTATCGTGGGTAATTAGGCGTATACCAGTGGTTCCCAACCTTTTTTGACTCTAGGGCCACTTTTTCTAAGTTTGAGGACACGAGGGCCACTTTTTCTTAGTTAGAGGACATTGGGAGGGGCTACAATGCTAAAATTTAATTAACTAAAAGCATATAAAATTTGTTATAATTTATTCAAAGGGGAATGTTTGATGTTTATAGACTTCAAAATAAAATAATTTGTAATAGAAAATAATTATATGTTCTATCCTGTCCAAATTGTCAATTTTTTCATATATTTATGTTAATTCTTTGAGAGATGAGAGCCATTTTTAGGTCTGGCGGGCCATTTTTTGAGGCCTCGCGGGCCACTTTTGGCCCGCGGGCCACGGGTTGGGAATCGCTGGCGTATACGTACGACATGTATGCTTACGCAGACATGGAGGCATTTTTCTAGCGTCTTTTGGAGGTTTCTTAAAAGCGCGAGGAGACCTACATGCTCCTAACAGATTAACTCGCTGGAGGTAAGCAATATTAGTTATGATGATAGTAGAACAGAATGTAGCAAGCTCGGACATTCGACCAGTATAGCCTTGACTTTCGTCCAATCTGACCAGTATAGCCTTGACTTTCGTCCATTTGACCAATACCAGCCTAAAAAAAAACTGAGTGCCCGCGCAGTTTGACCAATATAGCCTTACTTTTTCATATTCGGCGTCTGTCGTAAAAAAGTAAAAAAGTAAAAAAAGTAAAAAAAAGTAAAAAAAAAGTAAAAAAAGTAAAAAAAAAATTTTCTCCGGCGTATACAAAATGGACTACCCGAAGAAAACTGTTACTGAATTACGAAAAATCGCCGAGCAGAGCGGCAAGGATGGATATTTTACAAGACGGTGGAAAGCGGCGTTCATTGCTAAAATTGACGCCCACATCCGCGAATGCTACGACGATGAATGCCCATGCAAGTATCCACGGCCGGATCGACAACAAGGGCCAGGCACGATTACCGTCGTTCGTCGTCGGCGCAATGGCAACTCACCCCCGTGTGATGTTAGTTTGATCGACAACGAGATCATCGTCGTTAATTGTCAATGCAATGGCAACTCATGCCTGTGTGATGTAAGGGTGTGAGCGGACTACGACGTAGATACGGGATTACAATATCGCAAACGATTTTACACCGTTGGTTTATAATCGTAATCTCAGATACAGACACCCGCGGAGTCGCAGCACATATGTAGAACGATCTCGGTCTAGTTGTTGTTTACACAGCGAAGAGGCTAAGTTCGTTTTCGCTTTCGATATTACACACACGGCTGAATAAACCAGCTAGTCGAAGCTATGCGCCGCTCGGGCTATAGGCCTAATTTTTATGACGCGCAATTAACCGCCTCCTCAAAGCTAAATACACCGCGAACGTAAAAAAGAGAATTTATCAGCAGAAATTTTGGAACATTATTGCGAGATAGACTAATTTACAACACCAACAGTAATCTGATTCGGGTCCCCCAAACTGAAGTTTTTCCAAGTTTTACCAAAATGTACAAATTATTGCAGCTATAGTAGAGGTCCAGTTTTTAGGAACACCGCGTAAAAAGTGTAAATTTCCCGCAGTATTGACGATGTGCTATTAGGTCCACAGTCTTTTCATTCACTTTCGTTATCGATATCAAACACGACATAGGCTACTTTTCATAATCGTATCACAATGTCAACAAGTCTTCGTTATTGATCCACGAGTTGAACGAGTCTGGGTAGCCCAACCACTTCACGAGACATTTCTTCCCGCGTTTCCTAATCACTTTTTCGATTCTAAATATTTCTTGAGTTGTTTTCTGTAGCTCCTGCTCATAGAATGACCCCTGTATTTCCTCAGAATTAGAATCAGTGATCTTGTAAGTTGGTGGATCTGTATATTGAACCTGAGATACTACAAAAACCTCATCTGTCCATCTAGGTATATATCCTTTGTCAAAAATGCTCTTCTTCTTAGTTATTCTGACTCGATCGCCGACTGAAAACTTTGGTGTAATAGGCTCTGAAATCTCATCGCCGTATAAATTCATAAATACAGTCTTTTCGTTCACTTTCATACTAGCCTTCGCGGGGGTCATTTTAATTGAAGAATGTCTCGTTTCATTATAATTACTAACCATTTCATCTAATACATCGATATATCTTCTAGTTGAATTAGCCGTAAAGTATTTGAACATCTTCTCTTTCATCGTACGCACCCATCTTTCTACGATGGAACTTTTTCCCTCGTTTTCGGTAGAATACAACTCGACTAAATTCTTTACATTTTTGTTATAAAATTCTTTCCCTTTGTCGCACCAAACTTTGACTGGCTGTCGACCACCCCCGAGTATCTTCACGAACCCATCGGCTGTAGACTTTCCACTCTTGTCATGTAATGGAACGATCCACCCATACTTGGAAAACACATCTATGACGGTCAATAGAAATTTCATGCCATCATTATCTCTAGCGAAAGCCTGCATGTCGATTAGATCAGCCGCCCAAATCTGGTCAATCCCCCCAACACGGACCCGCCTCGTCCTAAAATTTCTCACTACTGGTTTGTGTAATTCATTCGCTAATTGATTAGTCCATTTCAGGTCCTGCTGTAATTCTAGGCTTTTTTTAAACCCAAACCTAGGCTTGTTTTAGCTGACAAGATGGGTTTGACTATCGCCCTCTCTACGCGTTCTCGTAAGCTAGGATTTGGAATATTATTCAGCTGGTTTATCATTGCTCTATCAGCGACATTCCTAGAAGCTGTATCAGTGTGTTGATTGTATGCCAGGTCGTGAACGTATGCCGCACTATCTACCCTGTTTATAGGTTTGCTCCAATCTTTGGGGGTTTCGTTGGCATTCAGACGCAAATCTAGTCTAGTACCGGGACCAGTAAACTGATGGCCTGGCAAATGTACCTCACCAGCAAACTTGGCCCAAGGTAATTTAATGTTGCTAGTGGCAGCGTTCAGCGAACTAACTAGATCCCCACCTTGCGCAACAGCGGGCGCCTTCCCGAATTGAGTTTTTGTTTTCCCGCATACGACGCAAACACCTCTGAGCATCGATCTCCCATTATTAGCCACGGCGTTCTGCACATCTGTCGTCTGGGTCTGTTGTTTACATTTTACGCAATACATTTCGTTTTTTAATAATATATATTTTTAAAAATGGAGATTAGAGATATGAGTTGGGGCACAGCGCTCTCGAAAAGATTCAATAATCCGTTGTTGCCCAAAAGCATACGTGGTTTGATAGTTGGGAAATCGGCGTGCGGAAAAACGACGCTTCTTCTCAATCTTTTACTCAGGCCGGACTGGTTGGATTATAATAACTTGCAGGTATTCGGTACTTCTCTGTTTCAACCGGAATATCGCATTATTAAAAAAGCATACGAAGAAAAATTGCCGAAAGAAGCGATCGTTCGGCTGTTTGAGCACCGAGATGAAATCGTGGGTCTAAATGCGTCGCCAGACCTCGTTATGGAGGAAATGGCAAAAAATTCAGAAGCTAAATCTGATATAATTGCCAAGTTCTTTGAGAGCGCCGACGATGTACCAGACCCGAGAGATTTGAGCGCTGAAAAGAAGAACCTGATGATTTTCGATGATCTTCAATTGGAAAAACAAAACAAATGCGAAACGTATTATAATCGGGGGAGGCATAGCAATGTAGATTGTTTTTACCTCGCCCAGAATTATTTCAAATTACCGCGCCAAACAATCAGAGAAAATGCAAACTTTATTTGCCTGTTCAAACAAGACCTGAAAAATTGTAATCATATTTACAACGATCATGTGAGTACAGACATGTCGAAAGATGAATTTCGAAAACTATGCAAAACAGTATGGGAGCAACCTCATAGATTCGTGGTTTTAGACCTGACTAGCGACAAGTACAATGGTAAATACCGATGCGGACTCGACGAATTTTATATAATCGAGGATCCGCCATTGTAAAATTGTATTGTATAGTAAAAATGGAATCATCGCTTCTCAAACAGATATCGGAAAACACGGAAAAGACGGCCTGCAACACGGAACCAAAAACATCATTTTCCATTTTTCTCAGCGAAAAGAGCACGCGAATCAGAACGAAGTTTAATCCACTACTCGAACTGGAGAAGAATAAGAAATATGAAATGGCCTTAGTTGCCCTCGAGACGTACTATTCCTTTCCTAATATCGATGCGACAAACAACGTCTTTCGGTATTCGCCGAATTCCGACACAGATTGGGTGCGCATTGAAGTTCCAGAGGGTTGCTATGAAATAACGGATATCAACGAATATATACAGAGAGTGATGAAGGGGAATGGGCATTACGACGGAGTAAATGGAGAATACTGTATCTCAATAACACCGAACACCAATACGCTGAGGTCTGTGGTAAATATATCAGCAGCAGGCTATATGGTTGACTTTACGCCAAAGAATTCGATAGGAAGGGTTCTAGGGTTTGAGAAATGGATCTATTCGGGCGGATACAATGAATCGGAGGGCTTGGTAAATATAATGAGTGTAAGCAGCCTAAGAGTGACCAGTGACATTATCGGGTCTTCGTACACTAACGGAACATCGGAAAACGTGATATATTCTTTTTTCCCAAACGTAGGCCCGGGTTACAAGATTATCGAAGTGCCGCATAATTTGATATATCTCCCGATTTTGCTATCTACAATTTCAACGATGGAAACGAGGCTCACAGACCAACACGGGAACCTACTAAATCTTCGAGGTGAAGAATTGGCGATTCGATTTCACATCAGAGAAGTTTGAAAGTTTTTGTAATTTATTAATAAAATGAATCGTTACACGGGCGTAAAAGTTAATATTTCAGAAGCGCAACAAGACAAAATTAAAAGATCACTTCAAGCGGGGAGCGGCGTGAGTATCAAACTATCGCACGATGATTTGAATGGCGAACACGTTTTGGCTCTCACCCAGGCGCAAATCAATAAAATGGCAGCAGCCTACCAAAAAGGAACTGGCATGATTATTAAAATGAGTAAAACGCAATTGGAGAACAACAAGAAAGTCGAAGGTGGATTCATAGGCGCTATACTTCCGTTTCTAGCGACAGCGGGACGGTTCCTTCTGTCTAATGCACTGCCAAGTTTGGCGATGGGGGCACTAAGTGGTCTCGGCTCCGCGGCAACTACTAAGATTGTGGATAAAATCAGCGGTTCGGGTGTAATGTATGTCAAGAAAGGCGACATGGCGTACAAAATAAGACCAGCCGGATCTGGTTTGTACTTGTCTCCGTGGCAAAAAGGTAGCTCAATAACAGCATCCGGGCTGTACATGAAAACAGGGTCGGGCTATGCGAGGGGCGAAGGACTTTTGTTGGGCCCCAACTCTCCGTTTCGAAACATTCCGATTCTCGGCATGATATTATAAACTATTCTATTAAAAAATGTCGAGACCAATACACAAATTTGGAACTAAACCAACTAGACCGGTAGAGGTTAGAACGCAGCCCGTTTCAGTCTTTTGGAAGATTACGAGCGGTGTTACTCGCGTCCCAGTAAGACAACTAGGAGGTCTGCGATGGGAGATTTTTGCGCAAAATGATATCACGATACAACCAAAGACAGCAAATACGCTAAGGCTTGGACTCGGTGTAGAAATGGCGGCAGGACTTTGCCTCGTTTCCCTCAGACAGAGTATCAAAGAACGACGATGCAGTCTACTAGACGGAGTGATTTCAGAAGATGTGATTGATGATATCATAGTTTCCATTCAAAACAACTCCGATTCGGCAGTAACGATAAACGAAGGAGATTCGCTATGCTGTGTAAATTATCAGCGGTAAAAAAATATATATTGCTAATAAATAAAAGAATGGAATACGAAGGCATCAAACTCTATCCAAACCTAACAAATATAATGCCCTCTGCGCCAGAAGGTGAAATACAAATAGCCGCAGGGTCCGCACAAACGTATCGACTTCAGAAGATTAGCGAAATCAAAAAGGAGATCGAGCAAGAACGCGACAAAAGAGCAACGTTGAGTAAAAAGTACCATAGAAGTGTGAGCGTAATCGGCGTAGTAGACAGCTTCCTCATGGTGGTCACGATGGGGCTCGGAATTTCGGGAATCGGCGTACTAGCTACCATAATTGCGGCTCCCATCGCTATTGCTATGGAAGGGACAGCGCTAGGTGCGGGGCTATTGAGTATAATTGGCAGCCGAATCTGTAAAAAGCTCGCCCTGAAGGCGGAGAAGCATGAAAAGATCAAAACGCTAGCTGATGCGAAGCTCAACACGATCAGCGACCATATTTCAAAAGCACTCGTGGATGATCACATTTCAGACGAGGAATATTCTCTGATTCTAAGTGAGATTGAAAAATTCAATGGCATGAAAGAAGAAATCAAAAGTAAGTCGAAAGTTGCGATGGACGCGATGGACGAGGAAACGAAACAATCTCTCATCGATCGGGGAAGAGAGGAAGTCAGGCAGTCCTTTCAAAGCATGTTTGAGAAAAATACCGAATCTGTGAGAAAGACGACTAACGTGAACATGTACGAAATCATGTAGACTTGTAGAGTTTTGTAGAGCTATGTAGACCTATGTCGCTATGTCTGAAAATACGTCTAACTTGTGTTTTTACACATGTCGAAAAACATGTAGAAAATCACGTCGAAAAACATGTAGAAAAACACGCCGGAAAACATGTCGAAAAACATTAAATTTTTTATTAAAAATGTCGTTTCTAAAGATAGATGACCCGGCGAAAAGAAATTTTATAGTCGAAGAGTTTCTGAAATCCAAGAAGAATATTCAACAGAACTTTTTATCGGAGAGATTGGGGGATTCGGGGATGCAACAAGAATTAACCAAGCTGTACAAGCCTATCGTCGATTCGCAATCCGCAATTTCCAAAGAGCAAAATGTCTTACTATCCGCCATCAAAGAAAACTCGATAGCTACTACAAACGCACTACAGACGCTACCCGCTTCGTTGAAGATTCAATTTCCTCAGTATCCCTCGATAGAAGCGTATAGCGACGATCCGACTGAGGATATTAGAACTTTAGAATTAGGTGATGTAGCCACCAAGTACCTTCATCAATACGCCTCCGATAAAAAAATCGTAGACACGACGTTCGGAATACGATCAAAAAATGGTCAATTCTACATCGGCGATACTCCGATTTTTATTCAAGGAGACGATGTGACGGTTGGAAATAAGACGTATAGCGGAACTCCGGGGCTTTGGGAGTTGTTGACGATGAAACAGCCGAACACGTCGATATACGATAATAATGATAGAGACGATTACGCCGAGATTCTACTCGCGTCGGATGCTATCAGACAGCCAAAAAATCCTAACAAACCCAAAGCATCTTCGAGCGTCAAATATAGAGAAATTATCAAACCGATATGGGAAAAGAGGACTCGTAATGCGGTGGGTAAAGGCGTGGGTGGCGTAATCGTTATTTCCGAAGATCCAAACGTATTAGCGAAACAGCTAGAACTACGATTTCAAAGCTTCAAAGCAGGCAATACCGGCGTGAGAAACGAGATCGTGGCGATGTGCGACGCGTTATTGAGGCAGGAAGTGCTGAGTAATGATGCTTACAAAAATATAATGATGACATTGTAAAATGCAGAAAAAATGCAGGTCATTAATAGAAGGAGGTATAGAAAACAATACGTTATCGGAGGATCGGGAATATTCGATACAATTTCGGGATTTTTCAAACGACTAGTAACGTCGAACGCCGCCAAACAATTAGCAACGACCGCTCTCAACGCGAGTAAAGACGTGGCGAAAGAAATTGGGAAAAAGGCCATCGACGTTGGGAAAACAACCGCAATCGACGCTGGCAAACGATTAGTGGACAAAGCAGTAGCCAAACTGTTTACTCCTGCTCCTACTCCCACCTCCAAGAAAATTACGCCAGAAACTAGACAAATTTTAGAGCGGCTGAGTGGCGTCGGGTCGAGCCCAAATATCCCGAATATCTCGAATATTAATAATCTGATGATGGGCGATGGCCTGAAGAAGAACGGCGCCATATCGATACAAGATTTAGTACGCTCGCTAAACGGCGCCGGAATGAAGGTCGCGTAAAAAATATATTATCGCGTAATAGTAAAAATGCAATCATCTGATATTCTAAGATTTACCGAACAACCATTGAGCGATGAAAGCGTCGAACGCTACGAATGGTACGAGTATGAGCCGATATCGGGGGCGAATCTAAACACCTCCGGCGAGATTAGAATAAATATCGAACTTCAAGATCTATTTTGTCATCCGGCGGAATCTTACCTGCTGTTCGAGGGTAGATTGACGAAGGCGGACAACCCCACCACCTTCTACGTCAATGCCGATGAAGCAACTCTTACGAATAATGGGCTCATGCATCTTTTCAGCCAAATTTCGTATTCCCTGTCGAATCAGGAAATTGAATCGATATTTCACCCAGGTCAAGCAACGACGATGCTCGGATTACTCAAATACCCGAATGATTTTCAACTAGCTCAAGGTCTGAATCAGTTGTGGTACAAGGACAGCGGAGCGACGGCTGCTATTGCGAATAATCAAGGTTTCGCCGTGAGACAGTCGTATATAATTCAAAAACCAAATGCCAAAGGTACTTTCAGCTTTGTAGTTCCATTGAAGCATATTTTCGGATTTTGCGATGATTACGACAAGGTTGTTTTTGGTGTGAAACATACGCTAACTCTTGTTCGTAAAGCCGATGACGACGCAATTTTTAGACTCGCCGCCGCGGGTGCAGGGAAAGTTAGGCTAGACAAAATCTCATGGTTCATGCCTCACGTTATTCCCGCGGATATGGAGAAGATGCAATTGTACAAAACGATCGAATCGAAAGCGTCGCTGCCAGTTGCGTACAGAACCCGTCAATGCGATACCACCTCCGTCGCACAGTCGACTAATTTTAGCTGGCGACTTAGCGTCAAGACATTACCTGAGAAGCCTAGGTACATCATCTTGGGGTTTCAAACCGACAAAAGCGGCGATCAACTACACAATCCATCCGTTTTCGATCATTGCGATCTGAAGAACATGTTCGTGATGATGAACCAGGACCGATACCCAGTTGTCGACTACAACCTATCATTTCCGAATCAACAATTCGCGCGGGCGTACCGAGCAGCAGCCGCGTTCAGTGAAAAATACTATGGAATGGACGAACTAATGACGCAATGCAATATCACACCCTCGGACTTCAAAGATCTGTTTCCGATTATGGTGTTTGACGTGAGCAAGCAATCCGAGCGTCTGAAGTCATCGGTGGTCGATATCCAGATCAAAGGCACGTTCAATACGGCGCCGCCATCTAATACGGAAGCGTACGCAATGGTGATTTCAGACAAGTTACTGAGGTTTCAATCGGATGGGCAGAAAATGAGCGTGGTATATTGAAGTTCATGATAGAATGGGCGATGAAGTGTAGTACTCAAATTCAAAACTTGATTCGGTTTTGAATTTTAAGGTCGTAAGTATGCAGCTGAAAAATCGCGAACTAAAATATTTACCGGATTAGGCGAAGTAATAAATATCTCGAGATAATCGGTATTAGTTAATCGAACTAGGCTAGTGCTAGATACATATTTTTTCAACAACGCCGTACCTCCGCCACCGAGAATATGCGTGTACAATCCCCCACTTTTGTACAAGCCAACACTTTCGAAATATGTAGCACTATAGTCGCGTATTTCCAAACACGTCGTAACCATGTAACAACCGCCTTTCCGAGGAAGGAAACGGTTCGAATTGACTAGACAATTATCCGGATCGAATTTTACAGTTCCAAATGTTACTTGCGTTATTGTGTTGGCGATGATAGCCTGAGCCAAGAGGGCGTAAACACTAAACGCCGGGCCAAATGCATCCTCAGCAGTGGAGCTAGACACTATCGAAGCAATTCGTTCGTCCACGTATTTTTTATTCGTCAAATGATTATCGTTTGACGGAGAGTCGTCATGATTCGTAATCAAATCTATAGCTTGTCCCCAACTTAGCGCTTCATCCATTCCCGCATCCGGATTATTCGTTATTGGCAGGCCTTTGATGCAGTTGCCATTCATATTTAGATTCCCAGTCGCCGGATTTGCTCCATCTAACCTTAGAAAAGTACTGTTTACTTGGGACAGCGTAACACCTCCAGCAATTACTCTTTGCGTAGATCCCGAATCTGTATGACCAAATTTATCAACCGGCATTTTGAATATAATAATTTTTATTAATTAGGGCCGTAAGAATACCGCAGAAAAGTCGCGGCACAAAATGTTCGTAGCGATGGATGAAAAAGCGTGTATGCTGAGGTAATCGAACTCGTCTAGAAAAACTATGTTACTACCGATTGAATGGTTTTGCGAACCTTTCGTGCTCCCTCCGCCCGCAATTTGCATGTACGTCGCTCCATTTTTATACAGGTGGACGGTACCATACGCGTTATTACTATTGTTACAAAATTCTATGTACGCCGAAACGATATAGTACCCGGTTTTACTGGGGAAGAAAGAAGTCGTTCCGATACCCTGTTCAATACCGTGTTTTGCGGTACCGCATCTTATTACGTCAAAAGTAACTGCAGTGTGAGTCCTAGCGATTATAGCCTGTTGAGTTGAACTGTAAGCGCTAACCGCAGGCCCTACCACCGTCGCCACTTTCGAAGTAAGTTGTTCGTCGACGTATTTCTTATTCGTCAAATGATTATTGTCGGTTGGGACGTCGTCGTGATTCTGCAGTAAATCTATTACTTGCCCCCGACTCACAGCCTCATCTATTCCCGCTTCCGGAGTATTCGCTGTATTCGTTGTATTCGTTGTAGGCAGACCTCTAATAGTATGACCACTCATATTTAGATCTCCGGTCGCGGGGTTTGCCCCATCTAGCCTTAGAAAAGTACTATTTACTTGACTTTCAGTAACTCCTCCAGCAATTACTCTTTGCGTAGATCCTGAATCTGTATGTCCAAATTTATCAACAGGCATTTTTTACATCTGAATATAATTTTCAATGCAGGCTGTTTATAACTTCTTGAAAAGTCGCTCCATCTTTGCATGTTTTTTTCAGGACGTGCAGGCATAGATGGCCGCAAAACACTTCGTTGTCGGGCTGAATACGCTCGCTATTGTAGTACACGGGACTCTGTAAATACTTTACCAGTTCCGTAGGAGGGGGCAGGCCATAGCTGTCGAAATATATTTTGTCCTTGCCGTTTTTTGAAAAAGCGACCCAGTGCGAGCCGGTTCCATTAGAATCGTCTAGATTCAATATCCCGCATTCGGTCCGTCTAGGTTTCTTCGGCAGCTCGTCTCTGAGAAATACTCCCCGGAAATTAGGGATATTGAGCTTTTTCGCGGCATCTAGTAGTTCAAAATTCGTCAACGGATGATTTGCGAGAATAGCACCTTCGACATTTATGTTTTTCACAGTTGTATAGCTCATTTTAATATTTCATCTAGATGTTTCACAAACTAATGAGCTTTCGAGCTTCTACGCAGGCGAGATAATATTCATGTCTACATTTTTTGCATTCATTCGCCTTTCCATCTTTTTGAAATCGATTGTTGACGTATTCCGATATGTTCTGATTTACCTTACACCGGCTGCAAACTTTTGTGTCTTTTGTCTCCCTAATTTCCTGTCTTGCGTATTTGTGCGCAAGCTCTTTCACTTTGGCATGTTTACAAATTTTACAGCTGGGGTAATACCCGCTCTTCTGTGAGTTATCTTTGTGAAATTCGTCCAAGCTTTTTTCTATTTTGCATTTAGAACACACTTTTTTTGCCGCATCCATTTTATATTAGTGTAAATTATTCTTTATTTTGTTTAGTTTTCAGCGTGTAGTGCCCATAGGCTAGGGTGTGGATCCCGTCATCCATTATTACTCTTTTGTCGTCGTCGGCAGACAGAGCTATTTTATTTACTTCTTCGGTGTAAATTTCATGGCGGTAGGATCGAATGACGTTCATCGCTCTCGACTGTTGTCTTTTCGTAAACACGCAGTCTTTGTAATCTGCGTGAGTGATTGATTTCTTGACGACGTTCTTTTTCACGCCCTTACATTTCCTGTAGTCTTCACCCGCCATCTTGTAAGAGTACAACTTGGATCGCAGCCCGACAAATTCTTCAATCTGTTTTCCCGCGGCCTCGTCTTTGAACATACCAACCACTTTTTTATTAGCGCCAGATTCTATACCTGACGGGTGATCCCTCGGATAGTCTGAAGTATCGAACATACTTTGGACGTCGGGGGAAATATCTTTGTAGAAGTCTTCCGTTTTAATTTCGTACGCCAAAGAATCGGTATCGGTGAATAATAGCTTGGCCCTATCTCCGTACTTGGCCTTGATGTAATTATAATGAAAATCATACATGAGCGTCTTACTGACGTCTAATATACACATTCCTAGATATATCGGCTTGTTGTAAAACAACTTGGTCTTTTTCATGTGAACAGCGATGAGGTTTTCGTCGAAAATAGTTCGTCTGTCGTAATTAGTTTTCGCGACTAGCTTGATAGCTTCCTTCTCATCACTCACCAATCGTATGTCAACCCGATTCTCGATAGCTTCCATTGTTTTACCGAAAACGCTATTGTTCATCAGCTTGAAAAAGTCTTTCTCAAAATCGTTTGTAGCTTTCGTTCTCAGGTTGGAATTCAGATCGATATACTTTTTCAGCCAGGCACTTTCCACGAATTTTATTCCTCGATGTATTTTTACGATTTTCAATCCGAGACGTTCGTACAATTTTAAATTTCCGTAATGAACGACGTACTTCTTTTTGTCGTTCAAGTTTGGAATGAGTTTCGCCACATTTGATCCCGCAGGTTTTACACTCTCGGGGGCTAGAGGATAATCATTGTGCAGGTCGTGTAATTCCTTTGGATATTCTAAGTCGACTTCTAACACACATCCCACTCCATCTCGTTCGGTAATGTTTCTCCAATCATTCAATTCGTCATCGTTCATCCATTCAAACCCATGAGTTGGTAGCGGCTTGCTCATCGCCCATCCGTACAAGTTGTTCGCGTCCAAGTATGGAATGAATACTGAATGCTGGGTGGGATTGAAAGCTTCTCCCATGTACTCGTTGTTCGCCTTCGCGTATCGATGTGAAATCGTGCTAACGCCTCCTCGTATTCCCTGCTTGATCATCAGCAACATATCGTAGTCACTCAACAACTCCAACTCTACACCAGTCGTCTTCAACGCCGCGTCCCAAGCAACTCCAGGCGAAGTATAATACCACGCGGGATCTAGGTTGTAGTTCTTCATACAGACGTCTCTAAAGTTTTCAAAGACATCCGCTAATAATAGAACATCCGATAAATTGTACAAGTCGTGATATTGGCGTAATGTTTTGCATTCAAATTTGTCCCATACCGTTTTTGCGTGCGCGTAATCTTTTTCACTAATACCCGAATCGTTTAGTTTTGAATAGAAGGCATGTTTCGGCGGCAATTCGGTTTCGTTTAATCTTTCAACACCGTCGACGTAATCATACGGGTAAACGCCTTTTCTGAGTAAAAGATCCAACTTCTCACCCTCAAAAAATTTCCCTAAATTCTTGCACTGATCTTTCTGAAGATTTTTCGATAACGCGTCGAGACTCTGGGGCATGAATCTAAAACTATCGATGAAACGTAATTCGCGCTTGACTTCTCTCTCTTTTCCATCTTTGTCTACAAATTTATCGACGACGACCTCTCTGCTGAATGAGATATACTTTTCTTCGTTGCAGGGAATGCATTTGATTTTCTCGCCGTGTTCACCCCGTAATTTCTTGATAAATAAATGGCTGTCATAACCTGTCAAATTGTGAAATACGACGGGGAAGAACTTGGGGACTTTGTATTTCAGATTACAAAGGTTGTGAGCGGCACCTCTAAATTTTCCAGTCAAATGACAGTGATCTCGTACTGGTTTTTCTTCGCCTATAAATTCTCCTTCACATATATGGCAAACAGTAGCCGAGTCGAAGAGCACCTGCTCTTTCTTGCCGAATATCATCTTCTTGGGGAATTTGAACTCGTTGTATATTCGTTTTACATTTTCTTCGATAGAGTCTATGAATAACTGAGCAACATCATCGTCTTCGTTTTCAGCTGTAAAACGCACCGGCTCTTGGGAATAAACTTCATCGTCGAAGCATTTCAAATGATAACAAAACGAGCTGGGCGTATGTTTTTGATACTTGTTGGTGTAAGACGTGCTAGGAACGGGCTGACATGTACCGATAGGTTTTATGAACGATTCAAAGTCGGCAAAATACAAAAACGGTACACGCATCTTTCTATAATAATGTGTAAAACTTAGCATAGTCCCAGGTTCTGGAAGTTCTATTCGTTGGGCGTCCTGCTGCGAACAGTACTCAGTATGTTTGTGAAGCGATTCTTTTCTACTGAACCCTATCAAGCATCTTTTGCAATAGTACATTGATGTAGTAGTATTTTCTGTTTTCACCGCCATCAGTCTATTGAAATTCCTGATCCAACAATAATGCTTCTTTTCGCCATCAGAAATGAGTAATAGATCTACACACCTATCATTCTCATGCTTTGATATATATAGTGGGAATACATTCACATCTTTCTCGTAACCAAAAACATTAATACTAATATTATTATTTTTCTCAAACTTACCTATCACATTAGCATCCGCTGCTACAGGGAATTCGATGCCGGACCAATTGAGTTTCTCAGACTGTCTAATTAATTCTTTCGTAATTCTCTCCGGGTGTTCTTCAACAGGGTTTACAGCTCTCGCTACACACCACTTGAAGCATTCCTCATCTTTGTTCTTCATATTAATAATAGCCTTTTTATTCGCTAAATAATCTGGAAGTGGAATGTAGGAACTACCTTTCAATGGTTTATATACCACTGTATCGATATCCAACTTCAAAACGGTTTTGAATCTCCAATTACTCCCCCGCATCTGAAAACTTGCCATGCTCTCCTTAATTTTATCCGCTGCGTTGGTATATATTTCTCTCACATCGGTTGCTTCTAAAATAATATCACTCTTTGATTTGAAATTAGGCTCAGCCGTTACTACTTCGCCGGTTTTCATATCTACTTTCTCCATTTCGCACATGAGATCGAGTTGAACTTTTACCCCCCGATTTTTCGCTAGCAGCCTAACTACCTGCGGTCTTACAGCCTTGAGAAAAGTTGCAACATCGATCCTGTTGTCGCCATCGATCGTGTATCTTTTTGTAAACCCTTTGATAGCCGTCGCAGTCTCTCGAAGTTTGAACTTATGAATGGGCGGTTTTATTTGCGGAGGTAACCGACTAATCTCGCTAGTCAGCCAATCCGAAAAAACTATTTTATTTTTCCCCGGATGCAAAAATTTCCAAGTAGAAGTCAAGAATGCCGTAAGTTCCGCTTTTGCTAATCTCGAGTAACCTCTTTGTCCTCTCTTTTTTGCAATTTCTCGCATTTCTCGTACAGTGGCGGGGGTTTGCGCTGGTGCTTTGGTGACCTGGGCCACACGAGCGCCTAGTCGATCTCCCTGCAATATGAACGCTATGAGTTCCGCTTTTCGCAAACTCGAGTATCCTCTTTGTCCTCTCTGTTTAGGAATTTGTCGTAATTCTTTCAGATTATACGATGAGTAGTCCATTTTATATTGGAATCTCTTGTCTTTAGGCCGAGCGGTATATTCCATTTTTTCAGTTATTTTATATACGCCAGAGAAATGTTTTTGTTTTTTTTTTTACTTTTTTTACTTTTTTTACTTTTTTTTTACTTTTTTTACTTTTTTTACTTTTTTTACTTTTTTACTTTTTTACGACAGATGCCGAATATGAAAAAGTAAGGCTATATTGGTCAAACTGCGCGGGCACTCAGTTTTTTTTAGGCTGGTATTGGTCAAATGGACGAAAGTCAAGGCTATACTGGTCAGATTGGACGAAAGTCAAGGCTATACTGGTCGAATGTCCGAGCTTGCTACATTCTGTTCTACTGATGATGCATGGTAGTAATAATAATTACAATAATAATAAGCTTTAACGCCGTGGCCTTTGAGGGTTCTTTCGCTAACCCTTTGCCCAATTTGAAAAAGGGGTAGACTTACAATAACAATAACATAGTAATAATAATTATCATATAATAATAATAATAATAATAATAATAATAATAATAATAATAATAATAATAATAATAGTAATAATAATAATAATAATAATAATAATAATAATAATAATATTAATAATAATAATAATAATAAAAAGAAGAAGAAGAAGAAGAAGAAGAAGAAGAAGAAGAAGAAGAAGAAGAAGAAGAAGCAGCAGCAGCAGCAGCAGCAGAAGAAGAAGAAGAAGAAGAAGAAGAAGAAGAAGAAGAAGAACTATCTTCTCTTACGATCCAGCGATTTGCCGCGGTTCTTTTCCTGCGTCAGATTTCAGCGACGAATACACATGTACGTGCGTACGTGTGTTCCAGATGTTTTTATTTATTACTTAGTGCTTAAGTCCCGTAGAAATCATATGCACCTCGGGGCTTAAAAAATAAAAATGGCAATAATGATCAGCTTAATTACAATTACAATAGCAATAATAATAAGAAAGAGAAAGAGGAGGACGATGAGGAGGTTGAGGAGGAAGAAGAAAAAGTAGAAGAAGCTTTTGTACTGAACTGAACTCTTCTTTCGACTCCATGGTAACCCGTATACATCACTGTTAGAACTGTGGTACTACGATGTGTTTAAAGTCTTACATTGTGAACAAACAAACGGAGACATGAACAGAAAATAATGAAAGGCAGACATACGTGAGGAGGAACTCGATGCGTTTGATATAGGGCCATGAAAAAGATTTGTCAAAATGAGTCAGAGTCAGAATATAGAGAACCAAAAGAGAAGATGTTACAGCCAGTGCGAAAAGATGGTCAATACAATTGAGGTTGTCCGGACAATTCGGAGCCGGACAATTTGGTGCGGGCAATTTGGAGCGGACAATTCTGAACCTGATCGATGAGATCTTTTTGCTTAATCAGAAATTGGATTGATGAAGATATCGATGCTCAAGTGGATGTTGGATGATGAAAATAATTTTTGCTTCAATAGAACTTGGATTGATATAAAATGTTGCCGTTTAAGTAGAAGTTGGATTGATGCATCATATTCTTCTTTCAATAGGTGCTGAATTTATGGAAGTAATTGTTGCTTAAACAGAAGTTGGATTGATGAAAATAATTATTGCTTCAATAGAAGTTGGATTTATGAGAATAATCTTATTATCCATTCCGAATTGTCCGCTACGTATTGTCCAGCATCGGAGGTTCAGGCCGAAACGCATGAGCAACTGCGATTGAGGGTCTTGCTCAGGGTCACCACGCGGCAGCTTGAGATGGATTCGAATCCGCAACCCTCCGGCTCGAGGCTCTGAACACACCCTTACAACACCGTGCCCCACAGTGAATGTATGCTTGTATACATGTATATAGGTTATGCATGACAGTATGTATGTATGTATGCATGTATGTATGTATGTATGTATGTATGTATGTATGTATGTATGTATGTATGTATGGTTGTATGTATGTATGAATGTATGTATGGATGTATGTATGTATGTATGTATGTATGTATGTATGTATGTATGTATGTATGTATGCATGCATGTATGTATGTATGTATGTATGTATGATATGTGCGAATGTAGGTATCTATGGATGTATGCAACTATGCATGCATGTGTGTATGTATGCATGTATGTATGTATGTATGTCGGTATGAATGTATGAATGTATGATATGTGTGCATAATATGCATGTAAGTGTGTATTATATAAGCATGCAATGCACGCTTCAGGACTCTTATAATAGCGCATTTCTGAAGCATCTCTAAAGTGCATCTTCCTTCAATGCATTTATTATTTTGGTATTTTTACCCGCATTCCTCAAACACGATAATAAAAAGTTATCACTGTTGATGTTATAGCTGAACAAAATGTCTTCGAGTCAACGTTCGATGGAGTTGTAGTCACACACCCACGCACACATACAAGCACGCATACAAGCACGCATACAAACACACAGAGACAAAGACAAAGAGCCGGTGATAACCAAGACCTTGGATTGTCTTGCGTCTGGTGTGCGTGGTGATTAGAGCCACCTGCACTGTCCTGCAGTGATGTAGAAATCCCGATGCACAGAGATCCGCATCTCGCGTTGGTCGGACAATTTATCCTGTAAACAGTCTCACAGAAGAATAGGTGTGTGACGTTCTTCCTGGCGAGAGAGAGGGGTAGAGAGAGAGGGAGAGACAGAGAGATACAGAGAAACAGAGAGACAGAGAGATACAGAGACAGAAGGACAGAGACATAGACAAAGCGAAGAGAGATAGAGCCAGAGACAGAGACAAGGAGACAGATACAGAGAGAAGAGAGACAGACAGAGACAGTGACAGATAGAAGACAGAGACAGAGACAGAGACAGAGACAGAGACCGAGAAAGAGACAGAGACAGAGCCAGGGACAGAGACAGAAATATACAGAGACAGAGACAGAGACACAGACAGAGAGACACAGACAGAGACACAGAAACGGAGACAGGGCAACCAACTTCAACAGTCTAAGAGCGAACCCAACTTTGGTTGGGAGTCTTACAATAACGACTATAGTAGAAACTTAGAAAGCTTCTCATAACACTGCGCGTTTGATAGCAGACACTTAGGCTAAGAGTATGATACCTGCCGAAAGCAACCACTACTGTATTCAGAATAATAAAAGATATCAATTGTTTAGTTTAAGGATTCACAGAGGTAAAATTGTGGCTTGTTGTACAATGTACAGTTATGATGAAATATCTCTCACACATGCATGTACGCATTGTATGCACACATGATTATACTTTGTGACGAGTGTGTGTACACAAACATATTATACAAACATGCATAGCCTACATACATACTGAAATACAGACTGAAAAACATACTGAAATGCATACTGAATCACATGCTGAAATCTATTCTGAAATACATGCATACATACATACATACATACATACATACATACATACATACATACATACATACATACATACATACATACATACATACATACATACATACATACATACATACATACATACATACATACATACATACATACATACATACATACATACATACATACATACATACATACATACATACATACATACATACATACATACATACATACATACATACATACATACATACATACATACATACATACATACATACATACATACATACATACATACATACATACATACATACATACATACATACATACATACATACATACATACATACATACATACATACATACATACATACATACATACATACATACATACATACATACATACATACATACATACATACATACATACATACATACATACATACATACATACATACATACATACATACATACATACATACATACATACATACATACATACATACATACATACATACATACATACATACATACATAGGCTACACAGGATTATGCGTGTACATGCATGTTCGTTGCCTTGCAGCCGATGGGTTGCAGGTTCGAATCAACCTCAAGTCGCCGTGTAGAGACCTTGGGCAAGTTCTTCGCTCACAACTCGGCGTGAAACTCCAATTAAGTGTCCGCGCTGTAGTCGGGAGCGCTTCTGAGTAGTAATTTTGAAGGGCGCTGTAACAAGTGCACATGCAAACAATTCATTTTAGTGCATACTTTCCAGTGATATTCTCATACGCTTTGATTAACATATATGAGATTCTCCTTATATCGATGTAGACATACACTTAGCGGTATCGTAAAAAGAAGTTTTACTATGAGCATGTTACATAACCTTGCATAAATGTGACGATGGCTATCAAAACCCGTCGTATGAAGCTACTTAGATATTGCGCTAGATGCCGAAATAGGCGAGAGGGGTCAAGAATGCAGTTTATTCCTCAGTTCAGCAAATGACTGTAAATTCGCCCTAATTTGCGAAGTAGTGAACCGATTTTGATGCCGTTTGCGTTATCTGATTCAGAATATATGCCTCTAATGCCCAGAACAATTGCAGAATAATAACTTAGTAGGTTCAGTAGACTTGGATTACACAAATATTCAGTAACTTTTTGTTTAGTTTTCTCGCTATAAACTAATGAAAGAATCAAACGAGCATAACTTCAGTTAGAAAAAGATATTTTCATTCTGTTAAAAGCATTTTAGAGCTTGTTCATTGTAGCATATGACTAAATCAAAAGGTCAAAAATCGTCATGTGACGGGTTTTGAACCCCTATGTCACAAATGTTTTCTGCTTCTTCTGTAAACTACTGTGCATTTGTCTGTGGTATAATAAAGAATATTCTTATTTACTTACTTACTTACATTCATTACCAAAATTGACAGTTACTGTAGTCTATACATGGTTACTTATAGTACTTATGATTGAACTCGTTTAGTAGTCCCAAGCCTGGATAAAGGAGGAGGGCGACACTAATCATCTTTGATACGTCAGTGTCGTTAAACATGTAACAAGCGAATTCGTTTAGTACGCGACAGCACTTCCACCTAGCGACTGAAGCAGTATGTCTGGCCGTCAAAGATAGAATGTTCATCTAGTCAATCAGGGTCTAAACTTTCTAAAGGGAGATTTTCTTCACTTAGCTTTTGGTACATCTTCCAATGCAATTTTGTTGTCGTCTGCGTTCCTTTCCTTCACTTTGACTTATTAATTTATAGACCTTGTTTGCATTGCTTTTCTCCTATCAGATACTGTAAAAAAAACACTTAGGGCGGTAGCCGTGGACAGTATAGGCTCACATTTCGACCGCACATGCTTCTATTTATTTATTTCTCGCATTTGCTATAAAATTATCGCCTCTTCAAGATCTCTACTCAGAGGCGCTCCCGACTACAGCGCGGACACTACATCCGAATTTAACGTCGAAGCGCACGAGCAATTGAGAGTGTCAGAGTGAAGGCCTTGCTCAAGATCCATACGCTGTGGCTTGAGGTGGATTTGAACCTAGAATTATCCGGCTCCAATTGCTGTACCGAATCAACGGAAACAGGCGCAGCTCAAAAGGGAGGTCATTCCATGCCGCCGGGCCCACCGCAGAAAAACCACGACTTTACATGATGTAGGCCCTACGAGCAAACGGGGCTGAGAGCACTCCACTACCAACCGAGCGTATAGGGATCGACCAGTCCAAGTACCCGACACAAGCCGACAAATATTAAGTAGGTAAGCTGGAGCAGGACTAAGCTGCCACCACCACCACCACCATCATCATCATCATCATCATCATCATCATCGCAATCGTCATCGTCACCATCAAGGGATGGGTTAAGGCTAATGGCAAACACTCTGGCACATATACATTATACAGTACCCAAGGATGCGAGTGGCTTCTATACAATCCTTCCAGAGGTCCATTCAATCTTCCAATCGGTATAATTATGGCGTTGGTAAACTGAGCAGTAGGACGTGATGGACGCCTTGCATGACTGCCAGAAAGTTAAATTCGACTCCTGTAATAACTAGTGATCATCTGTGAATTGTAATCATTCCACGTTGTGGCAGTTTTTACATTAAAAGATGCAATTAATAAAAATAATAACGAAATTAATTTTTAAAAGGTATCATAATCATCATCATCATCAATTAATAAAGAAATCATTATCGTCATCATCATCGTCATTATCATCATCATCAACAACAACATCATCAACAACAACAACAACAACATCATCATCATTTAATAGAGAAATTATCAGTGTATCTGTCTGTATGCTGTGAGTAGGAAGATAAGGGAAAAGGGGTGGGGTGTTAAAAATCAGAAGAACTCTACATTTGTATAAAATTAGGGCAACTTAACAGTCAACATTCCATTGATGCGGCTAACAACTTGGTGGCTTTCAGCCCTGCACATATATTTATGTAGGCCTATTAATGGTCGAACGTATGCATGCTTCTGACCAGCATATGCAATAAATTTCATACATACATACATACATACATACATACATTGCACCACACATGTATGTATGTATGTATGTATGTATGTATGTATGTATGTATGTATGTATGTATGTATGTATGTATGTATGTATGTATGTATGTATGCATGTATGTATGTATGTATGTATGTATGTATGTATGTATGTATGTATGTATGTATGTATGTATGTATGTATGTATGTATGTATGTATGTTTGTATGTATGTATGCATGTATGACATTGTATGTATGTATGTATGTATGTACAGGGTGGGCCATAAAAAGTAACCCCTTACGGTTTTTTACCCATATCTTGGCCAGAAGTAAGACTTTCGGAATGAAATTTTACAGTCTTACAGGCAATTCATATATACACATGATGGCCAGATTTAATCAAAATATTTCAAACACAACAACAGTTATAACACTTTTAGTGAGGCCACCCCCCGTTTTTTGACGATTCAAAAACGGATCGCACGAAAAACAAGGTTTTTTGCTAATATCATGGCCAGAAAAATGAATTTCAAAATAAATCTTCACAAGTTTAAAGACAATTCATATTCACACATGATGGCCAGATTTCATCAAAAATATTTCAAACACAACAAAAGTTATACCACTTTTAGTGAGGCCACCCACCGTTTTTTGACGATTCAAAAACGAAACGAAGCAAAAAGTAACAAAACGCGATTTTATTAAGTCTCATCCCAAATAACTGTTGTCAAACTAACTTGGTAGTGCTTCACAACTTGTGTTCAATGTGCCCACCACCAGGGCCAAAGCTTCTTTTGAGTTTCTTTGCATAGTTCTTGATGGACCTGCTGAGTAATCTGACAGATTCCTTATTTACCAATTTGATTGTCATCTTGACAAGTGATTTCTCAGTGACGTGCAGCTGTGCTGGTACACTGTTTCTTTTTTAAATAGTAGTAATAGTGATCATCTGGAAATATGAAGGCTATTTGATAACAAATATTTGAGATGAGACTTAATGAAATTGTGTTTTTGCTACTTTTTGTTGCGTTACCCTACTGAATCGTCAAAAAACGGTGAAGGCCTCACTGAATGTGGTATACCTTTTGTTCTGTTTGAAATATTTTGATTACATCTGGCCTGCATGTGTAAATATGAACTGTCGTCAAGCTTGTAAAATTTCATTTCGATATTCCTACTTCTGACCAAGATATTGGCCAGAATAATTAAATTGGTTTTTGCAGCTTTTTGTTGCGTCGCGTTTTTGAATCGTCAAAAAACGGTGGGTGGCCTCACTAAAAGTGATATAACTTTTGTTCTGTTTGATGAAATCTGGCCATCATGTGTAAAAATGAATTGTCTTTAAGCCTGTAAAATTTCATTTTGAAATTCTTACTTCTGGCCAAGATATGGGCAAAAAACCGTAGGGGTTACTTTTTTATGGCCCACCCTGTATGTATGTATGTATGTATGTATGTATGTATGTATGTATGTATGTATGTATGTATGTATGTATGTATGTATGTATGTATGTATGTATGTATGTATGTATGTATGTATGTATGTATGTATGTATGTATGTATGTATGTATGTATGTATGTATGTATGTATGTATTTATCTATATACACATGTATGTAAGCATGTATCATGTATGTCTGTATGTATCTGAGCTGTGCCACTGTGTGGCTACGTAACATTGCGGCAGAGAGAGAGAGACCCAGATTAAAAATAATTCTGAGCTTTTGGCCACATTAAGTCAGTCATCAGAGGTCATTGCTTTATCATGCAGTGTATGCTACAAAATCTTATTCTGGCTTCAGAGGAAATGAAGCCAGGCTGGAGTCTCGCTACCACTTCCTCCACTGCAGTTCGCATAACAATCAACGGCGTAGTTGACATCGTTGTTGTTATCCCAATGACCTTGACTGAGGTCTTCCCCCACGCGATACCAGATGGCGAACTCCAGGCGGCTCCCGACGTCGAAGTGACCCGGAAGGACGATGGTAAAGGAGAACTGATCCGTAGTTCCATCACTGGAGTTGGAAAGGTAGGACGCAGGACTGTCTCGGTGGGATACCCAGCCATTCGTTGTGTAGCGGACCAATACCTCCTTGCGGAAGGAGACATTGTAGACCCGGATACACCCGGTGATGATCAGATCTCTGTCGTCACAAGCGCAGCTCTCCAGAGAGACCTTCTGGTCGTAGACTCTGCAGAGGAAGTCGGGTTGCGCCCTCGGTTGAGAGAACTCCATGTGGAGGTAGCGTGCAGGGACCGAGGATGTTGTCAAAGAAGGTTCGTGCGTCAAGGACTCGTGAGGATGAGGAGGTAGAGCGGATGTTGGAACAGTCGGGACTTCGTCGTTGTTTCGGATGTGGCGGATGGACTCAAGGTCAAGGCCGAGGGCGTCGGCGAATCGGACGGCCTTCTTCTTGCGAGGGGTTCCCGTCGGGGAAGTCTTGAGGGAACAGCTGCGTCGAACGATCGGTGTGCGGTGAGCTGGGTCGACTCCGTCCATGTCGGCGAAACTGGCAAGGTCACGGCATGAATCGGGTGACAAGAGAAGCAGGTCATCAACCAAGCGAGACGAAATTGCTTTGTGTGTTTTCGTGGAGGTTTGCTTCGATGGTTGGTCAGCCCTTGCTTTCTGGTCGTTGTCTATCAGTTCCTTGGATAGATCGATGATGTAGGCGGAGAAGAAGTCGGCGTTGATGTTGCTGGAAGGAGATGTGGTGGTAGCTGTAGTCGAAGCGGGTGTACGCTGCTGCTGTGCGTCGGAACTATTCCTCGATTTGAACGAATAGGCGGAAGGTAGTGCGAATATGTCTTCCTCCTTTACCTTGGTTCGGGTGAAACGAGTCTTGCCGTGTCGTCTCCCCCCTTCAAACGTTGAACTCACCACTGCTGGAGTTTCTGGTCTACCTTTCACGGGGTCATTTGAGTGTACAATTCTTTCAGAAGCAGAAGAATTCTTAATGGGATGTGTGTTACTTTCCACTGCTACAACATCGCCGACTGTGTTCGTATCATCACGGCCAAGTTTTGGAGACTCGCAACCTACAACGGGCTGGGCCTCGGCCTTGTTTTCTAGGGCAGATCCTGTCACGTCGTCAATATTATCTGTTACATTGGAATGTTTCGACATGTTGGCGTTGACAAAGTCCTCCTCAATAACTTCACAAGTAGAGATGGTAATAACCTCAGCATTAGACATAATATTGTCGAATGGCTCTGAATAAAAGGTGTTTTCATGAGGTGATGTTATATCCGTTATATCGGAATCTGTCAATCGCGTGTCCAGATTATTGTTGCCATTCAAACTGTGTATGTCATCAGAGACAGCAATGCTGGGAGTGGACTGACACGTGATCTGGTTTCCATGGTCACTCAACGAGAGACCTAAGTGTCCTCCTACGCTGGAGATTGTCATCGAGTTCTCTGCAATAGAGATAGAACAGTATCCATCATCAGTCAAGACGTCCAGTGGAGCGCTGGATTCACAGGATTCCAATGGTGTAGACAGAACTCTCTCGCTGGAGTCATATGGTTCCATGGACTTAGGTGGAACAGCCTCGCTAGAGTCACAGAGTTCTAAGGACTTAGGCGGAACAGTCTCGCTAGAGTCACAGGGTTCCAAGGACTTAGGTGGAACAGTCTCGCTGGGGTCACGGAGTTCCAAGGACTTAGTCGGAACAGCGTCGCTGAAGTCACGGAGTTCCAATAGTGTAGACGGAACTCCCTCGCTGGAGTCATATGGTTCCATGGACTTAGGCGGAACAGTCTCGCTAGAGTCACAGGGTTCCAAGGACTTAGGTGGAACAGTCTCGCTGGGGTCACGGAGTTCCAAGGACTTAGTCGGAACAGCGTCGCTGAAGTCACGGAGTTCCAATAGTGTAGACGGAACTCCCTCGCTGGAGTCACAGAGTTCCAAGGACTTACGCGGAACTGTTTCGCTGGAGTCACGGAGTTCCAAGGACTTACGCGGAACAACCTCGCTGAAGTCACAGAGTTCCAAGGACTTAGTCGGAACTGTTTCGCTGAAGTCAGAGAGTTCCAATAGTGTAGACGGAACTCCCCCGATGGAGTCAAAGAGTTCCAAGGACATAGGAAGAACAGCCTCGCTGAAGTCGCAGAGTTCCAAGGACTTAGGCGGAACAGGCTCGCTGGAGTCACAAAGTTCTAATGGTATTGACGGAACTGTTTCGCTGGAGTCATAAAGTTCCAAGGACATAGAAAGAACAGCCTCGCTGAAGTCGCAGAGTTCCAATGGAGGAGATGGAAATGCTTCGACATCCTCGATTTCTTTATCCATCTGATCAGCAAGAACAGATACTTCGGCGTCGTCTAAAAACAGTTGTGGAGCTGGTAAAGTATCGATTTCAAAGCAATCTATTTCTGGGGATATCTCAATCAACTGATTCGGAGTTTCAGACCTTTCAACCTCTGCGATTTCGTTTTGAAAGCACTTTATATCCGAGGATATTTCAGTCAACTGATTCACAGTTTCGGACTGCTCTGATTCTGCGGTTTCGTTTTGAAACCACTTCATTTCTGGGTATGTTTTTATCAACTGGTTCGGAGTTTCAGACTGTTCTACTTCTACGGTGTCGTTTTTAGAACACACTATTTCTGGGGATATTTCTGTCATCTGGTCCACAGTTTCAGACTGTTCTACCTGTGCGGTTTCGTTTTGAAACCACTTCATTTCTGGGGATGTTTCTATCAACTGGTTCACAGGTTCGGACTGTTCTACATCTGCGGTTTCGTTTTGAAAGCATTCTATTTCTGGAGATGTTTCTATAAACTGATTCGGAGTTTCAGACTGCTCTACCTGTTCGGCTTCGTTTTTGAAGCATTCTATTTCTTGGGATGTTTCTATCAACCGTGCTGGAGTTTCAGACTGTTCTAACACTGCGATTTTGTTTTCAGAGCATTCTATTTCTGGAGATGTTTCTATCAACTCAGTCGAAGTTTCAGACTGCTCTACCTGTGTGAATTCTTTGTGAAAGCAAGCTATTTCTGGAGATATTTCTATCAACTGGTCCACAGTTTCAGACTTTTCAACCTCTGCGGTTTCGTTTTGAAAGCACTCTATTTCTGGGGATGTTTCTATCAATCCAGTCGGAGTTTCAGACTTTTCAACCTCTGCGGTTTCGTTTTGAAAGCACTCTATATTTGGGGATGTTTCTATCAACTGATTCGGCGTTCCTGACTCCACTACCTGGGTGGTACATTCATCCAAATTCATCGGAACTAACAAATCTTCACTCCTCCGTCGGGTACTTGCTTCATACGTGCCTGCACTGTGCGAGAAAAAACATATATCACCATCCACCTCATCGGGTTTTGAAGAGCTGCTGTTGTTTCGCACTCCGAGATCAAGCAATAACTCCAGACTGTAGTTGTCCACGAGATCGTGAGACTCATTAAATTGACAAGATCTCTCAGCTGTGTCAGGTTCTGGCTCCTGCGTCTCTTCGCAGTACCCAGGAGGTGGCAGGAGAAGGATACTTCCATTGAACTCGTGCAAAGGGTGCGATGTAACAATTCCACCATCATCTGTAAGTTTGAACAGGTCCAACTCCTCTGAATTCTCTATTACATCCTTACACCAAATATTTGATGCTTCAGTTTCATTGTTTCTCAGTTCGAGGGTAGCCTCAATGATTGAAGCCATTATGATGTTACTCACGTAGTTGGCTGCAACCAGGTTGATGACAGCCAGTTCATCGTCAATTGGGATTTTTTCATTGGCTACAAGTTGTTCTTCGGGACAGTTTCCTTTGCGAGTCGTCATATCCAGTTCTTCATTAGGAATTTCTTCACTTTGGGTGTGTAGCTGTTCTTTGTTGGCTTGTTCGGCAATGAATAGGTTTTTGTTTTCGAAAACAATTATTCTATCAGTCGTAATAGGTTCCTCAGGTTGATAGTTGCACTCATTGCTTAAGATCTCAGTTTTGCTATCGTGGTCATCGTTGGGGTTCACAGGCTCTTCGGTCGGAGAAAGGTTCTTCTCGGTTAGAGAAAGATTCTCCACGGTTGAAGAACGGTTCTTGTTGTTTGGAGAAAGGTTCTCATTGGACGGAGAAAGAGTATCATCGATCGGAGAAAGGTTCTGCTCCGTTGGAGAACGGTTCCCTTCAGTTGGGAAACGGTTCTCTTGGAGAGGAGAACGATTCTCTTTGGTCGGAGAACGGTACTCTTTGGTTGAAGAACGGTTTTTTTCGGTCGGAGAACGGTACTCTTTGGTTGGAGAATGGTTCACTTCAATCAGAGAACGGTTCTCTTCCATTAGAGAACGGTTATCATAGGTCGGAGAAGGGTCATTTTTCGTCAGTGTAATGTTCTCATTGGTTGGAGAACGGTTCTCGTTGATTGCAGAACGGTTCTCATTTGTTGGAGAAACGTTCTTTTTGGTCAAAGAACGGCTCTCTTTGATAGGAGAATGGTGAACTTTGGTCAGAGAAATGTTCTTGATGGGTGAAAAACGGTTCTTATCGGTTGGAGAAATGTTCTTTTCGGTCACCGAAAGGTTCTCCACGGTTGGGGAACAGTTCTCTTCGATCGGAGAATGTTTTCGTTTGGGCAGAGAACTGTTCTCCTCGGGTGGAGAATGGTTCTCTTCAAAGCTATGTCGTTCTTTGGCGTTGATGTACAATTCCATTTTAGAAATATTTAATTCATCGCTAGAACGTTCTTGATGCACACCATCTGCACTTAATACTCTTTGTTCTTGTTTATCAATGGCTGAATTGCTTTGCTCATAGGAAATCTCTTCTCTTAAAGCCTGCCACAATTCGTCATCATCACATAAAGGCATGCCACTCTGTGAAGAATTGTTCATTAACGACTCGGTCTCTCTTAAGTCTTGCTCTTCAAGGCTACTCTTGAGAATTTCTCTTACAAGGTCATCAGCAATCATCTCAAGGTATTCATCTTCTTCGGTATCTCCAGTGTAAAAATTCGCAGCATCATCAGCCAAGCTTTCGATGTTAACAACTATGTTGTCATCGTCATTATCACTATTATCGAAACGTGCTTCAGTCATCATTTCCTTATAGCTTGTGTTAAGAAGCTGAACATAGTCACCATACACGTCATCCATTTCGTATTTAGAATCGTTATAGTCGTCATCATATTGCTGCTGCTTGATGTGTTCAAGTGATTTTTGTGAATGAATGTCGCTGTACACTGAATGCATTCCTTCAAAATCATCACAGACAATAGACCTATTCCTGTCGGGTTCCCCATTATCGTCCAAATTGCGGTCAAAACTGTGGACATTTTCAACATGATGCTTTGTACCGGATGTAAATTCCAAACTGGTGTCAACATTCCTTTTAGGAGTACGCACAAAGTCTATCGTTTCACCAGTTTCAGTGTTGATGATGTAACCTGATTGCCTGGAATTGTTAACAGGATATTCGTAGCACACAACATCGTAGCTGCTATTGGAAGGGTTATCTTCAGATTGCTGGGCATTGAATACATTGCTATCTACGATGTTATCAACAGTTTTAGTTACCTCTTGGTCACGGTCACAACCTCTACTGGTTTTCTGGGCTTCGTCCACAAAATATACTGATACTTCATCGTCGATATATATCGGTTCTTGATCCTCAGTATATAGAGCACTCTGACTTTCAAAACTATCACAAACTCTGTTTATCGTTTCCAGGACGTACTGTGTCACGCGTACGACATCGTTGGTAAACGTCTCACCATTCCCAGCGAACACATTTTCCTGGACGAATTCTGGTGGAGACACAAATTCCGGCAACGTTTCGGTATCTACAGGAGCACAACCATCATCATCAGCAGTGGTAGTATATTCCGAAATGTCTCTACTTCTCACTGGAAGAACCTCGTAGCCGTCGGAAATAATTCCGATATTACGATCCCCGATAACAGCAGTCCTAATTCCGTCACGGTTGGAGGTTACGCGAACGCGAGGACTATCGAAGGAGTTACCTTGCTCGTCCGACGAAGCAATATCCGGGAAGGACCAGGAGATGCCTGTATCCGGGGACTCGCAGATGATCCCCTTCCGTCCGTTGTATCCACTGGATGAGACGACGGACGATCCATCGCGTGGGTCTCGGACGGAGGAGCTTCCGTTGCTCGCCTCGCACAGCGTGCTCCACCTGCTTCCGTCGGAGGACTTGTAGAAGCCGACTGCCTCTTCCGGAACGACGATGTTGTCTGTTTCGATGATCCCTCCATCGCTGTCATCGTCGTCGTCATCGAGCAGTTGAACTGAGGATGAGACGCTGAACTCTCCGAATCCTCCCATCCTCAGGTCGTCCTTACCCTGCCCGCCATCCGTCAAGTCCTCGGTCGTGTTCTTCGAAAGAATCAACGCAAGGCAGTAGTTGCCTCCCTCGTACTCACCAGGAGCCACTCGCACCTCCAAGTCTCTGGTGGTGCTTGGATCCAGAGGGAGGGTCTGGCCGCCCTGGCTGACCAAACCGTAGTGGGGTTTCTTGGACCGCTTCGAACGACGCGGTTGGTTCTCGGCTGCTCCGGGGACCTTGGGTGACAGTAACGAAGCCTCGCGGTCGACATCGTCATGTTTACGAGCGCAGCACTTGAAGAGGTACATCACAAGAACAAAGACGAAGAAACCTCAAAACAGAAATATGTCCGACCTATTCACGATCCTCAATATAGATTCATGCAAAATCCTCAGTGAAGGCACCCATCTTGTTTATCCTGTTCAGTCCCCAGGCGGCAGCAATCATCTCCGTGTTAAAAAACGGAGCGTCAAGGGAGACATTACGAACGGCTGATCGAAAGCCGACTCCACTCAACGGCTGACCACCGGCTATTGCTCTTCTCCTATTATAGCTAAACATATCCTGTTTGGTTACGCTGCTGCAAACACGTAACACACACACGCTATTTCGACGTCCACATTACTGCTCTTACGTGATCAAAACATTGCTAGCCACGCCCACCTGATGAATAATTCATGAACACGAGAATGGCGGTCAAGTCGGTGCTCGTAGTAAGCGCGCAATTGACTCCAACAGACTCGTTGACCATAGCAGTTGTAAAATCCGTTAATACAGCGTCAGCGCTACACACCTTCTCAGCAGAATCAGATAAGATGTTCTTGTAGCGCTGCATTTCTTAAAACGTTTGCTCGTTGCTGCAGAATGGTCTGATCACTGGCCATGCTTGGTGCCTGGCTGTCAAGTGCTACAACTGCTGCTTGCTGTTGAGGCATCAGTGTAAAAATAATTCGATGCCAGTAAAGGAGTGGATGGTCATGATGCTGATCTGCAGCTGCTGCTGCTGTATCCAACACTCAGTCCATCTGTATGCATTGCTGCTGCTGCTGCTGATGCTGCTGCTGCTGCTGCTGCTGCTGCTGCTGCTGCTGCTGCTGGTGGTGGTGGTGGTGATGTTGTGGTCCATCTTGGGACCGCCTTCTTTATTGATCGGTGCATGCAAATGAGATGGCCGTGTGCGACAAGGACGAATGAAGGTGACTTAGTGGCGCCTCGTGGATGTCTCTGTTTGTCCGGTTGTCTCTTTACTCGTGTGTGTGTGTCAGTGTGTGCGTCTCTCTCACTTTCTCTAGGTCTCTGTCTGTTTGTTTCTGTCTGTCTCTTTGTCCGTGTCTGTCTCTCTTCCTCCTTCTCTCTGTTTATCTCTTTTCATCCACCTTTGTCTGTCTCTGTCTATGTCGCTGTTTCTATCTCTTCCTGCATCTCTCTGTCTCTGTATCTTTCTCTTTTCATCCGTCTGTGACTGTGTCTGTCTCTGTCATGTCTCTGTTTCTGCATCTGTCTGTGTGTGTGTCTCTCTATGTCTCTTTCTCTTCATCCCTCTCTGCTTGTCTGTGTTTTTGTATGTGTTTGTATTACTGTCTCTTTCACTCTGTCTCTGTCTCTGTCTCTGTACCTGTCCGTCTGCCTCTCTGTTGCTCTGTGTTATTTCTTCGTTAGTTTTGACTCTATATGTCTTCTCGAAATGCCGTCGCCATTTATGTCTCCTTGTCACTGTGCATGCTTCTTATGCCCTGTCACTGTCGCTGACTATCTCTATATTGTACGCGAATAAGTCTTCTCTGAATCTGTGCGCCTTTTTTTCTGTCTGTCCTTCATTCTGCCTGCTTTGACCATCTTCTGTTTGTTGCTCGTTTATAAGGCCATTACGTCAGTGAGTCTCTTAATGCAAACACATACATCCTAATTGAGACATTCACAGCATGTATGTGCTCTCGTTCAAACAGACTCTTCCCAGATTTATACAGCGTCTCTTTCGGTATATATACATGTACATCAATGCCCACATGCATGCATACATGCATACATGCATACTTGCATACATGCATTCATACATACATACATACATTCACATATACATAAACACATACATACATACATACGTACGTACGTACATTTACATACATACATACATACATACATACATACATACATACATACATACATACATACATACATACATACATACATACATACATACATACACACATAGATACATACCCTATATACATATACATACATACACGCTTTCATACATGTCTATGGCACACACTCACACGTACATAGACACACATTCAAACACGATATTACATGTATGTTACCTGCAAGCCGATTGCTTGATGGCGACTCTTTCAGCTAACAGTTACTGTGTTTTTGTTTTGCAACTTGTTGTTATTTGCTCGCTATGACTTTTAACTTAATATCATTTCGGCTAGTTAGTGCAGAGAGCGCCTCTGAGTAGATATCTTGAAGAGGCGCTATATAAATTTTCAGAATGAATGAATGAATGACCGAACGTTGCATTCGAAATCTGCGAGACTTCAATATTATAGGCCTACATGTATGAGACTTTTCGATAAAACAGGATCGTTGCTATAAAATTATGTTTGCACTGAAATTGACCATGCCGATATTGTC
>OX243826.1:28956910-28996910 GCA_945859605.1 Lumbricus rubellus | reverse complement strand
CATAGTTGCACTTAAATTTAGTTGTTATTGTTACAACGCGATTTTCAATGTGATTATCGATTCGTTCTACAAGTTGAACCTATAGGCCTATTTCTTTCTTTGGGCGCAAGACGTATAGGTTGGCTAGGCTATAGGATTATCTCGTGGTAAATTGGTAATATGGAATTCAAACTGTCACCCATTAAATTTAGACCATGTGACAATTATTTAATAGTTTGCGCCACCCTAGAAAAATTCCTGCGGACGCCCATGATTGTAGGGGCCTAATTCCCCGCTCTGCATTGCCTCCGGTTAAACCCTGCATGCAGCCGAGTGTTATAGGCTGTATCCCCTTACAGGGCACGACCTTAGCTTAACCTTTGATCCCGGCCTCACCCGGTCTCGCCCTCGGAGTGTGACTGCTTAGAGGTTGTCACGATATGTCACCAACGAGCGACGAATTGGAACCGGAGCCATTGCAAATTGACCTTGATTGTTAATCAGCGAACTCAACTTACCTGCACGCCTTGCGATTTGTTAAAATAATGTAGTATGTAATAATGTTGTGTGGCGCGGTGGTGTAATGGCGGCGTCGGTGCCTTGGAGCGCGAGGGTTCCAGGTTCTAATCTACCTCAAGCCGCCGCGTAGGAACCTTGAGCAAGTCCTATACTTGCAATTGCTCTGGCGACTCGGCGTGAAACTCAGATGCAGTGTCCGCGCTGTATAGTCGAGAGCGCCTCTGAGTAGGGCGCTTGAAGGGGGCGCTATAGAAATTTGGGGAAGTATACCTAGTAAATGACAGTGAAGGCAATCAATCAATCAATCAATTATCGTTTAATCAAAACTTCAGGCTGGCAGAACGCAGCATGTTACATACAACTAATTTTACAAAGGTTTTATATAGGCCTAATAATTATTATAAGTTCAGTTTATATAAGCAACATAAATAAATAAATCCGATTACATTTCTTGAATTAATATTAATTAATCTATGTTTGTTAGGTAAAAAAAATTGATCTAGGTTTGCTAGGTTAAAAAAATTGATCTAAGTTTGCTAGGTTAAAAAATGTTTTTAAATTGTACTCTAGAGATAAAGTTACAATTATCTTTTTTCCGAAAAGATAAGTCCTGAGTCCGAGGACGGAGTTCATGACCACAGTAGGGGCGAGGCGCCGTGCAATAAACCAATAAACGCTATCAGGCATAAATGCTTGTTAAATGTCGTATAGCTTATTTTTGTATAAATATAATGTGATCGTTTAATGAAACGTAAAAACCTGCGCGGTTGTCAAATGCAAATAAAGGCTGCGTACTTAGTTACTTACATACTTATTTACTTACTTACTTACTTACTTACTTACATTCTTACTTAGGCCTACTTTATTTGTTTACTACAGCGTCTAGACTGCAATACATGAGTGCCTGAACATCGGTCCACGATTCAAAACCATTATTATGGTCATTGTAAATATCATGTCGACTATTCAGTAGACGCGAGATGCTTAAATAGATATCTCACCCGATAAGATCATGCATGTGACGAGCTAATTCACAACGATGGTATACAAAGTATTTACACGTTGGATCGCTATGTTGAAAAGCATTGAGAAACCATCATCACTACTTGCATGCATGCGTAATAAAGTCATCATGCAATACAGAGTGGTTGAGCGCCTATTGATGGAATTTGCATTTTGAGGACCTAGCTGTCCAGCAGACACTGTTGTATTTTTATTCAGAGGACCATGTTACTTGTCTAACTCTAAGTATATATTATAGCAATGACAAATAAATTATTTCCAAACAGCAGTTGATATTTATTCTCAACTAGCTGTACCCGGCCACGCGTTGCTGTGGCAGAAAGGACTCTCCCCATCCCCTCCCCTCCCCCTCCCCCTCTCCCTCCTCTCTCCCTCGCCCTCCGACTCCCCTCCCCCTTCGTCCCGCTCCCTGCGCTCCTTTCCTCCCTCACACCGTCCCTTCCTGAGAGCGGTGAAAGGCCGCATTCGTTTATAATACGACTCGCTTATGACGTCACGGCACGCGACCTCATTCATGTTTCGTCTGTTCGCTGTCACTGTGAAGGCGTTTCTGAAATCTGGCAACGTGCGGTCTTGTTGAATTTGCAAATGGCGGTCGAACGGATTGCAAAGTTCACTTTTTGTGGAAAAGATTGCGTTTTTTGGAAAAAGCATAATACAACACGGTTCTATTGGAATGGAAGGTTTTGTAAAATTTTCGAAACAATCTTTCCGCTAGTTTTCGAGAACACTCATAACGAACTATTGAAAAGTTTCCTTTTTATTTATATAGATAACTGTTACTGTTACCATTTATTATTGTAACTGTCATTTTTCAGGAAAAGTGCCAAAGGGTTGTGAATCTGAGCTAGTCGTTGTAGTATATAGGCTAATAAATACAGTTAATATATAGAAGAATTTTAGCTGAAAAATCATCAATCGACACACCAAATTATTACATTGCATTAAGTAATAGAGACTTGGCAGAGTTGTTAAGTGGTGGTGTTGGTGTTGGTGGCAGTGGTGGCAGGGGCATCGGCGGTGGTGAAATACAAGAGGAGCACGAACACCAAAAAGAACAAGAACAGCAAAAACTGTCAGATCCATAGGAACAATAAGAACAAGAAGACACAGATCCTTATACGGCTGCTAAACACGCTTATAGCCTACCATAAGCTACTGCTCGCAGGTGTTGCTCTCAAAGCAAGTGACATTGAAGCTATAATAGCTGCGAGGCACAATAAGTCAAATTAATTAAAATAATATATAAGATCCATGGATGATGAAAAGATATATTCATTTCTTGGTGTATATATCATGTAATGAACGACCTCATATACCTCACATATAATAATATAACACACACACATATAATATATATATATACATGCATGTCAGTGTATATATATGTACACCATATATAATTGTATATTATGTTTTGAGATCGTCTTTGTGAGTCGGTTCTATGCGCCTGTCGCGTCCCATTCACGGCCCATCATCGGTAGACATTGTCGGAATCGAATTGATGACTTTCGTGGCTTGGTCGACTCATCACCACTCTGCAGGGCAGAATCGCCACGAAATTAACCACGTTGATAGATTTATAACTCGGCGACAGGTATAATAGATTTAAGACGAAGTAGCATACACTGTGCGTCCTTGACGAAAAAAATTGCTAGAATATAATGATTCGCTTTTTTGGATATACATTGTACAATGTATAAGCTACCCCATTATCGAAGCTGCCACTCTGCATGCGTATAATTTATGTGATATGGGCCTACTAGCTTTTGGAGTGCGGAACGTTTACCCCCATGGACATATTCTCCCGGACGTATCCCCAGGACAGTTACACCCCCGGATGTCCCACCTCAAATTTATGACACATTCTCTCCCCCCCCTTCATCCCAGTGACATCGCCACGGGGTGGTTTGGGATGGTTTTAACCGTGCACTCATGCACTCTGAAAATATATGAGTCAGACTACACAATTTGTTAAAATGGGCTGAGGTTTCATTTTGGCATGGGGTAGTGACCTATATATATAAGCCTATATAGACTTCTAATCATTATAGTGCGCCTTCAATTTAATCTACTCAGAAGCGCTCCCAGTCAAACCACGGTTGAATATGGCAGTTTTGAAGTTCGAAAGAAGCATATAAATTATTATAGTGGTGTGGCCTCTATAGATATATGTGCGTTATAATGCATGCAGCTAGTTTGCGAACGACAAGCTAAAGATTGCCGCTGCTGCTGCTGCTGCTGCTGCTGCTGCTGCTGCTGCTGCTTGCATTAAGTGACAAGCGTGAAGTGCATGTCAACGCATGACTTTGAGTGAAACTCTATCCTGCATGCAGCTAGCACTCTGCAGTCCTGACTATATGCTGAGATTATTGGCAGAACTGGCATTAATTCGTACAAAGACAGTCCGCGTTTCACATGCAGACGCATGAAGCATGACCAATGAGTTGATTCGTCAACATTTCAAATAATTAAATTAACTAATTAAATGCACCGTAGAAATAAGTACAAGAAACACTGACAGGTTAACTTCTAACGGTTCCGCCTCAATACATGTGTAGCATTGTGTACTATGCTATGCTATGCTATACTATGCTATACTATGCTATATACTATTAAGCTACTATATACTATTATAGGATTTATAAAGCGCCTCTCACAGTATATTCAAGCCAATCAGAGGCGCTCCCAGTGCATGCGAAGATTCCCTTGGAAATAGAAAAGTTTTAAGGAAACGCGCAGAAACAGCAATCAGAATCGCCAGTGTCAAGAAAGTATAGTTTTGAAACATGAAATAAACATATACATGCACTTGCTAAATTACAATCTGTAGACTGCAGACAATGCATATGTATGTGTATACACACACATAAATATATATATATAAGCTTACACATATATATGCCGACTGCATGTATGTATATCTGTGCAATAATAATATTGATGCGCTTTTTCATTGCGTTGACTTTTCCGCCTTAGTGTTGATGTATGCCTCAATTATTTCCATTAATTTTGTCCAATCAGAGAGCGACGAATAATTGCTGCCGGAGATAAGAAGCGACTCCTGTCTCTGTATCTCCATCCATCGTAACGATGTCGCAATGCCATCCATTCTCTTCTTCACACGCTCCACAGATGCAGATGCGTCGGCTGCTGCGGCAGAGCTAGAATGATGCGGTGCCAAAGGCGTTGAACATCTTTAATTAGCACGCAGTGTCATTTGCCTCAGCATTTTGACGAGTTTATATAACATGCAGACTACGATGATGACGGTGATGAAGATGATGATGAAGGTGGAGGTGGTGATGATGATGATGGTGGTGGTGGTGGTAGTGGTGGTGATTATGATGATGATGATGATGATTATGATGATGATGATTACGATGATGATGATGATGCTGATGATGGTGGTGATGATGATGATGATGATGATGGTGATGATGGTGGTGGTGGTGATGATGATGATAATCATGATGATGAAGATGATCATGATGATGATTAGACGACAACGATGACGATGATGATGATGGTGACGACAATGATGATGACGACGATGACAATGATGAGATGATGACGACGATTGATGACTATGGTGACGATAATGACGATGAAGACGGTGATAACGATGATGATGATGATGATGATGATGATGACGACGATGATGATGATGAGGACGACGACGACGATGATGATGACGACGACGACGACGATGATGACACACATACACACACAAACACACACCTACTATCACCAGACAATTATACATGTGCAATTTTGCGCATACATGTATACATGTATGGTTAATGCATATAATAGGACTGTCGAAAGTTTATCTTTTATTGGTTTTCGTCCAAATTCTCATCAGCATTATTCGATCGGAAGAGATAAATCGGTCGCTAAAATCTTTTGCTAATGTTGATGCCATGGCGAAAATTGCTAGAAGTTAATTGTGTGGACGCAGCCAATCAACTAAAGCGCCGAATAAAGAAAAAAACAAATGGTATTTATTTAGCTCGAATACATCGATATATATTCACATGCATGCATGTATAAATATAATGAACTGGCCTTTTCTAACGTTTATATTCTGTGCGCAACACTGTGTATACAGGGTGGGCCAAAAAAGTGATCCTCTTAGGTTTTCCAATATCTGGTTCAAATAAAGTTAAACGGGCTTAAAGGTATAAGCCTAATTCATATCGACGCACATGCAATAGCCAAATTTCATCGACATATTTGAAACCGAACAAAAGTCACACTATATAGATATGATATAACTTTTGTTCTGTTTCATATATTTCAGTAAAATTTGGTTATGAATTACCAATAACCCCTAAAACTTTATATGAAAAGTCTTATTGTTTGCAAAGAAATTGACAAAAAACCTTAGGAGATTACTTTTCTTGGACCACCCTGTAGATCAGGGAGTTGAAACAACTGTGTCGACTGCAGCATTTGATGCATCTCCTATCGAGACGTTCATCTAAATTAGCAGTTGGCGAGAGATGACGAAGTGGGGGAGAGTGTAACGAACGAAGTGGGGAGAGTGTAACGAAGTGGGGGAGAGTGCAACGAACGAAGTGGGGGAGAGTGTAACGAACGAAGCGGGGGAGAGTGTAACGAACGAAGTGGGGGGAGAGTGTAACGAACGCAGTGGGGAAGAGTGGTGTAACGAATGAGGGAGGGGAGAGTTGTGTAACGAATGGGGGAGTGGTGGGCGAGTGGTGAATCGAGGCGTTGTCGCGTGTGATTCATGGATTCACGGAAGAATCTCGAGATCGTTTCTGTCATCGTTTCATTTGCCAATCTAATCATCCATTGCAATCGACGATCGGCTCATAATTA
Source organism: Lumbricus rubellus (assembly GCA_945859605.1). Classification (NCBI taxonomy): domain Eukaryota; kingdom Metazoa; phylum Annelida; class Clitellata; order Crassiclitellata; family Lumbricidae; genus Lumbricus; species Lumbricus rubellus. The sequence goes on along the minus strand of OX243826.1, from coordinate 28,990,544 downwards.
AGACTCAATCGCATGTGTATACACCGACTATATATATATATATATATATATATATATATATTTATATATACTGTGCCCCATAAAAAAACACACACAAAACTTTTCATGAAACGCATGTAAGTCTAATGTTAAATAAGAAAAAGTAATGTTTCATTTAGGAAGATGTTCAAAGTGATGTCCCTTCGCTTGAACGCAGGCTCTCAGCCTTGGCCGCCACTGTTCAATAGCTTTGTCAATGACACTCTGCTTCAACTGTGCCCACACAGCGATGAGGCGCTTTTTGAACTCGTTGATGTCCCGTATTGCTGGCCGTTTTTCGAATCTTTCGCAGCAGTACATCGAGGCCATTTTTATTCCAATCCTTCTGCGGGAACCCTTTTTTTCAACCGACGACTACTGTAACTCTTCAACAATACTAAATTCTTAATAAATTTTTTTATCTTCGCTGCTAAAAACCATTTTAACTATAAGTTACTAATCTCTGTTTAATTGTTTCCAAACACGCCTAGTCTGCGTCACTGCCTCCAACAGCAAACATTTCTGTGAGTAAATAAAATGTAAAATATTTTGTGGCAAAATTATTTGAGAAACAACGTACAAATTTTTATTACAAAAGACTAAGTTTTATGGAAGATTTTTGAAAAGTTTTTTGGTGTTTGTTTTGGAGGGCACAGTGTATATACGTCTATCTATGAGGATATACATATTATCGTCTGCAGAGGGCGAGAGTGAGTTGCTGTGGAAGAGCATTGAGTGGTAATTAGATGGACCGATTCTCGACTCCAATCAGCGGATCGCGCTAAACTTTATTATCTCCATTCTCATCCATGCAAACGAAAAGGTCGCCATCTTCATCTGCATCTATACCATACCGATGCTGATGTTGATGTTGCAAAATCGATCGATCGATCTTTTTGTCCGTCCGTCCATCCATCAATCCATCCATCTTCCACCCATCTATCCATCCATCCATCCATCTATTCATCCATCCATCCACCCATCCATCTATTCAGTCATTTATCCATCCATTTTCCATCCATCCATCCATTCATCCATCTTCCATCCATCCATCTTCCATCCATCTATCCATCCATCCATCCATCCATCCATCCATCCATTCATCCATCCATCCATCCATCCATCCATGCGTCCGTCTATCCGTCCGTCCGGGAGAACGGACATTTCCCTGCTGGACTTATTCCTCCGACAATTACCCCTATCCTTGGACGTTTTCCCACCCCATTTTTACTAGGACATTTACCCCAATAATTTTCCCCTCTGTACATATGCATACATACATACATACATACATACATACATACATACATACATACATACATACATACATACATACATACATACATACATACATACATGCATACATTCACACATACATACATACATTCAAACACACATATGGATACACACATACACACACATACATACATATATACATACATACATACATACATACATACATACATACATGCATACATACATACATACATACATACATACATGCATACATACATACATGCATACATACATACACATATACATACACACATACATATATGCATACACACATACAAACATACATTCATACATACATACACACATACAAACACACATACGTATACACACATACATACATACATACAAACACACATGCATATACACACATACACACATACATGCATATACAACCACCCACACACATGCATGCATGTATTCAATGTAATCATCCACCCATTTAACACCGACTACAGTCGTGACGACGTCTCTATAGTATACCTTACAACTGCAGACACCCCCTATCGTCACATATCCGTCATCGGCGGGTACCCTCGGTCCCGGAGGCCTTTCTCACCCCTAGGGTCCCATTGAGCATGCACTGCAGGGTGGAGACGGGGGACAGCATGCAGCGCGAGACGACCGATCAAGAGTCGCGGCTTCTGTACATTCAGCCGTCATAATGATCAACACAATGCCATTGACAAGCGAACATTTTAATAAACTACGTGATTTATAAAGGCACAGTTGCGAGCAAGCATGCAGCGTTGTCGCCGCCGCTAAAAACGAGGACTATCCTAAAGAAAGAGAGTCTCCCCTCGATAATATAATATATCAAGTGCCTGTATAATAATGTATACGGTCCTCATCACGAGAAGTATATATTACGCCCGGTTCATGACGACTTTTTCGCCCGCGAGAGTCAGATCGCCGAGCCGCCGAACAATCATTGGAGAGGTCAGGTTACCGCCGTGTCAACCTGTATCAACCCTTTCCGGTGGCACCATGTCTACACCTCTGCTGCCGCCCCTCCTCACCACCCTATTAACTTTCATGCGTATATATTTTATATCTTTATACATGTATATGTAGATCTATATATCTACGCTTAGATTGATTTGCATGACATAGAGCCATGTATATCTATAACATAATTATAAAAGTGTGTATGTGTGGGCGTGTGCACGCACCTGCATGTGTCCGTATGCGCGTGTCTGTGTGTGTGCGTGTTCGTGTTCGTGTGTGCTTGCATATCGTCATATTAAATTTTCTTGTCATTGCATGCGTGAATGAAGTAGATATATCATGTATTAATATAATATATTTAATATATTACATATCTATATATTCCATATTATAGGCTATGGGTATCGAATGAGTGTGTTTGTATGTATAATTTTTTATGTGATGTATATATCTGTATATGTATCTTCTGCCTGTATACATGAAAAGTAACACCATAACATTGTCCAACATGTTTCAACTGCCATTGTGATTAAATGTGATCAATTGATATATTTATTTACTGAGAATTTGATATAGCGCTCCTTCAAGGTTACTACTCAGGAGCGCTCCCAGTCCAACCCCGGTCGAATAAGACAGTCTTGAGAAGAGAAAGAAATTAAGTAGAAGTAGAAAGGCTAATAGGTATATGACGAAGGATAACAGGGAGCTCATTCCAGGTCGCAGGGCCAGCCACGGAGAAAGCACGGTGCTGCCTGCAGATTGCAGTCCGTGAGCGTGGAACAATAAGTTCCGCTTGTGCATATTAATTACTGTTCATGCATGTTTACACAGTAAGATTATACATAAACCACAGACTCATGGGGTATCATTTAAAAGTATACACGGTACATGCATATGCGTAAATGGTCTATACCATATTTGCATATGTCGTATCGTCCCTTCAAGGTTGCTACACTGAGGCGGTCCCGACTACTGTAACAGCGAAAATACTGAATCGGAGTTTTACGCCGAAGCGCATGAACAATAATTGTGGGTGCACATGCAAAGACCTTGCTCTGCATGGCTCCTATATTACATGTATACACGCGGTGGCCTGAGGTGGATATGAACCCGCAACCTTCCGGCTCCAAGGCGCCGAACCTAAACATATATACACCACCGGGCCCCACACAAAGTATACCGGAGGGTTATGCATATACAATGTATACATGTAGGTTAGCATGGTCGCCCGAAGTGTAGGTGTAGTCGCCATACGGTACAGCAGAGCGAAGATACATGTGGAGATGTTAATTATTGTTGAAATTGCAAGGGGCGTTAAGCGTATATTATGATATGTACAGAACCGCAAGGCACGATTTTGCTTATAGGGCCTTTATAGGCTTCCAAGCGCCAACGCTTTAACATTGAAATCTCAAGGACCGAACGTATATCAGCAGCCTCATGCAGGTTGGCCAGAATCTAGGACATTAATTTTGACTATATGGTATATTATAACTTATAAGGTTGCAGACTCGCCACAATCCTCTGTATATATAGCCTACTCAATTACCCACTATGGTCCCATCCTGTTTTTCTATATACAATGTTCCATTGTTCCTATGTATACAGTTTCTGCGCTTGCGTAATTCCATGTCCATTGCAAGCTTCTGGGAAGATATGACGCTTTTGTCTCTCTGCTCTCTGTCTCTGTCTCTGTCTATGTCTCTCCTATCTTTCTCTCTGTCTGTCTGTCTGTCTGTCTCTCTATGATCTGCCTCTCTGTTTCTTTGTCACTGTCTCTTTCCTCTTTCTGTCTGTCTCTGTCAACCGGGTTGTTGAATAAGCGAAAAATATTAGGCCTATGTATAGTATCTATCAGCAGACAACTCATTATTGCATGCATGCTACATGTAAGAATAATTTTTCATCATATTGCTGTTGAAGTCTCAGTGATCAGGCTAGTGTTTGTTTGTTTGTATGTGCACTTGTTATAGCGCCCCTTCAAGCTCTCTCTCTTCACTCAGAGGCGCTCCCGAATGCAGAGCGGACACTGCATCGGAGTTTCACGCCGAAGCGCTGAGCAGTTGCGAGTGAAGGTCGATCCCTATACGCGGTGGCTTGAAGGTGGACTCGAACCTCGAACCTTCCGGCTCCAAGCCAACGACGCCACCACTATCCCTCCGCGCCCAACAATGATGTCGGTGCTGCTGATTGCGAGAGAGACAGCATGCAGATTCTAAAAGAGTTAAGCCCGTGAAGATCGTTATGCCAAAGATGCTGTCGACAATCAAAACAGGAAAAACGAATAATAAAGTTACTCGATTTGCGCAGATGATCAAACCATAAGCCACGCACATGTACATATCTTGCACATATACTATGCATAAAAAATTATAATATCTAACTCCATGGGCGTTGCACACAATGCACAGCTACGCTCCGTCTCAAGCACCTCGCATCTCTACACAGCAAAAAGCGTCGGACGCTTACGCCTTGCCTCCAAACGTCCAATCGTCCAATCACGGAGCCTCCTTCCCGCCTTGCTGTGGGGCACCTGCCTTGATTGACGCGCTTGGCCGACACACACACACACACATCCGCCATCTCAATAAATGCGTTTGGCAGCTCAATAGACGTCGAAAAACCGAGCGTTAGGCTGTTGACAATCCAGCGATTGCTTCGGACATGTATCTAGTCTCGAAAAAGTCTACGATCCGCGCTAACTGTATACATAGAACTCGACACCTGCGTCAAGATTAAGAATCTCCGATTTCGGAATGTGTTTCATTCGCACCCTCGTCGGCAGCAACCTGATAGCGTTTCAGCGGACGAGGATATATCTATAGAAGAGCCGATCATTTGAATGCGTAAGACGATACGGTTGAGTATAGGATGGTCTTGACTTAGGAATTGACCAGATGCGGTATGTCTTTATAGAGCGGCGGTCAATATTTGCATTATATTGAAACGTCGGTATAATACAGTTGTCTCAATTAATACCGCAGCGATTTAAATGTGGAGGCGACTGCATGGTGTGTCATGAGATAAATCTTTCCACTGCATCGATGCATAACTTCATTACAATTATTTTACTCTGTGTATGTTATGATTAGTATTCACATCACTTGAACACGTGTTGTCCATTTTTAGCACCCTATAAGGTGTCGACCCATCTTATATTAAACTCTCTTTGAGAGAGGGCTGCAGCTGCATGGGGCGGCTCATGTTTTGAAAGTCAACGCTGATTTGCTGAAAGAATAATTATAAGACACTGATTTTATTCAGCAACAACTTACTGCAGACGCGTCTTTCTTGGAAATCGTTCAAGTGGTTGTTTCTACTATTATAGCGCTATAAAAAAACCTGCGTAGATAAAAGTCAACGCTGATTTGCTGAGAGAATTAATATGACATAGGCTACGGAATTTATTCGGCAACAATTACTGCAGACGTCATTCTTCAAAATCGCTCAAGAGATTGTTTCAACTATAGCGCTATATAACCGCGTAACGGATGGCATGATGGAAACAGAGTTGCACTGCAGGATGGAAGAGTCAGCTTGCCGTCATCAGACTCCATTGTCAAGCAAAGCATCCGCATTTTCCATCGAGGCCCTCATGGGACAAAAGTCAAGCAGCAGTCGAAGGGAATTGCGAGGGAATCAATGTTGCAGAGATGATGACGATGATGATGAAGAAGATGAATGTAGTCAGATGGATGAGGATGGATGCTATTCGCCTGCTGCTGCTGCAGCAGTTGATGCGTCGCCCCTGGCAACATCCTTTGATGCTACTGGTTAGCGGATTTCTTGTAAATATACTTATGTAGAATGGACACCAATTTAGAGCTTATAAATATATACTTCGGGAATGAGGTTAACTATATAATAGGCATGCACAATAAAAACATTCGTACATTTCTTTACCGAATGTATATATGCTATACGAGTATGTTTATACATACGTATAATTTGAAAAATAATAAATTGACGAATAGTAGCCTATCCATTCCAGACAAATCTGCTTTTATAGAGTGTTAAAGTCCCCGAGGGATCATGTGTAGGCTATACCTCGGGGCAAAAAGTAATGATAATAACGATAAAATCATCATCATCATTAAAATGATAAAATGCTAATCTTAATTCTTTTAATTTCAAACTGGCACAATTTTACAGTATATATAGTTTATATACGTTATGAGTATATATAATGAAGTATGAACGGATACATGACCACAGGTTATTATGCAAGAATTTATGAGTCAAATATAACTTCAGTAGCCATGCAAGGCGTCCAAGGGTATTTTTTATACTGTTCAACTGCATACTCAGTTTACCAAACACCATCTGCCGAATGCAAGGTTGAGTTGACCTTTGTTTGTATGTTTGTATGTGCTCTTGTTATAGCGCCTCTTCAAGCTCTCTCTCACACTACTCAGAGGCGCTCCCTAATGCAGAGCGTACACTGCATCGGAGTTTCATGCCGAAGCGCTGAGCAATTACGAGTGAAGGACTTGCCGTAGGTCCTTACGCGGTGGCTTGAGGGTGCATGGATTCGAACCTCGAACCTTCCGGCTCCAAGGCAACGACGCTACCACTACACCATCGCGCCCCACAATGTATGCATGCTGCCGTCTGTATGTTTTATATAATAGTTATAAGTCTAAAATATGTGCACACCCCAACACCACGTGCATGGATCGTAGTCTGACCTCCGGTTGTTCTACAATTCTCTTATACTGGTTGTTGTATTTGTGTCTGTCTGGACATAATATGCCCTATATTTAAACGTTCATATAACTTTGAGAAATTAATATGATAAACTCCTGTGCAATTTTTCAGATCCAGAAATTGTTAAGTCTCTGCTGCAGACAAATGAAATAGATGACCAGGAGGAGGAAGAGGAGGAAGAGGACGATGTTAATACGTCATCCAGGTCGTCACGTGATCTCGGTCTGCTGCATAGTCTTTCCTTATTGAGTCGTAGACCGGGATTACATGCAACGAAATGCTGTCTGGAATCAAACGAACTCTGGCGGCGATTCAATGAACTAGGAACGGAAATGATTATTACGAAATCCGGAAGGTAATATTGCTAATAATAACAAATATTAATAATGATAATAATAATTTCCCTGAAGGATCATATGTACCTCGAGGAAAAATAAAATAATCATGATAATAATAATAATTAATAATCATAATAATAATAGTGGTAATAATAATAATTACGGTATAGGGCTATAGGCCTACTAATAATAATAACAATTCAGCAATATTGACTACTTTTACGGAAGTCCATTTTGAGTTGTTATAAACAAATCCTATTGTGACGTCACTTCCATTATGATACAGATCAATTATTATGAAAGTTCATTTTTAGAATAGAAACAAGGCCTATTGTGACGTCCCTTCGATTATGTTACAAATCTTCTATTTTAGAAGTTCATTTTTATGATATAAGACTATAGCTTATAAGTTTATTTTTGACGTCACTTTGGTTGATTGTTTTGCAGAAGTTCAGAAGTTCATTTTGAAAATATAAACCAAAGGCCGGTTGTGACGTCACTTCGATTGTTTTACAGATCTACTATAATAGAAGTTCATTTTGAGAACATAAACTAGGCCTATAGTGTCGTCACTCTGATTGTGATGCAAAATCAACTCTCATATTAGTATAAATTTATTTTGAAAATACAAAATTATAGGCCTATAATAATTGTATCGTCGCTCTGCGTGATTATTATGAAAATATAGTAGGTCTATATTTTAGAAGTTCGTTTTGAGAAACAAACCTACGTCTATTGTGACGTCACTTCGATTATTATAAAGATTCACTATTATAGAAGTTCATTTTGAGATTAGAAACAAGGTCCATTGTGACGTCATTTCGATTATATTGCAAATTATCCTATTATTATTATTATTGCTATTGTTATTGTCATTGTCATTGCCATTATCATTGTCATTATCATTATCATTATAATTATCATTATCGTTATCATTGCCATAACCATAATCATCATCATCATTATTATTATTATTATTATTATTATTATCATTATCATTACCATTATCATTATTATTATTATCATCATTATTATTGTACTGAAACCGTCCTATTTTTATAGGCGGATGTTTCCTGCATTGCGAGTATCCTTCACCGCCCTTCAACCTGACGAGTCGTACAGCGTTGCACTGGATATAGTTTCGGTCGATAGGAAGAGGTATCGCTACGCCTACCACCGGTCATCATGGGTCGTCGCTGGAAAGGCTGATCCACCAAAGTCCAGTCGGCTGTACTTCCATCCGGACTCGACCTTCAGTGGAGACCAGCTGGTCAAACAGACCGTCACATTCGAGAGGCTGAAGTTGACTAATAACCCAATCGACAGACCAGGACACGTGAGTCATCATTGCTTGTTTGTTTGTTTGTTTGTGCACTTGTTATATAGCGCCCCTTCAAGCTCTCTCCTATACTCGGAGGGGCTCCCGAATGCAGAGCGGACACTGCAACGGAGTTTCACGCCGAAGCGCTGAGCAATTGCAAGTGAAGGACTTGCCCAGGGTCCCTACGCGATGGCTTGAGGGTGCACGGATTCGAACCTCGAACCTTCGGCTCCAAGACAACGACGCTACCACTACACCACCGCGCCCCGCAACTTGTGTTACTGTCCGTCAGTGCTTGATCTAGACGTCTGGGGGGGGCGGTATTCCCCCTACAGGAATTAATTCCATTTCCCAGGAAAACTGTGAATACTTGCACATGTAGGCCTAAATAAAACCATTTCCCCCCAAGAAAAACTAAATGTGCAAAAATTATTTCCCCGATGCACCGTGAAAAATCGACAGGTATACTGTGTAGTGCATTTTTGGTTTTAAAAAAATATAAAAACTTTAAAAGTCATCAGTTTTTTCGGCAGCAAAAATGGTATAAATTTCTGAGATTTTTACCGTATAACTAAACAAGGTCTTCAGAAACAATGGCCGATCACATGATATCGTCGGTGGCTCAGCGGCCGGTCACCGTCCGCCCAAATGCCAACAAATCTGACCTACCGTTCCGAAAACATATAAGGCAACAAAAAGTAACAAAAATTTCATTCAGTTGCATCTAAAATAAGTGTTCACCACCACCACCACCACCACCACCACCACCACCACCACCACCACCACCACCACCACCACCACCACCACCACCACCACCACCACCACCACCACCACCACCACCACCACCACCACCACCACCACCACCATCATTACCACCACCACAAATACCACCACCACAATCACCATCACCACAACCACCATCACCACCACCACCAAGTCCACCACCATCATCACCATAGTCATCGTCATCGTCATCGCCATAATTATCATTATCATCATCATTATCTTCATCATCATCATCATCATCATCATCATCGCCATCATTATCATCATCATCATTCATCATCATCGTTCCCATCATCATCATTGCTGTTTCATTGATTTGTAGATTGTTCTCAACTCAATGCATCGATATCAACCACGTGTCCACCTCATTCGGACGTCACCGTCTGACCACAACTTGACCTCCATTGACCTTTTGAACCCGGAAGACTACAAAACGTTCGTTTTCCCGGAGACGACATTCACCGCTGTTACTGCATACCAAAATCAACTGGTAGGACAATTAATGAAGAGTTGAGACTTGAGAGTGACAATGGTTCTTTGTCCATAATTATAATTTGCTTTATCAGAATAGTGAACTTCCTGATACAGCAGAGAAAAAACAAAACGTGGATTCATCGAAGCAGAATGCGTAGTTGCTCACATGAGCTTCTGAAACAGGAAGTTCACTTCGTCTTCTTCTTCTTCTTCTTCTTCTTCTTCTTCTTCTTCTTCTTCTTCTTTTCCTTCCGGTTGAAGCAGAAGAAGAAGTGAACTTCCTGTTTCAAAAGCTGATGTGAGCCAATACGCATTCTGCTTTGAGGAATGCAAGGTTTTTCTCTGCTGTATATCCTCGTGTAGACCCTAAGAAATTTGGCTCTTTTGTAGTCATACATGTATATATTTTACTCGGTGTTGTCATCATCACCATCACCACATGTCCTCTTCGTAATCATGGTCGCCGCTGTTGTGATCTCTACAGGTTGGGCAAACAAAGACCCCCTCCTTAGTTTTTTGCCAATATCTTGGTCAGAAGTAAGAATTTCGAAAGGATATGTTTTCTTGAAATTTAAAAATTGTACGTAAATATGAATTACCTTTAAGACCGTAAATTTTCATTTAAAAATTTTTGTTCTTGGCCAAAATATTGGCAAAAACATAGTCTTTTTGCCCATCCTGTAGTTGCCTGGTTACAAGAACCAGACCATTCAGCAGAATTCCTTAGCATTTCTTGCGTCAATAAGGCTCTGCATGTCTGATCTTCTGCTATGCAACTCTGTAGCTTCCGTCTTATATGAAGATCCTTGTTGACATCACTATGCTCATCTTTCGTGATTTTTGCTGATCTGCCAAAAACCATTTACACTCATCAGTTTTAAGTAGGGCTGTTGATTTAATCGCGTTAACGCGTGCGATTAACGCGTTAAAAATTGTGCGATTAAAATTGTTAACGCATGCAGTAATCGCACGCGTTAATTATATATGATTAAAATGGAATCAGAGGTAGAAAATCTCGTTTTAAACGGAAGACTCATACTTAAAACTAGTGATACATTCTTTGACAAATATTCAAAAAAAGAATTTGAGTATTGTCGTAGCAATTCGTAGCTCAATCATCGCCTGCATGCGAACCAAAACATGCGTTTAAACGCTAGGCCTAACGATGAGCCGTCGACATCGTTCACTAAGGTTGTTTCCTCACCCCGTCAGACTACATTGGTTGAACTCCAGGACATGGCAAGACCAATGGATCCATGTTTCAAATGAAACTTTTTACAAAAGGACAACTGAGACGCGGTTTGGCAAAAACCGAAACCTCTTGTGAAAAATTGTGACTAAATAACAAGGTTCAGTAGTAGGCCTACTATTGTTAATTACATTGAGAACATCTCTTGAACTGACCAATGTAAATAAACTGGTCTGCCTAGCTATAGCCTATACAATTGGTTGAATAAATAATTAAGTTTTATAGTCAGAAAACGGTTGTCTAATTTTCACATTTAGACCTATATCATTTTAATTAAAGATGGCTCACATGAAAAAATAACGGATTTTGAGCAGTTGACATTTTTGAACAGTGTTTCAATTCTGTCTGTCATACAAAACTGCTCAATAAACAAAATGCAAAAATTCAATAGGCCTAAGCCAAAGGTTATTGAACATGTTTGCAATAGAAAGAATGCATTCAGACATTAAAATTGTATGCTTCTGCAGGGGTCCTTATAAAATAGTAAGATTAATATATTTGAAGGAAATGTATTGCGATTAATTTGCAGTTAATTGTGATTAAAAAAATTAATCGCGCGATTAGTTTCGATTAAAATTTTTAATCGAACAACAGCCCTAGTTTTAAGAAAATGCTCTGTGTAATTATTTGCAATATCAAAAATAAGATGCACTTTCAATAAATTTGTCTCACTTTTTCTGTGACTCAGAGAGTGCACTTACTTCTGTTGTCGTTATCAGATGATAGTCATCAATAAAACACTTTAATTTTACACCTTGTTCAATTGATTTGCTGTAGAATTCTAACCTTATTCAAAATGCAGTTTAGCTCAATTATTGCAGTCAAGCTCTCTGACACAGCGCCCCAAAAGCTTATAGTCGCAGATCATGACCTATAACATATGATCAATTGAACTATGTACATAATTTCAACCTACAGAATCACAGCGCGGACACCGCATCGTTGTTTTACGCCGAAGCGCCGGATGCACATAAAATGACGATCGTATACTAACAGTATCATGATTTACGAATTGTTGCCTTGCATTACGTACTGTGACATGTTGTGTTATGCTGTATATTGTTTGTCTGTCACAGATAACGAGGCTTAAGATTGACAGCAATCCGTTTGCAAAGGGATTTCGCGACTCAGTTCGACTCACCGAAATGGAAAGGTACACTAACTAAAATACATTAATTTTTTATGCACCCGGACCACCCACCTCCACCGCCACAGAGCTCCTCCTTTCTACCTTGGTCTGGGGTGGTGGCGAGAAGCCAAAAATCCCCGGTCAACTCCAGTTACGGTCACAGTTTTGGACATTATGTTCTCCTCAAACCCTCCATCTATACAGAGGGCCAGTAGTCATGACCTACAATGTATATGAATACTTTTCAAAGTATAACTCTCTGTATCATTTCGCAAATCCATTATTATATTGAGGATGCATGTGATTTAGAGTTTGCACGGTTTTGAGATGCAATCATCAATTAGTGTCAGTATAAGCTTACAGAGATTATAACAATAGCGCAACATCATCAAAAGGCGCTCATTCAAGTTTCTTGACTGCACACCAACGAATGGAGCGCAGTGTCGTTGTGGTGGGTTCGGTGCAGGGCTTAAAGTGCGGCTGCACGGTCATGGATGGCGTTCATGCACTTATTTTAAAACCTGAACGCCGTCCGGCCACTTATTGGCCAGCAGAGTCTGGAAATGTAAGGGGCGTCCAGGCACTTCTTTTGGAAAGGTAAGGGGCGTCTAGGCACATATTTTCCCACACTTTAAGCACTGGCTCGGTGACTTCAGTCGGAGGGTTACAGGTTCGAATCCCCCTATATAACAGCCGTCACGTAAGTACCTTCAGTAAGTCACACAATCGCAATTTCTCGTGCGCTTCGGTGTGAAATTCCGATGCAGTGGTGTCCGCTCTGTGGTCGGAAACACCTCCGTGTAGCGAGCGTAAAAGGGCGCTATATATAGCAAATGCAAGAAATATATAAATAAATAAATTATTAAACAACTAAAACAAGTAGGCCTACTACAAAGTCGCTGCGTAAGTGAATGAGCTCCCTGTTATCCTTCGTCAAATACCTATTGGCCTTTCTACTTCTACTTCATTTCTTTTTCTTCTCAATTAGACTGTCTTATTCGACCGGGGTAGGACTGGGAGCGCTCCTGAGTAGTAACCTTGAAGGAGCGCTATATCAAATTCTCAGTAAATAAATTAAATAAATAATAAATAAAGTCATGTGATTAGAATTAAACACCTCGGAGAACCATTTCAATGCTTTTCTTATACGAAGGCGGATGTTTTATTGAAGGAAAGACGGTGGAGTGATCCTGCGGGACTTGCCCTCCTCTTCATCTAAACCCGGTTCCTTGTTCCTGACTGCCATTCCCAGCAAGTATGGTCAGCGCTTTGAACACCAACATGTTCATACGAAGTCAAGATGTCCGTCCAGTGGTCAAGCCAAACATCTCGAACAAGTTTCGCTCGGAATCAGGAAAGTCAACACGAAAACTGATCAGATCCATTCATTTGGGAATGAACTCGGTATGTATATATGCAGATAATTATAGTATTCATGTATGCATTGCATGTATTGTATATTATGTATGTATGTATGTATGTATGTATGTATGTATGTATGTATGTATGTATGTATGTATGTATGTATGTATGTATGTATGTATGTATGTATGTATGTATGTATGTATGTATGTATGTATGTATGTACATGTATGTATGTATGTATGTATGTATGTATGTATGTATGTATGTATGTATGTATGTTAAGGTGGAGTGAATGCAATGGTGAAATTTTTTATGTAGAAAATAAAAAATGCCCTGGTGTGGAAAAGTTGTGTTTAGATATTGTTAGTTGTTTTCCAAAATAATATGTTGAACTTAGACTATTCCTTTCTTAAGAGGCGCTCCAACGATAAAGAAAATCGAAAACTTTTTGACAAAATTTGCAATTTTTCCTGAAAATTAATTTTAGCCATAGATAACTTAAGACAACAACCATTTGTTGCAATGCTGTTTAATGATGATAGAATTATTTATAGGAGTAAAAAATGAATCTCCGAGAATTAAATCAGGCCTCGTTCCAGGTTTATAACCCTTTTATCTTCTTCGATGATCAACATCGTCAACTGGAATGTATTACTAATACTGCTATAATTATTTATTCTGCATTTTCATTTCAGACGAAAACTTGGATAAAATGGTGGACGCTTCATCAGTCCGACCTTTCCTGCTGAACCTATCTTCCTATAATCACCCATCGTCGTCTTACGCATTATTCGGCCAACAGTTCATCCACTCTGCAGCGGACGGAGCGCATTCCTACATGGCCAAGCACCTACTCGGACTGCAGAAGATGCTGTCCGCCTTCCCGTCATACCATGCGGGCTCTGTGCAGACGCCAACGGAAGTGGCCAGCAACGACACATCCGGTTTAGGGCTCTACGGCATTCTAGACTCTTCTTTTAAACCCGAAACGGAGGAGTTAAGGGATTCTATCGAGAGGAATCGTTCGTTTTCGAAGACGACTGAAAACTAATAATTATTAGTCAGACTTATAGTATACTGTTTACATGGTGTAAGCTATTATTAACTATGTCGATAATTTTTTCAGAAATTAATTAATTGCATGAAAGATATGATGTACTACTATAGGCAGCTTTATACAAAATCCGATGAAATTTAGCCATTTTTCTTTATATCCAGTCTTAAAATTAAAAGGATTGCATGTCTGTCAACATTGTTATAGGAAACCAATAAGACTGCAAATCTCTTGCCCAGAATAGTGTGTCTAAACATGAAGTACAGCCAAGCACGCTTGCAAGGGGTTTGTTTGTTTGTTTGTATGTGCACGTGCTATAGCGTCCCTTCAAGCTCTCTACTCAGAGGCGCTCCCGATGCAGAGCGGACACTGCATCGGAGTTTCACGCCGAAGCGCTGAGCAATTGTGAGTGAAGGACTTGCCCAAGGTCCTTACGCGGCGAGGTGGATTCGAACCTCGAACCTTCCGGCTTCAAGGCAACGACGCCACCACTATACCACCGCGCCCCACATCGGTCACATGTGTATAATACACATACAGTGCTGCAGGAGATCCCTTGCGCGGTTTAAATGTATCTGTAAACCTATACCACTAAATAAATAATAATAATAAGACGATATGTAGGTCGTCGGTGACAGTAAAAAGACGAAGGAAATGGAGTTATTATTGGCTACATGAATTCAGCAGATCAAATTAATGAAAGTCATACGATTGTTTTAAAAGGTAAGTCTCTTATGCACTGTGATTTAAATGACTCCAGAAATAGAGCAGAAATGGCAATATTACTTGTTTGTTGCTTGTTAGGCTGAATAAAAAGAATTAAGAACTGACAATATTATCAAAATGTCACCATGACTAAAATAAACGAACGACCTTTATTATGGCAAACATAGGCTAAACAACAATGACATCAGGCGACAACATAATAATATTATGATGACAAATTGTTGCGAGTCGTCCACTATAGGTCCGAAATTTATAACCTTCTTTGGACTGCCCCTCCTCCTCTTGCTTGCATTTGACATTACCCTCTCAGTTCTCATGTTGTGGTCGCATAGGCCTACACACTCCAGTAGAGTGGGCCGACATATTGGGGTTATAGGGTTAATCTAAGTCAAAGTTGCTGACCACGTATCGGGTCGCAGTCAAAATTATTTTGTTTAGAGGAAATATGGAGTCTTCTTGACTCTTTATAAACCGTTTTCTGCAGCAAAGTCTTCCAGCATTCGGAAAAATAATGCATCCTATAGCCTATGATGATGGTTCTCTGCCCGAAGGCAGGTTCATTGCATGGCTTTATAGCCATGTAGATTCTGTGAATCTGTTATGCCTATGTATACACTCAGGGCTTAAAGTGTGGCTGGACGGTCATGAGCGGCGTCCTTGAACGTATTTTAACATCTAAACGCCGTCCTGCCACTTAGCCTATAGGTCAGCACAGCCTATAGAAATGTATGGGGTGTCCACTGTCCAGGCACTTCTTTTGGAAAGGCAAAGGTGTCCTGCATGCAGGCACTTATTTTAACAAACTTTAAGCACTGTACACACTGAGTCATGGGGTAAAACCCGGTTTTCCGGACAATCTCTAATCTATGCATGTATATGAGCACCTGTTATATATCGTCCCTTCAACATTCCTTCTCAGAGGCGCTCCTGACTGTATATCACAGCGCGGACACTGAATCTGAGTTTCACGCAGAAGCGCATGAGCAACGGCGAGTGAAGGACTTGCTCAGGGTCAACACGCGGCGGCTTGAGGTGGATCCAAACCCGCAATCTTCCGATGCCAAAGCACTGAACATCCCCTACACCTGCACCGCGCCCCACAATACCTATACAATCGCCAACCCGTTCCGCCACCATGTTTCTGCAATCAACCCGTAGCCTATATAGTCGCACGCGGCTATATTTCCAGAATAATTTAGACAATAAAGATGACATTAATCACCACAAACTTCGAGGTCGTACTGCGACCAAGTCCGATTCTGGTCTGCAAGGCCGTATCTAGGGAGTGTTTTGGGTGTTTGAACACCCCCTCCCCAAATGAAATAATGCGAAAAGGAAATTTTTACTGGTACTTGATATAAGAACAACAGTGTGTAATGCAACTTCGAGCAGCAAAATCGAAAATCGCTGAAAATAGTGTTTTTGCACAGCCATGAACGTACATGTATTACGAGCCAAAAAATTATAAGAAAATCAGGCGATGACTAAAAAATGTCCTCAGAAATTTCAAAGACTAAAAAACGGTCGTCAGAAAATTTTGCCCGAGAGAAACAGTCGGGAAAACACCCCCAGAAATAAAAATTCCTGGCTACGTCCTTGCTGCATGGTCTGCCTGTAAGCCTAGTCGAGTTAGTCGTGTGCATGAATTGCGCGTTTTTGGACGATTATAGTATCACCTATATAACAATTGCCAATTATAATTATACGATGGCATATCTGTAGATGACCTCTACGATAGCACTTCAAAAATCACAAGTCACTTTCTATAGCGCAATTATTATAGTCTTGCAGCAGCAAAAACCACGAAATTGAGCTGTAACTGTTCGTCTCATAATTAAGTGACAATCACTCGGAATTAAGTACCACCACTCTCTTTGATCCGTTACAGCTGCGAACAATTAAAGCGAACAATTATAAAGTCGATTCTACGAGTGGGAGATGGTAATCGATATGGGATGGGTCACTTACAGAACTTGACTGCTGAGGCTGGGGGATAAATATCGGATCCACTCCCCAGCTTTTGTTCTCGGATGATACGCAATTGATGCCGGTCGGTTAGCGCTTGGAGCAGCCGCGGAGGGAGGGTGCGGAGGGAGGGTGCGTCACGGAGATCAAGGGTAGGGTGTGGTCGAAGGGAGGGTAGAGCAGTTGACCCGAGAGGTGATGAGCCCCGTCTCCGATTGCGACACTTGAGAAGATGCGGTCGTTACGGGTGAGCGGACAGCGAGCGAGAAACGACAGCCATCGACATCTGCTCTGGCGTCTGGCCCTCTGTTGGTGGCCGGTGTAGGTGTAGGGGATGGGTGGGAGACGGGGAGGCGTTGGCGGTCAGCGTCCGTGAAATTGTGGTCAGTGGCCGGACAATGGACGAGCAGACGGGTCGTATTAGGATGGACAGAACGTTGATGACCGTGATGAGATGAGAGCGGACAAGTGTGTGTTGAAAGTGGCACGTGTTCATACTGGCAATCTTCAGAACACGTTGACGGACTGAAGGACTGAAAGACTGAAGGACTAAAAGACTGAAGGACTAAAAGACTGAAGGACTGAAAGACTGAAGGACTAAAAGACTGAAGGACTCAAAGACTGAAGGACTGAAAGACTGAAGGACTAAAAGACTGAAGGACTGAAAGACTGAAGGACTAAAAGACTGAAGGACTCAAAGACTGAAGGACTGAAAGACTGAAGGACTAAAAGACTGAAGGACTAAAAGACTGAAGGACTAAAAGACTGAAGGACTCAAAGACTGAAGGACTAAAAGACTGAAGGACTAAAAGACTGAAGGACTGAAAGACTGAAGGACTGAAAGACTGAAGGACTGAAAGACTGAAGGACTAAAAGATTGAAGGACTGAAAGACTGAAGGACTGAAAGACTGAAGGACTGAATGACTGAAGGACTGAAAGACTGGAGGACTGAAAGACTGAAGGACTTATGGGATGAAGGACTAAAACACTGAAGGATAGAAAATAGAAGAACTGAAGGACTGAAGGAGTAAAGGATTGAAAGACTGAATGACTAAAAAATTTAAAATAGACTGAAGGACTAAATGAGAACCAAAGACTTAATGACTCAAGGACTGCCTATCTAAATAGTTAAATAGAGCCTGTTGTAAGTTCTAAGCTCAGTTATATGCAGGGTAGACTAAAAAAGAACCTCTAAGTTTTTGCCAATACCTTGGCCATAAGTAAGAATTTCAAAATGAATATTACAGGCTTAAAGACAATCATATTTATTTAAAATGGCCACATTTTTACCAAACTATTTCAAACAGAACAAAAGATATCTCACTTTTAGTGAGATGGAACAGTGTTTTTTGACGATTCGAAAACATAATGCAACAAAGTACATGTAACAAAAAAGAATTTATTAAGTCACATCTCAAATAATTGCTATCAAATGAACTTGACAATGTCTCAAAACCTATATTTAACGTGTCCACCACCAGTGGCGACACTTGTTATGAGTCTATTTGTAAACTTCTTGATGGCCTTCTCGGTGTGTTCCGGAGGTAAATCTTCCCATAATTATCAGCGCCAATTCGATCATCAATTTTAGTATCGCACTTGGTTTTGGGCCGCAGACTGTCGTATTTCTCCAGCATAATTATATAGCTCTCCACACTTGATAAGCCATGATATATGAGACCATTGGTTCTTCTCAATCAAGCCAGTACAATACTATTATTGACGCTGAACCAATCTCCTTTTATCAACGGCACATTTCTTACATACATGGTACTCTCAAACTAGCTCTTAATTTCTCTTCAATCACTGTTTATCAGAGTAAGCGGTGATTTTATAGTTTTATCTCCAAGACCTTGCTCATAAAGTGTCTGAATACAAATTTTGTCTGCTATTGACACCTTGAGCATTTGAATGTGTTAGAAAGTTTGATTTTATTGTTTTAATAACACAATTATTAATTTGAAAAATCTTTATTTACGAACTAGTTAGTCATCTTGCAGAATTATGTCACTGTGACGTGCAGCTGCGCCGGTACGGTAGGCTATAAGCTTACATGTTTCTCATCTAAGCATAATTATCTGTCAATCTCAAGTTTATTTGACACCAGTTATTTGAATTGTGACTAAAAAATGGGTTTTTTGTTACTTCTTGTTTTGTTGTTTTTTGATCGTCAAAAGACAGTAGCCCATAGGTGGACTCACTAAAGGTGATAACTTTTGTTCTGCTTGCAAATTGCAATATGTTGGTAAAATTGGGCCATCGTACTTAAATATATATGAATTGCCTTTAAGCCTGTAAAATGTAATTTGAAATCTTCTTACTTCTTGTCAAGATATCAGAAAAAACTTAGGAGTACTTTTTATGGATCATCTTGTATATTAAAAGAGAATTACAAAACTGTTTTTGCCTTTCCCTAGATTACATATTTTAACAAATTCATTCATTCATAAATTATATTCGTTAATTCTTCATTCATAGGCCAATAGCATTTCTATGATGACTGTAGACTTGCACATCATCGGCAGGGGATGCTATAACTCAACTCAGGAGGCTCCTGCAGCCCATGGCTGGAGACGTGTGAACTTTGATGTAGGCCTATCTGTTGGCTCATTGTGTATACCCATTTGAATTTTTTTAATCATTATTTTTTCCGCCATGCATGGGGCACAGTTTATCAAAATTGGGCGCATTAGTCATGACCGAAATTGAAATATAACAAGAAGCAACCGCCGTATAATATTTATGTAACAGACACATAGGCGTAAATAAAAAATCTATGCACAACGAGCAACGTTTAGTGGCAATTAAAAGCATACAGAGCTCACGCTAACGTATAAACAAGCTGTCACCGGCCACTGTGGAAGATAAATGTCGAAACTCTTAATGACAGCATCTCACGCAATAACACTTCTAATGTCCCATGCATATAAGCACCATGCATACTACAATGAATTTGAGAATAATGCGATACAGCGGTGAATACGTGTATAACGCAAGGATCATGATGCTTTTATGCTTCCTCCTGACTCCAACTTGGCGCGGCTTTGTCCATCAATCACGTGCAGTCGTCTGCTGTGTACGTCAAAGTTTGACTGACTTGATGACAACAGCTGTCAAATCGGCGACATCGACACTGCTTGAGAATTCACATGACCTCTTGACATCGCCGTTTTTGACGACGACGACTAAAGAAGAGACGTTCGAAAGCGATATGAGGCGATTACTCTATATCGCGAATGTCCGCCGCTAAAATATCACGCAAGACACAATAATACTGAGCAAGGATAGGATCATGGGCGCCCGCAGAAATCTTTCCAGGAGGGGCAAAACTCGATAATCACGGTCAAAATTCTTTGTAGCAAGGGGTTGAAAATGCAAAGCAGGAAATTATAAGCATATAGCCTATGCCTACATGGGTGCTTTTTTGTATAGGTTTCTTTATGTAAATTTCTCAGTTTAACTTTGATAATTTCTATTATATGAATATAGTCTTTTCAGTGCAAAGAAATTTGTTAACAACCAAAAAGTAGTAGTTATAAAAATAAGTTTCAACTTTCCAGGGGGGGGGCAAGTGCCCCCTCTTGTCCCTATGTGCGGGCGCCCATAGATAGGATCGCAACTGCAAGCTATTTAGGTGTTATTTACTACTTCGCGTGCATGCAAAGCTTTCTTATACATGATGGTTGTCGATATTTTTTGGCATCATTGGGCGCATTGAAAAAAAATTGAGACACGTCCTGTTCAAATGAATCTTCGTTTTGTGTTGAAACGTGCAACGCTCCGTGTCATCCATGACATCAGATGGGAGGAATGACACGATTGCTGAAGGGTAATTTGTCAAAGCTGGCTCTGAAAAGTTCGCCGATGGCTTCGCACTGCGGTACTATGATGTACTAAAACATATTATGTGTAACTTTAAAAATAAAAAATGGATGGTTCTTAGGTTGGTCTCTATGTTAAATTTTGTAAATTCAGAGTGATTAATAGGTCTATATCATGAAGCCACATGAAAAACATTATACATCTATAATGAGCATTTGAATATGTAGGCAGAGAGAAAACTCTGCTTATGTCGCCACTCTCTCTCTTTCTCCAGCTCTTCTTCTCCCCTCTCTTCCCTCCCCCTCTATCTTTCTGTCTGTTTGTCTGTCTGTTTCTTTGTCTCCACGCATCACGCATATAGCTGCATTCGAGCAGACTCGTTCAAAATTACTGCGTAAGCTTAATCTTAGATTGACTAGTTGTTTTCAAAGATGTTACTTTCTTTTTTCATACATTCGCAGGCTTATACATTTTGGGTGGCTATGTTAAAAGTGTCAGCATTAGATCAAAACGGTGGTGAAATATTAACTGTGCTTCATCAACAAAGAGACAGCGTGAAGCTTTTGTCTCAAGATGCCGCATTGTTCTTTGTCCTTTTAGGCCATTGTCATCGTCATCGTCATCGTCGTCGTTGTTCCTGCGAAAAGAACTCACTGACGTCTCTATTACACGCTTAGTTGAGTCTCATTATAAACACAATTATTGCGCTCATAATTTTGTCATTACCCTGTCCTGCGAAGGCCATCAGCGAGCCTCACCACGCTGCAGAGGGAAGCGGGGAGGCACAGCTGACTGAGTGGAGCATGCACACATCGCTGACGCCTGCGTGAAATTGATGAAACGAGATGGCCAATGAGATTAAATGAACTGGACATAACAGACTGCGGTGGGAAGGTACTATGTAGCCGACAAGAGGCTTTAGAAGTCATTGCGCCAGATGCAAGGTCATTGTAACG
Organism: Lumbricus rubellus; assembly: GCA_945859605.1. Classification (NCBI taxonomy): domain Eukaryota; kingdom Metazoa; phylum Annelida; class Clitellata; order Crassiclitellata; family Lumbricidae; genus Lumbricus; species Lumbricus rubellus. Next base: position 28,968,392 of record OX243826.1, on the reverse strand, counting down.
ATGAACTGTAGACTGACAGAAGTGTGTGTGTACGGTCTTTGATGGGATAGATGATGTTTGGGTAAACAATGCAAGTCTTTACTATGATGATCATGGACAAATGTAACTCTTAACTTAGAACATTGTTTTCTTACAGTTTCCTGGAAAAATTGCAATTATTGCCAAAAGAGCTTTCCAGTTACAGAGTCATTATACTTAATGTGAACACGATTTGATGAGCTATTATGCTTGCAATTCATGACACTGGCAATGAAGCGCTTGTGTGTATGAGCAATATGAAATCGATTTAACCGTTTAACGGTTGCAGGTTTCACCATCTAGAATGACGTAAGCCCATCGAAGCTGCATAATATTAGGCCCTACTTCTGACCAGTGAAGCTCTGTTTCACTAATCACCACTCTTTTTTTCCTTGTAGGATATATGTGGCTGGGATGAGAGGACAGCAGAGAAGCTTTCTTGAAAGAGTGCTATATAAGTCCATAGAATGATTGATTGATTGAATGAATGAATGAATTAAACCCACAAGATTGAAAACTATATATATATATATATATAGAGTCTCAGTATTATGAAAAATACTGAGTGTCAACAAGTTTTTTTAACCACTCACATACCAGCAGTTCAAAGTGCAAGACACATTATTATACAAACATGGATTCAACGCAGTTAGAGATACCCACAAGAAACATAGCAATAATGAGTATTCGTTAAGGATAATTTCTTATCTATTATTACTATTTTGTTGTAAATAGTAGCAAGTGCAGCTGCGTTTGTGCATGAAAATTTATAAGTAGGCTATCAGTGCAACATAAATAAATAAATAGGTTAGGGTATACCTGAAATTGTGAAGGATAGGATGAAGTCGAAGTCATATTCCACCCTAAAAGACATCTTTAAATTGTTTTTTTTACCAACCGGTAATCTGAACTCGATTTCAAATTACCATTGCACGGGGTAGCATGAAATAGGGTGTAGGCCTAATAAAAAAATGCCACACTGGACCAACGCAAATACAGGAGGCATTGGATATCAAAGTCGGTTTTCGATGCCAGGCCAGAATCCGGAAGGTCAAAGCCATGATGATGGCATGTTGCAACAGTGAAAATCGCGGCGGCCATGGAGGAAGTATTCAGGAGCGGAATCAGAGTGAGTGGGATAGCCTGAAAAGTAGCCTATTGGATGAAAGTGGTCGTGGTTGTCTAGCGATTCGCTAGATGTCTTCTGGATCATACGCGCCACAGGCACGAAGAGTTTTATATAAAAATTAACAACGTCAATTCTTTGCTTCTGAGACACCTAGAAACTAGTAAAATGGTTTCTTTTATTGATTATCAATCGGTGTGACAAATCGCAACCCGTTACAACGTAGACAAAAGTAGCCCACAGGCAGACTCTCATAATTTTTTATTAGGGTTTGAAGGAAAAGCTTTAATCGATGACGATTCCTTCTTGGTTAGCCGTTTATAATAATGCTGACGTTACTGACTAGGTTTATTTATTTTAGACAGGCCTATAAATATAATTATATATAGGTGCAAACTATGAAAATACTCTTTCTAAAGTTGAAATAATTATGAGGTTGCTTTGCGATGATTGCTAATCTGCAGCATTCAGTAAATCCGTGAATTAGCCCATAGCTATATAGTGTGACAATAATACAACGATAATTTATGCATAGCCACTCGATGGGCTATAGATCCAAAGGTTAAGCATCAATCTATAACTCGACACGCCATGCTTGATTAAATTTAATAGCAACTATTGCCAATACATCTATAGCACACAATAAGCACACCTACATTATGCAGCTACGGTGCATGGGAGGTCGTTCCAGATGGCCGTTAGATCGACTTCGTATTGTTCAATGTCATACACACACTAGCTTCAATGACATATACATGTAGAGTCATGAAGTGTAAACATAATGGTTCATTGTTTCAAGCTGATCCAACTAAACAATTAATAAAAGCTGTGTATGATATCACATTGTCGTAACGTACACTGTTACATGTACAACTTCTCATATGCATAACAGTATATCTAAGGAGTAGAAGTGCAATGGGTTCTGTTTCATTGAGCCAGTTCCCAGTAGCTTGCTCCTGTTTCATTCCTGTAGATTTGCTCCGAAGTTGATGTTGCTGGCATTGCAAAAAGTTCGCAGATGCACGACTGGGAACTGGGATGGATGCAAAAGCTGGTGCAGTATCTGTTCGCAGAACAAGTTCGCGAACAGAACAGCGAAGAACACATTGGATCCGTCACATTTCGAATCGAACAATAGTTAATGCACTTGTTCGTGGCTACCTTCCGGAATCTGGTTCCTTGCAGATTTGTATTGAAGGTCCTCTCAAAAGCTAAAACAAGACGGTTAGACCTAAACGTATAGCAGCTTATTCATCGATCTACGACTATGTTGCTTTATTATTATTATTATTATTATTATTATTATTATTATTATTATTATTATTATTATTATTAGCACACATTTATTTTTTCCAAAGAAAATAACAAAGTCATTTAAAGTCTAATGGAATTGCTCCTGTTCACAATAAGAACTAACATAGTTCTTCAGTGCAAGACCTCCATGTGTCTTGACTGTTTGAGTCTGTCGTTCCTAAAACAGACAAAGAGTTCCCTATTTGTAGAGCGACTGATAGACGCTGGAGCAGATGACTCGTCTCACGCTTGTCTCCTTTGGCCGCTGAAATTTTCCGTCCTAGCTCTTGTACGAACTGCAGAGAATCAGTGTCCCAACTTCCTGCTGTTTCGACTGCGACAGGGACGAAATGATGCGATCTTGCTAAGTCTGCAAACTCTGCATATTTGCTCTCTTTGTTACGGGCTGCTCTTTCCGCCGCGGCACCTGCACTTTCTGCATAATTATTAATTAACCATTATTAATTATTTTTTTAAATATTATTATTATTATTATTATTATTATTATTATTATTATTATTATTATTATGGAAAAGTCGCTCAGCTGAATGTCATTCACAGCTCGGGGAGTAGTGGCAATGTCCCGGAAAGGCAGATGGCATTCCCACGTTATTATTATTAACGTTGTTATTATTATTATTATTATTATTATTATTATTATTATTATTATTATTATTATTATTATTATTATTATTATTATTATTATTATTATTATTATTATTATACAGTATATCAAGTGGCTGATGAGTGTCAAGAAGGATGCGTCATCGCATTCACAGCTCGGGGAGCGGTGGCAATGTTCCGGAGAGGCAGATGGCATTCCCTCGTTGTAGAGCCACCGAGATCCGCTGGAACAGATAAGATGTCTCCATTGGGTCGTGGGTTGCGGTAGTTATTCGTCTCCCCAACTCGGTAATGAATTTCTGTCCTTCAGAACACCAAGCTCCACCGGTCTCCAGTGCGACCGCCACAAAAGCGTGGGTTCTGGTGATGGTGGCATATTTGATCGACTTGGACGTCGCTGCTCGTTCGGCGGCTTCGCCAGCTGCGAAGGATGTATGTGGAAGATGGGACATGGCGTAGGTGTCGGGCACTGTCACATCCCATGCCAGACATAATTTTATTATTATTATTATTATTATTATTATTATTATTATTATTATTATTATTATTATTATCATCATCATCATAGGTGGTTCAGTGCCATTGCAGCTTGCTATCTTAGATCCCTTAGCCGGGTAATGGACTCTGGCTAAAAAGAATACAAACTAAAATGATTTGCTGAATTTCATACTAGATGGCATTATTATTATTATTATTATTATTATTATTATTATTATTATTATTATTATTATGATTATTATTATTATTATGATTATTATTATTATCACTATTATTATTATTATTATTATTATATTATTATTATTATCATTATTATTATTATTATTATTATTATAATTATTATTATCCTTTAATATCTTCAAGAAAACACATCAACAACAGGAAACACACAAAAAAAACAGAAAAGCTACAGCTACAGTCACACGTCTTCCGGCCTCGGCTCAGCCAAAGTGCCTCGAAAGGCCACCGAGTTGAAGCGCTGGACAGTAATAGAGAGGCGTTGCAGCAAAAAGCAGGTCTCTCTCAGATCACCGGAAGACAATGATAGAATGCGGCCTAAATCTGATAAAAAGTCGAGACCAATAGTACAAATGGGACCTAGAGTCTCAAGGGCAAGAGGGACAAAAAAGTGAGTGTTTGCAAGAGCGGCGTATTTAGTATTTTTCCTCTCCGTTGCAATCTCGGCAGCCGCGCCCGCCGTCGAAGCCGTGGCCTGGATATATGATGGTGCAAGAGTGTCTACCACTGTCGCATCCCACACAAGATGACGACCCGTAGTTTATTATTATTATTATTATTATTATTATTATTATTATTATTATTATTATTATTATTATTATTATTATTATTACTAAACTGTCATTTCTAGCGCTACAGAAAAAGAAGAATAAAAAACAGTATAAAAATAATGGTGAAAAATAAAACCACTGCGCCGGTCTCGTGAATTTAAATGTCATTTTGGACAGTGCATTTGCTTGAAGGCAAACATCTCTCACTAGAATAGTCACCAGTGGCAGGCTCGCGCAAACATGGTCGACTTAACCAGCAGGCACACAACTAGTGTTGATGAATCACAGCAGCTTAGAGTTTCTGTAGAACGGATGATCAAGATATTGTCGGATGATGATGTCGCCCGGAGTTCTCAGTCTTTAACCGCCCCGGAAAATCCTGCACAGAGGCCAGGCATTGATTGCAAGTCGGAAGGTTGATGTCAATGCCGCGATCGACTCCCAAAAGACCAGCTCCTCCATAGGGTCGAACAATAATTTTATCCGACGAACGGTGTAAGTAGGTCATTTGGCCCGACACTTTGCTATCAACTGGAGCCTGTTCCCCCTCGAGCTGTAGGTGGACCATTGCAGCCGCGTAGGGGTGACGGAACTTCCAACCAAACCAGTCCAAATCACAGAATACCCGAAGCTGATAAATGGAAAAAACCGGCACGCCGACTCAGTGAACAGTCATACTCCAAATTCCGGTGATCCACCGAGAAAATTTTGCATTCCAACTAAGTAATCCGCCAAAACGGCATAGACCTCTGCCAGCAACCAACATGGAGCAACAGTTGTCGATTCGACTTTAAAGATAGCACTATCCACAGAACATATTTTTACAACATCGTGTTTGCATGCGCTTGTTATAGCGCCCCATCAAGCCATCCCTACTCAGAGGCTCTCCAGAATGCAGAGCGGACACTGCATCGGAGTTTCACGCCGAAGCGCTGAGCATTTTGTGAGTGAAGGACTTGCACAAGGTCCTTATACGCGGCGAGGTGGATTCGAACCTCGAACCGTCCGGCTCCAAGGTAACGACGCCACCACTACACCACCGCGCCCCACATGTGTTAGATATGTTTTACCTATCATATACATGTAGGCCAGTAAGAAGAGGCAAAATAATTTTATTGTCTCAAGGTTTATGTTGTCTATATATAAAATATCTCTCTTGGAGTTTCCGTCTTAGAAAGATCTCCTGAGCTTGGTCTGTATTTCTGCAACCACTGAAGCCCCATACAGACACTGGTTGGATAGATAACATTGTAGACCAGGGCTTAAAGTGTGGCTGGACGGTCATGGACGGCGTCCATGCACTCATTTGAAAATCGGAACGCCGTCCTGTCACTCATTGGCCTGAACAGCCTGGAAAAATAAGGGGCGTCCAGGCAGTTCTTTTGGAAAGGTAAGGGGTGACCAGGCACTTCTTTTGGAAAGGTAAGGGGTGACCAGGCACTTCTTTTGGAAAGGTGAGGGGCGACCAGGCACTTCTTTTGGAAAGGTAAGGGGTGACCAGGCACTTCTTTTGGAAAGGTAAGGGGTGTCCAGGCACTTCTTTTGGAAAGGTGAGGGGCGACCAGGCACTTCTTTTGGAAAGGTAAGGGGCGACCAGGCACTTCTTTTGGAAAGGTGAGGGGCGACCAGGCACTTCTTTTGGAAAGGTAAGGGGCGACCAGGCACTTCTTCTGGAAAGGTAAGGGGCGACCAGGCACTTCTTTTGGAAAGGTAAGGGGCGACCAGGCACTTCTTTTGGAAAGGTAAGGGGCGACCAGGCACTTCTTTTGGAAAGGTGAGGGGCGACCAGGCACTTCTTTTGGAAAGGTAAGGGGCGACCAGGCACTTCTTTTGGAAAGGTAAGGGGCGACCAGGCACTTCTTTTGGAAAGGTAAGGGGCGACCAGGCACTTCTTTTGGAAAGGTGAGGGGCGACCAGGCACTTCTTTTGGAAAGGTAAAGGGCGACCAGGCACTTCTTTTGGAAAGGTGAGGGGCGACCAGACACTTATTTTTCCACACTTTAAGAAACGTTTAAGCACTGAATAGGTCGATACTTAGTGACTGTGTGTAAAACTTAATGTATGTGGTCTGTATACTACTGTACGCATATCTGAACTTTTATAAACCGCATTATCAATACATCCCAGAAATTGCAATTATAGCAGACGTCTCTAGATATAACCAAACCGGATGATCAGTAACGGTAAATTGCGAATAGATGGCTGGCTGGAAATGTAACCGTTTTGCGAAATTGTCAATTAAGTTTACATTGCACAGTGAGTCGAAAATTAATTCGCGATACTGCAGTGCACGAAAGCGAGTAACAAGGATCAAAGACGAAGAGAATGACACGAACCTTTGGTGCTGGTGTAATAAGGAAATGGAACGGTGAAAGTAGTTCCGGTGAAGATTGAAATGGAGATGTTGGTCATTTGAGGAATCATTTGTAGATCAAGCATGCCCAGTGTTCCATTGCGCAGTATGTTTCCAGTGCCAAAAGTGAAAAAACCTTTTTTCCACGATACCCAGTAGAGTCCAGGTGAAAGTCCGTTGTTAATGGCATTTGCCACCATGGTCTTATTGCTGCAGACAAGGAATTGTAGAAAGACTTCATTAGGTTATTTTTATTATTATTGTCATGATTATTATCATTATTATTATTATTATTATTATTATTATTATTATTATTATTATTATTATTATTATTGTAATTTTTTTTGCCCCAAGGTATTTAGGATCCCTCAGGGACTTATTGCTAACTACAGTATAAAAACCAGTCCAGAATGACCATACTCTTCGTTATCTTATTGTTATTAATAATAATAATAATAATATTATTATTATTATTATTATTATTACTAGGCCTAGTATTAATATAAATAATAATGATATTATTATTAATATTATTATTATTATTATTATTATTCTTATTATTATTATTATTATTATTATTATTATTATTAGGTGTACGGACATTTGAACGGTGGTCAATTGAACGGACGACACTTGACCGGCGACACTTTAACGGGCGATATTAGAACGGGCCGACAATAGAACAGGCGACACTTAACCGGAACGTCATATTACCGGACCGACTAATGAACGATTCACACGGTGCGGCGTTATACACTATGTACATAGGCCTATTTGAGTTTTGACTGAATGTTGGGCGCGACGTTTGGTCACGCTGACTATTATAAAAAGTTATAGAAAGTTTTATTGTCACATTTCGATCAACTGTTAATTTTGCATGTGAAGCAAAGTTTTATTTTTACACCACTGGAAATGAATGGAATCGGTAGAATAACGAATTCAGAGGAAGGAAGGCATTTCAGACGCCAGTCGATGTTCTTCTCTCACCACTCCACCGTATGGACCTTTTTACTCTTCTCAAGAAGGAATTCAAATGCAAAAGACTACTTTCTTGCAAGGATCGACCGGCATGCCTCAATCAAGCATCAAGAAATTTTAATGTAGGCCTATTTACAAATGTTAATTTAGCATGTGAAGCAAAGTTATATTTTTACACCGCTGGAATGGATGGGATCGGTAGAATAACGAATTCAGAGGAAGGAAAGCAGTTCAGACGCCAGTCGATGTTCTCCTCTCACCACCTCACCGTATGGACCTTTTTAACAGGTCTCAAAAAGGACATTCAAATGTAAAAGACTACTTTCTTGCAAGGATCGACCCGGATGCTTCAACCAAGCATCAAGAAATTTTAATGTATTTTAGTTCAGTTGCCCGTTTGTCACACAACGAGACATTGAACTTGGTGGGCCAAGACAGTTACTGTCCAAAACAGTAAATATTCGATTGCCTTTAAATTTTATAAAGCTTTACCGATCAATTGTCCGCCGGTCATTTGTCGCCCGTTCAACTGTCCGGCCGTTCAATAGTCTCAGCGGTCATTTGTACACCGTTCTACTGTCGCCGTTCTAGTGTCGCACGTTCTTTTGTCGTCCGTTCTAATGTCATGGAACCTTTTCTTATTATTATTTTTATTATTATTATTATAACAGGAATGTTAGGTTTAGGTTTCGGTTTAGTTTTAACAGATCAATTTCAGTTTGCTTAGAGTGGCCGGTCCATAGCTCCAGGTGAAGTACGATCTATGGCAGGGGTGTCAAAGAGCTGGCCCGCGGGCCATTTCTGGCCCGCCGACGATTTTTTCTGGCCCGCGGTGCCTTCCCAAAAGATTACAAAATTAGAGGCTAAAAGTTCAAATTTTGTTATTTTACAGTCAGCGCCAAATATCTTGCAAATCTTCATGGTTTATTGTATGTAAACCTATATAATAGGCCTATCTTGTTAGAGTATGACTACGTTTTATAAATGGATTGATAGAAACAAAAGACACATTGCAACAGAAGCTTCGACACTCTGGCCCCCCACTTGTTATAAAATATTCACACTGGCCCGCCACTTGTTAGAAGATGTTCAAACTGGCCCGCCACTAAAAAAGGTTTGACACCCCTGATCTATGGTGAAGCGTTTGATGAATTTATCGAAGTTGAATCAGTTCTTCCTAGACTGAATCTTCATTGGTAAATTATTCTCCTCATCTTCTTCGAGCACTGGGTTGCATATTTACAGAGGTATTCGAATATTCGAGCACGAGGTTGCACATCTACGGAACATTTTGAATATTCCGATGAGTTTACATGAAGCTGAACATTGATCTGGAGACGAGATTATCAGTCAACTTCAGATAAGAAATAATAATTTATTTAGATTAATCAACGCCAAATAGGTAATTAGGCAACTGTATTAATGTATGTTGTTTGACATTTTTAAATATATTTTTCCATTAAAGGTATTGAGTTCTCTTGAACTAGGAAAGGTATTGTCTGGTAAGGTTCTAACCAAAATTCACGGCCTGTTAAGACTAAATCTACGACATTTATTTTTTTTTTGCCCTCAGGTACTTCGTTCCCCAGGGGCTTATAAAATATTAAAAGCAATGTGCCTGGAACGGCTAAACCTCATCCATTTCGGGCGTAGGTCTTCTAAAGGAGCCACTAAATGCTACGGCGTTGAACCGCTGAATTGTGATAGAGAGCAGGCCGCTGAAATAGATAACTGGTCTCTCTAGGTTCACCCGTAGCTGATGTAAGGTGGCGACCCATGTCCGAAATAAAATCAATCAACTTATTATTATTATTATTATTATTATTATTATTATTATTATTACTATTATTATTATTATTATTATTATTATTTGTATTATTATTATTATTATAATTATTATTATTATTATTATTATTAGGGTAAAGTGGGGTAATTTCGGCATGGGGCTAATTTCGGCACCCCCCTGTAGCCGAGAAACTATCTTGCACTAAGACTCCTCTATGGTTTGACGTCATAGATCTCAACATTACAATGTTAGAAAAGTTCGAAAACGAATTATAAATCGCATTAAAAGCACTTTTGTTAAGTCATTTTTGTTTTGATGCATTTTCGCAATTATTTTTCAATTCAGAGAAAGCTCTGTTGAAAATTTGGTGTCGGTCACATAATTAAAAGTACTGATTTTTATAAAAGTATGGCCACCAGGGTGCATCATGCTGAACGATAATACGATGTCTAGCTACAGATTATTTATTTTACCTACTTACAGAGTGATGCCTACATATGAGGCAAATTTCGGCACCGTAATCTTGTCTAATTCCGGCAGTGCCGAAATTTGCCCAGGGACTGTGCCGAAATTACCATTCTGCCTTATTTCAATAGTTAACGGGTTAATTATTAATTAATTTTTGCTTAGTTGTGTTAGTAGGCTAGCCGTTGTGTAATTGAAACGCACAAGGGTTTATTCAGGCAAAATGGATGATGATTTGAGTCAGAGAACTGTGCCAAGCTCTAAACGGGGACGATGTGCTCAGTGGTCGAACGATGAGATTAGGTTTTCAGTAAAGTCGGTACTAGTTGATGGGCGTTCAAAGAGAGCAGTTGCTAGGCCTATATGCAGTTTCGGATCTTCAACGTAGATGAATCCACTGTCACTATTAAATTTTGTCACAAGCCAGGGGAAGTGATTAGTGAACGTGAAAAACAAAACGTCGGCGGTTTTAAAACAGGCAAATATAACGGAAGACAGTAATCACCGTTTGTTGCGTCTCAGCCAGTGGCTTCTGTACATAGCACCAATGATAATATTTAACAGAGTGAGAATCAGGCCAGAGTTCATTGCCTTAGAGCACCCATAGGAACCATATCAGCTGGTACAACAAGTATTTGGATTAATGGCAGCGCGTATAACAGCGTCAAGGAAGAGGAAGGAAGACCTGAAAGATGAATATTGACATGTCAAGAGCAAAAGACCTCGATCAGAAATAGAGAAATTTGGAGAAGTCATGTAGGAGCCTCATCGTCGTCACTCGACTGACGGAAGAGAATAAAGAAGAAGAAGAAGAAGAAGGTAACAGCGTCTGAGTGTAGGCTACAGTATTTTGAACATATTAATTATAATATTATGTGATGTTATTACACGTATAAGATTCACTGAGGTTCTGATAGTTTGCTACAACCCTATGCCAAGAAATGGCGCCTTCAAACTGTGAATCGGCTGTCGCAAATTCGTGTTATGACATGTGGGGCACGATGGCGTAGTGGGCATTTTCGTTGCCTTGCAGCCGGAGGATTGTAGGTTCGAATCCACCTCAAGACGCCGCGTAAGGACCTTGGGCAAGTCCTTCACTCGCAATTTGCTCAGCGTTTCGGCGCGAAACTCTGATGCAGACATGCAGTGTCCGCGATGCAGTCGGGAGCGCCTCTGAGTACAGAGAGCCTGAAGGGGCGTTATAGCAAGTGCAAATACAAGCATAAATTAATGCAAGTAAACACGTATGTAGCCACAATTTCGACCCATCTGTTTCATTTAGCTTGCCTTAAACATATGGTTATCTTCTGTTTGGCTAATTTCGTCACCCATGCCGAAATTACCCACATGCCTTGCCGAAATTACCCTCCCCTGCGGGTAATTTCGGCATCTGAACGCCTTCACTTCTCATGCTATAACGTGAATTTGCGAAAGCCGATTCACAGTTTAAAGGCGCCATTTCATTGCTTAGGGTTGCAGCAAACTATAGGAACCTCAGTGGATCTTATAAATGTAATGACATAACATATATTCGAAAAACTGCTTAAGGTGCC
>OX243826.1:28921910-28954410 GCA_945859605.1 Lumbricus rubellus | reverse complement strand
AATGCTGCACAAGCAAACAAACACTGACCAACGAAATGTCTAGATATTAGAATAATCACACTCACAACAGTAGCCCTACTTACCTTTGCAAAACGCTGTACCATTCACTGAAAGTAATGCAGAAAGTCACATGAGATTATCATCATAGTTTTTCATTGTAGCCTATCATCGACTATTTTTGCATGCCACTGATCATCATCATAATTCGCCATGAACAGTTAGCCTATGCACAGTTTCGTCACTTTCCCATTGCCCTTCATGTATGCATGCATGTATATATGTATGTATCGATGTATGTATGTATGTATGTATGTATGTATGTATGTATGTATGTATGTATGTATGTATGTATGTATGTATGTATGTATGTATGTATGTATGTATGTATGTATGTATGTATGTATGTATGTATGTATGTATGTATGTATGTATGTATGTATGTATGTATGTATGTATGTATGTATGTATGTATGTATGTATGTATGTATGTATGTATGTATGTATGTATGTATGTTTGTATGTATGTATGTATGTATGTATGTATGTATGTATGTATGTATGTATGCATGCATGCATGCATGTATGTATGTATGTATGTATGTATGTATGTATGTATGTATGTATGTATGTATGTATGTATGTACTACGTATGTATGTATGTATGTATGTATGTATGTATGTATGTATGAATGTATGTATGTATGTATGTATGTGTATGTATGTATGTATTTATGTATGTATGTATGTATGTATGTATGTATGTATGTATGTATGTATGTATGTACAGGGTGGGCAAAATACCCCCTAAGATGTTTGCCAGTATCTTGGCCAGAAGAAAGAATTTCAAAACGAAAATTTACAGGCTGAAGGACAATTCAAATGTACACATGATGGCCACATTTCATCAAAATATGTCGAACAGAACAAAAGTGATATCACTTTTAGTGAGGCCACCCTCCGTTTTTTCACGATTCGCACGAGCACACCGCTCAGTTTGTTGACACTGACGAATTGTGAACGTAACAGTCCATAAATATGATTACCAATCATAGCCTACCTGTATCAGGTAGCATTGCTTGGAGATTGGTGGAATTATCGCTTGGATCTGCGAAATCAAACACGAGTCGTCTCAAAGGAATATCCAGGATGATTGCAAATTAGGTTGAAGTTTATAACGTTTGTTGAACCTCCTGGGTCTTTGCTTGACTGTGTAATTGTGTATCTTTGCCAATGAAGGCCCATATTTTATTTTTATATTACAATGTACGTGGGGGGCAAATGGAATGATAAAGAAGTAGGTTAGGTTAGCAAGGGGCCGTCCATAAAGTACGTCACGCTATTTTTGACCATTTTTGACCCCCCCCCCCCTTGTCACAGACTGTCACCAATCTCGGACCCCCCTAAAGTACGTCACACCTTCGAATTTTTTTTAAATTAACCCCGCAAGGCTATACATAGGGCCTAAAACAAGGCTTCGCAACAGCATTACTAGCGCTCCTAGCGATAGGAATCGTGAACAACACATTCAGAGATACGCATTTCATGCTATTTTGACATAAAACTAATTCAAATGTTTCACAAAATTTGTGAAAATTATTTTTAAAGCTATTAAAGTTTTTAAAAAATATATAAAAGAATTAGAAATAAAATTTTAAAAAATAAATCTGTGACGTCACACATGGCCTGACCCCCTCCCCTGTCACAAACTGTCACACTTTCTTACACCCCCTCCCCCCCTGGAGCGTGACGTGCTTTATGGACGGCCCCCAAGATATGCATAAATAAAGTAGTACATTATACGAAGTGCATATGTTTATTATTTTAAGGTAACCTAAGGCACTGTACGGAATACTAGTATCGAGTCCCTGACCGGTATATTTGTATGAATATTTGTACGACTATTAGGCTATTAATTTTGTTGTCCACATCTTGGGTGTTCAGGCAGGCTATTCCGTTGTACATACACATGTAAAGCATACAAACGAAGAGAGACGTACGGTCATCAATATTCATCGTAAAGGATGTGCAATTAACTATTCGAAGTTTAATCAGACAAAAGTTTCAGTGACATGGAGACGCATTTCGGTTGCAGTAGCAAAGGTATGTAATTTACTGTCGTGGTATTGAGTGTCGTAGTATCAAGCGTCATGTGATTACGTGTCGGTGGGATTAACTGTCGCGGGATTAATTGTCGGTGGGATTAAATGTCGCGGGATTAAATGTCGGCGGGATTAAAATTTAAATGTCGCGGGATTAATTGTCGGTGAGATTAACTGTCGCGGGATTAATTGTCGGTGGGACTGTCGCGGTAAAAACTGTCTTGGATTCCAATAATCTGTGAACCAAACAGAAAGATCAGTTGCTGCGGATATTCTCAATAGGCGCAATATGAAGATTTTCATGATAACACACACACAACACACACACACAACACACACACACACACACACACACAACACACACACACACACAACACACACACACACAACACACACACAATACACACTGTGTACATAGAATGGCATTTTATCTTGCCTGTAAACTGACGGAGAGGAATCGTCCAGTTGGCTGACTGTTGAGCCAGACCTCCGACCTTGAATGTTGCGATTGCAATTGGATCAAAGTGTATGTAGGTCAGCCGGACATTTTCTCCAACCACCTGACCAAACCCGGTCGATATGAATCCATTTTTCCAGCAGATCCACACCCATACAGATCTACCTTTACCCGTGAAGACATCGGTGACCGCATTGACATTAACCGGAGCCCCTTCGTACGCGGGGAATAACCTGGTTTAACAATCGCAATTCTGTGCGATAAAATGCCATTCTATGTACACGGTGTGTGTTGTGTGTGTGTGTGTGTGTGTGTGTTGTGTTTGTGTGTGTGTGTGTTGTGTTTGTGTGTGTGTTGTGTGTGTGTTGTGTTTGTGTGTGTGTGTGTGTGTTGTGTGTGTAAAGAAAGCCAAAATAAATCATTCATGCAATTGACAAGACGCAATAATTATATCGCCATTTGACTGGAACGATCTTGAGTTCACCATAATTATAATATATTATATCCCGATAAATGGACAGAAATAGCTCATCATGCATATACGGACGAGAGGAAGCCCGCGTTTCTGATGGATATTTAAAAATTCAAACAATGGGAGGAGACACTTTTGAAGTCATGAACCACGATTTTCAGCTCTAAAATGATGAGCTATTGAAGAGGTGTCAAACCTTTTTTAGTGGCAAACCCTCCCTGAGGCTCCCTCTGCCCTCTACTCGGCGCTTCCTTCTTCACACAACCTCCATTGCAATGACGATGTTCAATCAACCGATCAATTAATCATAATTTATATAGCGCCCCTTCAATATATATACTCAGAGGCGAGATCAAGCGAAAAAAGCAGTCTTTAACAGTTTTAAAAGTGAGAATAGTTTTTGAAGTGTCGCATAGTCAAGGAAGCTGGTTCCAGGCTGTTGGACAAACCACAGACAAGGAACGACTCTGCATAGTCGCAGAACGAGTGAAAGGAATTCACTATTAAGTCACCATGGACAGCAGAGCGTAGTGCGCGGTGGCCTGTGCAAGTGGAAAGGGGATGAAAAGCTCATACAGATAAGAGGGTGCCCACTGACAAGCCTGATAGGCTAGACATTGTCACACAAAAAGATGCAATCCTGAATGAGATCAACTGCGGGAAAGGAAGCCAGTGCAAGACCTCGTGCGCATACTGGGATACGCGCCCGTCTAGGAAAGATGCGATCCACTCAAGCAGACGGCCAGCGAGTACAAAAGAGATAGAGAGGCGCTTGATTAAGATTTCATGATTGACTGTGTCGAATGCTACACTAACGTCGAAAAGGGCCAGCAGGGTCACCCATCTCGCCCCCCAATCATTTTGGGCGGACGGCTGAGTGGTCGACCGTCGACACTGTCTAACCATTTGCATCGACGAAATTTCTGACGACCCATTGTTTAGTCATTTGCTCGAAATTTCCTCACAACCATAACATTTTGACAGCCAACATAGCTGATGACCTTTTTTTGGACGAAGATCTCTTCTTATACATCTCTTCTTATACAACGTTATCAGTATATTCACCAAATAGCCATGCATGTCCTAAGGCTTGAGTATTGGGGGGGGGGCAAATGCATGGACTGTTCCCCAACCACAAACATTGAGAGGGCCGTTCCCTCTATCCCCTATAAGTCTCCGCTCATGCTTACGTACATGTAAGTGGTAATTTGTTTCCACATAATATTTTCTACTGTTTTTTTAGAGGAGGAAACATTGGAGATCGGGCGAAATTTGAAAAGACTTTGGGGCACATGTTGATCTATATGCAATGTGTCCATAATCCATATCCTGAATTCTAGGTTGATTGGTTGATTGTACAATTGTACATACAATCATACATGTAGTATGCTTAGCATGTATCGCAGAGCATTAATGAAACTATATACTCACGTGAAGCCAATGCAAGCTCCTGAAATAAAGCCATAAGCGAATTGATAGACAGCTCGATTTGTGCTGTCCATAAAGTAGACAAGAGCATTCATATCGGCTTCAAAGTTCAAGACAAGGTTGTGAACTGCATGCAGACTGATGTTCGTCGGACATGGGCTAGTCGAGGCACCAATGATCTCCAGGTCATCTATAAGTTAGAATCAAAAGTTATGAGTCTTTGTGAAAATGTCTTTATAATGTATGGCAAAATCATTACTTCTATAGGTATAGGCGGTGTACCAAAATTTGAATGCATTCAAAGATTTAGAGGCGCCATGTAAAAGGCCAGAATCGCCAGACACATAAATATATACAGGGTGCGCCAAAAAACAATACCCCTTAGGTTTTTTGCCAATATCTTCGCCAAAAGTAAACATTTTCAAATGAAATTTTACAGGCTTATAGACAATTCATATTTACATATGATGGCCAGATTTCATCAAAATATTTCAAACGGAACAAAAGGTATGCCACTTTTAGGGAGGTCACCCCCCGTTTTTTGACGTTTCAAAAACGAAACGCAACTTTTTGAAGGTTTTTGGCCAATATCTTGGCCAAAAATAAGAATATCGAAAATAAATTTCACAGTCTTATAGACAATTCTTGGTGGCCAGATTTCATCACAATATTTCACACAGAACAAAAGTTAGTTATGCCACTTTTAGTGAGACCACCCATCGTTTTTGACGATTCAAAGGCGAAACGCAACAAAAGTAACAAAATCAAATTTTATTAAGTCTCCTATCAAATAACTGTTGTCAAATGAACTTGGTAGTGCTTCCCAACTTGTGTTCATTGTGCCCACAACCAGTGCCAAAACTTCTTTTGAGTCTGTTTGCAAAGTTCTTGATGGACCCCTGATTAATCTGACAGATTCCTTATTTGCCAATTTGATTGTTATCTTGCTAAGTGACTTCTCAGTGACGTGCAGCTACGCTGGTACCCTGTTTCTTTTTTAAATAGTAATAATAATGATTATCTGGCAATATCAGGGCTATTTGATAATAATTATTTGAGATGAGACTTAATAAAATCGTGTTTTTGCTGCGTTACATCATTAAATTATCACAAATTGGGGGGTGGCCTCTCTAAAAGTGGCATAACTTTTGTTGTTTTGGAAATATTTTGATGAATTCTGACCATCATATGCAGATATGAATTGTCTTTCAGCCTGTAAAATTTCATTTCGATATTCTTACTTTTGGCCAAGATATTGGCCAGAATAATTGGAATGAATTTTTATTACTTTTTGTTGCGTCGCGTTTTTGAATCGTCAAAAAACGGTGGGTGGCCTTACTAAAAGTGGCATAACTTTTGTTCTGTTTAAAATATTTTTATGAAATCTGGCCATCATGTGTAAATATGAATTGTCTTTAAGACAGTAAAATTTCATCTTAAAATTCTTACTTTTGGTCAAGATATTGGCAAAAATCTTAGGGAGGGTATTTTTTTGGCGCACCCTGTATATATACACTGTGTCCGGAAAAAAGCGACCCATTTTGTAAATATGAAAATAAATAGTAAATATTAATCGATTTTTACAATTCAAACTCCATTTTAATCCTGACATATTTCTCTAACATTGGTGAAAATATAAAAGTTCCAGCCACAATAATGACGTCATGATGACGTCAGTTCCATCAAAATACATGTAGCCGGCCATTCATGCAGGGTTCGGTTGGTATTATTGGCTTTTGGTAAAACGGAAATCCATTTAAAAGAACCAGAAGTGAAAATAAATGCAGCTTATTAGAGGGATTGTCTGCTCTATAAAATAGTGGTGCCTGATATCCGGGAATATTCGGAACAATAGCCTACACATTTTAACAAAACAGCGCTTCAGCTCGCTGAGTTCGTCAATCTGTTGAACTGTTGACTAAGGAGACTCGGATTTCATTCCTCATAATCTTTGGCCGCTAAACGGCCGCCCGCTTAAATCCCGTTGATAATAAGAGTTGGAGACTGGTGGAGGAGAAGGTGCAGGCTACAAGACAAGGATAAGAGACATTGAAAAACTCCGTAAGCGAATTGTTAACGCATGGGTGGATTTTGATAAGCTGGTTATCGACGCTGCTGTTGGCTATTAGCGCGACCCTTTTGACGCTTACGTTGAGGCCAAAGGTGTACGCTTTGACCACAAATTGCAGTCTGACATTATTCAGATATAAAAAATAAAATTAAACTTACATTTATTATTGATAAATTACATAATAAAATATTGAAATTTTAGATGATTTTGCGCATTTATTTCTTAAATTTGACATTTTGTGCAAATGACGTCATTATGACGTCATTATTTGAATTTGAACTTTTATATTTTCCCAATTGTTAGAGAAATATGTTAGGAAAAGAACGGTATTTGAATTGTGAAAATCGATGAATATTTACTATTTATTTTCATATTTACGAAATGGGTCGCTTTTTTTCCGGACACAGTGTACATACTCAAATACATACACACATACATACATACATACATACATACATACATACATACATACATACATACATACATACATACATACATACATACATACATACATACATACATACATACATACATACATACATACATACATACATACATACATACATACATACATACATACATACATACATACATACATACATACATACATACATACATACATACATACATACATACATACATACATACATACATACATACATACATACATACATACATACATACATAGCCTACATGGATACATACATACATACATTCATACTTACATATATGGGCATATTTGTATAAAGGTACACAAGTGTATAAATGTTCAAAGCATGATTATTGAAACCCAAATATAGCATTAATTATATCAAACCCCATTACATCATATCGCTTACCAAGATCGGTGGTTAATGATAAGCAACTAACGAGAAGCCTTGGCGACGGTGAATTATTAAATTTTAAAGACCTATTCACTGGATGCATGCAGCTACTATTACATATGGTAGATTTTATGAAAAGCGAGAGTTTTGATAAATACCAACTTGTTGTTGATCTGATTTTTAGGTCTGCTGTAGTCCAACCGCGTTCTTTCGAACACAACTCTGAAATGTATTAAGTTTACAAGAGTTCTAGATTCTAGTCTACGTCATACAAATTACCTTAAAAGAGGCATAGAAACGACCAATTCTGGCGTTTTCAGGGTAAAAGCCAGTATTTTCCTATGCAATGTATTGCAACCTAAAGTTTTCGTACAAAACTGTCTCCCAAGATCTGCACGGGCGCCCGCACATAGGGCAAGAAGGGGCACTTGTCCTCTTGGAAAATTGACGCCTAATTTTTTTAACTTTTATTTTGTGTTTTTTTAGAAAATTTCTTCGCATTAGAGAATTGATTAAACGACTGACGCACTTTGTGGGGCGCGGTGGTTTAGTGGTGGCGTCGTTGCCTTGGAGCCGGAAGGTTCGAGGTTCGAATCCACGTCGCCGCGTAAGGACCTTGGGCAAATCTTTCACTCACAATTGCTCAGCGCTTCGGCATGAAACTCCGATGCAGTGTCCGCTCTGCATTCGGGAGCGCCTCTGAGTAGCGAGAACTTGAAGGGGCGCTATAGCAAGTGCACATACAAACAAAGATATAAACGTTTATAAACTCTACAAAAAAGCATGCATTTAATTTTCTTCAATAAATTATCAAAATCTTGCTAACAACTGTAACCATGATCATTTGGCTTTACCCCTTTCGCAGCCGCCCATGCACAGAGTATTGATTAAGTCTTATAACCTGCCATACTTGATTGAAATTTGGTGC
Source organism: Lumbricus rubellus (assembly GCA_945859605.1). Lineage (NCBI taxonomy): Eukaryota > Metazoa > Annelida > Clitellata > Crassiclitellata > Lumbricidae > Lumbricus > Lumbricus rubellus. The sequence goes on along the minus strand of OX243826.1, from coordinate 28,946,131 downwards.
AATGCAACCTTTCACAACAGCACAAATTATCAATGAATTACACTAATGTACAAATTTGAAATTTCTCTGCAACAAACTGAAATTGCGTCAGGGAGACGTGCCTATTCACTATCGTTATGTAGGCCCTATATTATAAAATCAAGTCTTCAATAGCCGAGCTTTCTGTCCATTTTGTTGCCAGTTCAGAATCATCTACGTAGGTCAAGACGCACATGCAAAAACTTTTATAAGGAACTCTGTTATGTTTTTATCACTCCTCGGAATTTCCACCCAAAACTGAAGTCTCCCCTGCTCAAAAGAATTCATACCCCTGATCCTCGGATCTTTCCTCCTTCCAATCCAAAATGACACAACAGCTACTCAACCCCTGTCCCTCTCTGAAAACCGGACTCGGACCTCCTTCTCACTACCCTTTGAACAGCCCTCTGACTTGATTGAGCAGTCGTGAATAAGCTGGTGCCCGCGAGTGACTTTCGAGTGGTGCCTCAAAAGTTTATAAATGAGGCCCTACGATTAAAATATGGAAGCAACTATAGAGGGACCACTTTCCCCCGGATGACTAATAGGCTACCTTTTCTCATTCATTTATTCATTCATTTATTCATTCATTCATTCATTCATTCATTCATTCATTCTACCACTTTTTGAGTTTTGTAACAACTTTCTTCGCACTAAAGAAACTGTTCATATTAAGAATTACAAAAGTGAAATTGAGAAATCTACATTAAGAAACCTCTATGAAAAATACCTACTCATGTTCTTAATTTCCTGCTTTTCATTTTTCAACCTCTTGCTAAAAAATTGACCGTAACCATCGTGTTTCTCCCCTCCTGCAAATATTTCTGCCGGCGCCCATTAAGATCTGATAACCAAAATCCGCATTATGGCAAAATATTTGCACATTTATAAATACAGGTAATGCAGTTAACATAAGCACAAGTCGCTTTTAGCCACATAAAGAGACGTTTGAGGAATACCGATTGCAATTATAAATTTGAGCAAAATCTTTCACTGTTTGTCAGTGGATATTTACTCTACAGGAACAGTTGGGCTGCAGATAGCTAAATGAACAACGCTTAACGTTACAATCGGCAACAAAAATCAGGAACAGTTTAATAGCCTACTCACCTATTGCAGTCAGCATCATGAAAATCAGCCTTTCGGGAGTCATCATAGTTGGTAAAACGCGTAGTCCTACTTTCCGATCTCCCTAAGTTCCTAAACTGTTCTGTCAGCTCTAGCCACGCGCAACAGGAATTTATCCAACAAGGCAATCGACGTTCTACGTTCTATGCTCTTTTTATCGACCGTCCAGTCTTCCGGATTTGGTCGTGTTTATAGTTTCACCATAAGCCCGCTAGAGCTAATGTGGCGGCAGTTTCCTGGGACGCATTCTCAAGTCAATGTGTGTGTTGGTGTTTTCATCCGATTAAGGTAGTGGTGAAAGAATCTCGCGTGATCATTGATGAGCAACGTATTAAGGAGGGAAGACTGTATTGTCTACAACCTTGTCGATTCCTTTTAGCAGTGGACTCATCGGCTAAGTGCTATTAGCGAATTTTTAGTTTCAATAGAGTGTTGTAATCAATAAATCTGTATAGCACCCTCTAGGTAGAAATTGTTCAGGGTAATGAAATGTATGGCGTGGCGAAGATGAATTGCAATCGTTATCGTGAAGTCTAAGTTTCTATAGCGCTACTCTAAAGCCAAGCGCAACGTACCAGCTTAAGGAGAGTGCTGGTGTATCAGAAATCTATGTTATGTAGGCCTAGACACTGTATAGCCTATACAGTATAGGGCCCAAATCCGGTAGCCATAGAAACCAGAGGGAGAAGACAGAACCGAGCAAACTCGGAAGGCAGAGGGAACATCGAATGGGTAGGAGACGGTATCATAGAACGGGTGTATAAGCTACCACCACGTTCAACAGCTCTCAGCACCTAATAAGAAGCGGTAAACTATAACGACTAACCTGATGTTTTAACATAGGCCTATATGTAGGCCTATAATGCAGGTAAGACAATAAGAACCATTCACATACTTTCCGATTGATGCTATAGGCATACACGTAGCCATTCTTGGTCCAGTGTCCATCCATGCTATGGAGTCTGGTCTTACGTCACTCTAAGATCATTTACATATATAATAGGCCTAATTAAATAATCCCACTCGTATTTGAACGTAAAATATTAAACACACAGCATACATGTATACTGTACAGGGTGCGCCAAAAAAGTAATCCCCTAGGGCTTTTAGCCCATATCTTGGTCAAACATACGAATTTTTAAATGAAACTTTACAGTCTTAAAGGCAATTCATATTTACGTACAATGTTTCAAATTTCAACAAAATATTTCAAACAGAACAAAAGTTATATCACTTTCAGTGAGGCGACCCACCGTTTTTTGACGGTTCAAAAACGCGACGCAATAAAAAGTAACAAAAAATCAATTCAATTATTCTGGCCAATATCTTGGCCAGAAGTAAGAGTATCAAACTGAAATTTTACTGGCTTAAAGACAATTCCTATCTCAATATGATGGCCAGATTTCATCAAAACATTTTAAGCGCAACAAAAGTTATACCACTTTTAGTGAGGCCACCCCCATTTTTTGATGATTCAAAGACGTAACGCAGCAAAAAGTAGCAAAAACACGATTTTACTAAGTCTTATCCAAAATAATTGTTATCAAATAGCCTTGATATTGCCAGATGATCATTATTATTACTATTTAAAACAGAAACAGGGTACCAGCGTAGCTGCGCGTCACTGAGAAGTCACTTTAGCAAGATGACAATCAAATTGGTAAATAAGGAATCTGTCAGATTAATCAACAGATCCATCACGAACTTTGAAAAGAGACTCAAAATAAGTTTTGGCACTGATGGTGGGCACATTGAACACAAGTTGCGAAGCACTACCATGTTCATTTGACAACAGTTATTTGAGATAACACTTAATAAAATCGTGGTTTTGTTACTTTTTGTTGCGTTTCGTTTTTGAATCGTCAAAAACGGTGGGTGACCTCACAACGTTGGCCCGCCTTCTCTATGCTTCTCCTGCATGGTATGGTTTTGCTAATGCTGCACAGAGAACACGTATTAACTCAATAATACGTAAAATGGTAAGACTGGCTAAGACACAAGTATCTGCCTGAAGACCAGAAGTCTTTTGATGACCTCTGTGGCTGTGCTGACACCTCTCTTTTTCGTCTGTACTTTACAATCCTAGCCATGTTCTTAATTGCCTGTTGCCGCCTATAAAGAATGTCACCTACTCCCTCCGCCCTCGATCACACAATCGAGAGATTCCATATGCTGACACATTAACTAGGAAAGGCTTTATTACTCGTATGATATATAAATGACTATCGATATGTTTGTTCGGCTATTTAGCCGACTTTATGTAACACTGAAAATAACTGCATTTTTCACTGACTTTATTAGGCCTATTGATATATAGTTATGTGTATATATATATTCATTTTTTCATAACTGATTGATGTTCCCGCAGTGCGTTTGCAGGCGGTTCAATAAAGTATATAGGGCCTACTTACCTACTTACTTACTTGCTAAAAGTGACATAGGCTAACTATTGTTGTGTTTGAAATATGTTGATGACATTTGAACCATTGTACGTAGATATGAATTGCCTCAAAGACTGAAAAGAGTTATTTAAAAATTCGTATGTTTGGCCAAGATATTGGCTAAAAACCGTAGAGGATTACTTTTTTGGCACACCCTGTATATCGCAGAGTCGGGCTTCAATTTGGAGTGGACGTCCTGAAGTGCGATGAGTAGAGAGAGGTGTTTGAGGCAGAGGACGGTGGGTGAGCGGCGATGTCGATGTATGGAGAATATAATTATAATTATGCGGAATTTAGGAAAATTTGTTATGGAGTTGAGATACAGAGTGTGAGATTATGGATCGGTTATAGAATTCGAGGCACTACTCGTGTCTGGGAAACAGGAGCTAGTCAGACAGAAGAAGTATCGAGTATTTAGCGGGGTGGCTGGCCAAAAAGAGTTCCTGAAGGTATAGCCTACTGTAAGTATTTGTAGTTCTGTAGTGATTTGTGGGTTATGCAATAGGACTTTGAAAATCCTGAGCGCATCTTTCATGTATTATTCAGGGTGTGAAATTATGATTTAAGAATGGAAGTGATATTGTGGTGATGTTTTGGTGTTATTGTAACAGTTCCGAATTTTGGATGAGTAGCAGACACTCAAATTGGCGGATTCGGATTTGATGTGACGATCACCTAAAAATATAGCCCCGGCTCCAATGTAAACTAATGTGACAAACCATTTACGGAACGCTTTTTCGCCAACCACATACTTTGAAAACGTGCAATGAGAGGGAAGTATACAAGGTCAGCCTTGTATACTGCATAGGGGGTGCATGTCTCAGCCCAAAAGAGCATGATTTCCTTCTAGTCTACATGTAGATTCAAGGCAACAATAGGCCCATAGAATAATTATGTCCTTTGGATTAAACGAAAGCATAGCTAGATAACTCTTAGTGCTGTGTATAAGTCTAATCCTCTGCGCGTTTTAGAAGCTATAGAACCTCATTTAAAGACTCTTCGGTCAAAAAGGAGGCTAGTCGGAAACTGCAAAAGACCATTCTACGTAAGATACATACTTTCTTTATCGTCTACTTTTTATTTCTCCATTTCTATAGCGACCCTTTCAGCCTTTACTTCGCCGTGATGTCTCCGATCAACGTTTAATAATCGTTGGTGTTTGTCATCTGAGGTTTATCTCGTCCACATCCATTAGTATCCAAGGGAAACCGATAGTCACTGCAGCTGAAGTCAGTACGAAAGCTCTCTACCTGAATTCATTCGCCTCATAATGGGTCGCTTAGTCACATAGTGTAACGATGAGGCTATAGACTTCCTTAGAAAGCATCGAAGAAACAACACTCCGTTGAAGAGTCGGAAGTTTGGGTAGGAGCAAAAATAACAGACAACCAAGTTATGAAAATAGTCGCAGAGGGCTGACTTGTATGTAGCCAGAAAATGTGACAATGGGTTTCGATTGGACCATGTAGATGAAAGCATGAACAAGCAAATACCGCCATTCAGCTACGCTCCATCGCCAAGAATCCGACGTTAAGACAGGACGCAATTAATAGCTGGCGTCATTTACCTTGGCATTATGGCTCATTACAAGTCTTCCAGATCTTGTCTGGTAAAAGGAAGTCACGCTGTAGCAAGAAACAGCTGCTTTATAAATACACAATTAGATGCTTAAGCATATATATAGTTTAGTTGCTATTCACTGTGATCACATTTAGACTTGGCAAGGCCAGGCATTGCGTATAGGGTAGGGTGACCATACGTCCCGGTTTTCCGGGACATGTCCCGGTTTTTCGTGTTGCGTCCCGGTGTCCCGACGACTTAGATAAAATGGCCAAATTGTCCCGGTTTTCGGTAAGAAGGAAATTTTAATCTTAAAGTGCCAGTTTCATTTAAATCACAGAACAAAGTGTGGTTTGTAACCTTTAAAAGTCGTAACGAAAAAGAAGTTGTCCATTTATAGGCATATGAAATATTATATTACTATGTAATATTATATGACATCTTTGGTAGACAAGTGAGTTTGGTTAATAGATTTAAAGAATTATCAAGGTTCAACGAGAAAGTTTTCAAAAGAGAGCAAGGGGTCTACAATTTCAATGGCGGCCCAAGATATGTATCGATTTCGGCAGGTCGGGCCAGGGTCGTAATGGGAGTGCGACAGCACTGAACTATAGCCTACAATAAATTCTTTCGACAACTTAAAATGCTTTCATTGTAATTTGGAAATTAAAAAAATCAAATGGTGAGGTGCACATTCACTCCCAAAGCCCATTCCCTGCTCGGCGATGAACGCCTCGATCTGCGGTCGTCCGCCAGACACTCCTGTGCGCCTCAGAAACTTTACACTTCCTCTGGACTAGATTACCAACTGTGCACCGATTGAGAGAGAGAGTTCTCAATTATAAAAGAGTGCACTGACGATTAGAGCAGGTGGTAGATATCTACACTGAAATCTATGCTCAGCACTAAATTTAATTGAGCCTATAGGACTAAGCCTCAGATCGTAAGCCTATGGCTCTGTAGTTAAGGAATTAGGCCTACAATTTAAATTTTCCCCAAAAGTGTCCCGGTTTTGATGGCCCTAAAATGGTCACCCTAGTATAGGGCGTAATAAGACAGACGTTTCATTTCGGCAAAGGAGATTAAAAAAACATAATTTGAAACATATGACAAAAAATAAGCCTTTGGACATTCATATATACTATTATTTAGTTTGCATGTTTGTTTGCAAGATCTCTACTCAGAGGCACTCCCGACTGCAGAGCGAACATTGCATCGGAGCTTCACACCGAAGCGCTGAACAATTGCGAGTTAAGGACTTAATCAAGGTCCCTACAGGGCGACTTGAGTTGGATTCGAACCTGCAACCCTTCGGCTGCAAGGCGACGAACCCACCACTACACCACTGTGCCCCACACATATACACATAAACCGTCATTTGAGTGTATCTATAAATATATATTATATATAATTTTTTATCTATAACACTTCAGAAAAATGACGCCTTCTAGAAGATAATCTATAAAGTTGCCTCACTGCCGGCTCTCCAAACGCCCGCTCCCCAGTCCACCCCACCCCAGTCAAACACAGTCCACCCAACCCGACCCCACCTCAGACCACCCCAATCCCACTTCACCCATCCTAACCCACCATCCCCTCCTCGCTCCGTACATGCATCCCACTTTTCCCACCCTACCCTACCGCACCACCGACACAGTAGCGAAGGTTTGGAGCATAGATGTAAAAAACGATGAAAATTTTTAAAAAAATGGAAAAACCTCGTTTTTTAAATAATAAAAAACGACAAAAACCAGATAAAAACCGGAAACGGAATATAATTTGGTTTTGTTACATCTGAAGCGTCATTTTAAGCTTACGACGTTGCTCGTGTAATTTCATCTTAATCTGCAATTTGGCCTAACGCAACTTTACTATTTAGGCCAAAATTAATTGGTATAAGTTACCACAGTTATTTTTCTTATAACTTTGGTTTATAAGAATTTCAGAATATTAAAGGTGTTGAAAATTTTTCAAATTTTAATTGTAAGCATGAGTCCACATAAGTTCATGCTGATCGACATAAATTAAAATCTTTTTTGGGAGAGAATGAAAAACGGAAAAACCCTTTTTTTACAACTATGATTTCACCCATTATCATAAGTCAACTTTTAATATCGATTCTGCAGACTGCAGCGGTAACCGATACAATAGACCAGGGGTCTCAAACACGCGGCCCGCGGGCCGCATGCGGCTCGTGGACCCGAATAATGCGGCCTGCGAGAGCCATATGGTTTTTTATTTTATTTTTTTATTTGAAGAAACAAATTGGCTAAAAAGCGAATTCTGCTGTTTTTTGCGATCTGAAACAAAGTTCAGACTATTTTCTTATAATTTTTACTCAGGATATTCAATCTGCAACAGCAGATATGCATATAGAGTTATAGGCTAGTGGGCTTTCAATGTGATAAAGTGCTGAAGCAGAAGTAGGCTGAGCCTCCAATGAGGTTGATATTACGATATTCTACACTTTTCTACTATAAGAAAAATTCCAAAATCTGGACCTGCAGTAGGCTACTGCAACACGCTAATGGCGATATTTGGCATTACCTACATAATAATTATTATGTGAACAGCTTTTTGTTAATTAATGAAGATTAATAAATATCAAATAACACGCCTGGTAGTTATGGGTGAATATGTAGAAGCTGATTCTGGTTCTTCGCATCTCAAAAGATAAAACCACAACAATGATTTTCTCGTAGTTGGGAAACGTTGTCAGATGATGTGTATCACTAATCACACCGGATCACCTCTTGACACTACTCACTATAATATTTTAACATTTAAAGATACCACAAGTTTAGTTGTAGGTAGGCCTATAGACTTACTAAATGTGCTATTGATGTTCTTTCAATTGTGTGTATAGTACCATTATGGTTACACTGAAAGTATAGTATTAACTTAGGTGATTTTACAGGATTATATCATTATTACAGCATTGTAACCCTCACCCCATATAAATAGTTAAACTTGCCAGACATAATTTCATGTTGCGGCCCGCGAGACACTGTGCATTTTCAAATTTGGCCCACACGATGACTTGAGTTTGAGACCCCTGCAATAGACGATCATGACGGTCTAAAGAGCGAAGAAACTTTCTCAATGTAGCAGTTGGCCTGATAATAATGGCCTATTGCTGAAAACTAACTATACAAAAATGCATGTATTATGTTTAGCATTCTCGTAGCGCCATGACAGATAGGCCTACCATCCACCAGTCATTAGTCATTGCAAAACGAATAAATTTGAAGCGATAATTAAACACCAAACGTTTATTTGCAAAGCGATGATCCGAGCATTTTCAGGTACATGATACAAATCCTATTTGCATTGCTAAAGAGCGTGCAAATGCATGGAAAACTCAGTTCTTCCAGCTAGATACTACAGATAAGGAATATGTTCTCAGTGAGGCATTTGAGATAAAACAGGTAAAAGTTCATATGCAAAATCTATAACTCGACGCGCCTGGCGCCTCCCCAGGAATCAAAGAGTTCCCTGAAGTGAATGAATTGACGTCACGCATCAGTAAATGGCCACACTTGATTAAATTAGCAACTATTGCCAACACATCTATAGCACACACAGTATACGCACACCTCCATTATGCAGCTCCTGTGAGAGGCCATTCCAGATGGCGGGACCTGCTTCCGTTAAATCGATTTCATATTGCTCATAATTATGTTCACGCAATAAATTCAAGGACATGTAGACTGTAGTGTCATGAATTGTAAGCATAAGGGTTCATTGTTTCATGCTGATCTAACTAAACAACTAAAAAATAATTATGTGTATGATATCACATTGCCGTAACATATACTGCTGTATACCTATACAACTTTCCATAACAGTGTATATCTGAGGAGTAGTAGACTAAACTAAGTGCAATGGGTTATGTTTCATTGAGCCAATTCCCAATAGCTTGCTCCTGTTTCATTCCTGAAGAGTAGTTCCGATGCTGATGCTGCTGATGCTGGCATTGCAAAAAGTTCGCAGATGCACGAATGGGAACTGGGATGGATGCAAAAGCTGGTGCAATATCTGTTCGCAGAACAAGTCTGAGAACAGAACAGAGAAGAACAGGATGGATCCGTCACGTTTCGAATCGAACATTAGTTAATGCACTTGTTCGTGACCACCTTTCGGAATCTAATCCCTTGCAGATTTGAATTGAATGTCCTATTAAAACCTGAAACAATACGGTCGAACAGCCTATTAGTCATCAATTTATAGGCTACCTATATTTCTTTAAATACTGCAGCCAAACGCAATTAAGCATAATTTTTACAGCATCATACATGTGTAAAAAATTTTTTTTCCTAAATCATATCGCAAGAAGAAGCAAACATAATCTCACTGCCTCAGAGGTTATGTTCTCTTTAAAATATCTTTCTTTGACTTTCAAAGTGCTTCTGATACTTCGTCCGTATTTCTGCAACTACTGAAGCCCAGAAGACACTAAACTAAACGTTGGACAGAGATACTTACTTAAATTATCGGATGGCATAAACGAGGCATGACAAAAACACATAATGTACATGTAGCCTACATACGAGCGAATGATATTTGAATAATCATGTGAAAATCCATCGCCTATACATGAAAGCTATAGATACCAGAAGTATGTGAAATAGTATATGAAGTATGTGGCTATAGTTAGTTTCATTTAAATCTATGCAAGATCTGGACAAGTGTTCGATTTCTAATTTAAAAAAAAACTATGTAGGGGCATGTATGCTCTTCTAATTTATGAATAATATGATTGCGTTAGGTTGCTTTTTACAGCGAAAACCAACATTCAACTCCGGGCCTAAGGCGTCATTGACCAGCGTCCAGGCACTTATTTTCGAATCTGAAAACCGTCCTGCCACCTATTAGGTCAGCAGAGCCTGGAACGGTAATGGGCGTCCAGGAACTTATCTTTTCCAACTTAAAACACTAGTCTTGCTGATCCAATAATTATTTAAAACACCTTTGACCAATTCATGTCTTGTATCTGCCTGTGATGACCTGAGAGTGAGTCCTAGGGTTATGAGCTTTTGATTTTGCTAGACACGGAGCGCATAACGCCGATTCCGCGTCTTTCCCAGTGAATCCGGGACGGTTGGTAGCCGTAGTGAGTCCTATTAATCATCCAGGGTTGTCCTGTGCGGAGTCATTCAATATGCCTCAGCGTGAAGAGAGCCAACGGGGTTGACAAGGTGACTGAAGGTCGAGTTTCAACAACTTTGGTGCAATTGCTTCACCAGAGCTTCTCCTTATTGACTTTTGTGTCCAGCTTAATGCATACGGCCTATGTAGCTGAACTTTTATAAACCGCATTTTAATACATCCTAAAAATTGCCAGAGCAGTCGTCTCTAGGTATGGCACGTTATGACCAATGACGGTAATCAAAAAAGGCATATTGAAAATATTTCAAATGGCTGAAATGTAACCGTTTTGTCAAATTTTCGCCATTCCGGCAAAGCCCCCCCATTCCGCCATACTTTTCATTTGCACAGGACGTAGCCCTCCATTAGGTTTCAAGCTTTCAATTAATGCAGCGGGAAAAGGTGAGAGAGATAGAGAGGCAGAGACAGAGACAGAGAGAGAGAGACGGAGAGAGATAGAGAGAGAGAGAGAGAGAGAGAGACGGAAAGAGAGAGACAGAGAGAGAGACAGAGAGAGAGACAGAGAGAGACAGAGAGAGACAGAGAGAGACAGAGAGAGACAGAGAGAGACAGAGAGAGACAGAGAGAGACAGAGAGAGACAGAGAGAGAGAGATAGAGAGACAGAGACAGAGAGAGACGGAAAGAGAGAGACAGAGAGAGAGACACACACAGAAAAAATTACTGACGTTAATAGGGAATCCTGTTTTGCGGAACCATAATATTATGTTCCTTTGGGTTTACCTATTGACAACCTGCACACAAATTTGTAAACTGTGAGCTTGTATTACTTTGTGATGGTTTTCAATAAAAAAAAGTTGATTGATTGATTGATTGATTGATTGATTGAGAGAGACAGACAGGCAGACAGACAGACAGACAGAGAAGTGGCATATAACTAAAAATGAAGGTCATCATCTTTAAAATAACCGGCGAAAGATCAAAGAATTTTAAACCCAGACCACACAATTTTGCCCTCCCCCTATTCCAAAATTTCTGTATCCGACTCTGTTGCACGGAAAGCCGAAATTAATTCGCGATGCAGCAGAGCACGAAAGCGAGCACTGAGGAGCAAAGACGGAGAGAATTAAAGGAACCTTTCTTGTTGGTGTAATAAGAAAATGGAACGGTGAACGAGGTTCCGTTGAAGATTGAAATGAAGATGTTGGTAATTTGAGGAATCGTTTTTAGATCAATCATGCCCAGTGTCCCATTCTGCGGTATGTCTCCAGTGCCAACAGTGAACAAGCCTTTTTTCCACGATAACCAGAAGAGTCCAGGTGAAAGTCCGTTGGTAATGATTTGTGCCACTCTCGTTTGATTGCTGCAAACAAGGAATTGTTGAAACACTCCATTTACTTATTTATTACGGTTATCATGACAATTATGATAATTGATAATAGTAATAATAATATCATCATCATCGTCGTCGTCGTAGTCATCATCATCACGACCACCACCACCACCACCACCACCACCACCAATACTACCACCACCACCACCACCAGCGTCATTATCATCATCATCGTCATCATCACCATCATCACCATAATCACCATCATCACCATCATCACCACCACTACCACCCCCACTACCACCACCAAAACCACTACCACCGTCATCATAATCATCATGATAGTCGTCGTCATCATCATCATCGTCATTATAAATTCACATTCATACATATATACACTGTGTCCCAATAAATCGGGCACCCTTTTTATAATGTGAATAAAACTGGTAAATATTTATCGATTTTCAAAATTTCAAAACTGTTTTTATCCTGAAATAGTTATCTACAAATTGGTAATTTATGAACGGCCCTCACTAAAAAATTACGCTATAATGACGTCGTTAATTTACATATCGAAACCACATGTCAACAAAAATGGTTGTGTTCGGTATTTAACATTTGAATTATCTGATGCAAATGACGTAATTGTGACGTCAATATTCATGCCAGAAACTTCATATTTGAATCAGTGTAAGATAGTTATCTCAGGATAAAACAGTTTTGAAATTTTGAAAATCGATTAAGATTTACTTGTTTTATTTGCATTATTAAAAGGGTGCCCGATTTATTGGGACACAGTGTATATACACATATTTGTGAGTGTGTGGGCGTGTGCGCGCACATGTGTGTATGTGTGTGCGCGCGCGTGTGTTTTTGTGTGTGTGCGTGTGTGCATGTGTGCGTGTGTCTGGGTGTTTGTATGTGTGTGAGTATGATTTATTTTTAAAAATTAAGACGTGTTTGCATTATGTAATATCGTGATGTTAAAATTTGGAACGTTTAATTTTCGTAGTTAAGTTTTGATTTATTTTTGATTTATTGCATATATGATAGAAAATAGAATATAATTTTATTGTGCTGAATTTGTTAACGCCTAGAACCAGAAAATGTGCTTAGGTGGCCCTAACCAGCGGGACTCTGCAGTCCCTTCTGGGTTTCCTTTTGTTGCCAATAACATTCATGTTTTATTTTTATGTGATGACATGTACCTTGTGTGCTTTTCTCTGGCTCAATAAAAAAATTTGATTTGATTTGATTTGATTTGATGCCTAGGTGCGTAGGTGTGTGTGCTTGTGTGCGTGTGTGTGTGTGTATGCGTGTGTGTGTGGGGGGTGGGGGTGCGTATGTGATATATTTTTACCTCCACACTGTGATGACTGAAGAAAACACCCGAATTTCGCGCGAGATGTTGTCTGTTGAGAGTAGACTTATGTTCATCAGACTTTTAACTGTGTTCAGCAGACTCTTCACTTCGAAGGTAAATGATGATCGCCCAAGGAGACTGACACCAAGGTCAACTGCGCCACCTAGGAATGACGGCCGTGGAAACTCTACGTCTAAAAGTAACACATTCCCAATTTGACGCAGCTTCGTCTGTGTTACTTTATGAATGTACATGCAATTTCACAATATTTATCTACATTCGGGGATGTATAATTATGGTACCACCAAGAGGAAGGCGCAGGACAGAGTGGGATGGCGGCGGTCGGAGAGGATCACGAGGTCGTCGATGTCACAAACCTGCTCAACAGCAGAAGACTGAAGAAGAGAAGATATATTCTACAGCATCGTAAGTGACGAGCTCCATTACTCTTCCAGATGTCATGGAAAGTGTTGACAGCTCAAGAAGTGGGCCAAGATTTAAAACACCCTTTGATGCGCGAACTTTCTCAGAAACTATAGATATACATGGACAATGTACATGTATTATACTGGTGTATACCAGAAGTCGACATTTATCGTTTCTGTTTGTGGGAAAAAAGACATCGGCTCTCTTTGATGTTCGAAGTCATTATTTTATTGTCATCTATAATTTATTTATCATTTATTGTTATTTATTATTTATTCAACAGTCATTATTTATCAAATAGGTGGTCTATATAATTATTGCCATTGGTGCAATCTGTACGGGTGAATATCCGTTCGGGAGATACTTATATAAGGAGGAAAAGTTTACAGTTTAACAACTCGCCGACCCTGTGCCACTGGCCACTGTCTCGCAACACAGTCTGTGCATGATATGGTCTAAAATCTTAATTTGATAACACACAAAAGCTGATGTTTAATATTATTTTGCTGATGACAATCTTTAAGCGAATGATTCCGGACTAAGTCAAGACAAAACATGGCAACATTGCAGTGTCGTGACTTCGGTTCAGGTCCAAACTATTATGTATTCAGGCCTGGAACAAACACAGATCAACAAAATGTCTGCTTTAGAATAGTTATACACACAACAGAATGCCTACTTACCTTTGCAAAATGGCGGATCGTTCACTGAAAATAATGCAGGAAATCATTTGAGATCATCATCACATGTAGCATCGAATTCTTCACTGCCAATGCTCATCATCAAGAATCACCATCAACATTCAACACACACAGTTTTCCTCATTTACCCATCACCCTTCATTAGGCTACAGTTTCGGTATACATGTATAATGTATGTACATGTCGACTACGTATACAACTATACATGCACACTGCACAATTGCACATTCGAAGTTGTCGCCACACACAAAAAACAGCAGGCAAAACGCTGTAGTTGTACAGTAGGCTACATTAACAAACTTGAAAGTACCGGTACGGATTTCTAGTTTTAGCACTTAAATGTATGGTTGAGTTTGTTAGCACATGCCTGTAGGCCTACGTCTTGTGCCAGAGTTGCAGCCAGAATCAGGTGTGAAACAGCCGGAAGCAATACAATACTCATTTAGCTCAGTAATTTCCGCCAACGCAGCACATATTGATAGATGGGTTGGGTGCAACGCCAGCGATGAAGCATGATGCAGAATAGTTAGGCCTATAATAATTAATTGTAGATCCTTTCTCCACCATAACAGGAATAACGTGGCATAATCGGAGCTCAAAGTGTGCCTGGACGGTAATTGACGACGTCACTTATTTTGAAATCTTAACACTGTCCTGCCACTTATTTGGCCCGCATAGCAAGGAAAGGTAGATGTATAAGAACGTCCATGCACTTCTGTTTCTACATTTTAAGCACTGCGTATAATTATGATCTGCTCTATTATTATACCTGCTCCTTGTTTTCTCTCGCCTCGGTTATGCCAACCTAGTCTTTGCTTATAGCAAATGTTACATTTATATCTAAAATTATTGAAAAGCTTGTTGCTTCTCAACTGTTCAGGTATTTAGACTCTAATATGCTTCTTCCACCTTTCCAATCTGGCTTTCGAAAGGGGCACTCCACTGAGACCCTTCTTCTCCATCTTCTCTCTGAGGTCTATAGTGCCATAGACCGATCACAGGTCACTCTTTTGGCCCTCTACGACGTGAGTGCTGCCTTCGACACTGTCGATCATACTATTCTTATTCACCGTCTTTCCACTTCTTTTGGCATCTCTGCTCTGCCCCTTGACTGGCTAACTTCTTATCTTACAGACCGCTCCTCTTCCACTGTCTTTCTCTCCACTCGTTCCCCTTGGATCCCCGTTCCAGTCGGCCTTCCGCAAGGTTCTGTTCTAGGGCCCTTGCTCTACATCCTCTTCACTGCGGACATTAACTCTTTGCTCGCTTCTTGCTCACTGCGAAGTCACTCCTATGCTGATGATGTGCAATCATTTTCCCATTGCTTTGCTGAGGACGCTGCCAAAACTGTCCGCCTTATGGTCTGCGCTTCTGACACCCTTACTTCTTGGCTTTCGTCAAATCGACTGCGACTTAATTCTCTGAAAACGCAATTCATATGGCTGGGAACTCGCCAGCAGCTGGCCAAGATTGACTTGGCTGCCCTCGCACATGAGTTTCCCCTTGTAACCTTCTCTACCTCGGTCCGTGACCTTGGAGTCATCTTAGACCAAGAACTTTCCTTCTGTAAGCACATATCTTCCCTGTCACGTGCCTGCTATTACCAAATTCGACAGCTGCGCGTTGTTGCTCGCTCTCTCTCATTCACTGCTTCTTCTACTCTTGTCCATGCCTTTGTTTGCAGCCGCTTAGATTACTGCTCTTCTCTTTATGTCGGCCTCCCACAGGTCCGCCTGAACTCCTTGGTTAGGGTCCTTCGATCTGCAGCACGCTTGGTTGGTGGCATCTCCCGGTTCGATCACGTTTCTGCCTTCATGAGGGACGACCTCCGCTGGCTCCCACTGCAGCAACGCATTGCCTATAGAGTTTCGTCTATTGCTTGGCGCTGCATCCTGTCTCAAGCTCCATCATATCTATGTGCACTTTTTACTCCTGTCTCCGTTTCTCTGGGCCGCCGTTCGCTGCGGTCAGCTGCCCGCGGTGACTATCTTGTCCCTTTTTGTCGTACCGCTACTATGCAGCGAAGAGCATATTCTGTGGTGGGTCCAGCTATCTGGAATGCCCTCCCTACGGCTCTCCGTTCTCTTCCTCGTGACTCTGCTGGCTCTTTCTACCGTCTTCTCAAGACCTTTCTTTTTGACCAGGCCTGGGTTGGGAGCGCCTCTGAGTAGAGATCTTGAAGAGGCGCTATATAAATTTATGTGATTGATTGATTTGCTGTAGGTATGACGGATCTTAAAGTAAACAGAATTCAGCGCACCCTAACTAAACTCTTGCGGTGTTGCGCGCAATTTTTCGCACGAGCATAACGTTCAGTTTGCTGACGGTTCTTAAAAATAATATCACTAATCATAGCCTACCTGCATCAGGTAGGAATGCTTGGAGATCGGTGGAATTATCGCTTGGTTCTGCCAAATCAAATCAAACACGAATCGTCACAAGAAGATCTAAGATGCGCGTAAATAAAGTAATCCATATAATTAGGATGCAGCGTCTTTATTACTTTTTCATAGCTGCAAAAACTTGTTTTTCGTTTTTAACCTTCTCAGAAAATTCTTGGTTTCGCGTTTTTTTTATATTATTTTACATCCTTTTTCGGTTCTTTTATTTCTTCTATGTCACCATATTTACTAATTTAGGCCTACTATTTGCAATTATGTTTCCTTAATTGTTTCGTATTATACCCCGGTATCGCTTTAGCTATCCCCGAACTTTCAACGATTGCGCTAATTCAGGTCACTGTAACAGTTGTTTTGACCGTTTTACCACAGAATAAAGAAAGCGTAGCTGTGGTTTTACTTAGTGTTAATTATTGTGTAATTTGCTTGCTGATTAAAATAAAATTGCTGAAACAAGGTTTTCAACTTCAAACTGTAGAATAAAATGCAACAAACAGTTCAATTATTTTTGGTTTGGGTTTTTTTGTCGGTTTTAACATGTTTTTGTTGTTGTTTGCGATAAAACCTTGTGTTCCTTCTTATCGTTTTAAAACATCTAGGCCTGTTATTTTTTGAGTAAAGAACTGCACGGCATAAAAAGATGGCGTTTAACCAGATCGACGCCTGTAAAAACGGTTCTAATCAAAATCATTAGAAGTGGTCTATCCTTAGGGATATTGGTGTGTTTCTCTAAGCCTTATTATTGGTATAGCCTACTAGCAATGGCCCGTTGATCAAAACCTGTTTCAAACTAGTAATGAGTTACTTACTTAATATTCACGACAACAATAATTTATGAACCTCACAAAAAGTTATCGTCTGCAGCTGTGGACGTTCTCAATTGGCGCAATATGAAACTTTTCATGAAAACGCACACAACGTATATACACTACATCCCGATGAAAAGCAGAGCAAAACGAGAAATGTCATAATTCGATCAAAACAATCAGGGCTATTCTAAGAAATTTTTAGAACTGCACAACACCCAGGCCCGGCCTTAGGGCAAGGCGAGCGAGGCAGTCGCCTTGGGCCCCGCGCTTCCAGAGGGCCCCGCGCTGCTGGCTATAATTTTTTCTTTGTTGAGATTGACGTCACATAACAGATATGCTTGCAGTCAATTTGCCACGTGAATGTGATAGAGTGATTTTGAAAGAGCGAAACTTCCTCAAAGCTAGCCACTTCTTCTTGCATGAAGAATTCTCCCAGAAAACCCTAGTTAAATCAATCTGCTTCAAATGTGCTAATGGACGTCCGCATACATTTTTGCAGGAGAGGGCAAACACAACGATGGGTGACATTTTCAGCGAGAGCTTAGAAAATGCAAAACAGGAAATTTAGAACAAGAATATTTCAGAGAGGCGTCTAAACTAATGTAACTTTACTTCGCTTAATTAGTACTCTGGCGCAAAGAAATTTGTCAAAAACCAAAACGTAGGCCTCAGTAGGCCTAACTGTTGTTAAAAAATTATCAATTTTCGAGCAGGGCCTCTTGCCCCTAAGTGCGGCCGCTGATGATTTTGCATTACTTAGATAGGCCTAGGCCTAACATAAGGTATTAGCGAAAGCCAACTAAGATGGGACGCTTCATAAGATGGGAAGTATTGACCTATTGCTACCGCAATAGGACTACGCGGAGGAAGCCACTGTCAAGAGTTGCGAATTAGGCCTACATACAATGTACATTAATCATACGTTATACCTATGGCAACTGTTAAATTTTTAATAGGCTACTTACGGTGCTGCTGTCTTGATTAGATTGATAATTGAACATTTTCATGTAGCAAATTTCGCTGATGCTATTTCACATTATTAAATTTTTCCAACCTGACATTATGGAAATTATTGTCCTATCTTATGGATATAGTTGGTTAAGTTGGGACATTAAATAGTTTTTAATGACAATAATATGGCTTTTGGGGGGAAAATTGCTGTTCTTTTACATGCATCATTTGAAAGTCAAATATCAGTGTGGCTTACTATAAAATAGTGTTATTAGCTCAACAGAAATTTGGAAAACAACAATAAGTGTCCCATCTTAGGTGACTCTCCCCCACCAGTGACATAATAACGGTAATCAACTGCATAAATTTATGCTTCAGGACCCGATGCTGCCTTGGGCCCCGCAAGCCCTAGGGCCGGGCCTGACAACACCTTTCCTTTCTCATCATCCATGGTAAATTACTTCCAATCGGAGGACAATGACCTTTTTGCTAGTTTTAACTGTACAGCATGTAGTACCTCTACAGCTGCACATTTTATGCGCAACTGCACGTTAAAAAAGCCCTGAAAACAATTAGCAAATACCTGATAGTTAAAAGCCAACAATAGTAGCCATATTAGGCCTACCACCAAGTCGTAACGCTGTTTAGAAATGGTGGTGAGTTTGTCAAGTTTATGAGCATAGATTTTCAACATATAAAAGCCAAAATGAAGTGAAGTTCAGCTACAGCTGGTGTTTAACATGTCCTCCATGTTCTCGGGCACACGATCGTAGATGTAGTAGTGTAGTAGATGACTCGATACGCACCCTACCCGGCTTCATAACCGCAGCTGTAGCTGCCCAATAGTCCAGACCTCAATCCGGTTGACTTAAATCTGGAGTGTACTGGAGGAGCGCGTTTCTAGTTCCCGTATTCGTGACATGGATCACCTTAGTCTGATTGAAGAGTGGCAGCTGTTTGATCACGTGATTATCGATGGCGTTTACATCCAAGTTTTCTGTCCATGAACAAGAATCAAATTTTTAACAGCATGTTTTATAGCTGAACTGAACTTCCTTTTGTGTTGGGAATTTTCACTTTTCGTCGCTCCGTCTCAAACGTTCATAAACTTGACAAACTAATAAACATTAGTAGTGGGATTACTGATGATTCTAGAGATTTTTGTCCGTCTGCTTGTCTGTGTGCGTATGTCTGCCTGTCTGTGTGTTTGTCTGCGTATGTCTGTGTCTGTGTCTTTGTCTGTGTCTTTGTCTGTGTGCATAGCCAGAACATAATTACAAATAGGGGGCGTGGCTATGCACACAGACAAAGACACAGACAAAGACACAGACACAGACATACGCAGACAAACACACAGACAGGCAGACATACGCACACAGACAAGCAGACGGACAAAAATCTCTAGAATCATCAGTAATCCTTGAGAGTACAAAGGATTTTAGGTTTTGCGCTCATTAGTATTCACAGCGCAGTGACTGCGCTCATTAATATTCATGTTATGCAGTGACGTCATACTTCCAGTTCTTTCTAGAAATTTCGAGCATTTCTATTGTCCTTTTGTCCGTCTTTCTGTCTGTCTGTCTGTCCGTCTGCATGTCCGTCTGTGTTCCTTTGGTGTGCCCTCGGGTAATGGCTTTACTGCGTGCGATAACGATCTCTACCGCGGCGCATCGTCGCACACGTTAATTGCAGGCCGGCGAATTTTTGAAAAAGAAAGCAGGATAGGACAAAATAAAAACCACAGAAAATCCTAGATTTTCCACCTAGATTTTTCCACCTAGAAAAACCCAAGATATAAAAAAAAACCAAGATTTTTAAAAAAACCCAAGATTTTTCTAAAAACCCAAGATTTTTAACAAAACCCAAGATTTTTCAAAAATCCAAGGTTTTTCAAAAATCCAATATTTCTCAGAAAATCCAAGATTTTTTCAAAAAACTCAAGATTTTTCAGAAAATGCAAGATTTTTCACTTTTTATCACTGAGTATCCTTCCTCCCTCCCTCCCTCCCTCCATCTCTCCCTCACGCCAAGCATTTTATGTTTGCATATTCTCAAGCTTTAAAACACAAAAATTGACTAAAATTCAAAAATGGAAATAAAATGTATTAACTTTACTCTTCCTTGCATGCACCCTTCCTCCCTCCCTTCCGTCCGCCATTTCCCATTCCATCGAATCTTGCATTGTGGTGTGTCTTCAATCATTGAAACGCTAAGTATTGATGAAAAATATGAACAATCCAACTATAATGCCACAATTTTACACTTCCTTGCATGCACCCTTCCTCCCTTCCTCCATTTCTCATACCATTGATTCTTGCATTACAGGGTATTTTTAAACAATGAAACGCTAAGTATTAATGGAAATATTAACTAGACAACTACAATGAGTCAATTTTACTCTTCCATACGCCACCCTCCCTTCCTCCATTTCACCTCCCTCCATTTCTTATTCCATTGGTTTTTGCATTACAGTGTATTTTCTAACATTGAAACGCTAAGTATTGATGAAAATACGAACAATGCAACTACAATGACTCATTTTTATACTTCCATACCCACCCTCCCTTCCTCCATTTCACCCTCCCTCCATTTCTCATTCCATTGGTTTTTGCATTATAGTGTATTTTCTAACCTTGAAACGCTAAATATTGATGAAAATACGAACAATGTAACTACAGTGTTCAATTTTAGACTTCCTTACATGCACCTCTCCTCCCTCCCTCCATTTCTCATTCCACTGAATCTTGCATTATAGTGAATCTTCAAACATTGAGTATTGATGAAAATATTATCATTGTAACTATAATGGTTCAGTTTTATTCTCCCTTCCTCCCTTTCTTCCTCCCTCCACAAATAATACAGAAATATGTACCTTTCTCTTCAAAAATGACACATTTCACGCATGCACAGCACCAACAACTGAAAAATCGCAAGTCTTTCCCTCCCAAAATGGCACATATTCCACATTTCTCGCATGCACATGTCCAAAAAACCGATGAATCGACCAAACTTGCATCCCAAATATGGTATCCTTTCTAACTTTCATGTATGTGCAAACTCAAAAACCAAAGAATCGAACAAAATTGCTTACCAAATATGGTGTCCTTTCTAATTTTTCCGCACGACCAAACACAAAAACCGAAGAATCGATCAAACATGCATACCAAATATGGTGTCCTTTCTAACTTTCCCGCACGCCCAATCTCAAAAACCGAAGAATCGATCAAACTTGCATATCAGATATGGTGTCCTTTCTAACTGTCATGCATGTGCAAACTCAAAAACTGAAGAAACGTTCAACATTCCATTCCCAATATGGTGATCACATGGTCAATAATGCTAGGCGCTGTTCACTTTAAAATTTTGTGGTTACCAATTCTACGCACATAGGTGTACTTTGGGAAGCAAAAACAGACAGAATTGAAGGACGAATGTAGGACTTAGATGCATTTACTTAACTCCTTCATTCTTCGATGCGAGAAAAAGATGTCAATCACATAAAAATTTGTGAATCCTTATTTTTCAGCTATGGAAACATTCTGAGAAGCAGAAACAGAGAGATGTGAAAGACGAATACAGAACTTAGTCGCATTTTGAAACCTTCAACTTCAAGCCTTTGTTACTTGAATTCAATACTAGACGCTACTCACTTTAAAATTTTACATACAGGACATCACTTTGTTATGTACAAACAGGAATGCGTGAGAGGCGAATACACACTTAGCGACATTTTCATTCTTTCGCATTCAATTTCTTTATTCTTTGGTAAGAGAAATAGATGCCAATCACTTTAAACTTGTGATGTCATCAATTTTTTCAGACATAGAAACGCTTTGAGATGCGCAAACAGTGACAGATGATTGAGACGAATACTGCACATAGCAACATTTTCAACTTTTCTTATTCAACGACTTCATTCTTGAGTCAAATCAATAGTTGCCGCACGTTTTAAAATTGACGAGCCATCCGTTTGTACAAACAACGGAATACTTTGGCGAGCAGAAACAGTGGTGCATGAGAGACGAACACGCCACTTAGCAGTATGGACATTAATGTATTTCTTTACCATGCACACTAAAACGAGTGACGTCATGATTTTCCCCAATTCTAAAAATAGAAACAATGGAAATATGCATTTGTATGGAATGAGAGTACGCTGTTGTCATAGCTTGAGTGGCGAAAGCAGAGAAAAAGGAATAGAGGATCTTAGGTGCATTTGGTGGTAATTTTACAAATACAAGTACAACATTAGTTGAAGAGGCTGTGTATATGTCACATGAAGTCTTCTTTCCATGCGCTCTTTCCCCTATTAGACACAATATTTGCAGTGGTTTATGTGAGCAAGATACATATATTCCTGCTTTGCAGTATTTCTAAGTAACAAAACGGAATGAACATGGCTACAATGCATATCGACTGAAGGCGTGGACATACTTCTTAGTTACACAAATTGTCAATTTTCTAAGAAACAAAGGCATTTTCTGTTACAAAAATAGGTGAGTGAGATATGTCAGACTAAACAAGTGCAGGTAGAGTTGGACCATTTACGATGTGAAATGTCAGAGTGCAAGAAGCAAGGAGGAGGAGGTGGAAAAAGAAGAAGATGTGTAGGAGGGTGAAGATGTGTGCCATTAGAGTTTCCATATTTCATAGTTGTAAAATGTCAAATGTTGAAGGAATGGAGCGTCACTTAACAGTCTGACATGTTTACATTACAATACTTTACTCTACTTTGTACGAAATTGTAAATTTCGAATGCATGAAAAGGTAAAGTATGCAACTCTTAAACACCACTTTTAAGGTTTTTCGCTTGCCAATACGAATTGTAAAATGTCTTACATGTTTTCTTTACAATACTTTACTCTACTTTGTACGGAATTGTAAATTTCGAGCGTATGAAAAGGTAAAGTATGCAACTCTTAAACATCACTTTTAAGGTTTTTCGTTTGCCAATACGGATTGTAAAATGACTTACATGTTTCCTTTACAATACTTTACATTACTTTGTACGAAAATGTAAATTTCGAATGTACGAAATGGTAAAGCATGCAACTCTTAAACACCATTTTAAGTCTTTTAGTTTGCCAACACAGAGGTACTACATGCTGTACAGTTAAAACTAGCAAAAAGGTCATTGTCCTCCGATTGGAAGTAATTTACCATGGATGATGAGAAAGGAAAGGTGTTGTCAGGCCCGGCCCTAGGGCTTGCGGGGCCCAAGGCAGCATCGGGTCCTGAAGCATAAATTTATGCAGTTGATTACCGTTATTATGTCACTGGTGGGGGAGAGTCACCTAAGATGGGACACTTATTGTTGTTTTCCAAATTTCTGTTGAGCTAATAACACTATTTTATAGTAAGCCACACTGATATTTGACTTTCAAATGATGCATGTAAAAGAACAGCAATTTTCCCCCCAAAAGCCATATTATTGTCAACACACGTTTAAGTTTAGCTGAGTCATCACTTTGTGTAAGAACGCTAGTTTGCTATAGTAAAGTGTTGTAGGAGGTGGAGGGGAGGGGAGGAGGAGTATTCACATAGTTGAACACACCGCTTGAAACGATGATGTGCAAGTCTCTTACACATAGAAAGCAGCATTTTCGTTTGGTAAGACGGCCGCATTTTTAGCTGAGTCATCAACTTGTGCAAAAGCATGTGATTGTATGAACAAAGAACGAACGTTGGAAGGTTCAGCGTTGTGAAGTGTAGCACACTTTAAGCTAAATGCACAGAATTGTATTTGCACACACCGCCACAATAGCAGAAATTCTTGCGTGTCCCAGCTAAAATTATAAGTTCTTCAAATATTTTTACCATGTCAAATCGCGCACATCCTTAGACATGCGGAATGGAGTGTCAACGTCACCCATGCGACGCAGGCGTCGGCACTATTTCACCTCCGGTGGCCTGCGTCGCATGGGTGACGTTGACACTCCATTCCGCATGTCTAAGGATGTGCGCGATTTGACATGGTGGTATTTG
>OX243826.1:28890210-28921710 GCA_945859605.1 Lumbricus rubellus | reverse complement strand
TAAAGCCATTACCCGAGGGCACACCAAAGGAACACAGACGGACATGCAGACGGACAGACAGACAGACAGAAAGACGGACAAAAGGACAATAGAAATGCTCGAAATTTCTAGAAAGAACTGGAAGTATGACGTCACTGCATAACATGAATATTAATGAGCGCAGTCACTGCGCTGTGAATACTAATGAGCGCAAAACCTAAAATCCTTTGTACTCTCAAGGATTACTGATGATTCTAGAGATTTTTGTCCGTCTGCTTGTCTGTGTGCGTATGTCTGCCTGTCTGTGTGTTTGTCTGCGTATGTCTGTGTCTGTGTCTTTGTCTGTGTCTTTGTCTGTGTGCATAGCCACGCCCCCTATTTGTAATTATGTTCTGGCTATGCACACAGACAAAGACACAGACAAAGACACAGACACAGACATACGCAGACAAACACACAGACAGGCAGACATACGCACACAGACAAGCAGACGGACAAAAATCTCTAGAATCATCAGTAATCCCACTACTAACATTTATAAACAGCGCTTCGATTTCGGGGCAATAAATATGGCTGCTTATATATGTTGTGTTTTAAATTTCAGCAAAATGCTAAAAGCTTTTACCTAATTATGACACTTTTTGTTGTGGTCTACTTTTCATCGGGACACAGTGTAGAATGACAGCTTATCTTGCCTTTAAACTGTCTGAGATGAATCGTATAGTTGACCGTATGCGGAGACCATCCTCCGACCTTGAACGATGCGATTGGAGTTGGATCATTGTGCATGTACGTCAGCTTGACATTTTCTCCAACCACCTGTCCAAACCCGCTCGATATGAATCCATTTTTCCAGCATATCCACACCCATATAGATATGCCTTCACCCGTGAAGACAGCACCGATGACCGCAACGGTAATATACGGGAACGAGTCGGACGTGGGGAATAACCTGGTTTAACAATCGCAATTCCACGGTCCGTAAAGAAAGCATAAACCAATCATTCATGCAATTGACAAAACGCCTATAGATATATAATTATAATTATATCGATCGTTAGAGGATGCTCTGTTCTGTTCTGTTCTCAGCCATCCTCGTTCATGCGCAATGTTCCTCCAACGCTTCCTGTGCTCCGTCAGTCTTATCATTTCTCCCAATGTCAATCCAGTTCACTCCTTTATGTTACCCAGCCAGTTTGTTCATGGTCTTCCTCTTTTCCGGTATCCTGGCATTGTGCCCTGCATGATGTCTTTCTCAATGCATGTTCCCTTTCTTCTCATGATGTGTCCAAAACAAATTATTTTTTTTCTTTTGCTGTCCTCGGCAGATTCCTATCCACTCCTGCCGCCTCCAGCACCCATTCATTTGTCCGTTTTCCGTCCATGATATTTTCATTATCAATCTCAGACACTTCATCTCGAACACTTCTATTCGTCTCTCTTCCTCCTTCCTCATTGTCCAACTCTCACAGCCGTATATGGCCACACCAGTGTCCTCCACAGCTTTATTTTCGTTGCATTTGTTAGGTCATGACTCTTCCAAATCTTTTTGAGATCTGTAGCTACCTGGCGATATATATATGGCGTCTTGTCTATTGCATGAATGATCGATGCTCAATCATTCAATCAATCAATCAGAAATTATATAGCGCCCTTTCAAGATATCTGCTCAGTGACAGCCCAGAATGAGATCAAGTAAAAAAGCAGTTTTCAACAGTTTTGAAATTGATACTACACTGTGTCCCAATAAATCGGGCACCCTTTTTATAATGTGAATAAAACAAGTAAATCTTAATCGATTTTCAAAATTTCAAAACTGTTTATATCCTGAGATAATTATCTTAAACTGATTCAAATATAAAGTTTCTGGCATGAACATAGACGTCACAATTACGTCATTTGCATCAGAGAGTTCTAATGTTAAGTACCGAACACAACGATTTTTGCCGACATTTGGTTTCGATATGTAAATTAACGACGTCATTATGACGTGAGTTTTTAGTGAGGGCCGTTCAGAAACTACCAATTTGTAGATAATTATCCCAGGATAAAAACAGTTTTGAAATTTTACAATCGATGAATATTTGTCAGTTTTATTCACATTATAAAAAGGGTGCCCGATTTATTGGGACACAGTGTAGATTGGTAGGCGTTGCATATAATCAAGGGAAGCCCGTTCCAGGTTGCTGGACAAACAAACCACAGAAAAGGAACGGTTCTCCTATCTTGCAGAGAGAGAGGAAAGGAACCATTAAGTCACCATGGACAGCAGAGCGCAGTGCACGGTGGCCTATGATAAAGTGGAAGGAGGGGGAAAGCTCTCGCAGACAAGAAGATTACCAGCTTTATCCAATTCAATTAAATTAAATTCGTTTATTGTAACCATCAACCATAGACAATAGTCATAGTATAACATGCTTCACATGATCGAAAACATGTAGTCCTGGGCACGACGTTAAACTGCATCCATTCTCCGCCACAGGGAAACAACAACGTCCCTCTGCCGGTCCTAAGCCCGGACAAAAGGAGGATGGTTTGCCAGATGGGTGGCGATACGCTGGCATTAACCCATTAGTGCCCAAAGTGGTAAAACCCAACAAATTAAGTTGTGGTTTCAGTAATCTCATCAACTTGGTGCAGTAACATGGCTGATAACTTATTTATTGATTCGTGCTACATTATCAGTACTTTCCATACTGTCCGTTTTAAAGGACGTCGGGCACTAGCCCAGTGCTTAGGTTGCCATTGAGAATTAAGCCTTCTTCTTATTTCATACAATGCTTGGTGAATGTTTTTGATGCTTTGCAACATCTATTTACTTCTTTAGCTAATTATCTTCATTTACCTAATGTCAAGTGCAGGGCACCAGCTTATTCACGAGCGTTTCATGTATTGTGATAGTACTTGTGGCTCCCACGATAAAGGTTTCCATCACATTTCTCAGGCCTTGCAATGGCAGTTTGTGTTTCCTAGTACAATCCAATGATTGTTACCATCGCATTGTAGGCCTACATCAGGCTTACAGGACTGCAGCAGCACGTTGACCTTGGGTGGATGGTACGCCAAGCACTTGAGTACTGGATGGTACGCCATGACCCCTGTATACACTTACATCTGTTGCCTTGAGTCAAACTTCTGCTGCCTTAGTAAACTTTGTAAGAGATACCAAGCTATGTCACACAGGTAGACTGATTGGACATCACAATTTTCGTTGCCTGATTCATATCATGTTAGCATCGCGCCTATCTTACATATCAACACATCGCCCATGCATGCCTTGTTTGTAGAGCAGGAACATGGAAATTTGAAAAACATACATGACTTTCTTATGGCTGTGTGACTATCCCTGCACACGACCCTCGTCCACCATCCTAAAAGTTCGAGCACTGAAGACTAACTATAATAGGCCTACTAGGATTATGTCCTATACAGGGTGGGCGCATCTTGAGCCAAGTGCAAAACAGAGGAAATCAGAAATGAGCCAAAGCCTACGTCGGGAGGGGATGGTCGGCCGAGGAGAGGACGGACAGGGATTGAGTCCGGTTTCCTCTCGGGAGGGGGGGTAAAAGTTTCTTACAACACAGCGATCACGCCAGCAAATAATCAGTATAGTGCGGCGTGATACTAGTTCTTTGCACCTGGCTGCTATGGGTTTTAAGGTAAATTGACCTGTGTACATGTTCCTCAAATACAGGCTCCTTCATTAGGCCTACATGCCCCACCGTACCCAAACTCATGTCAGAAGTGCAAAAGTCTACAATATTCATGTCAAAATAGTGAGTCGCCAGTCTGAATAAACTGTAGGCTGATGCTTTCTTCATATTACAAGTAATGCAACGACGGTGGTAATTGCTGGAACAATGGCGCATAGAGACTTACTGTAGGAAACGTCATCTCTGGGCTAGTGCCCGACGTCCGTTATAACGGACGCTTACATTGCAATCGAAATTTTCTTTGGAAAACTTGCGGCAATTGGGATAATATTTTGTCAGGATATTGACCAATATGGCTACTACAAACAACATTTACACTTTCTCTAAATTCCTCCGCGTTCAATACCAAACATAAATATAATAGCTAAGGGTAGCGAGGATTTTAGACATGCTGCAATAGACACATTAGCACAAGCAATAAAATATTTATAATCCACATAATCCGGCAATCAAAATAGTGGAATCTGTAGCCAATTGACCCACCAATTTAAAAAAATAGTGATGACTATATTATACAGTTAGCTCTAATTTTGGCAACGTGTTTTCTGAGCGTCCTTTATAACGGACGTCGGGCACTAATGGGTTAAAAGACCAAGACGATAGAAATCAGCAAAAACCACGACACAAGTGACATAGCTACCCACATGCTTCTAGATGTCATGATGTGAAGCAGACAGGAACAGGCCGGTTAGAACAGACCAGTGGAGGAAGTCAGTGGCGGATCCAGAACTCTTCCAAGGGGAGGGGCAAAATCTTTGAATTTGGTACAGGGGGAAAACAATTTCGTCGTTGGGTTGCCCAAAATGCTGAGGCAAAAAGTACTTTTCATCCGTTAAAAGTTGATGACTTTTCTTTTAGTCCTCCAACAGAAAATCCAATGGGGGCCACGTCCAAAGAAATTTTTGTAATGAGGGGGCCAATATGGCATGACGCCCCTATTCGTATTACTAATTTCAAACCGAATGGGTGGCCACGTCCCATGGCAGTTTTAAATGGGGGGCAGGGCCAGATTGGCCCCCTGGATCCGCCCCTGGAGGGAGTCGGGGGGGGAGAGCGTAGGACACATACGGGCATTGACCCAAGTTGTCCTTCATGCCTCTTTCCCACGATTCTCTTCAATCAGACAAGGTGGTCTACCTGCTTCAAGATGTTAATGTTAATGTTAATGATGATGATGATGATGATGATGACGATGACGATGATGACGACGACGACGACGACGATGATGATGATGATGATGATGATGATGTTGATGATCATGATGATGATGATGATGATGATGATGATGATGATGATGATGATGATGATGTTGATGATGATGATGATGATGATGATGATGATGATGATGATGATGATGATGATGATGATGATGATGATGATGATGATGATGATGATGATGATGATGATGATGATGATGATGATGATGATGATGATGATGATGATGATGATGATGATGATGATGATGAGAAGGAGGATGATGATGATGATGAGGATGATGATGAGGATGATGATGATGATGATGATGATGATGAGGATGAGGATGATGATGATGATGATGATGATGATGATGATGATGATGATGATGATGATGATGATGATGATGATGATGATGATGATGATGATGATGATGATGATGATGATGATGATGATGATGACATAATTCAGCGTTTCCCAAAGTGGATTCCGCGGAACCCATTCGCAAACGCAGACATGTACGATTGTACATAGTACGCTTAACATGTATCTCTGAGCATTGATGAAACAATACTCACTTTAAGGCAAAGATGTCCTTAGTTGGTCCGCCAAACACGACATCATAAACAATCTGATCTATGCTGTCCGCTAAGTAGACATGAGCTTCTCTAGCGGCTTCAAACTTCAAGACTAGGTTGTGAACTGCAGCCAGACTGATGTTCGTCTGGCATGGGCTTTGCTTGACACCAAATATTTCCAGGTAATCTGTAATTTTTTAATTAATATTAGGTAATTAATTGATTATTATTTTACAATTAAATAAATAAACTATATAATATAATATAATACAATATAATTTAATGTAATATAATACAAAATAATATAATATAATATAATATAGTATAATATAAAATAATATAATACAAGTAACATACACACACACACACACACACACACACACACACATACATACATACATACATACATTGTTAGACACTAGTAACGTAACAACATACATACATACATACATACATACATACATACATACATACATACATACATACATACATACATACATACATACATACATACATACATACATACATACATACATACATACATACATACATACATACATACATACATACATACATACATACATACATACATACATACATACATACATACATTCATACATACATACATACATACATACATACATACATACATACATACATACATACATACATACATACATACATACATACATACATACATACATTCATACATACATACATACATACATACATACATACATACATA
Source organism: Lumbricus rubellus (assembly GCA_945859605.1). Taxonomy (NCBI): domain Eukaryota; kingdom Metazoa; phylum Annelida; class Clitellata; order Crassiclitellata; family Lumbricidae; genus Lumbricus; species Lumbricus rubellus. The sequence continues at coordinate 28,915,501 of OX243826.1, read as the reverse complement.
CATACATACATAGTACATACATACATACATACATACATACATACATACATACATACATACATACATACATACATACATACATACATACATTACACACATACATAGTTACATACATACATACATACATACATACATACATTACACACATACATAGTTACATACATACATACATGCATACGTACATACATACATACATTACATACATACATACATACATACATACATACATACATACATACATACATACATACATACATACATACATACATACATACATACATAGATAGGCATACAAATACCAACTTGTTGTTGATCTGACTTCTAGGTCTGCTGTAGTCCAACCGCGTTCCTTCCAACACAACTCTGAAACGTGTCAAGTTTACAAGAGATTCTAGTCTGCTTCAGAATAGACACGACCATGATTGTTAGGTCAAATTCTGGCGTTTCAAGCATGCAGTAAGTCTTACTTACATTGTATCTATTCCGTCATGTAGGCTATGTATGTAACCCCAGATTAACAAATACCACAATTAATTGCAATTTAGCCCTGCATGCATCCTTGGTTTCGTACTCACGTTTCTATCTGTCTCAATTGCCTAAATTTCCGTAAAACACCTACATGTACACTACCTACCACCTACCATCTGCAATCTACATAAAAATTCAAGCATTGAGGTTGCATATAGGTTTAACGGTATCACTCCATTTCTGAACAACACTTTCTCAGAAATCCTCCTTACTTAGCCTACTTACGAGTCAACATAGCTTCTTTTGCTCACTGTACTGTGTAGCCTACATTGTTATGTTTTGGGCATTTTGCTGATTTTTTAATTTACTGTTGATCTCTTTGAATAGGCTAAACAAGTTTGAATTAAACTTGAATTGAATTAGCACTTAACGTTATAGCCTATTCAGGAACAAAATCAGTCACAGCTTGACACTCACCGGTTGCAGTCAGCACCATGAAAAGCAATCTCTCGGGATTCATCATAGTTGGTAAAAAGCGGAGTTCCACTTTCCAATCTCCACACACGGTTCTGTCAGCTATGGCAACGCGCAACAGGAATTTATTTAAACCAAGTAATCGACATTTTTCATTCCATGAGCTTTTTATGGACCAGTCCTCGAGTTTTGGTCGTGTTTCTAGTTTCACCAGAACCCGCTAGAGCTAATGTGGCGGCAGTTTCCTGGGACGCATTCTCACGTCAATGTAATGTGCGTTGGTGTTTTCATCCGAACAAGGTAGCGCAGGATGGAACTCGATTGATGAGCAACGCTTTAAGGAGGGAAGGATGTATTGTATTGGGTACAGACTTGTCGATTCCTTTTAGCAGTGGACTCATCGGTTAAGTGCCATTAGCGAATTTAGTCTCAACAGAGTGCTATAATCAATAAATTTGTATAGTAGCCTACCCTCTAGGTAGAACTGTAGACATTATTCAGAGTAATGAAATGGAGAGCATATGAAAGGAAGATTGTAATCGTTATCGCAGTGTTTAAATTTCTATAGCGCTACTCTAAAGCCAAGCGCGACACACCAGCTTAAGGAGAGCGGCAACGTATCAAAAATCAATGTTATGTAGAGGACTAAAGAGCCCACATTCGGTAGCCATAGAAACCAAAGGAAGATGATAGTTTTGCAATAGGACTTTGAAAATTCTGAGCACGTCTCTCATAGATTATTCAGGGTGTGAAATTGCGATTCAAGAATGGAAGTGATATTGTGATGATGTTTTTCGTCATCGTAATAGTTCCTAATTTTGGAAGAGTTGCAGACAGACTTAGCTACGCTGCCTACATGCAGTATTGGTGCAGACAGACTGAATGTTGGTGGATTCCGATTTGATGTGACGACAGATCGGCATAAAATATAGTCCAGGCTTTAATGTAAACTAAGCTTAATGTTACAAAACATTTCCACCAACCACATGCTTTCAAAACGTGCAATGAAAGGGAAGCATACAAGGTCGGGCTTGTATACTGCATAATGCATAGGAAAATTAGGCACGAAAGGCTGTGTAATAGTGTATGTCTCAGCCCACAAGAATCTCGCTCAGCATGATTTCCATATGATTTAGATTCAAGGCAACAATAGGCTCATAGAATAGTCATGTCCCTTGAATTAAGCGCTGTGTAGCCTATATAGCTACGTCGAATCCTCTGCGCGTTCTAGAAGCCATAGAACCTCATTTAAAGACTCGTCGGTTCAAAAAGGAGGCTAGTCGGAAACTGCAAAAGACCGTTTTACGTCAGATATACACGGTCAACGGAAAAAAACCGAACCTCTCCTATTGCTACGATAATTTGTGTAATAATTCGAATATTTTAATAAAATTTGGAGAAAATTCAGCTTAAAGGACAAGACTCAGATAACTAATCATTTGTTAGTTATAATGTGTGTTCAAAATATCCTCCTTCGGCCTCAAAACACACACATAGACGCGCTCGGCACTGATCAGTTGATGAATCAATTACAGCTTGATCACATTCGTCCCGGGCCTAGATCATACGCTGACTCAGTTCTCCGACATCACGTACCTTTTGTTGTAAACTTTTTCTTGCATCACATACCAGATTTTATAGTCCAAGGGTCTAGGCTATTTGAAATGAATCACGTTTGCAGGATAGCGCATCAACAACTGCCTTGATCGTTCAAGCCATTCCTGCTTGTTGACCTCCGTTAGTTCAGTTGCTATGTATACGCTCCTTGAAACATTTTAAATGACTTAAAGTTTTAGTTGGAATAGCGTATAATTATAAAGTCTAGTTAAGTTTATAGTTGGGAATAAAATAGTTCTATTCTCAATAATATTTTTACATGTTTGGGGTTAATTTCTTTAATTATTGTAGAGGTTCGGTTTTTTTCCGTTCACCGTGTATATTCTTTATTGTCCACTTTTTTATTTCTCCATTTCTATAGCGCCCCTTTCAGCCTTTACTTCGCTACGAAGTCTCCGATCAACGTTTAATAATCGCTGATGTTTGTCATCCGAAGTTTTCTCGTCCACACCCATTAGTATCCATGGGAAACCGACGATAGGCGCTACTGAAGTCGCCATTCGTCACGATTTCCGGCTCTCTTCTTCAACTTGCGGTAACCCTCCTCCACCATTCAGTCCATTGACATTGTGTAAGGCTGTACACGAGACTTTGTGACCGTTAATTCCTCCTCTATCGGAGGACACACTGTACGGAAAAGGCAGGTTCTCTCTTCTTCACCTAGCTGTAGCTCTCCTTCATCATTCAGTCCAATAACATCCTCCTCGGTCTTCCTCTTGTCTTTTTAGTTTTTACCCACCATTCTTCTCTCAATTGTGGTTCTTAGGAGTGAGTCTCCGACTCTCCACTCACGATATGTCGGATATGATCAAACCAGTTTTTTTCAACCTGCATCTGATGATTCGAATCTGGGATTGTTTACCATTTGCATTTGTTCTGCGCTCCATCCAGTTGATTATCTACTTCCTTCGTCATAATTATCCATACCCACAACGCCTTTAATCTGTTGTTGATATCTTCTTTCTTCATAGTCCAAATTGCGGCTTCGTAGATCACCACACAGTTCGCGCTTCGTATTATTGTCCGGATTATTGGCTTTGTCGAATTCTTATTTAGCTTTCCATCAGTCTGCTCTCAGTCCATTTTGCTCTTACTTCCACTATGCAGAACCGTGCTTTCTCGGTGGTAGGACCCTCAACCTGGAATGGTCTCCCTGACTCCCTCTGGCACTACGCTCTATTTATAAAAACACTTCTCAGGCTTTCCTCTCTCGTCTTAAGACAGTTTTATTTAACCGCGCTGAGGTTGGGAGCGCCTCTGGGTAGCCCTCTTGAATAGGCGCTATATAAATGCATTTAATGAATGAATGAATCATGAATGAATAATTACATTCTTTTTATAGAAGGTATAATTATGACCCATAGCAATTCTTCTCTTTATTTCTACGTGACACTTTGCATCAATTGATCATACATGTAGCCTAAGTAATTACTACTTATGATAGTAATTATGATACGAGTTCTCAAATTCCTATGCCTGATCACTATTTGCTTTTATAGGTGTATTGTTTTATTTTTTAATTATTTAGGCTTAGAGTCGTTTGATACACTTTCGCATTGAATGCTGTCTCGTTGGAAATTACTAATCAACAATATAGATTTGAAAAATGTGCAATAATAACTTCACAGGAATCAGGCCTACCGCAGAAATCAATGACTCTGGCAAAGTCAGTTCATCCAAGTGCTACAGCTAGGAATCTGCCCACAGGCTGAGACATTTGAGAATTAAGAAAAAAGTAACCACCTGAAATTCGACGCGCCGTCACACGAGTGAAACAGCTCTCTCAAACAAAAGAATGAACATGACGCTGCATCAGTAAACGACCATGCATAATTAAATCATGAATTATTGCCAACACATCTAGCACGTGCAGGCAGCAAAATTTCAGCCGATCTATCGTATCAATTAGAAACTGCGAGCATGGCATTGCGGTAATGTACACAACAACATACAACTTTCCCTAACAGTATTATATTATCTGAGGAGTAGTAGTGATGTGGGTTCTGCTTCAGTAAGTCAGTTCCCAATAGCTTGCTCCTTTTTCATTCCTGAAGAATTGCTTCGATGCTGCTGATGCTGCTGCTGGCATTGCCAACAGTTCGCAGATGCACGACTGGAAACTGGGATGAATACAAAAGCTGGTGCAATATCTGTTCGCAGAACAAGTTTGCGAACAGATCAGAGAAGAACAGGATGGATCCAAAACGCTTCGAATCGAACAATAGTTAATGCACTTGTTCGTTGCTACTTTTCGGAATCTGGTTCCCTGCAGATTCTGATTGAAGATCCTCTCAAAAGCTAAAACAACACGGACAAACTTGTAGCAGCCTGTATTTATCAATCTATGCCTATGTTTTTAAAGACAGCCAGCCAAGCACACAGAAATCTAAGTTTATAACATTATGTGTTCGATGTTTTAAAAAATATATCATATTCCCAGAAGAAGCAAAATAATCTTGCCGTTTCACGAGTTATAAATGTTCTCTTTGAAATATTTCTCTTAGTCTTAGAAAGATGTCCTGGGACTTGGTCTGTATTTCTGCAACCACCGAAGCTCAATAGACACTAAATGCTGGTTAGATAGATTTACTCAGGAGATTACTATATTTACATGTTATATTAACGGATAGTAAGCCTGATATATAGACTGGTCATGACAAACACACGTCATGTACAATTTTACATATTATAAGCAAATTGGATTTGATAATCTTGTGAAAATACATCACTTCCAGGTCCCAGTTTGAAAGTCATGGATACCAGAAGTAGCCTATACGTGAAATTGATAAGTTCATATCAGTCTGTTCAAAATGTTGATAAGACTGTTCGATTATTAATTTCATAGAAACTATATGCTATACTAATATAATCAATAATATGATTGCGCTATGCTGTTTTTTACAGCGAAAACCTTCATTCATCTCTGGGTCTAAGGTGTCATGGACTTCGTCCAGGCACTTATTTTCTAATCTGAACACCGTCCTGCTACTTACAATTAGGCCAGCACAGCCTGGAACAGTAATGGGGATCCAAGCTTCACTTACCACACTTTAAGCACTGATTCAACTATTAAAACGCCTGCTATCAATTCATACCCTGTCTCTGCCTGTGACGACATGACAGTAAGTCCTAGGTTTGCCAACTTTCGATTTTGCTGTACACGGGGCGTGCAAGGACGATTCAGGTACTGCCCCGGGGAGTCTGGGACGGTTGGCAGCCATAGTGAGCCCGAATCATCCAATGTAGTCCAGAAAAACAAATTTGGTAGAAGTACTTCACCAAGCTTCTCCCTAGTGACTTTGTATAGTAAGACAATGTATGGCCTATACGGTTCTAGGGCAATTACCCCCTGGACAATTACCCCCCGGACAATTACCCCCCGACAATTACCCCCTGGACAATTACCTCCCAGGACAATTACCCCCCGGACAGCTACCCCCCGTGCCAATTACCCCCGGACAACTACCCCCCGTACCAATTACCCCCGGACAATTACCCCCGTGGCACAGTGTCAGCTTGTTTCTTCACGCGTTAATCTCTTTACCAGTCTCTTCGTATTTGTCAGATGTTAATAGTCATGATTGAATTTTCTAAATCTGAGAGAGGGAAAGATAAACTTTGTTTCAAAGGTTCTATTTACGTGAAACAGAAGAAACTGAAGAATTTAGCAAATGGTGTCGTTTCGTTTGAGTACGAAAATAGGCAGAACTCTATCGATAAATTTTAAATATTTTATTAGGCAGGCATTTAACACGTTGAAGTTTTCTTTAAACTTTAACCTTTTTCACACGTTAGCTTAGAACCGTGCTTAGATTTGATTTGATTTAGTATTTTTCTTGAACGTTTAAAAATAACTTGCCTATTTTCGTGGAGTTGCTCTTGACCTTGCTTTTTAGGCTAACTAAAGTCACAACTCTATCAATAACATTAAAATATTTAATTAGGCAGGCGTTTAACATGACATAGACTTAGTTATTGACTAGATATAGTAGGCTACTATTAACGTCTGACATATACGAAGAGACTGGTAAAGAGATTAACGCGTGAGGGAACAAGCTCACACTGTGGCACGGGGGGTAATTGTCCGGGGGGTAATTGGTACGGGGGGTAGTTGTCCGGGGGGTAATTGGCACAGGGGTAGTTGTCCGGGGGGTAATTGTCCTGGGGGGTAATTGTCCAGGGGGTAATTGTCGGGGGTAATTGTCCGGGGGTAATTGCCCAGGGGGTAAATGTCCTGTCACCGGCCTATACATAGCACATTAAGCCCAAATTAATTCGCGATACCCTACAGTGCAGGAAAGCGAGTAGGCCCTATCAAGCAGCAAATACGGATAGAAAGAAACGAACCTTTGGTGCTCGTGTAGTAAGGAAATGGAACGGTGAAAGTAGTTCCGGTGAAGATTGAAATGGAGATGTTGGTCATTTGAGGAATCATTTTTAGATCAATCATGGACAGTGTCCTATTCTGCGGCATGTTACCACTGCCAAAAGTGAACCAGCCTTTTTTCCACGATACCCAGTAGAGTCCAGGTGAAAGTCCGTTGGTATTGGCAGTTCCCAAGTACGACGAATTGCTAGAGACAGGAAAGTGAAGAAGTTATGGTTACTTTACAGCTATTACTATTATTATTTTTATGCCCCGAGTTATTTAGGATCCCTCAGGCACTTCATTGCTAACTACAGTACTGTGTAAAAACCGGTCCAGCATGATCCTATACTCGTCGTTGTCTAGATCATCTAATGTGCCTCGGAATGCGATCGCGCTAAAACGTCGTATTATTATTATTATTATTTTGTCCCGAGGTATTTAGGACCTTTCAGAGACTTATTACTAACTACTCGTTTAAAAACAAGTCCAGAATGACCCTAATCGTCGATTTTTATTATTATTTTCCGAAGTAGTTCAATTCACAAAGTCAATTAATACAACTTATATAAAAATAGTGATGATGATGATGATGATGATGATGATGATGATGATGATGATGATGATGATGATGATATAAAACAGTAGTAGTTCCAAATGCCATCACTGTCATCATCATCATCATCATCATCATCGTCGTCGTCGTCTTTTTTACTTTGATCCCGCAGTATTTAAAAAGCCACAAGACATGTCAACAGTTTGGTCAGAGTGCTCGGCCTGTTACACGAAAGCTACGGGTTCAAGCCTTCTCGAACCGATCACCTTACGTTGTTACCCGATTTCAGACAATACTAGGAGATACCTGTATGCGATTTGTTATTAGCAGTGAATTCCCTTTCATAGATATATAGGCTAATTATAAAATTATATATATAAATATAATTATATATGCATATATATGTTTGTGTGTTTGTGTGTGTTCATCTGTGCGTAATATATACCTGAACATTCTGATGAGAGAAGAAAACACCCGAACTTCGCGCAATATGTTGTCTGTTGACATTAGACTGATGTTCATTAGGCTGTCCACTGTGTTCAGCAGACTCTTCACTTCGAAGGTAAAGGATGATCGGCCTAGGAGACTAACACCAAGGTCATCTAGGAATGGCGGCCGGGGAAACTCTACGTCTAAAAGTTACGCATTCCCAATCTAATGTAAGCTTATAAATCTTTTGTATGCTACTCTACCGACAATAATTTATATAATATTATATAGGCCTATATATATATATGTATATATAAAGAATCGTAAGTGACGAGCTCCATAACATTTCTAAATGTTATCGAATGTGTTACCAACTCAAGAAATAGCCCAGCTTTTAAAACTCTTCTTGATGCGCGAACATAACCTACTCAGAAGCTACATCTAGCAAGATAAGGTCTACCAGAAGTCGACATGTGTTTCTTATTTTGATTTATTTTCTGAAAAGTAGACGTCGGCTCTCTGCTCCTCTTTGATGCTTCTAGTAGCATTTCATTACCAGAGCACCTTTGAAACTTTCTGTGTCCCCAAAGATCACACATACCTCAGGGCAAATAATTAAAACATCAATAAAATTTATTATCGATAAATATCAGCAGTAGAACTGTTGTCTGCAAGAAGTCCTAAAGTTGACAACTGCCAGAATTATTTGTAGTATAATAATGATGATAGCTTAGTAAACGAGGGCCAAACATTCGCATCAAGGGCGACAAAGTGCGCCATAGCTGAAGTTCAGATGCACATACAATAATTATGGTCCACACACAGATAAACACAAACCAACGAAATATAATTATTATCTACATTAGAATAGTAAAACTCACAACAGATCCTCCACCCTCCAATTCTCGGCCCAGACGACACCCGCCTTAAATTGCTGTTTCGCTCCTCTGATCCTATGGTAACTCGACCCGGACCACCACGGACTACTCTTTCGGACAACCCTCATGACTCAACGCAGCGCTCGTGAATAAGCTGGTGCCCCGCGCTTTGCTTTCGAGTGGCGCTTTACAAATTTTGAGTTTACGATTACGATTACGAACAGAATACCTACTTACCTTTGCAAAACGATGTATCCTTCACTGAAATTAATGCAGGAAATCATTTGAGATTATCATCACAGTTTAAAAAATTCTTATAGCATCAACTTTATTAGCACTGATAAGCATCGTTTTATTTTTTCACTACGTAAAGAACCTGTTTGGTCACAGTTTGAATCGCAATCGCAATCTCGAGATTTCTTCAGCGCCAACAGAAGTTAGGCTAATGAGTCGCGGGAGCCAGCATATTTATGGGGTTTCAGTCAAACGAAATTCGGTTATTAACAAAATCGATGGCAAAACGACAGAATGATATGATTAAGAAGTACTGTATTGTTGTGGGTTATAATAATTATACTTGTAGGAAGTTATGTATAATTAAAATTAGTTTGATCCATCTTAGGTGTATAATTGAATGAGATTCACTCAACTTTTAGACAAGTTTTAACTCCCTGTCAACGCATTTTAGAAGAATATAGTCGACTTGTGCTGATGATCAAACATTTGGCATCGAAGAATACAGAAGTGGGTAACATATCAATTTACAGTATGCCTACTTAGGCACTACAAATGAGTTGCTAAAGGTGGATATCTAGGCCTACTAACCAATTCATATGCAGGAAGTCAAAATGAAGAAATAATTGAGCGACTAAATAGGCCTAATTAATGCATTCACGTGTTTCGGTTTGGCAAGGCAAGAGAACTCTAGTCGTGTTCTTCCCTTGTAGTCCGAACATAAAAGGATATGTGCAGTAGTGCGACCAACAATTTTTTAACCTATAGGGTGTCACTGAACACAATGGTGGGCTCCTTGAGAAAAATAATTATATTACACACAATTCCGAAGGGGAACTTTTCCGTCCCCACATCTAGAAACAGATTTACGGCCCTGCTATATAGGCCTAGACTGCTCCTTGCTTTCTCTCGCCTCGATCGTAACAAATCAGCTTTTGCTGCAGATGTCTGTGATCGCAAAAACAACAGAATTCTGCACACCTAAATTTATGTGGCACGCGTTGTGCTGCTGCATTTTTTCGCGAACAAATCAGTCAGTTTGTTGACTTTTGAACTTTAAAATGATTACCAATCATAGCCTACCTGTATCAGGTAGGAATGCTTGGAGATCGGTGGAATTATCGCTTGGATCTGCCAAATCAAACACGAATCGTCACAACAAGTTCTATAGGATGATTGCAAATTAAGTTGAAGTAAATAAGGTTTGTTGAACCTTCTAGTTCTGTGCTAGACTGTGCATTTTTGTTCATGCATATTTTATTTTTAGGCCTAATGGGATGGATCCAGATTTCACGAGGGCTCATGACAACAGAGGCCGTTGCCCTCCAAAGAAATTTGTTTGGCATATTACAACACTCGAGCCGGTTGTGGATATAAACACTGATGTCTATGCGAAAAGTGTTCGCAGAACAGAACTTATATTATCTGTAACTTTGAACCTTGTCAAAGTATGCTGTAGGCTATAGGCCTACTGTGATTAACAACGGTTAGTTACCGACTATAGTTACTATTGACTGGAGTATCCTATAGGACTAGACCTTCGTATAAGCCTACGCCTATAGTCCTGTAGTTAAGAAATTACAATTCGCAGTTGTTAAAAAAGTGTTCTGGTTTTTGATGGCCAGGAAATGGTCACCTACACTCCCTACAGTTCTAGTGTAATACCGCGTAGGCTATATCGAATGACAAATTGTCTTACCTTCAAATTGATTGCGATAAATCGTCCAGTTGGCTGACTGTTTATCCCAGCCTCCGACCTTGAATGTTGCGATTTGGATTGGATCATTGTGTATGTAGACCAGCTTGACATTTTCTCCAACCACCTGTCCAAGCCCGGTCGATATGAATCCATTTTTCCAGCATATCCACACCCATACAGATTTATCTCGACCCGTGAAGCCAGCACCGATGGACACACTGGCATTAATCGAGCCCGAGGACGGCGAGGGAAATAACCTGGTTAAACAAATTACAGTCCGTAAAGAAAGCCTAAATAAATAATTCAATGCAACAGGGCTTTTTTAACGTGCAGTTGTAGCCTACACTGTACACAAAATGTGCCGTTGTAGAAGCATTTCTATACAGTTAAGACTAGCAAAAAGTTCATTGTTCTCCGATTGTAAGTAATTTACCATGGAGGATGGGAAAAGAAAGAAGAATTTGTGCAGTTCTAAACATTTCTTAAAAACAGCCCTGCAATGCAATATACAAGACGTAATTTAGCGCCAGTTAATACGGAACGAGCTTGACTTGCACTAGTAGGTACATCTGACCTCCACTATCCTAATTCCCAGAACCGACGCTCTAAATACGCTGATGATTCCTTATCGGCTGTAATCACGTATCAACAGCCACGGATGAACTCCAATGCATCACCAAATGGTCTAAAGGAAAGAATTTACGAATCAATTATATTACCATTTGCCACAGCTGTTCTGACCTGTATTTGCTAATATGATTACTTCAGTTTGGAAATCTCAAGTTTGTTTTTCTTTTTCTTTCTTGAACTGACTAGCAGTACCCATAATTATGTTTGCACTGAGATAATTAGTTAAGCTATATGTATTGAATCTGTTTACAATGTCTGATCTGCCATTCCACCAACGACTGATACTGGGGTTCCTCTGATAGCGGGACTTGTCCCTTTGGGGTTCCCCTTTAAGTGCTCAACCGTACGCGATTCTTTGCTTTATGATGCACTGTTTATTCTTATGATACGCTGTTTATTCAATTCTGTTATGTTAATAATTAATGTGAATGTTGTTATTCTGTTACTTGTTTTCTTTGATCAATGTGCAACGGTTGTTGCCTTAATAAATGGTATTTTGATTTTGATTTGTGGTTAAACACACGAAATTGTTGTGTCAGACGCAACAAGTGCTCCCTATCAACCCATCCATCTCAGAAGTATCTCGTACAAAATCCATCAAGGCCTTGGGATTTCTTATTGGAAAGAAATTAACAGTTACAGACCACATCAATAAGATCATCAGCTCTGGTACTGTCTCACTATTTGCCATAAGAACCCTCAAGGTCATGGGCGTATATACACAGTCCACATACTGTATACTATACTGTGCATTGGTAAACCATACATGCACAATAACTGTACAATTGTGTACATAGTACGCTTAGCATGTATCGCAGATCATTAAAGAAACAATACTCACCTGAAGGCAATGGCGAGTCCAGATACACCATACGCGACTTGATAAACGGTTTGATCGTTGCTGTCCACTAAGTAGACATAAGCATTCATATCGGCTTCAAAGTTCAAGACGAGATTGTGAACTGCAGACAGACTGATGTTCGTCGGACATGGGTTATACTTGACATCGATGACCTCCAGACGACCTTGAGAAAGAAAAGTTACACGTGTCTATTCACTTAGCTAAGACACAGCTTCGAGACATAGGCATATACGCCACTTAGGAAACTCGTCTATTTCTGAAATTGCATGCGCTCTGTTCTATACTAAGCACATTAGCACACAGCACTGTTTTAAAAATACCATGAAATGTATTAATACTTGTGAAATTGTTTACATAATAATAATAATAATAATAATAATAATAATAATAATAATAATAATAATAATAATAATAATAATAATAATAATAATTAAATTGAACAACAGCTCCAATCATAATTTTTTGAAACCCGAGGGATCCTACATGTAGGTACCTCGGGTAAAAAAATCCAGCGCCTCTCTACTACCATTCAGCGCTTTAATGCGGTTTCCTTCATATAAACAAATGCGCATATTTGCATAAACGTAGGCCTACGATCCTATACATGTGTGTATAAAATGTTGTAAGTATATGCTTATTGAATCGCAAATATAGCATTTAATTAAAAAATTATATCAAACCCCATTACATCAGATTGCCTACCAAATTTGGGCGGTGGAAAAACCAACTAAAGAGAGGCCTTGGTGATGGTGAATGACTTACTGAGTCTCTAGATATTCACTGGATATAGAGCTACCATCGTAGATAATTATGATGAAAAGAGAGTGTTTCTAATAGCCTAAATACCAACTTGATGTTGATCTGACTTCTAGGTCTGCTGTAATCCAACCGTGTTCTTTCCAACACAACTCTGAAATGTATCAAGTTTACAAGAAATTCTAAATTCTATTCTGCTTTATAGAAAATTCACTCAAGCATGGAAACGGCAAATTCGGGGGTTTCATGGTAAAATCCAGCATTTTCCTCTGCAATATATTGCAACCTTTAGTTGACGCACACAATAAAATTATGTCTTCAAGATCCGATAAGCAAAATCCGGATAATGGCAAATCATGGGCGGTGTTTGGTTTCCGTTCTTGAGGGAGGCTAAAGAACTTGGGCTTTGGTTGGGACGGAGACTTAGTCCAGATCGAGCGGCGTCGAAGAAAATTATGACTTTTTGTCATCGGGTTGAAATTTCATAAAACATGATATTTTTCCCGACAAAAAGTTGATGACATTTTTTTAAAGAGCTGGTTCTCATAAAAATTTTTGAGTCTGACCCTTCTGGGGCTAAGCCCGGGAAAGATACCATTATCATGGTAAAAAGCTGATGCTGGGCCTTCTTGGAGGCTTAGCCCATGTGGCAAAATATTTACATTTTATAAATATATCAATATAGGCAAATGTAGTTTAACATAAGTACACAAGTCGCATAGCAACAAAAATAGATGTTTGACGAAATAAGCTTACCGATTGTAATTATAATTTTTACCAAGGCACTTAAATTTGCCAACGTACACAGTATATGGACAGTAAGAGTTGGGCTGAAGCTAGCAGGATGAACAACGCTTAACGTTACAATCGGCAACAAAATCAGCTACGATCTCTACGACACTCACCAATTGCAGTCAGCAGCATGAAAAGTAACTTTTCGGGAGTCATCATACACTGTAGTTGGAAAATCGTGGAGTCCCACTTTCCAATATTCGTGAACAATTCTGTCAGCTCTGGACACACGCAACAGGAATTTATATAAACAAAACAATCGACGTTTTTCGTTCTATGCTCTTTTTATCGACCGTCAAGTCTTCCAGTTTTAGTCGTGTTTCTGGTTTCACCAGAAGCCCGCTAGAGCTAATGTGGTGACAATTTCCTGAAACGCTTTCTCACGTCAATGTACATGTAGGTATGTGCGTTGGTGTTTTCACCTGAACAAGAAAGAATCTCGATTGATGAGCAGCGTTTTAGAGAGGAAAAACATGGGAGATTCTTATTAGCAGTGGACTTATCGGTTAAGTGCTATTGGCAAATTTAGTTTCAATAGAGTGATATAATCAATAAAATTGTATAGCATACAATAGTGGTGATTATAGCTTAAGTTCCAAGACCCTGCTCATGAAGTAAGTATCCAAATACACATTTTGTCTATCATTGAAGCCTTAGACATTTTAATGTCTCATAAATTCCAAGTTTTTTCTTTTAATAGTAAAATTTGAATCTGACAAATTCTTTATCTGCAGCTTCATACTCATCATGTCAAATGATATCACAGTGACTTTCAGCTACGCTGGTACTTGTTTCTTTTCTAAATAGCAGCAGTAATGATTATCTGGAAATAGCAAGTTAATTCGATAACAATTATTTGAAATGTAACTTATTCAGATCGTGTTTTGCTACTTTTTTGTTGCGTTACGTTTTTGGGTCGCCAAAAAACAGTGGATGGGCTCACTAAAAGTGTTAGGCCTTATAACCTTTGTTCTGTTTAAAATATTTATATTCAATTTTCCTCAGAAAGCCTCAAAGAAACAACACTGTTGAAGAGTCGAAAGTTTGGACTGAATTACCTTGCACGTGAAACTTGATTTGAAAAGTTATGATTTTTGGCCAAGATATTGACAAAAATCCGTAGGGAATTACTTTTTGTGGCCCACCCTGCATATCAGAGATACATTCTATAGCGTTCACTTTATTCGCTTTGATGTGTCCGATCATTGCCGACAAATCGTTGGTGTTTGTCATCAGAGGTGTTCTCGTCCAAAACCATTAGTATCCAAGGGAAACCGATAGGCACTACTGAAGTCTGTCCGAAAGCTCTCTACCTCAATTCATCCGCCTCACAATGGGTCGCTTAGTGTAACGATGAAACTACGACTTCCGTAGAAAGCCTCAAAGAAACAACACTGTTGAAGAGTCGAAAGTTTGGACAGGCGCAAAAATAACAGACAATCCAGTTATGAAAATAGTCGCTGAGGGTTGCTGCAGACAGGGTTGTTTCTAAGAAATTTTTAGAACTGCACAATTCCGTCTTTTCATTCCCATCCTCCATTGTAAATTACTTCCAATCGGAGGACATGCAATGACCATTTTTTGCTAGTTTTAACTGTGCAGAAGTGCTTCTACAACTGCACAAGTCCATTTAGAACTGCACATTTTGTGTACAGCTGCACGTTAAAAAGCCCTGGCTGCAGATACTTGTATGCAGCGCAGAAAATGTGGCAATGGCTTTCGATTGGACCAAGCAGATGAAAGCATGAAAAAGCAAATACCGCCATTCAGCTCTGCCACATAGCGAGGAATCCAAAGTTATAAGTCAGAGCTCAATATTATAACAACGCAATTAATTGCTGGCTCTATTTACCTTCGCACTATGGCTGCTCATCTGAACATTCCTTTTATTTTGTGCTCACAAGACTCTTCCAGATCATGTCTGATAAAAGGAGGTCACGTTGTAGCAAGAAACTAGTCAAACAACTGCCATTAAAAAATACTACGTGTACATGCAGATGCTTAGACCTATAACGTTTAGTTGCGATTCGCTGTGATCACATTTAGACTTGGCAAGGCCAGGCATTGCTTAGGGCGTAATAGGACAGACGTTAAAAAATGCTTGATTTTGGCTCGTTAAAAAATGCATGATTGGCCCGTTAAAAAATTGCTTGATTGGCGTATTTACATGTAACAACAGCAATAATTATAGGAGTAAGCAGAATATTAATGTCATACCTGATAACGGTTTGACTAATTTGATCTTCCATCTTCCAATTCTCGATCTAAACGTCACCTACCCTAACGTCTACTCTGCCACCTCTGAAGATTATATATAACCGGAAGATTATTCCCCTTCTGACTACAATTGCTGGACAACGTCTCTCGACTAGACATACATGTATCGCTCGTGAATAAGTTGGTGCCATGCGCTTGTCTTTCGAGTGGCGCTTTATAAATTTGGAGACTACGATATGCGGTGTTTGGTGCGCCCTGAGCTGGTGCTCTTTTGCATGAAATAACGGCGCGATCATACAATACAATACAATATACAATTAGTCATTTATACCGCGCTTTAACAAAAACAAGTCTTGCACAAGAGCGCGCTTCACTGCAAATCTAGTTATAATACAATGAAAACAAACGAGTTATTAACTTTGATTTAAACACTGCAATAGATGAGCTCTGGCGAATGGAGGTTGGAAGACATGTTCCATTCGTTGGGTCCTGAGATTGAGAAGGAAACTTCCGATCATAATTACTAATTAAGCCTAATAATGGTTACTGCAACAATTTTCCAGGAATTATCGCAGCCATCATTGAGTCTCTCAAAAAGCCATTTGTTCCTTGACTGAAATATCTTTTGACTGAAGCGAGAAACCAATAAACAGAGCAGAACTGATCTTTCCGGTCCAATAGACACGCAGTGCAACTACCTACCGCTAATCCGTCTCATCCATAACTTGAGCTGAAAACTTCATGCAGTTGATGGATATTGAAGTAGGCCTATTCTTCTTGGTTTCGTTTAAACAGGCCAGTCCTTCCATTCGTAAATGGTCTCAGTGTCTGTCTTGACATGTACTGAGCCACTGAATGCTTACCTGATTATGGCAGCTTTTGGTGCCCCGTTGGAATAACGAAGAATTATTTACTACCTATGTCCTACACGTTCCTCATTTAGGCCTACTACCACTGCTACTACTATTGTGAGGCGCGATGATGATGAGTTCGGTGCCTTGGGGCCAGAGGGTTACAGGTTCGAATCCACCTCAAGGTGTCTGGACTTTGAGCAAGTCCTTCACTTGCAATTGCTCGTGCTCTTCGGTAGTGTCAGTGTCCGCGCTGTAGTCAGAAGCGCCTCTGCATGGATGGAGAGCTTGATGGGCGCTATAGCAAATGCATGCAATAAATATAAATAAAATTTAATGTTTTGCCTACACTGTTTTCTTTAGGCCTATTTGTCATACTGTACTATATGCTGTGGCTCAAATTAAACCTCCAGATTAAATCGCCTTGAGATTCTGCATAAACGTGCCCTACGTGTGTGACTTGTTTGCTAGGGTGGTCTGGTGGTTCTAAATTAATATTTAAGGATACTAATGACAACGGTGAAACAATTTAATCAAATCTATTGTAATGTTATAGGGTGTCTCGATAGGTCGTGAACGATTTTGAATGCAGATAAATATATGTTATACACAATATAATGTGGAAAGTTTGATACTGGCGGATAGGTTATTCAAATGAAAATGTTAGTATAAAAAAATTAGATCACTAGCTCACTTAATAAAATTGTAGCACCAATATCCGTGACGTCATCAAAATCGTGCCAAATAAACGTCAAGTTAAGCCGAAAACAATATTGTACGATCATCATTGTTAATCCACACATAATTAATTAATACAAATTAGCATTTAGTATTTAATAATGTTTCATATACTCTTTATTACAGCCTCAAGTCGATTATTCATCGAGCAAATAGATTTTTCAGAGTTGTCAGAGGTAGGCCTATCGATGTCCATGCCTTACAAAGCCGACGTTTTAAGGTCGTTTGGGGTTCGGTATCGGCATAAACAGTTGCCGCCGTAATACTGCAAACATTTTCCATTGGTGACAAATCCGGCGAATTAGGCGGCCAGTCCCTCGGTGAGATGTAGGCTATCCATTGATATTCTTGTTCAACCATTCAACTGACGCCTTTGATGTGTGTGCACGTGCACCGTCCTGTTGAAATAATCCGTCGCCGTTATTACGAAACATTTTTGTGGCTGTGAACTGAGCGCATAGCCTACAGCCTGCTGCACTTCCCTGGAATGCGGGTTTGGCCTCTTTCTCCTGTATCTCATTGATGTAATAAGTCGAAGTGACTGAAGTTTTATTTGGATTGATATGAGGTTTTGTTAATCCAATTGTTTATGCCAAATCCGAGCCCCAGACACTGAACACCTTAAAACGTCGGCTTCGTAAGGCATGAACATCGATAGGCCTAGCCTATACCTCTGACAACTCTGAAAAATCTATTTGGCTCGATGACTAATCGACTTGAGGCTGTAATAAAGAGTATATGAAACATTATTAAATACTAAATGCTAATTTGTATTAATTAATTATGTGTGGATTAACAATGATGATCGTACAATATTGTTTTCGGCTTAACTTGACGTTTATTTGGCACGATTTTGATGACGTCACGGATATTGGTGCTACAATTTTATTAAGTGAGCTAGTGATCTAATTTTTTTATACTAACATTTTCATTTGAATAACCTATCCGCCAGTATCAAACTTTCCACATTATATTGTGTATAACATATATTTATCTGCATTCAAAATCGTTCACGACCTATCGAGACACCCTATATTTTCAATTGTGTCAAATGAAGATCATTAGATTTTTAAAAACAATCGGTTTATGACCGCCCTGGACCAAAATATTTCGCAGCAGAAATAACTAAACAAAGTTACTGGATATAATTCAAGTGAATTATTTAAACATTTGACGGAAGTTCAAAGCCAACAAAATCATGAAAGACGAAATCATTATTATAGTCAGTTTATTAGTTTATTGAAACCCAGTATAAACAATATCAGCAACAAAACAGCAATTGAACAAATAACAAAGAAATTATTAACTACCAAAATATACAAGGCAATTTATTATGGGAACAAAGGACACACCTTAAGGATCGGGTCACGCTAGATAATGGTTCATTGCGCAAGTGATTGATTGAATGGTGGCATCAGTTGCTAGAATCGCAACACTCCATTAGATGCACCTCATAGGCACAGGCCTGACTGATTAAACACAATATACTACAATACAATTAGCTAGTTAGATAGACTGACAGGATATTCACGAGTGAACCGAAGAAGCAGAAATCAGAAACTGGAAAATATCTAAGCCTAAAATCATGAAATACGATAGAAACCGGGAAAAGACAAATCGGAACTTATAGACACCGGAGAATACACCACAAGATGACGATGACGATAACGACGACGATGACGATAACGACGACGATGACGACGACGATGATGATGATGACGACGACGATGATGATGATGGCTGAGTCCTCTGCCAGAAGGTAGGTCCATTGCCATTTTAAGCCACCTGGGGTCTGGGGATAAGATGAGTGGAGGTGATTTCACGTTGCCTTTCTCACAGACAATGGGTGAGCAACTTGTCCAATTCTTTGCGCATTGACTTCGTATAGATTCGAACCTGCGACCATCCGATCACAAGTCAAGGACCATACCACTACACCACCGCGTCCCAATACACAATACAGAGGACGATGAAGCCATTACGCGGAATCCAGCGTGGGAAGCGAGGAAATGATTTTCCACAGTCATTAAATTTCTGTCGGGGCTCATCCAACTTTCGCAAATCACATTTGTTTGTATGTGCACTTGTTATTAGCGTCCCTTCAAGCACTCGCTACTCAGAGGCGCTCCCGAATGCAGAGCGGACACTGCATCGGAGTTTCACGCCTAAGCGCTGAGCAATTGCGAGTGAAGGACTTGCCCAAGGTCCTTACGCGACGAGGTGGATTCGAACCTCAAACCTTCCGGCTCCAAGGCAACGACGCCACCACTACACCACCGCGCCCCCCCATGTAGGCAGCCAATCCTCAAGAGACAGTAGCGTAGGAACAACGGAAGCGGAAGTGTATCATCAGCATCCGGTTGTGGCAACGCTTCTGGCGGACCTATCCCCATCGGGTTTCCCGTAGAATCGTCTCCTGTAGACAGCATGGCAGAGGATGTTTGCGAAGGCGATTCGGAACCGCTGCTGTAGGAACGGATAGAGGATGGGATTGATGGTCGAGTTGAGCCAGAGCAACCAAAAGACGACATCGAAGACTGATGGTGGAATACAGAAGCTGCAGAGCGGATTGACGAACGAGCAAACCTCGAACGGACCCCACGTGAAGAGGAAGACGACGATGAGGATGGCCAATGATCGCGCGCTCTTCTTGTCACGTGACAGCAGGTGCTTCGCCTTCATCGCGTTCTGCCCGCCATCACCGGAAGCGACGATACCACGTGACCGACGCCGGATGTTCAGATAGATGAGTATGTTGATGGAGGCGACAGTGGCAAACGGCAACAGGAACTCCACTACGGAGCAAGTGATCAAATAGATGGCATGCTCGTAGAACTCAACTTGGCATTCTCCGTCCGCAACCGCCATCTTCCCCGTGAACTTCGTCCAGAACAGTACCGTCGGGCCGTACCACAGCGTACCGGCGATCCACGGTACTGTCATGAAGAGCACGGCACGTCGCGTGTTCAGATGCATGCGATAGTCGACAGGTCGCGCCACGCTGCAGTAACGGTCAAGGCTGATGATGGCCATGTTCCACGCAGACGCGAGCGGCACAACATAGTCTAAAAGATTGAAGACCAGGCAACCTGCGCGCGTCAACAACCAACAACCTTTGAGGATGTACGGCATGTAAACGCAGATCAACAAACCGACGATCAGGTCGGATATGGCGAGGTTGAGAATGAAGTAATTACCGAAGGAACGCAACTTCCGATCACTTGCAAATGCAACGATGACAAGGAGATTCCCTGCGATGGTTGTCAAGGCAACCAGCGTGATGATGGTGGCAAGTATGACGGTGACGGACAGCGTGTAGCGTGGCGAATCGTTACACGCCGTTGCACGCTCCTCGATGAGTGGCGCCACTTCGGTTGCTGTGGAGCTGTAGTTGGCGCGAAGAATGATGGGATATTCGGCGTGGATGAAGGGCAGATGCATGTTGGGAAAAGCGGGGGAAGCTGCGTCGGTTTTATTCTGCAGTTGGTGGATGAGAGGGAGGAGTAGGTTGGCGTAGACAGTGGACACGTCACTTATGGAAGCAGACGATAGTTTTTGTTTCGCGCCAAACGACGACATGTTTGACGCTCAGCGGTCTTGATGGGTGGGCGTCGAGTTGTCACTGAAAAGCCAAAAATATTAGGCATAGACTAAAGAAGAAATATTTAGATTAAAGAAGAAATATTAGGCATAGATTAAAGAAGAAATATTAGGCATAGATTAAAGAGAGTATATTATCATTTGGATAGGTCAGTTTTATGGGAGGTTTATATTATACGCAGCGCTTTTAAAAGACACGTACAGTCGTACAGCATGAGATGCCATTGAAAAATATTGACACATGCATACATGCATCCGATGCAGTGTCCGCTCTGCATTCGGGAGCGCCTCTGAGTAGAAAGAGCTTGAAGGGGCGCTATAACAAGTGCACATACAAACAAATACAAACATGCACACATGTATACACATGCATAGTTTGTGTGCATACATACATAACAGACAAATACTGTGACGCACATAGACTACGTACACTATGCAATCATACTCTCTTCTTATCTTCAACCTTCCTCGGTCTTTGACTGTTGGTCACTTCATGAACCCCCGCACATACATACATACATATACTTACATACATATAATACATATACATTAATACACACACGTAAACACACAATCATACACACACATACATGTAACAATCATACTTACATACAAATTTACCACCTTGCATACATACAAATTATTCACATTCTTGCATACATACATGCGCTATCATATACACAAACACATACAAGCATACATATATAACGTATAACAGTGTACATGTACAGTTGTACACATGAAATCAAACATGCATACGCACATGCAGGCCTATCATTATACATCCCCAACATATACACTTATACATGCAATCATGCACACATATGCATACGCGAAGAGAGGAATGGGCATAGGCCTATCTCTCTTTGTCCACCTATCTTTCGTCTATCTATCTTTCTATATATATATATATATATATATATATATATATATATTTTTAAACACATATATCATACATATCATATATATATATTATGTTTATAATATATACATGTATATAACTATCCGTGATTCCCATAATATCTTTCCATGTTTCTAACTGTTCCTTCTGTCTATCTGTTTACGTCTTTGTCCGCTTGCCTCTCCTTCTGTCTTCCTGATGTCCTTGTTAACTTTCTGTCCATCATTTCTGTACAATCTGCTTGCATCAATATTCTCTCTCTTTTGCAGTTCTGCCGCATGCATGTAGGCCTATGTCACTTTGTCCATCTCTTAGTTTTTGCTTCATCCATCGAATGTCTGATCTCTATAAATGAATTTCATGAACGCCTTGAATGACATTAGCCACGCAAGATTACAATATTCGTCAAGGTCGAAACGGAACGACAGTTTTATGATACCCAGACGAAAATCTAGAGAAGACTCTGGGCACAAGGTCGCTCTACATTAATGTTTCCACTTCTGCATGTCATCCGCAAGTCACGTGATAGGCTGCATAGGCAGATCATCTCCACAACCTATAAGCTGATTTCTTGTTCTGTGATCTTCTGTAATCGCCAGCAAATCAGCGCTATTATAATATCACCGCAGACAGAAAGAGATTTAGACTATTTGTGGCAGTTAGCGTCAAATAGATCTGCAGTAGTTCTGAATGCATCATTAGACAGAAGAAGGGATAATAGAGCACGAGGCAATGGGGGATAAGCAGACTTACTGATTGACCATTAGTCAGAAATTATGGAGTCATGGAGAAAAAGGCGAATGTAGAGGTAGCGGAGGAATATGGGAATGGGGAGGAAGCGGAGGACACGGGGAAGGAGAGGAAGCAGAGGATAAGGAAAAGTCAATGGAAGGGAAGGAAAGAAAAGAAAAGAAAAGGAAGAGAAGAGAAGGGAGGGAAGGGAAAGGAAGGGAAGGAAAGAAAAGAAAAGGAGCGGAAGGGAAGATAAGGGAATAGAAGGGAAGGCAAGGCAAGGGAAGGCAAGGGAAGGCAAGGGAACGGAACGGAACGGAGGGAAGGGAAGGGAAGAGAAGAGAAGGGAACGGAACCGAACAGAACGGAAGGGAGGGAAGGGGATGGACAGAGGATGGGAAGGGAGGGGAGGGGAGGAAAGGGAATCGAAGTTTAACCCAGACGGGGCAGCTGAATCGGAAATGAGTTTCAATGACTAGCTGCAAATGCATGCGCTAACGTCTGACATCCTCTGACTTTGAGTTTGGACGTTTGCATTGAGTTGAATGTCAAATCGACATCGTATATAATATGAATTGACAGCGCTGCTATTCACGGACAAGCAGCAATCTCAGGCAGGGCCGGATTAAGAAATGTGGGCCACTGTTTGGAAATTTCTTGGGGGATCTTCGGTCGTAAAATTTCTTTAGAATATATACCGATTTTCCTTGTCAAAACAGCTGATAAATTTTAGCTGATGAACTTTTTTAGTAATTCAGTCGCAATTTCAAAACAATATGCCAATTTTAAAAACATTTTTCCGCATGTGTGGGCCCCTTAAAGTGTGGGGCCCCTGTTCGGCCGAACATGTTGAACATGTCTTAATCCGGCCCTGGTCTCATGTCTTAGTCTCAAGATGTTTATCTTCATGACATCTCTAGCGTTTGCTTTGAATGGTCCTGCACTTCGGAAATAATAATCAACTCTCTTCATTGACACGTTCTTCGTTATTAACTGGTACCTGAAGAACATCATTTTTTCTCAAAACTAATTTCCTTTTTCTACATGAGTCGCGCCTCTGATTGATGTGCCCTGTGAGATGCGCTTTATAAATTTATAGATACAATAAAATGCAATACAATCTGTTTGCTGTCAGGTCATGCAATTGTCCAATTTTTTCTACTACTCGACTCGAAAAGTTCATCACATTACTACAGAATGCTTAATCGCAAATGCACTTTATATAGCGCATGGTAAATACAATCGACCTGCAAAAAGAAAAGCAATTAACAAAAACAACGACAATAATAATTGCATATTTTAAGACTACTTACGATGAACAGAGAATCGAATTCAGAACGCAGACGATTAAACATTCAAATGATCCTTCGCCTTCTGTATTTCTGTCTGTCTGTCTCTTTATACATCCATCCATCCATCCACCCACCCATCCATCCATCCACCCACCCGCCCATTCATCTATCCATACACCTACCCACTCATCCATCCATCCATCCATCCATCCATCCATCCATCCATCTATCCATACACCCACCCACTCATCCACACACATCCATCTATCCATCCACCCATCCATCCACCCACCCATCCATCCATCCACTCACACATCCATCTGTCCATCCACCCATCCATCCACCCACCCATCCATTCACCACCCACCCATCCATCTATCCATCCACTCATCCATCCATCCATCCCTCCATCTATCTGTCAATCTATCTGTCTGTCTATTGGTCTAGCTGTCTGTCTGTCTATCCGACTATCTGACTGCTTATCCGACTGCCTATCTGCCTGTCTACCTGCCTGTCTATATGTCTGTCTATCTATCCATTTGGCTGTCTATATGTCTTTCTATCTGTCTGATTTTCTGTCTGTCTTTCTGTCTGCCCACGTCATCAGTTTATCTCACGTTGAGGTGTTAAGACGACAGAGTCAGAAAGTCTGAACGACCGTCTACTGTATATATATATATACATACATATATATATGTATATATACACATATATATATATATACATATAATATATATTATATACCTTTGAACAAAAACGGACGTAGAATACCATTTGCTCGCTTCATTATCTAGACCATTCTTCTCTCCTTCCACACGGCTTTTGTCACCGCCATGATCCAAGCAATTACTTATATATGGCCTAAAAATATAGGCTACTATATCAAATATATTATATATTTATGTATTCAAGCGCGTATGAATCCACACGCCCACACACATACACACACCCAGACGCCCCCACACACTCAGACTTCACACAGAACAAGACAGTCAGACAAAGGCAGAGAATAAAAGTCGAAGAATGCTTCACGATATTCAAGGGGGTGTAGTCCATGCACTGCACATTGCAATGTGCCTTCGTGAGGTTATTGTAAGGCGCTATATAAATGTTCATATACATACATTGCTTCGCTCCCTGTTCTTCCATTCAATTGACGTTGCTGCGTGGTGACGTAACTTACATTTGCGTAGCGCCCC